>VDFB02373365.1:202985778-203172105 GCA_007258455.2 Sequoia sempervirens
CCTGAGAGACCGTTGGAAACCCTAGGACAAGTAGATCTAAATTAGGTCAGACATTTCTATCGTCTTATGAATGCCCATCTCCCCATTTGTTGTTCTCGAGAGCAAAAGAAGCATAGTAGGTAACTTGTCTACTCCAAACCCTAGAAACCTAGCCTAGACCATTCCTTACCAGTTATCTTTTGTTCCGTCTCTGTATCAGCGCCCATTGTTCCGTTCCAAGAGGCAGATAAGCTATAAATTCAGCAATAAAACAAAGCGGCCACACCAGGCGTTAAGCTTCTGTACGAGCACAGCGGAGCCTTTCATCTTTCCACGCGTCAGTGGGACATTAAAGAGATCAGATAAGAGGCCATTTGACTGTAAGTGGCCCCGCCGCATTGACCGCGTATTGGAAACCCCGCCCATGGGACCACCCGCTAGCGCGTTGTTCCATTAATTGTTATCTGATATGCTCGATGGGACGGCTGCCAGGCTTTCCCGAAAAACATGGCAGGCTCATCGCCGTCCGATGCGGAGCGCCCTTGGCGGCGCTTCTATAGCGGGAAGATCTTCTTTCTCTGCTAAACTGCGGCGGCGCCCATACTTATGCAGCCCATCTGTTTCACATACAGTACCAATCAGGCAATTTTTTCTTTTTAGGGCAAAATTAAATGGTTTTTGTTTGCCTTTTCGAAGGTAAAATTATTATTTTTTTCTCTTTAGGCGAAAATAAAATGGTTTTTGTTTGTCTTTTCAAAGAAGAAAATCATTTTTTTCTTTTTAGGGGAAAATTAAAATGGTTTTTGTTTGTCTTTTGAAAGAAGAAATGATTTTTTTTCTTTCTAGAGGAATTTTAAATGGTTTTTGTTTGTCTTTTGAAAGAATAAAATGGTTTTTCTTTTTATTTTTTTAGTCAAATTTAGTGGTGGATTTCAGGTGGCGCCATGGGAATGGATTTTAAAAGCTTGGAAAGAAGTGAATGGAACCCCCCTTTGTTAGGGAGGGATTTAGTTTGGCGCCTTGGTGTGGGGAATGGGGAAATGTAATGATGGAATTGAGTCCCATGGGCAGTCTTTTAGTTTTGGAGTGAGATTTAGGGTGGCCCATTTGGTGAGCAAATGGGTTAAATATTTAGAGGGAAGTTGTTATTTTAAGCAGCAGTTGGAGGGAGGTTACATAATGTGTGTGTTTTAACTTTTAAAAAGTTTTATGTTTTTTAGGTTGATGAGTTAGGTTGATTTGATTATTTTTGGTGTGTATTGAACGAAGATATGATTTGTTATAAAAACTTTTTTTATTGTCTTGTAGATTCAATTTATAATAGCTTGTCTGTTTCAAATAAAATGTAGATCTATGATCTTGTCTCTTAATTTTAAATTGTAATAGCTTGTCTAGTTCCAATAAAATATAGATCTATGATCTTGTCCCTTGATTTTAAATTCTGGTTTTCTGAATCCCAAAGTTAGAATCTCAAGAGTTGACTCTTATTCATCAACATGGGTGCCAATTTTTGAATTTCAATGTGTCTAGGGTTTTGTATTTAAAGGCATCACTCTAGGTCATTTAGATATCATCATGACATGTTGAAAATGAATTGAATGTTCTAAAGCATACACTCTCCTCTATGTTTCCCTTATGTTTTGGGCTCGCTTTGATTAGAGTGTCCTAAAGGTAATAATTAGCTTACAAATGACATTTGTATGAATTTAGCCCATGACCTCACACACCCCGATCTCATTTATCTCTAGTCCCTATATTTGCATCTCTAATCCCTAGACCTATTTTTCATCATCGTGGATCATATTTGCATGACCAAACTCTGATCCATTTCCATGGTTGTGAATTTTTCCCTGAAACTTTTAAATTCAAAATTTGGGCCCAAGCTAACCATTTCTTTAACTGTTGTGAGCCAACTAGCACACATTATATTAATCGGTGTGCTTAATTGTTGTATTTAAATACATCCATTCACTCATTTTAAGAGGATGATGAGACATCATCTAGGAGTTCTCAAAAAGATGTTAGGGCTCTATCAATAGAGTACTTGTGAGAGGATTTATCAAAGCACATCATTCTAGATTGGTTGCATAGTTACTTTCTCTCTTTGAACCCTTTGCTCAAAGTTTTAAACTTGACCTACTAGCTACTATGGGTCCAACTGTAACATAGAAAAAGGGGTCCTAGGTCTTAAATGCAAAGAACCTAGGATGCATTGGACCTTTTTCCAAGTTACATTAAGATGTAGATGAACAAGGTGATTAGATTGACAAGTGCAACCTTGAAGGTGAGCTAATCAGACCTGGATCTACATCTAATTGAAGATTGGAATGGATTGGAAATGATTTGGAATGATTAACCTAATTAGACTATGTGTCGTAATATGTGAATTTCCAAATCTCGACAACTAACGATTGAAACAACAATTTGTAGGTGGGTCCAAAAAGTGCAAAGTGATATGTACCTACCCAAAAAATCTTGTTTCAACCATTGTAGGACATAGTCGCTAAGGGGTGTTTGAGTCCCTGATAGGGGGTCCTGCTCAACTTTTGGGGTCCTCTGGTGCAAGATTTGAGACTTTCATTTCTGCTTGCAGTGCTCAAGTTCATGACCCAACAAGATCCATTATGTTGAATCCATGAACTGTCTTGCAAAAAATCACCTTAGGGGGTGCATAAAGCTTAACATCTTGGGGATGAATTGATAACCACACCTCAGGGGGAGTTACAAACAAAAACACCACCAAAAGGGGGTATGTCAATAGGTCAAACATCACAAGATGAAATAGATAAGGGTAATATGTGCCCCCCTTAAAATGTCAACATAATTGATATGTTGGTATTTTAAGGAGAAAGAGGGGAAGAGGGGATCCTTGAAAAGAATGCACGCCTCCAAAAACTAGTTATCCTTGGCCCCCAAGCATAGAGACAAGGACAACCACACCAAGGACTATCATGTTGCTACCATGAAAATATGTGGTTGCACTTGAGATTGTACCACCATGAATGGAAATGAGAAAAACACATAAAGCTACAAATGACACATAGTGATGAGCAACACGATAGGATGGATATCATTATTGATTAGAGGAATTAGGTGCATCAACAAAAGCAAGAGCACCACAATCCTTAAGATGTATTTTATTACTCAAGGCCCGACATTCATTGGTAGAATAACCATACACTCGATATGCACAAAATGAGATTTTTTTGTAGAATTTCTATCGTGTTCTTGGAGGGATAGAAATTAAGTGAGCTTTGTGAAGCCTCTACAAAAGGGTATTAGGCTAGTAATTTATTTAGACTAGATAGTGCTACTTTATGTAACTTTATTATGGCTTATGTTAATACAAAGGAACTAGATGATGTATTGATGTTGTAGATTTAAAAGTTAGGTATCATAGGTTAGAAAATTCAAAAACACTAAAGAATAAAGATATGATTGTGTGTTTGTCTAGTTATTCTCTTGATTATAATCTATGACCATTGTGTGTTTGGTAAACAAAATAATGTTAAATTATAATTTTAAAATATTAGAGATAAATATATTTTAGAGAAAATTAATGGTGGTGTGTTTGATCCAATGGATATTCCATACATTGTAAAATATTTTTATAATGCTATCTTCATTGATGCTTTCTCAAGAAAATATTAGGTTTACTTTCTTATGCATAAATTTGAAATTTTAAGAAAATTTAAAGCATTTGTGAAACTCACAAGTAAAATAAAAGAAAAAAAATTATATTAGTTATCGAGAGGTAGTGGAGGTAGGTGGTATTTCTCTAAATAATTTGAATAATTTGGTAAAAATAATGAGATTATAAAATAATTTTTTTCTTTGTTTATACTAAAAAATGGGGTAGTTGAGAGACTAAATAGAGCATTAATGGAAGGATCTAGAAGCATGTATATTAATGATAATTTAGAGTATTTTTTTGGGGTTAAATTTTTTCTTATTGATTTTAATTTAATAAATAGATCTCTTGTTGGTGCAGGAGCATCTAAGGTGTAAGAGCAATCTTACATCACCCAAAAATAATTTCTTTTGTTTTAATTTTCAATAAGGGCTTATGTGGGCTAATGTTGTGTGGGAAATTAATTATTTTAAATTTCCAAATATTGTAATATTTCCTATGTGAGTTTGTAATTGTAATTTTGATGGGTATTTACTCTGTATATGTTACAAAGGCATAAAGGGGGGGGATATTCTCTTTGGGTGTCTCATTTCTTGGTGGGGACCACTTTGTAAGTATGCTCTTACATGTTGATTTACATGCATTTGCATTTTGGTTCATGCTCTTTCATGGAGTCGTCGGAGCCGTCGGAGCCGTCGAAGCTATTGAAGAATAATGAAGCACACCAGATTGACAAAATTTGATTGGACATGGTTTAGGTGCCCCTATGAAGGCCATGTGAGAATTGAGTAATTTTTGTCATTTTATGATTTATTCTCCAAATGGGGCGCCCCAAGGAGGTGTTTTTCTCGTGGTTTTTTCTCATTCACAAGTCTGTATATCCATGCCTTGTTATTTGGGAACATGACTTTGGAGGAGTTGAAGTTGGCATAATCAAATGCTACCAGAATGGATATAGATTTGAAGACTCCAATACTTGCAGATTTTTTCATATAGAAAGCCCATGTATGAAGGGAGCTTGTGAGATTCCATGTTTGTAATCCATTTCAATTTGAAATAATATGATATATATTGTTTCCTTCTTGCAATTTGTTGTGTGGTTGTTTGTTTCAAATTTGGGGGCATAGTTCTTGGAGGAGACCAAGAATCCATGTTTTTGCAGGTTCGAAGGTGTTTGGAAAATAGCAAATAGTTTGGTGAATCCATGATTTATTGTAGTAGTGGTTTCCAATTGAAGGTTGCGGGTGATAGGAGCTAGAAGCTTGGGAAGAAGCTAGATTGAGGGAGACCATTTGTATTTTGATTGCTGCTATTGTATTTTAGTATCATATGAGATTTGTAATGATTTACATCACCCCATATGGCTGCACACAATTTAATTCCAGATAAGTTTTGTAATCCATAAATTTTTAGGAGATTTGAATGAACAAAGAAGTAATACTTGTTAAAGATTTTTGTTGTTGTAAATAATTTTTGAGTTACATCTTGTGTTGTTGGAAGTTTGTGTTAGAGGGTTGGTTTCTCTTACGTCACCTAGTCATGATATTTTTATAACACATGAAAGGAAGTGTGGATAGGAAATAATATTTCTATTTCACATCTAGAATTGTTTAGTTGTCAATATTTTGTTCATGTGTCTAAGAAAAAATGTTCTAATTCGGATTTACAAATAGAAAACTATATTAGTGTTGCTTATGGTAAAAATATCAAAGGCCATAATATTTAGAACCCTCCAACTTAGAAATTTGTTTAGTTTATAAATATAATTTTTAGAGAAGTATTTGTTTACAAATCTAAATAACTAGAGAAGAAAGAAAATGAGATTCACTTTAAGACCAAGGATGACGTTGAAGATGCATTTATGCACAAATATTTTAGATAAGGGGTTAGAGATGAAGAGGAATATCCAAGGGAAACTTTAGAATATGCATAGGTAGAGTCTCTTTATCCACCACCTTTGAGAAAGTCTACAAGACAATAAAAATAAGCTAAAAAGTATAGACCATTATTTTTTCATTGTGTATTTGATTTATTTTGTACTAGAAATAAATTTAGACATATATAGAAATATCTTTTCAAAGTCTCAAAAAGAGGGCACAAAAGAGGAGAGAATGGTCTTGCATAAAATGCAAAACTTTGGATTTGATTGTGTTGGAAGAATAAGGAGTTTGTCATTGATGCATTTGTTGTCAACATGAGCATGAGTGATAAGTGCATTGCATTACAATGTTGTCATTGATGTCAACATTGTATTCCAGTATGAAGACCATTGTGTAGATCAATTTGTATAACTTGTGCATGTTTGAGGATGATTATCAAGTGCAATTTTGCAAGAAGGTTTGATCCGATGAAGTTGATATGAAAATTGACTAAGTGTATCAAGTGCAATTTCACAAGAAAGTTTGATCCACTGAAGGCAGTTGAAATGGAAATTGACTAAGTGTCAATACAAGTAATTATGTGTATAGGACATCTGGTTATTGGGTCTACATTGTTCTGTTGTGTAAGATCTTACTTTGCACTTTTGATATAATTTTCTTTATTGTTAGAGAAGCTTATATCCAAAATTTTATATTATTTTAGCTTTTGGTGTAGAAGTTATGAGTGACATAAGTTTGGGTATGGAAGTGACAGTAATTTCCAGTTCAGTGTGCATGTTTTGGTGAGTTTGCACCTCTCCACAGATTGGTATCTGGTATTGTGGATTTTTTGAGATGTTGGCACATGTTAGTAGCATCTATATTCCAAGTGGAATAAGGTTTTATGGTTCAGGTGTCCGTTCATGGTTGTATAGTTGATGAATATTGTTGTTAGGTCATTAGTGGTGCTAACATAATAAGGTTTTGGGCATTGCAGAGTTAGAATATGTATTGATTCATTATGTGGGAGTTATTATAGGTCCATGCCAACCTATTTTGATTTTTTATAATTTTTGAATCTTGGTGCGAAGTGTGTATGTATGTATGTTAAGTCGACAAGGTGTAATTTGTATGATACATCTAATTAGGGCAACCTAATTGATGTTATAGGTGTTTATGGATAAAGTAGATATATATATATATATATAAGATCCCTTTTGGTGTTTTGAGATGTGTGTATGTATGATGTATATCTATTGATGTGAATTATGCAAATATAAGGTGAATGCAGAGTAGAGTAGAGTATTAGTGTATATGAATATGAAGTATGTAAAGCCTATATTTTGAGCTTCAATGGAACTATAATGCATGCATATGTTAGAGACAATTGTAACAGTTCAAACTCAGTTGTGATCCACCTCTCTATCCTTTTATTCTTTTAGTGGGCAGTGAATCCACTTGGACAATGATCCCACCTGTAGTGAGCACTTCTGTAATATCTTATAACCAGTTATAATATATTGTGAGCTAATCCTCACTAATTTTTTTTCCCATTTTTGGTTTTTTGCATTAAAATCTGGTGTCCATGTGTTATGTGCTTTGATGGTTGTTTTTATACTTTCCTTTTCTATTGCAAATTGAATATTCTATGCATAATGAATGTTTAAATGTTTAAGTGGTTTAAAAGAATACTGATTCACCCCCCTCTCAATATTTTGGGTGTTCAACAATTGGTATCAAAGCTTGGTTCCTTGGAAGGAGCTTAACCACTTGGGGAAGATCTTGGAGGTTGAACACATGGTTGTTAGAAGATTTCCTACTCCTCCCAAAGAGATACCTATTGTTAGGTTTATAGAAGAAGAGTGTATGGCTGACATGAATTCAAAATAGCCCATAAAGATCTAGCAAGGACTAAAAGTGAGAAAAAATGAATGCATCAAAAATTTGAGAGAGCAAATCAAGAAGTTTAGAGAAAGACATAAGGAAGTTAATGAACAATTGAAGCAAGCAAATGAGACAATTACCAGTCTAAAGGTGCAAGTTGAAGAAAGAAAAAGGATTGAAGAATATCTAAATGCAAAAGTGAAAAAATAAAATCTGAAGAATGTACAAAGCTTGAAGAAGTTGTGACCTTGAGATTAGATCTTGACAAAACAAAGTCATGAAGAGAAATTCAAGATGATTTCTACAAAGCTTGATGAAATGATTGCAAACCAAAAAGGATCTAAAGATAAAGAGGATTATGGTTTGAAATGGGTGAAAGTTCAAAGATAGGTCAAACTCTAAATTAGCCTAAAAAGAAGACTGGAGACAAGAAGAGCAACGAAAAATAGGTCTGGAATCAAAGGAAGGACTTCAAAAGACCACCTATCAGACAACCAAAAGCACAAAGGTACCCATCTTTTAATGGTTTATGTTATTCTTGCAATAAATTTGGACATAAGGCCATGGAATTTAGAAGTAGAATGAATCATAATGTTCCATATTTTTTCTGCTCAGTGCTTTACATGCAAGAGGTTTGGTCATAAGGCTAATGAATGTAGAAGTCAAATAATGAATGACTATAACAATGGTATGCGGGTTCAATATTTTAATGGTTATTGTTATGCATACAATGGATTTGGGCATAAAGCTAATCAATACAGATTTAGAATGAATGGAAGTAAGCTTGTTCAAAATAATTTCATATGTTACAATTACATTAGACCTAGACATATCTCTAAGTTTTGTAGAAGAAAGAATGTGAAGAAGAACAATCTTGTAAAGAAGAATGATCTAGTGAAAAAGGATAATCTAGTAGAAATGAAGAAAAAGATGGACAAGATTGGAAAAAGAAGGAAGAGACAAAGACTAAGCCTGAGTCTGTACTAGCATCTGGTGTAGATTTTTCCTCTAAAAACTAAGTTGAGAGCTTTGGCTCAAGGGGAGCTTTAATGGAAAATATTTCATCCCCTGCCAAATAAATGGTGTTGATGTTGCAACACATGGATATGAGGTGTGGGTCAATGTGCTTGACATACTAGAGAAATAACTAGTGGAAAATATTGAATTATGGAAAATTACAGAGCATTTAAAGTTGATTGTACACACAGTTAAGGTTTTTACCAACTTTTCAAATTGTGTATTCAATGCGAAATTAGGTCAATTTCAAAATGGTTATAAGTTATTTTTCTTGATCAAAAATCATTTGCAAATGAGCATTTGAGAAAATTAGAGTAAATGAAGAGAAAAGTAGAGTGATCGAAGTTATTGAGATTTGGTGCAAGCAAAACCCTAGTTAGAAAGCAATTTAAAAGGTATTTATAGTTCCCATTTTCCCTAGTTTCTAGAAGCACTTTCAATTTCTACAAATATGTATACACCACAAGCGGTAGAGGTTACATAGCATCCTCACCCTAAATTTAAATGACATCCCAAAAATTTTTTGGTGGATGATCTAGATGGTGCATTTTCTCACATCCGTATGTTGTTTTGCACACAAAAGATGTTAGGGCGTACATTCACATTAAATTGAAAGAATAGAATCATACAAAATTAAGTGATGTGTGATAGAAAGAGCTCACCGAAGATGATTTTGAGTTAAAATTAGAATTTGAGAGTTTGGTGGAGAAGAAGCTTGATCTCTAGAATAGTTTTCCCATTTTTTGCTATGTAGATGAGTGGGTGAGATACACCCTAAGCTGTATTCATGATAATTTCCTTTGTTCAGATATTCCACATCTGATAAATAAAGAGGCTATTAGGGTTGCCACTAGTTTGTACTTAATTGAACCATTTTAGTACTTAAGTTTGTGAAAAATAAGGTTGTCATGGAGAGAACGGTTGAAAACTATGAAATGAGAGCCTTAACCATCAAGGACATCAAGAACTCGACAATGAAGAATACTTCAATGATGATAGGATACAAACTATACTTCTCTAACAAAGAGAACTATGTATCTACAACCACCATCAATACAACTTATGAGATGGTTGAGATGGGAGATGATTATGATCTATGTGAGATACTGAGAATACAACTTCTGGAAAACTTACAAAAGTCAAAAGATTCTAAGTATGCTTTTAAATTTGGAACTTTGATCATTTGTTTACTATTCTACTTTTTGAATGAAGTCCCCAGAACAAAGAACATTGTTTGGATAAAGGATAGGCATGCAACCACTAGATTAGAGATCATTTGATGAGGTTGGGTGATTCAGATGCACAAAAGAATGCCCTCTATGGGTTATTCAAAAATTTCCAAGAGAAGATATAGGAAAGGTAAAGGATACCTAAAAGCAAGGTTGAAAAGTACAAGAATGACATCACTTTTCTTGTAACAAAAGATCGTTGCATTATACAGGCTGTTCAGCCTATGACCATATGGATCCTAGAGATGGGATATGAAATCATAGAGGATGAAATCACGAGCTCAACAGAATTTATGCTAAGCAAGCTAAGAGACACCTCTGAAGATATGTATGGTACATATGAAGAGAAATCCATGGAGGTGCACATGGATCAAAGGCAATATAAAAAATAAAGAAGATTGTTGACAAGATTATTGTAACACTTGTAGATGCAATGGGACTCACTAAAGAATGGGTGGAGAAGGTAAAGGCCTCATCTGGCTCATCGAGAGGATCATCAAGAGTTAGAAGATACAGTAGAAAAGATACCACTCCATCAATTTCCCCCAAGTCCTCTGGGACTAAGCCTACCTTAGGGGAGAAGAGAAAAGAGCTTGTACACACTCCATTGAAGGAGAAGACCTCTTTGGTTAAAAAAAAACAAAGGCATAAAAAGGAAAAGGTTGCTCTTGTAGCACAACAAACTAGCCCTACAAGAAGGAGAATAAAAACAAAGGCCACAAGGGAATAGTACTTGGGAGTAAATGTGGAAGATGATGATGATGATGAAGATACTAAACCATTGGTCCAAGAAAGAAAAGTAGAAGCTTCACAAGGTGAAGCAAGTACAAAGAAAGAAAAGTTTGATATCATTGATATTGATAGTGAGGTAGAGGTTGAGAAAGAGAAAGAAGGATATAGATTGCAAATGAGAGAAAAGAAAGAGTCTAGTAAATAAAAAAAGACACTAGAAGACAAGAAGAAGAAGAAAAAGACTTTGGCAAGGGCACATAGCCCTATGAAACTTGATGATCTATTTAATGTGATTGTGGAAAATGAAATGCTAGAGGAGACTGTGGCATTATACATTGATCCTGATGAGGAGGACAAAGACACCATTGTAGAAGCAATTGTCAAATACATTGTTGGTTTTTACGTTAATATGTAGGATATTGAGAAGTTTCTTGATGATTTAAGGAATGTACTACTTGCAACTAGGCAAGAGGCTATAGAGGAAGAAGCAAAGTTAAAAAAAAAATCTTTGGAAAATATTAGTGCACCTCTCTCTGAAGAAAATAAAGCCACATTGGATAAATTATATAGCAAGGAAGTTTGAACAAAGTAAAGGGTGGCCACCCTAATGAGTAGAGATTAGAATGATCATGAAAGGATCCTAAAAGAGATAGTAGAAAAGGTTGTAGAGTTAGCTAAGAGATTAGGGATGACTCCGGAGAGCACATAATATGTGCATGTTGAGATGCCAACTCTAGATTTGAACATTGAAGAAGAAGCACAACATGATGATGATCAACATGAGCATGACATTGAAGAAGGAAATGTGCAGGATAATGTTCCTCTATAAATGGAATAAATTACAAAAGAAAATGTTATAGGCGAGGAAGAAGGAGATACCAAAGAAGACATTGTAAAGGAGGACACTACTATAGATCATCAAACACCTTTGGTAATTGAGACAAATTTTTAGAACACTCAAGGCCAATAAGAGACAAACATTCCTCCAAATAACAAAGAATAATCTATTGGTGAAGATGTGCTTGAAAGGAGTGATAAGAAAAGTTCTGAGGAGAAGAAGAATGAGGATACATCTGGTGATGTAGAAGAGAATAAGGATGAGGAGAAACTAGTTAACACTGGGGAAAAAGAAAATGATTTGAAGGAGAAGATTGTAGAAGAAAGTTTAAAGACTGCTAGTGAATCTTCCATTACCTCCAAAGATTCATTAAGGAATTTATTAAGCATGTAGTTATAGTTCCATCCTGTAGTTTCTGCCCAATTACTACAAATTTCGATGCAACAAGGGCATGTGAACATGGATAAGATATCTCCTCTTCACAAGCTTCAACTAGGTGATGCATTTCATGCATCTACTTGGAAGGAAATAATTGAGACTCATTAGAAGAGTGGAGAGATGATAGATAAGGTAGTAAAGATTCTACAAGAGGCCATACTTGGTGTAAGTATTGATACTCCTTATCTAGTATGGATAATTTAAAGTTTTTACTTGGTTCATTTAAGGAGTATGCTAGTGGGTTGAAAGGGAAGTTAGAGAAAGAAAGAGAGAAAAAGGTAACTGATAGGAAACTAATGGATATAATGGAGAAGTATGTTACTGCACACAAAAAATTCCAAGAAAATCTTAATGTTGTACAAGCTTTGTGCCAGAAGCCAAAGTTTTATTTCAGTTTTGTATGAAGTGGATAGGGGATAAAAAAGCATAAAAGATGAGATGGACTCAATATAGTCCCAAATGGACAAAGCTTCCAGTGCCTATGATCCGACATATGATCTAGATGGAAGCACAAGGTCCACAATTGAAAATCTACATGAGCAATACTTCCAACTACAAGCTCATAAAGAAAAGATTATATTGCAGTTTGGTAATCTCAATGATCTAGTGAATGCCAAATTCATATCTATTTTGAGTGCCCTATTGAGTGTTGCGCATGCTTCAAAGCTAAATCCAATACCCAACACTCTAGATAATGGTTAAAAACTCTTGATGGAGTTGGAGACCTAGAGTAGAATGCTTGGTCTAGCCAAGTAGAGTTGGGAGGAAGGAAAACAATAATGGAAAGCCCATCTTGAAAAGTTACAAGAGTCAAATTCTTCCTCTGAGTGAATGCATTTATTTCCTTTTATGCATTTCAGTTATTGTTTTAGAATTTTGTGTACATATGCAGATGGTATAAGGTAATTTTTTTTGGTACAATTTTTTGTTCGATTGCACCCTTAAGAGAAGTCAGTTAAGTGTTCAACTTATATGTACATATTAGTTAGGGGGAGTTCCAGTATATGTGAATTTTTATGTTTTGTACCCTTTTCCCTTGATGCCAAATGGGGAGAATAATTTTGGGAGATAATTGAGCATGTTTCCATCAATGAGAAAGGGGGAGACTGTTGGAAGAATAAGGAGTTTGTCATTAATGCATTTTTAGGCAACATGAGCATGAGGGATAAGTTCATTGCATTGCAGTGTTGTCATTGATTTCAACATTGTATTTTGGTATGAAGACCATTGTGAAAATCAATTTGTATAACTTGTGCATGTTGATGATGATTATCAAGTGCAATTTTGCAGGAAGGTTTGATCTGATGAAGGCAATTGATATGGAAATTGACTAAGTGTCAATATAGGTAATTCTTGGTATAGGACATCTAGTTATAGGGTTTTCTTTGGTCCATATGTAAGATCTTTATCTATGATTTTGATATAATTTTCTTGGTTGCTAGAGAAGATTATATCCAAAATTTCATATTGTTTTGACATCTAGTGAAGAAGTTATGAGTGATAGAAGTTCAAGTCTAGTAGTGATAGTAATTTCTAGTCCATTGTGCATGTTTTAGTGAGTCCACACCTCTCCATGGATTGGTATCTAGGATTGAAGATTTGTGGAGTTGTTGACAGGTGTCAGCAACATCTATATTCCAAGTGGCATGAAGTTTTGTGGTCCACATATCCATTCATGGTTGTACAGCTGATGAATATTATTGTTAGGTCATTACTAGTGCCAACCTAATAAGTTTTGGGTATCGTGGAGTTAGAATATGTGTTGATATGTTATGTGGGAGTTATTATAGGTCCATGCTGACCTATTTTATTTTTTTATAAGTTTTAAATCTTGGCAGAAAGTGTGTATGTATGTTGAGCCGACAAGGTATAATTTTTATGATACATCTAATTTGGCCAACCTAATTGATGTAATAGGTGTTCATGGATAAATCATATACATATGTAAGATCCTTTTGATGTCTTGAGATGTGCATATGTGTGATGTATATTTGTTGATGTGAATTATGTGAATATAAGGTGAATGCAAAGAAGAGTAGAGTGTTAGTGCAGATTAGTATGAAGTGTATAAAGTTTGTATTTTGAGCTTCAATGGAACTACAATTCATGCATACGATAGATGCCATTGTAACAGTTCAAACTTGGCTATAAGCCACCTCTCTATTATATCTTTTCTTCTTTCATTGGGTCTATGAGTCCACTTGGATAGTGAGTCCATGTAGACAGTGAGTCCACCTATAGTGAGCAATTTTGTAATATCTTATAACTAGTTATAATATATTGTGAGCTAATCCTCACTATGGATTTTTCCTAAGTTACCGATTCATTTTTGGTTTCGGGTACGGGTATAAGAATCCGGTATGGGATTCGGCAAAAAAAAAAATTGGGGTTGGGTACGGCTTGGATATGGCAATACAAAAAACATATAAAAATCAGAAATATATACATATTTGCAGTAGTAATTAAGTTCAGAATACACCACCATATTAATAATAATAGTCTAAGAGACTAAGACTAATAACATAGCAAAAATACATCACCACTTTCATAGTCACTAAGTATTACTCGAATGTCATCATCATGATATAAAATTATAAATTAAAGTTAAAACATTTACAATCAGCCATTATTGATCATTGATCAATCAGAATCATATGGGTCATCAAACAAACTAGCATCATTAAATGCTACATTTTGTGTAGAACCACAAATAGCATTAGTGGCACTTGCACAAGCACTGCCACTAGCAGTAGCACTCACATTGACACTACCACTCTTGTAATCAGTAGCTACTTCAGGTCATCAAGTGATGCTAAGTGACTTGTGGAAGCATCCAAGTCAAGCTTCTCTGGCTCAATATCCCACCTCCTTGTGTCACCTTCTTTGTAGGAACTTTGCTTGTGTGTAAGGAGGCACAAGTTTGAATGCACATGCACCAAGTCCTCTGCCTTTTTTGAATGCAACCTATTGCATTTTATTGAGTGGATGAAGGAGTATGTGCTCCAATTCCTCTCAGAAGAAGATGAACTAGCAACCTATTAAGACCAAATTAAATAGTTAAGAGTTACAAAATTTAACTAAACAAAATTTAAAATTAAAATGACAAATATAAAACTTACTTGGGATAAAACTTTTATTGCAATAGGTTGGAGGTGCATGTATTCTTGCCCATGGAAGTACCACCAACTATGAGCATCCACCCTGCACTTGTCTCGAAGAGCATCCATATTTTGATCAACACTACCAGAGCAAGCAAAAGCCATGAACTCAGCCCTGACTCGATCGCATTGGTCACGATCACTGAAGATTCTACGAATTGCTGCCTTGTACCCATGAGCCACTTCACCATCCCTATATGGAGCAACTCTTGATGATGTAGCAAGTACCTTAGGACTATAATACTTGGGACTCAATGCAAAAGCGAGAAGATGCAATGGAGTGGTCATTTTGTTCCATCTATCAACCATGATTTCCTATAGCTCTTTGAAGAATTTTTCTTCAGGATCTTCCTCTTTTGCATTGATGATGACTTTCATCTTCTCAATCATTGAGTCGATACCATCATATATTTCTCCCAAACAAGGTCTATCCATGTCTGTATAACGGATCATGCTCAGTATAGGCTCAGTGAAACTAACCAGGTACTCAACACGATCCCACCAACACTCATCTAGGATCCTTTGCCTGACCCTATTTTCCCTTTCACTGCTAGATTGCCTCCATATGGCCCAATTAGGGTTGATTACCATGGCATAGAGTGCCTCATGAACCTTTATAAGCCGTCTCAACACAATTGTGTTGGAGGAAAAACGGGTCTCTGCAACCTGTTTGGAAATCAAAATAAAAATTAAAATGTAATTTAAATTTACAAAATCAAAATTTAAAATTAAAAGAAAACTAAAAATTAAAAAAATATTGAGAATTATTGAATTAACTTACCTTCAACAATTCCAATTTTGAGAATTGTCTAAATATTCCTTGTGTCATATGGTGGTTGGTGATAAACATTTGGATGTCTTCGCCCTCACATACACCTGTTTGATCCACTCAATTTTGGATCCAATTTTTTGTAGCATTAGATTGAGGGAGTGGACAGCACAAGGTGTCCAAAAAATGTGGATACTTCTCCTCAACCAATAACCCAGAGCCCTACAATTTTTGGCATTGTCTGTTATAACTTGCACAACATTTTGATGGCCCACTTCTTCAATAGCTTGGCAAAGGATGTTAGCAATAAATGGACCATCTTTCACCTGTCCTTCACAATCCACTGCTCTCAAAAACATTGCCCCTTTAGGGGACACAGCAATAACATTGATCAATGGGCAATTTTTTGCATCCTTCCATCCATCAGAAATGATGCTCACCCCTGTTTCGATCCATGAATCCCTTATGGGCTTCAAAGAGTCTGCTACATGTTTCACCTCTTTCTCCAATAAGGTGCAACACACCTTCTCAAAACCTGGGCCCTTATACCCCTTTGGAGCCTCATTAATAGATTTCACCATTTTTTGCCAATATGGTGAACGAACAACGTTGAATGCCAATCCATTGGCATAGAGACATCTTGCTATGTCTTGATCAGCAATCTCTCTTGCCTCATTCTGAAATGAAGCTTCCAACGGTCCCTTGGATCTTTTATTTGATGTGGGCACGGTTTTCTCTTGAGGAATGTCCATAAATGGATGGCTATCTGCAGGTCGAATATAAGTAGCCGTAGGTGGTGTAGGGGGTTTCATGGGTCGAGATCCTTTCTTCAAAGGATGGATTGTTTTAAGACTACTACTTTTTTCTCCGATTTTTCTTGTCAACAATATATTTCAACACTATGTCATCCGGAAGGCCTTTTCCATCACCTTTTGGAGGTCCTGGACAAGGTCTAATGCCATTATCAGGGATTCTACACAAGTGGGCTTTCACTCGACTGTATGAGCTTGTATATTGAATTTTGAAATGACTACAAATCCAAATAAATACTCCACCACCTGGACATTGTTGAACCATTTCTACATATTTCCAAAGGGGAGAGGTTGCATTTATTTTGAAACGAGATTGGGCTGTGGTGTTAGAAGTGGATGCCATTGTAATACCTAAGGCACAACATATTGAAATAATTTTGGTATTGAAATTTCAAATTTGAAACTTAAAAACTTAAATTTAAAAGAATGAGAAGTAGAACAATCAACAATCAACAAAACAAAATAGTTTATTTGTTAAAAAAAATGTAGGAATTTTTTTTTAAAAACTTCAAAGAAACCTACCTCTTTTGATTCTTTGAACAAATCTTGCTCTATAATCTTCTTGGAAACGAACGGAGGCTTGCACATGCTTAGAAATAGCACAACAATCAACTTTGACAAACCAATGATCAGCCTTCGAATCTATTCAAGCTTGTGCAAGCAAAAATGAAAGTTCAGCAATGGAGGCAAGAAAACGCGTTTTTCATTCACAAATTGTGAAATGAGAGTGTTTTTACCTACTTAGTGTCTTTGGAGGTTGAAATTAGGTTTACAATGAATATTAAATCATATAAGAAGTCAACATTCGGTCAAAAAATATTTAAAAATGTCTAAAAACACTTTTTTATTTCCGCCTAGGCGTTTTTCTGTGAAAATTTTTCGTGGATTCGCATCGGACACGCCAAGCCGAATCCTGTTTCGAATCCACATAGGGCAATGAATTTCTGACGAATCCGCAGGCTGAATTCCGTATCCTGTGCGAATTTCTGACGAATCGAATCCAAATTTCAAATCGAACCCGAATCGTATCATATCCAGGGGCAAATACTGATGAATCGGTAACTTAGGATTTTTCCATTTTGGGTTTTCCACGTAAAAATATGGTGTCCATGTGTTATGTGCTTTGATGGTTTCTTTCATACTTTCCTTTTTTGCTACTAATTGAATATGCTATGTGGAATGAATTTTTAAATGTTTAAGTGGCTTAAAAGAATACTGATTCACCCCCCTCTTAGTATTCCGCGTGTTCAATAGGTTGATCTACATGAAAGGAAGGAAGGCCATAATTTATAAATGGGTGTTTAAAAATAAATTAAATATAGATGGTAAGTTAAAAATATAAAGGCTCTACTAGTGGAAAAAGGTTATTCCCTAGTTGAGTTCATAAGAAAATTATTCTATTACTAAGTTGAATTCCATTAGATTATTCATTTCTATTCTTACAAATTTTGATTTTGAACTAAAGAAAATGAATTTGAGAAATAATTTCATACATATGGATCTAGACAATATTTATGCATCATAGCCTACACGTTTTTTTGCTAAGGAGAAGGTAAATGTAGTTTGTATACTAAAAATATCATTTTTTTGGTTTCAAATAGTTTCCTAGAATTTTCTATTACTAGTTTTGTGCCTATGTTTTTGGATCATGGATTTGTCCATAGACAACTTGATTTTTTTTCCATGTTATGATCATAATCTTCCATATTGATGATATTATTCTCATTGAAAAAAATAAAGATATGATTAAAATTTAAAACTTAATCATTCATAAAATTCAACATAAAGGATTCAATGGTCAATAAACATATCTTAGGAATGGAATTTGAAAATGATTGTCCTATTTGGAATATTTGGTTGAACCAAAGGAAGTTTGTTGATTTTTTTTGTAAATTTTTAATATAAATGATAATTAAATAGTGAATATGCCCATTCAATTTGGAATCAAACTATCATTGATCCATAAATTAAAGGAAACTATATTTCACTCTATTGTATATCATATATATTTAAATTTAGATGATATCAAATACCTTTACATGAATTTAACCATCTATAGTGGTTGCATATGCTATATATAAAATTAACAAATATAATGTTGAAATTTATTTTCATTGATATCAAAGGCATATGAGAGATTGTTGGATCAAGTGGCATTGATGTCAAAGTCATCGCAGAAGGAAATCATTTTCCAAGAATTTCATTGATGTCAAGAAGGAAACTTATTGATGTCAAAGTCAATACAAAAGGAAATCATTGTCCAATATTGTCATTGCAAAGGAAAATTAATGTCACAATGATCTAATATAGTCAAGTGTTTTGGGAGTAATGATCTTATCAGTCAAGACATGCATGGGAAAAATAATGAGTTCATGCATTGGAATAAGTGATGAAAAATCTATGCAAACCATTAATCAATCAAAAAGAGAGATCAAATTTGAATGCAAATAAATATATGTCTAGGAAAAGATTTGTGAATGGTCAAGACAACATTACATTTTGTAGATGAAATTATTGCCAACAACATTGATGCCAATCTCATTAAGGTGGTTTCAAGTCCCATAATAGGTGAACACATTAATAATTGTTTGAGGCCACTAATTAATTACATGGAAATGCTTATGCTTATCTTATGTTCCTTAAAGAATGTTGGCCGACCTTGCTCATGTTTATGCAAGATAAAAACAACTTAATATATCTATAGGTGGTTGAACTTGCTCATGATGTTTATATATAAACAACAAAGAAAATTTAGTGTGTGATCAAGAAGTCTAATGTAGTGATCAACATAATGAAAAGATGTCAACAAATAAGAGATTTGAAAGGCAATGATTAAATTTTGTTAATAAAAATTGATAAGTAGAAGAAAAAAACAATCAATATAATAATTGATAAGGCTATGATTTACATAAGACAAAGGGAGTGATTAAGATAATTATAGAGGTAGTGATTACAGTTTACAAGGGAAGTGATTATGTTTAACAAGGAAACTATCATGTTTTGAGAGGCAACAATTAATATGCAAAAAGTTGGCAATGATTATTATTCTCAAAATGACATCACCCTTCTAAGATACACCTCTCTTTATAAAAGACATGAAGATATAAATTCAGATTGATATGAGTGGAATGGGGTGATAATTCAAGAAACACAATAAAATATCATTAAGACTTTAGAGTGGACCTTGAAGAAGAATAAGAGAATAGTTGTAAAGAAAATATGAAGAGTACTATAGAAATTTGGAGCAAATTTAATTGAAGAGTATTGTAGATTTAGAATAAGAATATATGTTGATTTGTGAAGCAATTTTGGGAGGATCTTGAAGAATTTATGATCAGATTAATGGAGGACTTATGATCATATGTATGAATTTTTTTATGAGCATATATATGAAGCTTTTATGAGCAGATCTATGAAGATTTTCGTGAGAAAATCTATGCTTTTATGAGAAGATCTATGAAGTTTTATGAGTATATTAATGATTTTTTTTGTGAGCATGTTTATGAAGGAATAGTTAGTAGGTTTGAGAAATAAAAATAGGTTGGTGCCTCCTATTAAAAGATAATGGTGTTTCTTGTTGAGTTGGTGCTCAATGGTGAGGATTGGTGTCTCTAGTAGGTTGGTACCTACAAATTCTATAAGTGGGGATTGGTCTCTCCAGTTGGTTGGTGCCTACAAATTCTATGAGTGGGGATTGGTGTCTCTAGTAGGTTGGTGCTTACAAAGCTTGTAAGAAGAATTTTATATCAACAATATTTTTTTGTGGTTTTCTCTTGAAAGGGTTTCAATGTAAAAGTTGTGTTATTCTTTAATATCCTTTTTTATTTTCTTCATAATCAAGAAATATAGTGTTTATTGGTGACCTCTTCCCATTCATGATATCATCCAATATCTCAATACTCTTCTCAAATTTGAGGCTTCTATTCAACTAAGTGGTTGTTTCTTCTAGTTCCTTTCTCAAGGAAATAATTTCAAACTCACATTTCTCACAATCTTCTTATTTTTCCTTTAATTGAATCCTTACCTCTTCCTCAATTTTTTTTTCCTCTTCAATTTGAATTTTTAGATTAATAATCATCTTCTCTGACTCTTCAAGAATTTGAAATTTTTTAGCCAAGTTAGATTCACATTCCCCTTGAAGTTGTAATTTTTGCTTCAAATTATTCTTCCTAAGAATATTTATTTCACTTAGAACACAAATAAGCTCTTCTTCCAAATAAAATTCTTCTTCATTTTCATCATATAATTCTTCTTCTAAATCTATCTCTTCTATTATTTCACTTGCAAAGTCATCCTCCCTTCCCAATATATAACTCTTTGTTTCCATTTCCATGTGTGCTCCACAAGATCTTCCATCTAGCGATTAAGCTATACTTTGAAGGAACCATCTGTAATACCAATTGATAAGCACACACTTATACTAAGAGGGGCGTGAGCAAGTATAAAACAAAGTTTTAATTTTTCAAACTAACAACCACATTAATATCAATTTCACAACATCATTCAAATAAAAAAGGGGAAGATCATTACATATCTTTTTCATAATTGTGTCAATACACAAACTCACTATTTTCCCATTTATGTCTTCACTGATAAGATCATTGCTCCCAAAAAATTGACTATATTAAATCATCATGACATTAATTTCCCTTTGAAATAAAAATATTGGATAATTATTTCCTTCTTCACATCAATGACATTCTTGGACAATGATTTCCTTTTGTAGTGACTTTGAAATGAATTAATTTCCTTCTTGACACTGACATTATTGGGAAGCTATTTCCTTTTGTAGTGACTTTGACATCATTGAAACTTGATCCAATAATCTCTCATATACATTTGACATCAATGAAAATCAATTCTAACAATCTCCCCCTTTGTCATTGATGACAACCTCACATAGAAATAACCTATGAATATAGTAAGAACATAATGCCTCCTTTCTCTATCTCTCCACCTTTGAAATCAATGGAAAAGGGAAGTCCAATACTCTCATAAAGAAAACTACACCTTTTTATAATACTTTTGATATCAAAGGTATCTTTTTTCCTTTTCCTATAACTCCCCCCTTTCTAAAATCAATGGAAATGAGGTTCTCCAAAGGGGAAAACTCATTCCTTATCATAGCCCATGATGAGGAAGATGATTTATAACTCTTGTTTGACTTCTTTTGTAACTCTTTTTATTAATTCCATTACAGATACATGTAGTAGAACAAAATATTAATAATTAATTGTGTGTCCACTTTCACCCTCTCCATGTTCATTTAAATACATACATTATTTATCAACTATAATTATGACAAGACTTTAGGATTATAATGTGAATGACACCTATAATCCTAACATTCTCCCACTTATATTTTAAATTACAATTACATAAAATGAAAAAAAAACATAAGATAAATAAAATACAGTATCCAAGGCCCGTGTCCTTTAATCACCAAGAGAACTTCTCTATGCTGACTTGATTCATAAGGGAATTTGCAATATTATCCTCATTGTCAATTTATTAAAATATTACCTTACATTCTTTACCATATCATACACAAAATACTACTAAACATGATAATTATTAGTATGATCATGGTACATAGGGTTCTTGGCAAAATAAATAACACTTTGACTATCATAACCAATTCTAACCACTCTACAATGAAAACCAATATCTAAAAATAATATTTTTAACCATACCAACTCTTTATGGGTATGTATTGTAGCCATATACTATGATTCAATGATGGAAAAAATAATCATGTTTTCTCTCTTACTCATCCAACTCATTGTATCACCAAAAAAAGAGGACACATAGCTACTAGTGGAACTTTGACCATCCAAGTCAATTGCCCCATTTGCATCCAAAAATACCTATATGTTCAATTCCTTATACACATCATTAAAATCATTCCAATGTAAATATATAGACACCATCTTAATATAATTTCAATGCTCCTTACTATGGTTAGACACAAAATTGCTAAAAAATATGATTACTTGGACAATATTTAGTATAATGAAAACCATTATATACATTAGGCAACCAACAATACTAGCATAAGGATCGTTAGATCTATACTCAAAATTGTCATCTACTTCGAGACATGTATCTAATGAAATATTAGTGTCGATGAGAAAAGAAAGAGTCATAGGTTTACAATCATATCTATTAAACCATTGTAAATGGTATCAACATACTAACCAAAGATTTATATGTATTTGATTAATTTTGATTTGCATGCCAATAATATATTTTGTAGCCCTTAAATCCTTCATATCAAAAATGCTAGAAAGATGATTTTTGAGATCTTTTATCATCATCTTGTTGTAACCAATAAATAACATTTCATCCATATATAAGAAATTATTAGAATCTAATAAGAAATAATTTAATAAACATAGTGATCTTCCCCAATCCTAATAAAATATAATTTTAGTATAGATACTATGAATATGAAATTCATCGAGCTCCCTTCGGGTTTTATTTTTGCTAAGTACCAGTCCATGCCTCAAATTTTGAACATCATCGACCCCTTTTTGATGAACACTGTCAGCTTTCGCTGCGTGTCTACTCAACACTCTCCAAAGGGATTCTTCCCTTCACTTTTCAACCGGCCCCTGCCATCCTTCCACGTGTCAACACCGTGGGCTATTTATTGCTGCTTCCCTTCACTTTCTCGTTGGGGTCCGCCCGCATGCCACATAGCTCCCGTTTGCATAAAATTTTGGCAGACCCCACAATTGGTGCCGATAGTAAACATATTGCCACGTGTCTCCCAATGAAAGATATCAACAAAGAAGGAAAGGAATGAACCACAAGTTGTGAAATGTGGCCACATATCCCCTCGATAAGTCTTCATCGAAGGAAAGAGTGGAGAGAACACTAAGCTGTGATATGTTGTTGCGTTTTCTAACTGCCTCCACTAGGAGGCGACACTTGTCTGCTCAGGGGATGTCGAGACCACTGCCATCATTTGCAGGGAATGCATCTAGATGGGAAGCGACTACATGCCATGGTTTGAATATTTTTTGTTACAATAGCCAAGGGGAATCATTGTTGCGGCCATCATTGCCTAAGATATTGAATCTTTTATGTTACAAGCTCACCAGGCGGTAGATTGTTGGCTATATATACTGCTTCTTGCTTCAGAAAATGGCTTCTGAGAAGATACATAATTTTTAGAAAAGAAACCAAGCCTTTCTACTTTTTTTAGATTATTGCTAAAAGAACTTACAGATTGTCCCCTTGTTTGGCCTTTCTATTTTTTTAAATTATTTGATAAACTCTATACTATGCCATTATTGTTTTGAATGATTCATTTGCAGAAATTCTATGATTTTAATGCAAGTTTGTTGGTTTAGATCATGTCCTTGACTCCTCTTTTCAATGAATGTGCATGAAAATTATTTTATGTCATTGAATGAATTATTTAGGCTTCTATCTTTAATTTCTGTCATTCTAGGACATAGCAGATTGTTGATCAGGCCCTTAAATCCAATCCTAATAGATAGATTTACCATGCCTATATAAAATCCTTGGCACATCGCCTTAGATTCCCTTTTTTTATATATTTGCTTCCTTTTCCCATTCAAAAACCCCAATTACAGAAGAATTTGGCTTCTTTAAAATCTGGAGGTCACTCAGTTTAGCGCAATTGGTCCCCCATTAACTAAGTTTCCCATAAAGGGCTATTACCTTGCCAATTTTTGGCATCAACAATTTTTCTTTTTTTTTTCTGGCATGCCCAGTGGGACCTGCTTAAATGAATCTAAATTCAAAGAGGGTGTATGAGCCATCGACTTGTTACTAGGTCCCAAACATCGAATAATCTTGGTTTGCTAGTACCGCCACTAGCAACAATACAGGCCTCGACCCAACTTGTGAATGTCTCGCTTCCTCTGCTCCTTATGCTAGACATGTTGCCCACTACTAACAAAATTATGTGGCATGGGATGCCAGAAGTCCTCTCATAGTGCTAGTAGTGCCCACCATTTGGGCCCTTATCCCGGTCTCCACTTTAAAAGCTATACCTAAGTTTACTAGGGATGGCTCAAGGACATCCTCTGAACATCTCCAAGATGTGGCAGATATGTGTTTGGTGCATGGGATCAAAAAAATGCGGTGTTAAGATTTCTTGCAGCCTTTTTTAGGGGGAAGGCATTAGATTGGTACCACACTTTGCAGGCTAATACTATTGGTACCTGGGATTAGCTTGGAAACCCTTTCTATGAAAGGTTTTCTAATGAGGAAGACAGGTCTTCACAATATCATCAACTGGAAATCATAAAGTGAGCCCCACACAAAGCCATGACTGAATTCAATGCCTAGTTCCATGTAACTTGGTAGAGAATCTACGCCACTATCCACCCACCAGTCGAGTTGGTGTTCATGTTCTACCTAAAATCTATCAACCCTAATATTTTGATGATGATCTAGTCTCTTGGCGGAACCACACTATCAGACGCATATAACATCGCAGTCAAGCGAAGAATAATCTAATAGATGTTGAGAAGTTATCGCCTTGGCCCACCATGCCTATATTCCCTAAAGTATCAGTTCCTACTCCAGAAGTAGCATCTACCATTTCATCTGCACGTCCTCGATCCATGTACACATATCTGAATGTGCCACAAAACATTGCTTCTACATCCAACTCTTCAAAGGGAGAGATGGGAGAGTTCAAGGAAATGTTGTAGACCATTGTCTACAAAATAACTATCATCAAATGAAACCAGGCCACACCTCCAAACCCAACTTATTAGAATTATCAAGGAAAAAATTCTTCTTACCAAAAAACCAGTTCCAAGGAGGAACTCACACAAGTTCGTAGGCACCAACAACTAATCAAATAGTCCCTATGCCTTCTCTGTTGCAAAGTTCTAACCTAAGCTCAAGTGGAGAGCTAACTCAGGGGAAAAACAACCTAGTTGATGACACCAACCTCTGGTGTTTCCCTTGCAGTGACTCGCATATTCCTCCAAATTTCCCATGCGGAAATCTACAACAAAAGGTGGCTAAGAAACACAACCAAGGAACAATTTTAGACCATGGAGGTTATGTATATGCCTCTCCACAAATGGAAAATGTAGTGCTTACCACACAAATGCAGGGTATGTCCTTGGAAAAAAAGACAAATATTGCTCTCGATCACACACTCTTCTTGTGGATGGAAGAAGAAGAGGCACTATTCGCAAATGATGCATCCACATCAAAAAGCCCACAAGTACAGTCTGATTACAATACTCACTCAAAGAGGAGATTCATGGGAAAACCAGTCATCCCACAAATAGTTAGTTCGTAGCCCAAAAGTGCTTCTGACCAGATATCCAACACCTCTGCAGTAGTACAACAATGTCCACCACAAAAGGAAATTTTTATAACCAAAGCTAAGGAACAAAAGCTTCCAAATCCTCCACCATTCAATGTGGTGGAACAATTAAAAAAATCATCTACTAATGTGTCTCTATGGGATATCTTAACTATTCTGGAACAAAAGACATTGCTACAAAAGGCTCTCTAGGATGATCCAATCATTGAGCCAAAAGAGAAAGTGCTCAAAGGAAAGGCTGTTGATCAATCACCTCCTATCAAAGTTCTCACAAATAGCATAGAGGAAGCCCCTACTGAGGTTAGAGATAAGCCGAAGCTGAAACCCTTCTTCCTAACCCTTATTGTGGGAGATAAATTATTGCACAATGCCATGATTGACTCTGGTGCTAGCACTACAACCATGCCAAAGCAGATAGCTAAAGCCTTAGGACTTAGCTATGAACCTTTGAAGAGGGGGGTTATACAACTTGATGGGAACAAAGTCAAAACATTAGGTGTCAGCAAAGGCCTCCCCTTGACTTTGTTCTCCTACCCTATCATCACAGTACCACAAGAAAATATGATCATAGATGTCCCCCCTATGTTTGGCCTCTGCCTATCTTGAGAATTCACTTCAAAAATAGGAGGGTATCTTTCTTTGGACTGGTCACACTTGATCCTAAGGACCAAGCATGGAGCTAAAATGAAAATAGTGTCTAGGGCTTTACACTCAGAACATGTGGTTGATGAAGCTATGATCAACTTTGAAGCTGATCACACCTCTTTCACTAAAGAGGAGACATATTGCATCGAGTTGCTAGAAGATGAAAAAGTGACTAAACATCAGAGTGATTTAGAGGAAGCTATCTTGAGCGAATATATAGATGTTGAACCTTTCGAAAACTATCATGGTGTTGGGTTGGGAACCTATGTCATCTTCAATGAGGAACAAGAGATTCTGAAAGTCATGAAGGAACCTGAGGGTGGTCAAGCCTTAGAGCTATGGACATTGCACTTTGATGGAGCAAGATGCAAAATGGGCATAAGAGCCAGGATATGTTTTTTTTCAATATAGAGGGATTCACTACTCATGAGTTCTCTTTATTCAGAGAGCCTCAAGAGGTGAACTTCCCTATACTACCTCAATGGAACAACAACGAGAGTTTTAGAATCTGAAAGAGAAGGTCAGAGAAATTTTTTGAGTAGACTAATGAGCTCTCAGCCAAAGGAAATCATCATAGAATTTGGATGACAGCGTGGTGCATTGGCGTCCCAGAGGCGCGTTAGCATCTCGTATGGAATAGAAAGTGATTTTATCTCAAAAAGTGCCTAAATGATCACTTCTACTCCAAATGCTAAAAACCATAGAATACAGTAAAATAACAAAAAGTGATAGAATTGAGATAAAGTAAGGAGTAAATGATAAAGATGAGAAGAAGATAGGAAGGAAATACTTACAACTGTGCGAATGATGAAGCTTCTAGCTCATGAATGTATTCAATACCTGTACACAAGAGGGAGAGAGAAATTGTTGGGGATGTATAGGGGCTTGCCTTATTTAGACCCCATTTTGGTGTTCCCACCTCCATGGACAGCCAGATAGATAGAAAGAAAAGTGGAAATGAAGTAAAGAGCACTTAAAGCACTACAAAAAAGTGATATGCTACTCAACCAAGTAATAGAGGAGAGGAGTGAAAGATTACCACCTCCACCAAGAGTACTCAAGGCTAATGGGGGAGAAAATGAGAGGAACTCAAGCCTCTGTTGTAATGGTATTCTATTCCACACTTGCTCTACTGAAGTGGTAGAGTGTTGATGTTGCTGCTGTGAAATGTAAAGTGTTTGGAGATTGAGGAGATGGTGAGGGAGCTGCTTAGAGCTTGAGAAGAGCTTGTGGGGCTTGTGAATGAAGTGGAGAAGCTCTTAGAGAGATGTGAAGGGATGTGTAGAAGATGGTAGAAGATGAAATGCTAGTTCAAGGGATGAATTTGAAGAAGAGATGAAGATAAATGGCCATATTTGGGTCGGTCAGCTGACGAGGGCATTACAAATCCACCCCCAATGGGAAGTGTAATGCCTTTGTAGGCTCCAAATGCAAGAATCTATTAGGGACATCTACACACAACGCATGCATCCCTGATAGAAATGCCTCCATCAATGCTCAAAACAAGTGCCAAGTGTGATGCGAGCAGTGGGCTTAGGTAGAATTAAGCCTCCAAACTTGGTTTTCTAAGGTGGATAAAGGAAAAAAGGGGATTTGCACATGAGGTGAAAATTCACTCTTATACATTTTTCCCCCACTTTAGTGAGCACTAACACTAATGAGTGCTCGATAAAGTAGATCAAGAAAGAGTAGGGTTAGAAACATATACTTGAACTATCAAGGAAGTAGATCATGATCTGGTGAACCTGAGAGTGCAGGGTCAAAAGAGGACTTCATAGTCCTACAAAACTATGAAGCTGAAGAGAGCATATACTTAGGATGGAGAAGATGTAGATCTTCGATCCAGTATATACACAAGAGAAGAGAAAGATAAAAATGAACAAAGCGTGTGGTGAAAGAAAATACAACTCAGGAGTAGAACCCGCACCACAAAGAAAGTGTGTGAAAAGAAAACCCCACTCAAGGAGGAGAACTCGTATCACAAAATAGGTGATAAAGGAAAACCCTGCTCGAGGAAGAGAACCCGTATCACCAAGAAAAAGTGACAAAAGTGTGTGGTGAAAGCAAAACCCGCTCAGGAATAGAAACCGCACCACAAAATAAGTGTGTGATAAAAGAAAACCCCGATTAAGGAGGAGAACCTGTATCATAGAGTAAAAGTGATAAAAGCAATCCCCACTTGAGGAGGAAAACCTGTATCACAAAGTATAGGTGATAAAAGCAATCCCCGCTCAAGGAGGAAAATCCACATCACAAAATAAGAATGTAAGCACCTCATAGGCCCGCAGACCTATAAGGAGGCATCCCCCAAGATCTATCACATAGAAGAAGCCAAGAAAGTGCCTTATAGACCCGTAGACCTGCAAGGAATGTATCCTCCAAGAACTCTCACATGAAGGAAACCCCAAGAAAGCACCCTACAGAATTGCAAACCTGTAGGGGAGCCACTCCCAAGATATCTCACATGGAGGAAGCTCAAAGGAAGCACCCTATAGGATCTCAGACCTATAGGGAGGTATCCCCCAAGGTCTCTCACATGGAGGAAACCTAGGAAATTGGACTTCGCAGAGTTGAAAAATGGCGACATGTCTACCTGCAGATAGAACATGTCAAAAAGCGACTGTGTAGGTGAGTAAGTAGACAGCCATGTAGACTGTTGATAAGTTGGAAAAAATTCAAAGGGGTCCCTCGAGAACCTAGTGTGAAAAAAGAGGGGTCTAGTCTAGGGATGCGCCATTTGAAAAGCAAGGTCTAGTCATGCTACCCCCAAGCTAGATGTGAAAGAATTTATTTGAGATAAAATCTTTCAAAGGAGGGTCCCTCGGGAACCCTTCAAGAGAAAAAGGGGTCCACTCAAGGGATGATTCAGTTGAAAGATAGAGAAAAGAGAGGGGGTCCTTAAGAAGGAAACACATCTCCAAGATGAGTTATCACTTCCCCCATCATACAGGGGAGGAGAACCATGAAAGATACATGATAGAGGTAAACCTTGATATCACTTGTCATTCAAAGAAAAAGGTAGGTGCATCAATCAAACATGAGTTTGATGGCACCAAAATCTCAAAGATGTTGTATTTTATCCTTTAAGGCCTTGCATTCACTAGTGGAATGGCCAGGCACTCGATGGTATGCACAAAAAGAATGTTTATGCTTATGAAATTTCTTGTGTGTAGGAGAAGGAAGAGTGATCAAGTGGTATTTTAGAAGCCACAACAAGATACACTCTTGCTTAGATAAAGGATGAGGAGTAGGAAGCAAACCTTTCTCTTGTGAAGAAAATCTTGACTGTTTACAAGGAGAAGAAGAAGACATGAAGGTAGAAGACAAAGGAGGAGGATGTCCATAGAGAGTGTTATTCTGGATAAGGGGATCATACTCCTCTACGAGATCACCATCATCTTTCCTGACAGGACTACCAACATTAACCTCCCTAACATAAGTGTGATCATCTTCCTCAGAAGGAGGATTGACACCAAGAACATTACAATTTGTAATCACCTTACCTCACGATGCAAAAGAGTAATCATCTTTGATAGCAGGTGTGGATGATGTTATCAGAAGGTCTAAGTGGATCGGGTCAACTTTATACTCCTAAATGAAGGAATTTGTAAAGTATAAGGGGCCCCAATCATCACCAAGACATGAATTCCTTTGAGAATAGGTAGAAGGAGCACACTTAGGACTCCTTGCTTCAGAAGGACCTTCTTCAGGGACATTTATCTCAAGAGTACCCTTTGTAGTAGGTACTGCTGGAGTAAACATCGACACATTGGAAGACACTAAAGGAATAAGAGTAGGTACAACTAAAGCCCGACCAAAAACTAATATCTCACATAAGTGCATAGCCTCAGGGTCAGCCTTGACTATGACTACTTTATTGTTAGCAATGAACTTTATAGATTTATGTAAGGTAGACAGGACTACACCCATAGTGTGAATCCACGGTCTACCAAGAAGAAGGTTATATGGCAACTTTTCGAACATAACATATACAAGGATGGGTACGGTAATGGGTCCAAGATACAAAGGTAATACTATCATACCTAGAGCTTGTCGCACAACATTATTGAACCCACGAATATCAACATAAGAAGCATTAATAGAGGATGAGTCAATATTAATCTTAGGAAATAGATCAATACTACACACATTGAATGTTGAGCTGGTGTCAATGAGAGTATGTCTAATTCCAATTTTATTAATATTAACTATAATCATTAGAGGATCCGCTTGCTTATGTACTTATAGAGGAGGGAGATCTTGCAGATAGAATGTGATACTCAGCGAAATCCACATGAATATATGCCATCAATGCATTAGCATCTGTCAGCCTAGCGGAAGAAGGCAAGAGGATCTTTTGCAAGGATTCCTGAAGCATACCTTGATAAACTGGAGCAGACTGAAGAAAGTCCCATAGTGAGATCTTAGCCAAAGCAATCCGAGGTTGCTTGAAAATATCGTAATCACTAGGTGCTTTAGTCATAGGTTTAGGTGCTTGAGGAAGGCTTGGTTGCTTATTCATTCTATTCTCACAAGTATGGGCTACTATTCTATAAGAGGGAGCCTTAGAAAGATTAGGAGATACACCATCAAATGGAACACCGTCAATAAAACAAATCCTTTTAGGAGAAGGACTAGCTAGAGTCACATAAATGACCGGTCTCTTAGGCCTTTGAGGGGAAACATAGACATAGATTGCATTTACAAAATCATCACAGCTAGTAGAAAAATTATTTGAATACATATTCTCAACATTGATCTAAATAGGATCAAATGTGGAATAATTGTTTGAAGAAAAATTCTCAACATTGATCTAGGGAGAATCAAATGTGGAAGGAGGTTCATCATTTGTTAATGCAACCTCTCTAGGAGAGAGTGCATCAGAACAAAGATGAGATTTATCATTCACTAATGCAACGTCTCTAGAAGAGAGGGCATTGGAATGAAAGGGAAAGTCATCATTCAAAAATGCATCATCTCTAGAAGAAAGTGCATTGGAATGAAGGGGAATTTCATCATTCACAAATGCAACATCTCTAGAAGAGAGTGCATTGGAATGAATAGAAGGTAGAGTAATATTAAGAAAAGTATCAATGATTTCATCTTCTTGCAACAAAACATCCTTTGAAACAAGAGGAATTTCATGAGAAGGATCAAAGATACCAAGTGACATGGGAAAAGCCAAGTCACTATCACATGCATTAAATGGAACATCATTAATATTTTGAACAAAATTAGATATATAACTAATAAAAGAAGATATTAAATCCATTACAATGTTTTTTATTTTTTCTATGTTCTAGTGATTCACATTTTTGGAGGTCTTCGGAGTGGAATTTGAGGTCAAAACTTGCGTTAGTCCCTAAAATTCAATTGCTAAAGGCACTAGTATTTTAGGGATTGAACTAGTTCTTTAGGAGACCTTTCCAACAGTGCAAACGGTTCTGAATTCTGAGCATCGAGTCAAAAGTTATGACCCCGCGAAGTAGGGGTAAATAAATTCCTAGTTTTTTGAAGAAGACTGTTCTTCACGTCGGGTTCACCAAAATGTAATATAGGGGGATTCGCTACTCATGAGTTCTCTTCGTTCAGAGAGCCTCATAGGGAAAACTGGCCTATACTACCTCAATGGAACAACAATGAGGTTTTCAGAATTTGAAAGAGCAGGTCAGAGAGATTTTTCGGGTAGACTAAGGAGCTCTTGGCCAAAGGACGTCAGCGTAGAATTCAGATGATAGTGTGCTGCGCTGGTGTCTCGTACAGACCAGAAAGCGAGTTTATCTTGGAAAGTGCCTAAATGACCACTTCTACTCCAAATGCTAAAAACCACATAATATAGTAAAATAATAGAAAGTGATAGAACTAAGATAAAGTAAGGAGTAAATGATAAAGATGAGGAGAAGAAAGGAAGGAAATACTTACAACCATGTGAACGATGAAGCTTCCAGCTTGTGAATGTCTTCAATACTTGCACACAAGAGGGAGAGAGAAATTGTTGGGGCTGTATAGGGGCCTGCCTTAGTCAGATCCCATTTTGGTGTTCCCACCTCCATAGACAACCAAATAGATAGAGAGAAAAGTGGAAATGAAGTAAAGAGCACTTAAATCACTACAACAACAATGTCATACTACTCAACCAAGTAATAGAGGATAGGAGTGAAAGCTTACCACCTCCACCAAGAGAACTCAAGGCTATTGGGGGAGAAAATGAGAGAAACTCAAGCCTCTGCTGCAATGGTGTTTTGTTCCACACTTGCTTTACTGAAGTGGTGGAGTGTTGATGTTATTCCTGTGAAGTGTAAAGTGTTTGGAGATTGAGGAGATGGTGAAGGAGCTTCTTAGAGCTTGAGAAGAGCTTGTGGATCTTGTGAATGAAGTGGAGAAGCTCTTAGAGAGATGTGAAGGGATGTGTAGAAGATGGTAGAAGATGAAATGCTAGTTCAAGGGATGAATTTGGAGAAGAGATGAAGAGAAACGGCCATATTTGGGTCGGTTAGCCAAGGAGGGCATTACAAATTGACCCAATGGGAAGTGTAACGCCTCTACAAGCTCCAGACATGAGAATTTGTTAGGGACGTAAGTGCGTTACGTGGGCGTCCCCAATAGAAATGCCTCCACTAACGCTCAAAATAGGGGCCAAGTGTGATGTGAGCAATGGGCTTAGGTGAAATTAAGCCTCCAAACTTGGTTTTCTAAGGTGGATAAAATAAAAAATGGGATTTGAACATGAGGTGAAAATTTGTTCTTATACAGTTTGACATCCCCACAAAATGGAAAGACACCTCAATCTTTTCACTTCTAGTTCACTTGTTCGAAGAATGAAGCTGAATATGAAGGCCTAGCAAGGTCTGAACCTTGCAAAGCTGATGGGCATCAAGCAATTGATGGTGTTCAAAGATTTTGAACTAGTTGTCAACAAAGCTCGATGGGTTTCCACTATGAAGAATGTTCGTATACGATCCTATAGACATTGAGTTTGGGACCTGATTGAGGGCTTTGAAGCCTTCAACATTTAGACAGTGCCCAGAGAACAAAATGTTGATGCAGATTGCATGGACACAATTGCATCTCAATTCAAACCGGCCTCCGACCTAATGCATATCAAACACTCTATACGAGTGATTGTCTGACTAGCGATTCCAAATAATGATCAAAGCTGGAAAGTGTTTGATAGTGATGAACACATTGCCTCATTCATCCAATAGTCGGGAAAGTTTTCCTACCAGATCCAACTAAAGATTGTTGAGGCCTATGATGGTAAAATCATCCAGTTGAAATCCAATAAGATTCCAAAGGGACTAGTCACTCTCGAAAAACTTTTCGACCATGATGATGCAAGGAACAACAAGAGGAAGTTTGTAGTGGACAAAAGCGACTATGTTGACCTTCAGGTCAGAGATGGGAGAAAGCTTAAAGTTGAGAAGGATGTCCTGTACCATGTTAAAGAAAGGCTCATCGACTTTTGCAAAAAGTATGAAGGAGTGGTGGCCTAGTCATATGATGACCTCAGGGGATATGATCTCGATATCATCCAACATACAATAGAGTTGGCGGAAGGCGCAAAATTGGTCCACCAAAAATAGAGGCCATTGAATCCCAAGATTGAAGCGCTAATGGCATAGGAGATAACAAAGCTAATCCAGTCGCGGATTGTTTTCTCAATCAAACATAGCACATGGGTATCCAACTTGATGCCAGTCTGAAAGAAGAATGGAGACATCTGCTTATGTGTTGAATTTTAAGACTTAAATAGAGCATCCCTAAAGGACCACTACCCACTACCCTCTATGGAGATAATCTTGCAAGTAGTGGCAGGATCAGAAATTTTTTCTCTGTTGGATGGCTTCTCTGGTTACAATAAGATCTGGGTGAGAGAAGAGAATTGACACAATATGATGTTGAATACGAAGTGGGGAATGTTTGCATATGCTAAGATGCCTTTCGGCCTCTCAAATGCAAGAGCCACCTTCCAACGGGCCATGGATATCGCTTTTAGCGAGTTGATCAACAAGATCATCTTGATCTATTTAGATGATCTCACTGTGTTCTCTAAGTCCAAGGATGATCATTTCAATCACCTTGAGATGGTTTTCAAAAAATTCTAGGAGTTTGGGGTATACCTGAATCCAAAAAAAATGTGTCTTCGAAGTACTGCAAGGCAAGCTATTGGGACACGTAGTGTCCAAAGAAGGAATTTCAATTGATCCCAAGTGGGTGAAAGCAATCAAAGAGCTTCCCCTTCCAGTCAACAAGAAAGGCATTCAATCCTTGTTGGGGAAGGTAAATTTTGTGAGCAAGTTCATTTCAGATTTTGCAAGAATAATTAGGCTAATCACCCTGATGTTGAAAAAGGATCAATTACTCAAATGTACTAAAGAAGCGAAAGAAGCCTTCGAAAAGGTTAAGGATGTTATTTGCTCAGCTCCTCTACTGGTCAATCAAGACTTATCAAAGGACTTCATAATGTATGTATTCAGTAGCAAGTCGAGCATTGCTACTGTCTTAACTTAGAAAGATGATGAAGGAAAGGGAGAACACCCAATAGCATTCCACTCCTAGACCTTGAAGAAATATGAGACGAATTACAACTTCGTTGAGAGGAAAGAGTTCACAATAGTAAAGAGACTCAAGAAGTTCTGCCACCTAATATATTGGAATAAGGTGATTGTTTATGTCGTGCATTCTAGTGTGCATGAATACATCATGGAAGGAGAGATGACCAAAAAAAGGGCTAATTGGATCACCAAGATCCTTGAATATGACATTGAGGTCAAGCCTACAAAGATCGTCTAGGGGAGAGGACTGTGTGAATATCTAACACACGATGAAGAAATGGCGACTAAAGAAGAGCAACCAAAGCTAATTCTGATGAATGATTCAGAGTCCAAAGGCTACTAGCTGGTAGATAGAGTGAAATTTATGCATACTGGAAAATATTCATCGAGGCTTCCTTCTCAAAAGAGAAGATTCTACCGCTTGCAAAACATTGGATATGCCCTCATTGAAGGGATCTTGTTCAAAAGGAACTTCAACGTCGTTCTATTGTGATGTGTCGCCACAGTGCAAGCAAAAATAATCCTCAATACTTTCCACAACAGCGCCATGGGTAGACACTTCTATGCTAATACCACTGCCATCAAAATCATGTGTGTTGGGTACTTCTAGCTGATGCTATTCAATGACTCCTATTCATTGGTTAAAGCTTGCAGGGAATGCCAATTCTTTATAGGAAGAATAATTTTTTTTGTAATGGATCTCAACCCGATAGTGCTTTATGAGCCATTTGCACAATGGGGCCTTGAATTCATTGGAATGATCAATCTTTCCTCCAGTGCCAGACACAAGTGGATTCCAATGGGAACAAACTACTTCACTAGGTGGACCAAAGCCATGCCGCTAAAGAATGCGATTGAGAAAGATATAGTGGACTTCGTTGAGGAACTAGTGACAAGGTTCAACCCACCTAAAACAATCATCTACGACAACGCTAGGGCCCTCCTAGCCTCTAAGGTATGTCAATTCACGCTTTCACATGACATTTTCCTAAAAAAATCATCAAACTAGTACCCGCAGGGGAATGGCCTGACTGAGTCGATGAACAAGAATCTAGTCTAACTCCTCAAAAGGATTGGGTTGGAGCACCAAAAAGAATGGCATAAAATCCTCTAGGCAATTCTCTAGGCAGATCACATAACTCCTAAGAAAGTTCTCAAGACTTTTCCATACGAGCTAGTATATGGGAAGGAAGCGCTATTGCCTATCTCAATGGAGATTTCAACATTGCAATTGCTCAAATCTCTTGAGGTAGACAAAATAGTGCCATGGAGGTTTGGTTGGCCAAGTTGTTGGAAGCGTAAGAGAAGAGGGAAAAGTCCTTAACAACCATGACTAACTACTAGCAAGTGGTTAAATGGTGGTTTGACAAGAAAGTGTCTGACCAGGGTCTAAAATGTGGGGACCTAGTGCTAAAATTTAATGAGAGGGCTGCAAAGCCAAGTCAACACGAAAAGTTCAACAGCCTTTGGGAATTCTGGTGAATGAAATTCACCTTAAACTATTTAATTAAGCTTGTGTTATCCTATCATGTAAATATGTTGATAGTGCTTTTTTATTTTTCTTTCCCTTTCATTCTATTGGCCAGTCTTTTAATTAATTCTTTGGTTCGAGAATCAGAAGTGAGTAACCCATTAGTGCAAAAGAGCAGGGAAAGAAAATTTGCATCTGAAAAGGGCAAAAAAATGAAACACATATGTAGGAAAAGAAATGATAATCCACATTGCAGAACAATAAGCAAAGAAGACAAGATGATTATATAAAGCTATAGTTCATTATATTTATATACTTTGCTAAATATAGTATCAAAATGGCTCAGAAGCCATGCTTTTAAAGTATATATCTATATATATTTTATGTATCTTCTTTATACGACTACTGTAAAGCTTTTTTAGGCATATATACAAAAAACAAACTAACGGGATTTAGTTTTTGAAACATAAAGAGAAATCTTCAATCCATGGCATGTGTGGCAGCAATGGAGGCATTGACGATAGTGTCCATAATTTCTTCCTCGGTAGGGGCACCAATAGTAGCAACTTCTAGGGAAGCAATAGCAAGTGGCAGAGGGAATACTAGGTTCCTGAAGTCAGTGTACCAGTCAATGTCATAAAATGGCACCACATTGTATAGGCGGAAGAGGAAGTGACAAGCATGAGTAACCCTCTGGCGATGTTCTTCATGTGAATGGAGTTAGAAATCACTCAGGATTGACAACCACGGTACGACCACATCTTATTCAATGAACTTACGAAGGTCGCTCGTAGTTGGAATACTTCCACAAATGCAACATTCCCTACCACTTCTTTGGAAAGATCGCTTTTACCAAGCAGAGAATGAGTGGCTTGGGAATCTAGATATCGAGCATTGACACTACAAAGTGAGAGCACACATCAATGTTAACTCTATACCTATCCTATGAATATTCAAGGCAATCCCTTCCCAGAACCATTTCATGGCCGTGATGGCCAAGGAGTGCTTATTTTTGGTCATCCTCTTAAGGAGCCTAGTTGAAATCTCTCCCAAAAAAGTCATTTGGGTTTTATGAGAGACCAACCTAATTGGGGTATTCATGGTGACAAGCTCTATATGACTGTCAGAAAAAAGCCCCATACAAATTTTCTAAGTCTAAAATCTATGCAAATACTATGCAAACTGCCAACACCGAATGCTAAGCCAATCACCTATTACCTATTTTGCTAAAATTGCTAAGTGTGATTTTCACTATTGCCTAAGCGCCTATTTATCGAAATGGCCAGGATAAATGTGGTAATTTGCATACCATAAGCATGAGGTTAATCAAGTACCATCTTGAAATTTGTACCAAGACTTGCTCGAATTTCCCACCTAGTTGCATTTGTAGGTACGATTTGTTGTGTGCAAGGATTAGTATGAGCTAATTAATTAGCATAAGTTAGTGGTAGTCACCAACAGTGGTCCATACGGCTGAATGCTGAGGTGTCATTCTATAGGCACTTCTCAAACTCCAAAAAAAAATGCATTTCTTTTCAGGCACTTATTACATGTTTTGGCTTAATTATTTCATTTGGGATATTAATTTCCATGACATACGGTGCCTAAGCTGCCTTCAAATTGCTAGCTCAAGTTCCAAGAAAATCATGTCAGAGTACATCATTGCTAAGGGTCATTATGAATTCTTGTCATTTCAAAATGGCAAGTAATTCACTTCGTACAAGCAAATAACTGGCAGTACATTCTGAATTTAATGCAAGTAGGTGAGCATTGTTGGCCACCCAAAGAAGGAAATAGCTAAGTGTTGCATGCAAAAGTTTTGTATTATGAATGCTTTTCAAAAATGCTACCCAGAGCAAAAGAAATTTTAAGTGTAACCAGAGCTGAGGTAAATTGCAAAAAGTTTGAGTTAAGCAAAAAACTTTAGTGAAACAGGAAATGGCAGAGAGTTCTCAAACATAAGCACAAGTAGAGGCCCAGGGAGAAGAAACACAAAACTTTTTTAATGATATGCGTAGAGCATTAGCTGTCTACATTTTTGAAAATGTTTCTTATGCTTCACCTAGTATACCAGAGAAGCCATAATGGGTAAATACACGGGTTCTAGAGAAGCCAATTCAAGGAGGATTGGGATAATATTCATGATCCCATCCTTGTAAAAAAACTCAAGAATTTGAGGGAGGCAGCTTGTGAAAGAATGAAGGTTTCCATTGGCCCGAAGTCATTGTCACAAAAGCTATGGTACAACGAGCTCCCATAGTATATGGTCCCATTTGTTCACTATTTCCCAGAACTGGTCGGTGTAGCCATCAAAATTTTTAACTTGTGCACCAACACCATCGAGGGCTAGAGATTAAAAGTCAATATATGTCCAAAAGCTATATGAAATATGCTATGCATCCCTAACCCCAACTCCAGACAAGAAGAGGTTGAGTCATTCAACCCAACAAAGGGAGAGGCAATATGGAGAGGCATGAAAAAGGCTTGGGAATTTTATAACAAAAAAACCAAAAGGCCTATGGAAGATCATCAAAAGCCACCAAAGATTCTGACGCCGCTCATCGCCTTCCCCCCAGAAATGCATGATGCATTCTCAATGTTGGCATTTGTTTGTAGCCTGGACACCGACAAGGAGGTACACAAATTTCAGTTGGGTCTGGGGTTTTAGTTCTGCAAGCAACATACTTTTTTTTGGTATGATTTTACAAAAAACCTTGTTGATGAAATGCTAGGGAAAATCAAGGATTACCCAATGCAACGGAGGTTCAGGTTTCCTTCCTTGCTCAAATGTTTTTGCACCGAAACCTTGATTTCTTTAAGAAATATATGAAATTGTCTATTTTTGATGAGTCAGGCAAAAGAAGGTTGGTTTCTTTATGGAATCCTCTCCTCTCTGCTACATATGACTATTATGCATTTTTGGATTATTTGTTGACTCCGATCTTCCAAGATTTAAAAGGGGATGATGGTTTCGATCCACTCACCAAGGAGAAGACTACATATATGTAGAACTTCACTCCCAAATGTGACTAGTTTCTTGGAGTGGATTTCACATTCATCCAGCTGCGCTATTTCATTGGAGAACCATTTCGCCTTCTGACATGTGTCATGAATTGGGTGCTAGCCCTTGAAATGTTCTGGAAAGTATGCCTTATTGACTAGAAATTTTGTGGAGGGAAGGCCAAAAAGAGGGGATTCTTCATCTGCCCACAAACCTTCAAGACGATGGTCATGAACAAGAAACAAATGAACAACTTGCAGGAAAATAAGCTAGCTCATCTCGTGTTGGAAGTGATTTGCGATAACTAGGATTACAACCTTGAAAATGACGCCCTGAATGAATTTGTCAAAGTAACACACTGCCCATAGCCTTATTGTGAAAAGAGGAGGAACTAACTGAAAGATCTAAATGATCTACTAGTTGATTTGATCCAGATTCCTATAGAGGATAGTAGGAAAACATGGCACAAGTTCTACTTCCCCATGACAGTGTATGATGAGAAGTGAGAAATGGGAGCCACCTTGTACAACTAGTTAAGACAAGGAGAAGAATGGAGCATGGAAATAATTAGAGCTTTTAGGGTGTACTACCAAGAAACCAAACAACTTGATGCCCCGTATGGAAGCATCAAATCAGATGACCAATTTGATAAGCTATGGGATGATGAGCATCTGAATTTTGACCCAAGCACTGACAAGATGATGACTCTAATGAGGAGTCCAAAGAGCCTACCAGGAAAGGAAAGGAGCAAGAATTAGAAGTATCGTTGACCTTCGCTCAACAAAAGTAAAAAGCAATGGACCAACCTAGCCAGGTGTTTCAAATGTATGAATGAACCTATCAAGAGATTGGCAGACACTCACCTGGGCTGCTACAAGAACAAGAATGAATTGATAACAATTGGAGGACACCCCACCCACCAAACAACAACACAAAAGTAGTTGTTGGGGAAAGTTCACAAGAACTCTCCGCAAGCCAGGTGCTCACAACAAGCCAAGAGATTGAAGTAAGTGAGTAGGTCATGGCAAGCCAGGAACTACAATCATCTATTCAGCAGGTAATATTCATCCCTTCTTCTCTTACTTTTCAATATTTTGTATCCTCTGCTATCTCTGCAATGCCCCTCACTACAAGTGTCAGCCCTTCCTTTTCCACCTTTACTGCAATGGTCGTGGGAGGTTTCTCCCAGTACTCCCATACGATGCCATTTATCTTGACGCCTTTGTAGACCCTTACATTGTCTGTCATTGCCCAATCTGCACTTGCCTCTCTTTCCTCAAGTGCAACCACTATTGACACCTCTCCTGCTACTACTGTATCAAGCACAACCCTGTTCACCCAATAATTGGAGTTTTCCATGAGCCCACAATCACCACAATAGCCGATGAGTTCTCCCGCCAGTTCACAAACTAGGTTTTGGCATGTCCCTCATTTCTCCCCATAGACAGTTAATCTCCCAAAAAAGGAAATGGCCTAGGGTACTACCCTCACATTCCTTTTTGTCGTGCCTCCCAGTGCACCTTTGACAGGTGGGCTAGTTCAGTCGCTAGCCCAATTCATATCACAAGGTAATGCTACAAAGGAAGTGCGAGCTCTCAAAATGTAGAAGAAAAGGGCTAAGGATGAAAAGAAGTTGGTAGAGCTGAAAGTGTACACTTTTACAATGAAGCTCATAATGCGATCCATTTCACAACTATGCATCCAAATGTCATCAAACCACAGGGGGAGATGCATCCTGACAATTACAACATTTTTCCATGGGACTAGATTTGAGCATAGCCTGGCCATAGGACAAGGTTAAACTTATGGAAGAAACATAGTGGGTGGTGGCCACTGACTTCCTGAAGTCTGGTCGCCAACTAAAAAAGAAAGAGGAGCTGAAGCTTGTAAAAGATAGGGTCGAGTTCCTACAAGCAAAGGAAAAAGCGATGGAGGCATATGTCACACCCTTATGAAAAAAAGCACAAGCAGTGGAGGTGAAGCATAACAAACTTTGGGAGGAACTTGCCAAGTTCCAATCCATCGACCCCTCCCTGGTTGACGTGCTGCAGAAAATGAGCCAAGACTATCAGAGCTCATTAACTCTAGCGGAGCAAGTGGTGCAACAAAAGGAGAAAGAGTTTGAATAGTAGCAAGCCCAATTCAAGCAAAAGGTGCAAGCAAAGGATGCAGACTTTAGGGCTTGAAAAGCCCAATTGGAAAAGGATCTTCAAGAGACGAAGACTTCTCTTGAAACAAAATCAATAAACAAGATTTGAGCAGAGGAAAATTGGTCCAAAGAGCCAAGTAACATTGAGGAACAACTTGCATCCACAAATAAGAGAATTGCAGAATTAACAAAGGATGTTGGCTCAAAGGATGCAGAAATTTCCCTGCTAAGGAGTGTCCCCCAGGCCTTTGCTACTCAACCAAACCTCATTCTAGTAGCTCAGCAACTATATATTTCATACTGGGAAAAGGTCAAAGCCTTCTTCCTGACACTATATCTAAAACTTTGATTCATGTCAGGGGCAACAAAATTAAGTAGGGAGATGAGCGAAATAATTGAGAAAGTCCTGCAGTTCATTGTGAAAAGAGTTCCTGAGGTGAAAAATTTGCTAAGTAAGCTATACATGGTCTCCGATGAAAACTTAGCAAAGGTAGGGATTGAGGATCAAAAGGTTGTTTCCAAGACAATGAACAAATTCATCCACTGCCACTCGGCCATCCTTCATGCTAATGCATGTGCAACTACTTTGAACCAAACTATGGATAGCATGTGGGAAAATCTCTCCCAGTTAACTAAGATGGGCATGCCATCTCCGTTCCTTGAAGATAAGTCAGTCGACATAGCTAAACAAATTGTGTCAAATATTGAAGAGAAGGAGCAGGACCCAACCGCTTTCCAGAGTTTCAACCAATCTCCTACCACAACAGATATTGAAGGTGTCATTCATCTGATTGTGCAGCTACTCTTTTGATGTGAGTCTAGAGATGGTTTACCTGCGATGATGCCTTATAAAGAAATGCTAAACCTAAGTGGAGTGCAAGAGAATCTACGTGACATATTGAGACCATCCGAGGCTGACTAGCTACCTCTGTAGGTAGCTCTTTCTAAACTCTGATTTTGTCGCCTGATGGATGAAGCTCTGGTCTGTGAGCCAGAGAAAATTTTGGGTTCCTCGTTCTGCAAGCAAAATGCCCCTGGTAGTCACCAAAAGCTGTGAATATGAAATTCATCGAGCTACCTTTGGGTTTTATTTTTTCTAAGTACCGACCCATGCCTCAATGTTTGAACATCATTGACCCCTTTTTGATGAACAATGTTGAATTCCACCACATGTCTTCTCAGCACTCTCCGAAGGGATTCTTCCCTTCACTTTTCAACTAACCCTCGCCATCCTTCCATGCGTCAACACCATGGGCTATTTATTGTTGCTTCCCTTCACTTTCCACCCGCATGCCACGTATCTCTCGTTCGCATAAACTTTTGGCGGACTCCATAGTCGACACCGATAGTAAACATATTCCCACATGTCTTCCCAGCGCAAGCTTTCAATGAAGAAGGGAATGAGTGAGCCACGAGTTGCGAAATGTTGTCATGTATCCTCTAGGCAAGTCTTCATTGAAGGAAAGAGTGGAGCGAATGCCAAGCTATGATATGCTACCACGTGTTCTAACTGCCTCCACTAGGAGGTGACACTTGTTTGCTCAGGGGATGTTGGGACCACTGCCATCATTCATAGGGGATGCATCTGGCTAGGAAGCGACTACATACCATGGTCCAAATATTTTATATTACAACAATGAAGGGGAATCATTGTTGTGGCCATCATTGCCTAAGATACTGAATCTTTTTTATTACAAGCTTGCCAGGCGGTGGATTTTTGGCTATATATATTGCTTCTTACTTCAGAAAATGGGTTTTGAGAAGATACCAAATTTTTAGAAAAGACACCAGGCCTTTCTATTGTTTTTAAATTATTGCAAAAAGATCATACCTTTCTATTTTATTAAGCTATTTGATAAAATTTATACTATGCCATTATTGTTTTGAATGATTCATTTGCAGAACTTCTATGATTTTAATGCAATTTTGTTGGTTTAGATCATGTCCTTGGATCCTCTTTTCAGTGAATGTGCATGAAAATTATTTTATCATTGAATGAATTATTCAAGCTTCTATCTTTAATTTTTGTCATTCTAGGACATAGCAGCTTGTTGATCAGGCCTTTAAATCCAAAGATAGATTTACTGTTCCTATATCTACTCCTTGGTGCATCACCTTAGTTATATTCCATTTTTTATATATATTCGCTTCCTTTTCCCATTCCAAAACCCCAATTACAGAAGAATCCAACTTCTTTAAAATCTGGAGGTCACTCAATTTAGCGCAATTGGTCCCCCATTAACTAAGTTTCCCATAAAGGGTTGTTACCTTGCTAATTTTTGGCATCAACAGATACATCAATATTTTGGTACATTGTGTGGGGTGACTAATTTAGACCATACATTAACCATTTTAATTTACAAACTAAATGTTCCTTCCCCTTTACAATAATATCATCAAGTTATCAAAAATATTTATTTTATTACAAAAAAGTGTCATGAATGAGTTCTTGGATTTTGGAAGAAAGCATATGGTGAAGGCTCAAAGGAAGAAATCGAAGGGGAAAAAGTGAATAATGTCCCTCCTTTTGAAATAGGATTGAACCACATTCCTCTTTGTCAGAGAACTAAGAACAAGGGGGTGCTTGTGGGGAACAAATGGAGCTTTGAATATCATTGGAGGCCTTGGTGATTCTATAGTAACACGAATCTTAACAAAGGCGATCACTGGAATGAAGGGAGAGGAAGCAGTGTATGGAGAAGAGAAAATTTGAGATATCACTAGAAAGGCTGCCCCAATAGTAAGGTGATAATTCTAAATACGAGGATAATCTAGATTGAAATGGAGAGGTTAAAGGAGAAGGATTTCTTCACAAAATGGGCCAAAAATTGAATCCCTTAGGTAAAGATGTACAAATAGAGGGAAATCAATGGGGTGAGGAAGTGAGTATTGAATCCCTATTGAATGCATTTATATTTGTAGAATGTAGCCCCAAATAATTAAAGGAAGATATTTTAAGAAAAAATCCATTAATTTTAGAAGGTTATGGTTTCTTTACAATTGAATGAATGACCAATTTCAATCCCATACATCACAGTATGGGAAAGAACCCAATATGGATAAGACTGCATAACATCCCATTGGAATATTGGAATGTGGAAGCACTGAAAGAGATAGGGGATTCCCTATGATAATTTATTCAAATAGATTAAAATTTTTTTTGAAGGAATTTGGAGTGTGTAAGAATATATGTGGAGGTAAATCTCAGTGAGAAACTATGGGATGAATTGGATATCATAAAAAAAGTTTGGGTGGTGGAGACAAAATATTGAATTAGAGCCCAAATCTCCAAACTTAGAGAAGTGGGGTTTTGGAGATCAAGCATCAAACAAAAATTAGCACCTTAAATCCACAAGAGGAAAATTCAAGGTACTAGATAATGAAGAAAAAGATTGGGATGTCAAGGAAAAGGAGAAAAGGGTTGCATAGAAGGTGGATAATGACATAATAGTCCTGATGCCATTGGAATCTCCTTAGCTAAATAAAATAGCAGTGGATATTCATAATCATTCGAATAATGAGAAATAACTTAGGGGAAAGTAGAATTGGGTAACTCATTTGTGGAAAAAATATGAAACAATTAGATGGAGATAAAGAAAATAAATATAGAAAAAACATCACTCCATCCTAATAGGGGTGATAAAAAATATGCAATACCTAAAAGAGGTTAAAAGAAAAAGTGCCAAAGGATCAACCAAGGTTATGGAGAAAGGGAGTGAGGTAGAAGGCAAAGGGTTGGAGGAGTGTTGGGAAAGCATGGAAAATATAGCGAAGGGAATTGCTAGTGATTTATTTGGTATAACCAATAGTCAAAGAATAAGTCCATTGGAAAAGGAAAAAGAGAGCCAATTAAACCAAAGAGAAGGGGGAAAATGGGATGAAATGCTAACTTTGGAAGAAGGGGCATGGGAGGATAAAGTAGAGGGATGGATACTAGAAGAAGAGCAGTTCTACCAAAATGGTGGTGATTCACCTCGCAGAGAAAGGTTGGGGATAAAGTAGAAGGAATCTAAGAAAATGTCTCCTAACTATGGGGAAAGAAAAAAGAAAGGAAGAAAGAAAAATATAGAAAAACTAAGTCAAGAAGGGGATTCTAAAGGGAAAATAAAAAATCACATGATTATTGAGATTTGGGAAGGGAAAAACCCTTCCTAGAGAGCCATGAAGATAGCATCATGGATTGTTAGGGGATTTAATGATCCTAATAAAAATTTCTTAGTTAAGTGCTTCATGGAGGTATCAAGATCCGACATCTTCATGATTCAAGAAACTAAAATTTTAGGAAAAGAGGTAGAACTCTTCAAAAGGAAAATGAGATTCTTGAGAGTGGAAATGGTGGAGGAAAAAAGTGCCTCTAGGGGCTAGCTATACTATGGAAACCACAATATATTTCTTTAGAAATCCTTGGTGACAACAAAACAAGGATGGTATCTAAGGTAAGGAACCTCATGGAAAATATGGATTTATGTCTAATTAATTTTTATGGATTGACATCCCCTCTAGAAAAGAGATAATCCTATCAAGACATAGAGGCTTTCATTAACCAATGCTTGAAATATTTTTGCATATTAGGCAGTGAATTCAATACCATTTTCCACAATCAAGATAAATTAGGGGGAGTGCAATGGAATCTACAATCTGAGGTGGATTTTGAGGAATTTATGGATAAAAACTTGTTGATTGAAGTCCCAATAAATAATGGAAGCTTCACTTGGACCAATAGAAGGTTAGGCTTCAATAACATAGCAACAAAACTAGATAAGTTTCTCACCAAAAGCAATATAATCTCATTTCCTTTCATGTTGGAGAGCATAATAGTTCTAGTCTCAAGCTCAAATTGTTTTCTAATTCAATTGAACATATTAGGAGAAGAAATGCTAGACATAATCCATTTTAAATTTAAAAACCTATGGATGCAGGATACAAAATTTTATGAACTAATATTAGGATTGTGGCAAGAAGTGACCTTTGATGGCACAAAAATGTTCTTCCTATTGAAAAAATGAAATATGTTAAGAGGAAGTTGAAGGAATGGCACAAAATTCATTTCAAAAACATCTTTGAAACCAAGGTGGAATTGGAGAAGGAGATTCATCTCTTCAATGGGGAAGTTATCAGAGATGAGATGGATCAAATCAAATATTTAAAGAAGGAAATTTTGGGAAAATATGCAAAAAAATAGCCAATGAAGAAACATTTTACAGAAAAAAAGTTAAGAGAGGTGTGGTTAAAGGAAGGGTATATGAACTCCAAATACTTTCATAATGCCACTCAAATCAGGAGGCAACAAAATAGGATCAGACAACTAAAGATGACAAATGGGACAACCATAGAGTTTCTTGGAACTATAAAGTAGGGTGTCATAATATATTTCCATAACCTTTTCAAAGATTGGGAAGGCTCAAATTCTAGTCACCAAAATAGTTTTTGGGAAATATTTCCAAATTAGTGACAAAAAATCAAAAGAAAATGCTAACAAAATCCTTCATAGAGGAAGAGATAAAAATGGTAGTTTGGTATTTGCATCTAAACAAATCACCTAGTCTGGATGACTTTCCTACATCCTTCCAAAAATGTTGGAAAATAGTGGGAAATGAGGTGTGTGAAGTAATAGAAGACTCTTAGAGAAAGGGAAAACTATTGAAGGAGATAAAAAATACCTTCAAATACCCTAATTCCAAAAAAAATGCTTTGGATTTGGAAGGCTTTCAGCATATCTCATTATACAACATAATTTACAAAACTATGGAAAAAGTATAGTGTCCAATTGGCTCAAGAATATCCTAATTGAAATAATTGTAAGAGAACAAACAGGGTTCATCCCAAGGAGGTCAATATTAGATGGTTCCATCATCGCTCAAGAATTGTCCACTTATCCTTGAGAATCAGAAACCAACAAATGTTGGTTAAATTAGATATGAAGAAAGCATATGATAATTTATATTAGACGGTTTTATTTAGCATTTTGAAAGGATTTTGGTTTGATTTAAGCTAGATAAATTACATTTTTAGTTGTATTGAAATCCCAAGATATTTAGTGTTAGTAAATGGCTCTAAAAGGTTTCTTTGAGTCATTATAGGGGATTCACTAGGGAAATCCTCTTTACCCATTCCTTTTGTAATGATGGTGGATGATCTAGGCAAGGCATTAAATAGATCAAGTTTGGATAGGAAGCTAAAAGTCCTAAAAATAACAAGTAATATCACCTCAATCACTCACCAAAAAATTTACAAATGATATGTTGTTTGGGGCTACTAAGAGGAAATACTTGCTAAAGGAGTACCAAAATATTGAAGAATTAATCGAAGGCACTGAGGTAGGAGGTCAATGCTCTAAAAACAAAAATATTCTTCTTGTCAACCCCCCCAAGAAAGTAACAAGATATCAATAGAATACTAGACTTCAAGAATGGAAAGCTCGCCAACACCTATTTGGGGTTCCTACTAGTGCCTAGGCTGACGTCAAATAAGTTATGGGATCCACTAATATAAAAAGTGTCAAATTGGGAAACATTCTAGAAATGGAGGTGGCTATCCTAGGCAGGGAGGATAATAATGATCAAAGAAACCATAACAACAATCCTCATATATCTAATTTCATGCTTACCAATGATGAGCGGGGTGGACTACAAATGAACATGCATAATGAGATTTATTTTTGTAAAGGTTCCTCAAAAAGGGAAAAAATGGCACTAATAACATGGGATAAGATATGCAAGATGAGAGAATGATGGTGTTGGGCTAAAAAGAAAGTTTCTCCATAATAAATCTATGGGAGTGAAGATAGTGTAGAAGATGTTCAAACAACCTTAGCTAAAGTGGGTAAATATTTTGCAACACAAATATCTAGATAGTATGGATTCTCCCAACATTTTGACCACAACCTATCTACCTCAAGGCTCAAGAATATGGAACTTCATCACCAATTATCGATTGATAATAATCAAGTATCTAACTTGGGACATTCATGATGATCAAACCACCATCTTCTGGGAAGATTATTTGGAGGATACACTCCTCTTGCAAGAGTAAAAGGATTGAATAAGATAAGAGGTGTCTTAGAGTTGAATTGGGGATCCAAGGTAGGGGATTATTTGGAGGAAAATAAAATCGATGTTATCACAAGGTGGAACTAGAAGAAGTGTAACCATTTGAAGATTATTGATCAGGAGTTAATCCTTCTGGAGAATATTTTAAAAGATAGAAACATTATTCTACCTCAAGGGGTTGAAAAGTTGATTTGGAATGGGGCTAATAGTGGCCAATATAATGTAAGATAAGGATATAGGTTGCTTGAGGAAATCACTAGGGACACAATGATTTCTATTCACTTATGTTGGAATAAATTATGCCTTCCAAATGTAGGGGAATTTGCATGGGTAGATCTTTAGGGGAGGATCCTTACAATGGATAGATTCATAAAAATGGGATATAATGGTCCATCACAGTGCTTGTTGCATAGAATATCAAAGAAGGAACCAAACCACCTACTTCTACGATGTGAATTCACCCAAGAGTGTTGGAGATGGCTATGCACCAAACTTGGGTGGATAAGCACTCTTCAAAGTGATATTTTGAGCTTATTCAAATCCTAGCCAATTCTAATCATGAAAAACATATTTTTCATGTATATAGATAATAAGCCCATCAATAATGATATGGGAAATCTAGAAGGAGCATAACAAGAAATATATTCTAAGGAAAATAATTGAGCATGCTATCCTTTTTGAGTAAATTGGAATCAACAATAGTGGAATTTGCAAAGAGATGAACACAAAATTAGAGCACAAATCCCAAATCTTGGACATTATGGGACAACAATATGTCAAAAAAATGGTATGATCTATAATCTTCATCTATGATCAAGGTGGGGGGTGAGGCTTCAGTTAAAGTGAGAACAAAGGCCAAGTGGTCGACACCTAAACAAGGTTGGTACAGGTTAAATTTTGATGGGGCATCAAGACCTTGCACTCTCAACAATCTTTCTTAGCCTCTTGTTGGAGCATTGATAAAAAATTCTTTTAGTAGAATATCCAAGGAAGGTACCTTCATCAGACCTTGCATCAAACTTTCCTAATTTTTCTTCATCCCTTATGACATAGCATTTTCTTCTAAACACTCTAAAGTATTTGACAGTAGGAATCCTTCCATACCATAGCTCATAAAGAGTCTTTGTGTCATTTTCTCTTGCTTGCACTCTGTTAAGTATATAAACAAAAATATGAATTGATTCTCTCTAGTAGACTTAAAATATATTTGCTTCTTTCATCATTGTTCTTGCAACTTCTTGAACAATCCTATTTTTTCTTTCAACCACACCATTCTGCTGAGGAGTCCTAGGGATTTATAAGTGACTATTTATTCTATTATTATCACAAAATATATTAAACTCATTGGAGGTGAACTCTCTACCTCTGGAAAATATCAAACAATTAATTTTTATATCCATTTCATTCTCAACCATAACTTTGAATGCTTTAAACTTGTCTAGGGATTTTGATTTTTCTTTGATAAAAGTAACCTATGTCATTCTAGAATAATCATCAATCAAGAGCATGAAATACCTATCACCTTGAAGAATTATTAATATATTAGGACCACAAAGATCTATATGCACCAATTCTAATAGTTCGGTAGAAGATTATTCTTTGAATTTGAAACTTCTTCTTGCTTGCTTTCCAACTTTACATTCCTTATAGACAACATTGATAGGCATTGTAATCTTTTGATGCAGGGGCATCAGGAGCATCATAGCATAAATGTTTTCACCTTTTGGTTTTGGGTTTCTTAGGATCATTGGGTCAAATAAGGTCTTGTTATACCATGTCAATTCATTTTATCATGTTTTGCTATCCTAGGCTAAGTATTAGGGTTGTATTTTCATGTTTTAAGATTTTTTTTGGAACTTTTAATGGGACAACCATATAAAAGGCCTTTGAAACTATATTGAGGAAATTACACACAAATTGAATGAATAATAGAATCTCTCTCTCATATGCAAGAAGGAAGGCATTTCAAGAAGTTTTTAAGCCTTTTGTAATGGAAAAAACCTTGATTTTTCATTGTTTTTTACTATGCTTGCAAGTACAGTAGCATTTAATGAATTGTATGGACAAGTAATAGAATGAAAGGGACATGAAAAGGTAGATAAATTAGTTACATTCCTAATCCAATAGGTTTGGTGTAATTTCATTGAGTTTTGTGCAAGTTATGGGCCAAAGACCCTCACTAGCCTATTCAAAAATTAGTGTTTTGCAAGTGTAAAAAGGGCTTGTAATGCCTTGCACGGATTGTTACAAATTTGAAACTTAGATGAATGGAAAGAGCTTGATGTTACAATAAAACTTTATTTTTACCAGTAGTTTTGTACATGTATTTTGAAGGGTCAAACAAACCCATTTCTCAAAACTACCTATAGCAAACCTAGGGTTTGTAGGAAGCTTAAAAATTTCATATTTTTTCATTCCACCATTGAAAAATTATAAAAATTTGTGAAAAAATTCATTTGGATTTTTTTTATGTGTCTACAAAAGGAAAAGTCCTAATTCAATCATTTGAGTGGTTTATGAAGGTTTGTATGTTTTCACTAGCCTTAGAACTGTCAAATAGGCCTAATTGGAATTGTAACAACCTTGTTTTGCCCTATTCTATACAAAAAAAACCCTACTTCATTTTAACATATGTTTAGTAAGGGAAAAAAGGGTATCTCAATCAAGTTTTACATCTCTATTACCAATTTTATGGAAAAATTTATGCCCAAAAAGGTCTTTTAGGAGGGCTATTAGGCAGTTGAAGGTCTAGGTTGTAAGGTATAAGTTGAAATATCCAAGTAAGGTGTGAAAGATTTTCTTTGAGTATTTTGTTGTTGAATGAAAGTTGTTTAAATTCTACATCATTTTTGGTATCAAAGCCCAAAGGTCCGGGCAAGGGAAGTTTTGGAAGTTTGTGTGTTGTTGTTGACAGGTTGAAGTGAAGAAAATGGATGCCAAAAGACTAGGTAGTGAGGAAAATAGAAGGAAACCTAGGAAAGGTATCAAGAAGACAAGAAGATGTGAAACAAGATAAGAAAGAAGGCCTCAAAAATAAGGACATGATGAAATATAATAGGGTAAGCCTAGTTGCAGAGTTTGATTGAAGAATGGATGAGTTTGAAAAACGTGTTGAACTTGTATTACAACAATGTCTTGAGAAAGCATATCAAGAAAATGTTTGGAATTGTCCAATGAGAAATAAGGTGAAGTGGCCTCTTAAGAAAATGATGGAAAATAGAAGGAAGCAACATGAAGCTAATAGATTGAGAAGGTGGCTGAAAGTACTTGACAAATCATCCAAGGAAAGAGATGTGGAGGCAAGTAAGTCTCATTGTTTTGAAATTAATGAAAGCTTTGAGTGTGTAAATACATGAATAATAGTAAATGAAGTAGAGATCATAAGTGAAGAATATGAAATATTGTTTCATCTCAAGGAAGGTGAGATACTTGGTGAATGTATATTGCATTATGTTTTTGATAGTGAAAGGTTGATAAATAAAGAATATGTTTTGTGTTCTCTTAGAGAAAGACCAGTGTTTGATGACATGCATGATGAATTGGATGCTTTATTATTAGAAGAAATGGATATGAATAATAAGTTGTTTGCAACAGTAGGACAAAATAAAAATTTCAATGATGAATGTAGCCCTGAAGTGCAATAGGAAGTATCCAATCCATATACATAGATTGATCACATCCTTTGGAAGGAGATGGTAGGTTTGGGAAAAGAGGAACACTACTTTGTGTATGAAATTCAAGAGCAATTAAAAACTAAGATGGAAGTGTTAGAAGATGCTATTTATCAAAGGAGACCCTTAGAAGAAAAGTCCAATCCTAAGCCAACAATAACACACATGGAGGATCTCTTGGTGTTGAAGTGGAGTGTATGGTGCAAGGAAGCAAGGAGGAGACCTCAAGCTCTCAATAATTTATTTCTAATCTTTCATTGGAATATGTATGTGCAGGTTTGTTAGACAAGGAGACAAAAATAATTGAGAAGCATGCTCTTGAAAGAGATCAGGTCTAGAGGAGGATACCAAAAAAGGAATACCTTGCAAGGAAGAAAGAAGAGGAGATGAGAAGACAACCTATTGAAAACAAGTAGAAGAAACAAATACAAAGCTAGTAAGACATAAAGGAAATAGTGTAGAAGAATTGGAAGACCAGGAAGGAAAAAAAGACCTACACTCAAGTGGACTTGAGTTTTTTTCTTCCCCTTGGGTGTATGATGCATGGGTATTAGGAGCATCATAGCATAAATGTTCTCACCTTTTGGTTTTTACATTGTTTAGGGTAATTGTGTCAAATAAGGTCTTGTTAGACCATGCGAAGTCATTTTATTATGTTTTACTATCCTAGGCTAAGTATTAGGGTTGTATTTTCATGTTTTAAGGCACTTTTTGGCACTTTTAATGGGACATCCATATAAAATTCCTTTGTAACTATCTTGAGGACATTATGCATGAATTGAATGAAGAATATAATCTCTATCTCACGTGAAAGAAGGAAGGAAGACATTTCAAGAAGTTTTTGAGCCTTTTGTAATGGAAAAAACCCTAAATTTTCAATTTTTTTTACTATTTTGCAAGTACAACAAAATTTAATGACTTGTACAGATAAGTATTAATATGAAAGGGACATGAAAAGGTAGATAAATGAGTTACATTCCTAATGCAATTAGTTTGGTGTAATTTCATTGAGTTTTGTGCAAGTTATTGGCCAAATACCCTTTACTAGCCTGTTCAAAAATTAGTGTTTTGTAGGTGTAAAAAGGGATTGTACGGCCCTGTACGAACTGGTATAGATCTGAAACTTAGATGAATGGAAAGAGATTGATGTTACAAAAAAAAAATTCTTTTTACTAGTAGTGTTGGAAATGTATTTTGAAGGGTCAAACAAGCCCATTTCTCAAAACTGCCTATAGCAGACCTAGGGTTTGTAGGAAGGTTAAAAAATTCATATCTTTTTATTCCACTATTGGAAAATTCTAAAACTTTGTGAAAACCTTCATTTGGATTTTTTCTATGTGACCACAAAAGGAAAAGTCCTAATTCAATCATTTGAGTGGTTTATGAAGTCTTTATGTTTTCACTAGCCCTATGACTGTCAAATAGGCCTAATTAGAACTATAATAGTCTTGTTTTGCCCTATTTCACACAAAAAAACCATAGTTCATTTGTAGACATCTAAATTTAATCACTCTCATATGATTAAATTTACTCCATTTTTGTCTATCATATTAAATATTAATTTATTAAATTAATATTACACCTTTTATCTCATATCTGTAAAGTATTTAATTTAATAATTAAATGCTTTATCTTTCACCTTCTTCCTCTCTAAATTAAATAAATACACCAATTTATTTAATTTAGTCATTTTTTACCCTTTTGATTTAAAATCAATTTAAAATTCTTCATTTTCTCTCTCCTTGTCACATCCTCCATGATCTTGCTCTAATCGAAATTAATTTAATTAATTCATGATTATGATGTGCATCCTCTTAATCAAAGATTATGTCACATCCTCCTACATTTGCCACTTGCCTCTAATCTTCCATTAATTATTCTAATCCAATATTTGCACAACCTTAACCAAGGTCATTAGCCATATTTAGCACCACCTTTTTAGTCAACCTTTGCATTTACCTCTTTTTAGCATTGACCCTCTTTCCCATGTGAATTTTTAATTCACATTTATTTATCCTAGATCCTAAGGCTTCTAGAACCTTGGACTTGTCACATCATCCACATATGACCAAGTCCCACCTTTTTGGAGCTCACCTTTTATCCTTTAGATTCTCCTAAGAATGTGAATTTTTAATTCACATTTATATTTTCAACCACCTCTCCTTTTCCCATGGAGATTTTTGAGGAATTCCAAAATTCCTCAAATGTCCCTTTCACTCTCACTTGGGGACAAGGAATCCCTTTTTGAGGAAATCTTCTCACTCCCCAAGGTGCTTGGAAGGTACTTGTCCTTCCTCCACCTCATGTACCTTTTGGCCACCTCACTTACACCTCATCTCCCTTAGCCACTTCACCATCCACATGTCAAGATGTGAGGGCTTGTGAGTTCTCAACTCACCATAGCCCTTCATCTTGACCTTGTTGGATGAATCTTGACCATTGAATTCTCTAGAGAATTCAAATTCTTCTATAAATACCCCCTCCTCAAGGGCATTTTCAACACTTTCATTTGAGTAACCTTATGCTGCCAATTTGCATTCTCAAGCACTTGCTATCATTTAGCCATCCACTTTGATCATCTTGCACATTCAATCTTGCATCTAGCTACATCAAAAGCCATCCAAGGAGCACACAAATTGATCTAAATCAAGGGCCAACCAAGGAGTCTTCAACAACAAGGAAGGTATAATCAATTTGCATCTTATTTCATCTATTTTCCTTGTTTTATCACTCTTTAGGCTAATCATTGAAGTGTTCTTAGTATTTTTCCACTTGCATTTTCAGTTGTTTTGCACATTAGAATAGGGTAAAATTCAAGATACACACATTTTAAAATATGTTTAGTAAGGGCCAAAAGGGTATCTAAATCAGGTTTTACTCTCTGTTAGCAGTTTCATGGAAAACTTTATGCCAAAAAAGGTATTTTAGGAGGGCTACTAGGTAGTTGAAGGTATAGGTTGTAAGGTATAAGTTGAAATATCCAAGTAAGGTGTGAACGATTTTCTTTGAGGATTTTTTTATTGAATGCAAGTTGTTTAACCTTTGCATCATCTTTGGCAGATATCTCACAACTTCAACTAAACGTATCCTCACTAGGATATAAAAATTGATGTGAAACATTCATTTATGACATAGCCAACTCTCATTGATCTGAGTCACGAAACAATAACCATTAGGAACTTTGAGTTGATAGAAATTTCCATATATTATAGTAACAATCACAATTTTAGAGCCTTTTTTATCTCACAACCATCATCCCAAAACATAAGATTGTATCCCTTGCTACACATTTGTCCAAAACTCAAGAGGTTATGTCTTAAACCCTTAACATAGTAAACATTGTCTGTGTTATGTTTGCCATAAAAACAAATTGAACCTTTTCGACATATCCTGAAGATGTATCATCACAAACCTAACAAGTCCTCCTTCATATTTTTCAATTTTAATAAACTTACTCTTATCATCAGTCATATGATTAGAGCATCCACTATCAATGATTGAGTAGTTCTTCTCCTATCTACCATGAAAAGTAGACACTAAAGTGCCTTCAGTTTTAGCACTTGCTTCTAGAGCCCTTTCCTTCACACATCTCCTAGAGTTAGTAGAATTAGTTTCATCTTTTAAATCCATGAACAAGCATTCACCATCCTCATCATTTCTATAATCAGATTCATCATCAAAAATACTTGCATTCTCTCTAACATAATAAATTTTCTTAATCATCTTACCTTTGTTCTCCCTATTTTTGTTATTCAAAGACCTATTTGGACATATGGAAGCATAATGACCTATCTTTTCACAACTCAAAAATTTGAAAGGAAACTTACTTCTGTACTTTCTAGTACCCTTTTTCATTCTTCTCACAAAGTTAGCTTTTACATCACCAAGATCCTCCTAATTTGATTCCACAGTCTTCTCTAATTTACCAACCTTAAAAGCAATCTCAACTTTTGTACTACTTGTAACAAATTCTCTCATTTCAAAATTAGTTAAAGAACCATACAACTGATCTTTGGTATATTGATTCAATTTTTTTAATTCTTCAATAGAAAAAACTTTATGACTATAAGCTTCATGAAGAGTTTTATGTACCTTCTTTACCACTTCTTCTTCTTTTAGTTCTCCACCAATACCTCTAATACCATTAACAACTTCATCCACCTTCTACAAGTAGCTTGTGGTGTTTTCATCTTCAGACATTCACAGGGTCTCGAACATGATCTTCAAATTCTACATCTTAGCTTGCTTGATCTTATCATCTCCTTCATAAATGTTTTCTAACTTTACCTAAATTTCTCTAGTAGTTTTCAAATTCATAACTTTCACCAATTCAAAATTAGCAAGACCACTTAAGAGAGCATACCTTTTTTTACCATTATTTTCATAGGCCTTGATCTCATCATTAGTGCTTGGACCATTTGTAGGAATAGTATATCCTCTTTCAATAGACCTCCAAATTTCAAATCCAAGAGAAACTAGGAAATCTCCATCCTTTTCTTCCAGTATGATCCATCAAATATAGGAACATCTTTCTTGTGTTCCATCCCAGATCTACCTCAAGTGGTTAATATTTTCTCCAAGGAACCTTGCTCTGATACCAATTTGTTGAATGCACAAGACAACTAAGAGGGGGGTGAATTAGTTGTACCTTAAAACTTCAAAACCCTCACAAAAATTTAGATCCACACTAATCCAATTAACCCTTAATCTGTTAAAGTGATTTATCATGAAAGCAAATAGCAGAAACAAAACCAAATCAACACCATACACAGAGAAACACCAGATTTATGTGGAAAACCCAAGATGGGAAAAACCATGGCGATGATTAGCTCATAATATAAAATAATATCAACATCAAATAGAATAGGGATGACTGTCAGAGGGCACACTACCCAAAAGAAAGAAAGGATCACTGCCAAAATAGAAGAGAAGATAGAAAACAATGTTACAATGAGAAATCCATCTCAAAGCAATAGAAAAATCCACCGCAACATCACCAACACCTTCACATTCTTTCTGTGGAATTATATACACCTTTTGCTCACTACATTCAATAATCCAACACATGAAATCTCACATTGCACTTCTCAAATTCAAACAGTACAACTCTAAAATTTGCATCACTCGCATCATACTCATCTATCTTATCAACCTTCAACAACTCAACTCACATTTATATCATCTTCAACCTTCAAAACATTCTCCAAGGTTGGATATGCACCTCAACCATGCAAATTCAAATTAGATCAGCACCAAAACAATCCTTCGATGGAAAGGAATGAAGGTGGACCACAACACACCTTAGCTAGGACCTAAATCCACTCGTACATGTCATGTTGTGCTTCCAAAAACATTAAAGAATTTTCATAATTAATGTAACCACCTAAGGTAGGTCAAACATGTGTTAACACCATTAACATTTAAGTACACACTTCCTCAAATCCAAAGATGACTTGTGGACACCACATAACACTTGAACATGATCTAGAATATTCCAAAAACACCCTAAAATTCAACAAATTCCTTCGCAACAACTTTCACTTGAAGAATGTACACACCCATTACACTCAGAAAACTTTTCCATACTTTGTAACTCAAAAAAATGACTTCCAAAGCACCAAACCATGAACAAATTCATTTGAAGAAATATACACACACTATCACCACCCTTTTAGATCTGTAAGACCTAAAACCACTCTACGAAGAAATGTGGAGCAAGAAATTCTCTCCCAAACACCTTTACAATATACAGTTCACACATTGGTGAACACACCATCCTCTTCACAATGATCCAACACACCAAATTTTGAATACAACACCTTTGAGAACCTTTGATCAACATATCCCAACTACACAAATAGATCCTAAACCCAAAAGAAATGCATAGCCAAACCAGAACACCACTCTACAACACAAAACACCACTACAACACATTGTTTCCTCTTTTTATTCAATTTTCTCAAAAGCACTTGGAAACCAAGGACCAGAAACATATCATCAACATCTTCAATACTTCCTCATCACCATCAAGCCAACTGCAACATAAAAACTCAACCATACATCCATAAATAGAAGCTTATCAAAGCAACACTAGAGGTTAACACCAATAGCTTACTAATGACAACATAATGAAACTAATTAAAGAATCATCAAAGACAACAAAAATAACAAAACTATTTTCCAACTGCACATCCTTGCAACAAACTCCTCATATAGTTGACATCAATGACAACACCAACTACTCATACTTGCAACACTCAACTGAATTAAAACACAACTAAATTTGAATGTAAGTTTAAATTATAATTAATCAATATAAATCATTTGACTCATGATTATAAAATTTTAATAGTAATTAAATATGATATTTGCAAAAACTTAAATACTTCATCACTAATCAATTAAATAAAATTTATTATTTAATTAATTAGAATTAATTTTTAATTTGAAGAATAAATAAATTTATTTTCATTAATTAACTAAATAAATTTTGAAAAAAGAGTTTTACTTCTAGATTTAACTGTGTAAATTTATTTGCATCAATGTTTCAGATCCATTATCAAGACAAGAGTTGAAATGAGAGAAATGGGAGATTGCAAAACCAAGTTAAATAAAATGAGACAAAGAAAGGTGGTTGGGTTGCACATGATCCAAGATATGAATATTAAAATGAAAAACAATTTAAGATAAGAAAAACCCCTAAAAATTAAAAGAAATAGATAGAAGACAATTAAGTGAAGATAAGAAAGAGGAGATAAAAATTCACAAAACTTATTCATGTATATACATGTATACATGAACAAATAAATTAAAAAAGATGAATAAGATGAAAAATAAATTCAAATTTATGAACGAAATAAAAGTGAAAATAATAAAAAGATAAAATAAACTTATTAGGAAACATATTCATTTAAGAAAAAATAGCAAGTAAATATACATAAACACGACCATACATACATACATACAAATAAACCTTAAAAATAAGAAGCATGAACAAAATAATAAACAAAAGTAAATAAAATTATAAAGAAAAGGAAAAAGAAAAACATAACACATACACACAAAAATAAATCTATGAAATTTAAAAAAATGAAAATATGAAGGAAAGAAAAGGAGAAAAAAAAGAAATAAACGTAAATGGTATTTACAAGAATTAAAACCAAGCCATAAAAGATAGGAAACAAAAAAATAGAAGCAAAATAATGAAAACCTTAATAGATATTTTATATAAAATATAATCAAATAAATATATAAGCAATATTAAATTAAAAAATAAATACTCAGCTAAATAAAAATATAAATATAAATGAAAAAATGCAAAAGTAAAATAAAAGAAAACACACAAATAAAAAATAAAAGACAAGAAATAAAAAGAAAAGAAACACAAAATATATAAAAATATATAATAATACAAATAAAGTAGAAAAGACTAGAAAAAATAATAAATAGAAAAAATGAATGAAAATGAAAAATAACATCAAATGTGTGTGTAAAATGGATAGAAATAGAAATATGCATAAAACTAGCTTAAATCAAACCAAAATACATGCAAACTTCAAAAGATTGAATGTATTATGTTGAGTTGTTGATATTAAAATGAGATGGGATGCCTCTTCTTTATAGAAAGCCAATTTCAAATGAAGGGTTAGGATTAAAAGCCAATATGACACGAGAATCAATGGCCAAGATTGAAAGATGTAGTATGAGATAGGGTTAGGGCTAAATTAGGGAAAAAATAGGGCTTGGTTAAGGATGGACGATTGAGATTGAATTATAAAATAATTCATTTAAGAGTGGAAATTAAATGAGATGTGAAGATAAGGATGACATGGATAAAGAGGTTGGCAAGAAAAAAGAGGTTGTTGGAGGAAACTAAATAATTATAAAATTATTTAATTTAAGAGGGAAAGTGAATAATTAAATAATTTAAAATAATTAATTAATTAATTAATGATTTAATTCAAAAGTGGAGGAAAAGGACAAATCAAGAGATAATTAAATAATGAAATTTATTTAATTTATATGAGAAGAGGATAATGAATAATTAAATAATTGAAATAATTATTTAATTATAGTAGAGAGATGATAAAAATTAAATAAATAAAATTTATTTAATCATAGAGGAAAGGGGACATTAGTGACGTAAATAAATAAATAAATAAAATTTATTTAATTAATCAAAAGAAGAAATAAAACGAAATAAAATAAATTAATTAAATAATTAAAATTATTTAATTAATAGAAGAAAAATGACTTTGGAAAATAATCATATAATTAAAATTATTTAATTATTTAAGGAAGAAAGGGAATTGACAAAGAAAAATGGTGTTCGCAGGCTTAGGAAATTTTTCAGTGTTTACATTTTGCCCCTCTTTGAGATGATGTTGCGACTAAGAGAAGTGACATTATTTTAAAGAATACAACATAGTGGGTAGGAAAGGGATTAGGAATAGAAGAATGATGCCCCATTCAATGAGGAAGGATGACAAGGAGGTAGGGGTATGCCCCCTCGAGAGGACATGCAGGTTCAAAGAACACGAGTGTGCTCTTGAAATGGATGAGAGGAATTAAAGGATGAAGGATAAAAGGATAGAGGAAAATACACAAGGATGATGAAATAATGGATGGAGAGGGAGGATGGATAATCATCATGCTACAATTATATGAGCAACCTAGATTTGATATTGTACTTGACATTATGCACCAAGGTATAAGGAATTAGGATTATAATGTGTCCAGTATGTGATCAAAAAGGTCAAGTGCAAACATATGCCTCATAACACCATGATATGGAAGACCATGATACCCTTGTGACAATAGAATGCAAAAGACCATGAGAAATGAAAAAAATGATAAAACACACAAGAAACAAGCAAGCATGCACAACAAACCAAAAGCAACCCAAGGAATATGCTCCAAGTCAAGCTGAAAACCAATTGATGGATTGATTGATGATGATGATGATGACGGCGTTGTTTGATGTGGGAAGGACGTGCATCCTGAAACAACATGAGGATTGAGAAATACATATCCCTATAATGATAACTAGATTAAAGTGGATCAATAGATTATCAACTGATTTGGATTGAAATCATGGATTGCTTATGGATTATGCACTACATTGCAAGATTGGATTGCATGGATTATGATTGATTGCATTTGGATGGGCTGGATTGGGATGGTTGGGGGATGGATAGAGGATAAATGGATTGAATAAGATAAGATTGGATGGAGGATTGAATGGTATCCACTGGTAAGGGAGAACCAAGACATGATAAAGGATGTAACGATGGAGGAATTCCATGGATAGGAGAGAGGACTTTGGATAATGGATGATGATGGGAGATAGGATAGTTGTAGATGAAGGATAGGAAGATGGAGCTCCAATGACTAATTGCAAAGTACTAAGATGCCCCACATTAGAGCTAGTGCAATCATGTCCATGGAAGATGTTAAGTGTAACGCCCCGCCACGCAACCCCGAAGGAACTAATACATCTCACATTTATGGTACATTTTTTTTTAACTAACTAACATGCAACATGATATTAAAATTCAACACTTGAAATGTAACTATACATGTACAACATATAACAAAATCCCTTGGGGTTACATGACTGCATTACAATCGAATCAACATCATTACATCACATGAGAGGTAAGTATGCACCAGTAACCATAAGATAACATGAACATGGACAATGCATTATATCATGAAGATACATTAATCAAGGATTACAATATTACAATGTTGCTTCCCAACATGAACTGGAAAGAGTACAAGAAGGATGACTTACATCTGGAACATAAGAATACAAAGTTTTGTATCAAGATCCAACAGTGGTACATCTCTGAACAACTTGATCAATGACTAGGGACCTAATATGGGTGTATAGCACATTCCACCCAACCACATGGGCCCGAAGACCCACTCCCCGTGCTAGGAGTTAACAAGAAAGATCCTCAACCAACACAATTAGGAGAAAAATGACAACATGACTTCACGACAAGAGAACCCACAAAACAAGACAAGATTTGCTTCCAGAGGAACAAAGACAAGGGAAAAAATAGATAAACACAGTTGCTAAATGATGGAGTGTCATCACATAGGTGCTATGGGTTACCCTGGCGTAACCTTCATAGGCTACCGGATCACCCTGGTCACCTCTACCGGCCGTTGAACCCCCATGCCGCTATGCGAGATCAACATACCTTGCCAAAATTACTACACAGAGGCAAGGACGTTGATCTTGCCATTCTAGGACTTCCCACTCATCCCAAGCCTAAACGAGCACTTGGGCCCATAGTGAGGCTACATTATCTGAATTAATATGAGATACTACCCAACCCCCTAATTAATTAATTAAGTTATCACTTGATTAAACTCTCAAGGGTTACCCTAGACCAGCCACTTTGGGCATCAGACCCCCATTGAGAGCCACTCCCCCTTACCAGCAACAAAACTCAAAACCACAAATAGGAATCCAACTTGCACAAGATACCAAAACCAAACAAAATAACATTTACCATGTGAGGCATACACCATCTCACACTAGAACCTCATAGTAAAGGAAACCACTTTTCAAGTGCAAGGCTTAACCCACCAACAACAAAATGAGCATAAAAGCAACCATTCACAATCACTAAAAATGGAAATCAATTATGAAGCAACATATTATTTTCCCCACCTCTAGAAGCTCAAGCAGAATGACCACCCAAGAACCCACCAATGAGGGTATATCAAAACAAAACAAGCTTCCAAATAAATTCCAACACAAATATAAAGAATAAAATCCCCCCAAATCTAAGATTAACTCAAGAGAAAGTCGTAATGAGGTAGAACCATCAAAATTATCCTTAAAATGAACACAAACAAGCAATCACAATAACTAATAGTAATATCAACCAATGGGCATCCGAGGGAGACCTCTATTTCCTCCTCACAGGATACCCGACTACAATAACCCATAAACTTACAATTCGGCTAATAACAATTTAAACAAAACAACAACCACGTCATCATTTGCAATCAATAAAACATTGTTTCCATTCACCTAACAAAACACATTACCTAATCATTCGAACATCACATTTAAATCTAGGAAGATATAATTGTATAGAACCTCTAGAATCAACTATTAAAATCACTAACACCTCAAAATTATAAAGAGCATATGAAATAATCAACTACGTTTGTTTTATATGTCGTATTGAAATCATTTAAATCACTAAGGAAACTATATAAACTTACTTTAATTCTACTCATATTATTCAAGTTTGCAAACTACAACATAAATCTCTAAAGCTTACTATATCATACTATACTTAATTATTATCTATGATATCGATCATTCAAATATCACAATTCCATTATTAGAGAATACAACGGAAGATACATTTAAAAGATTATCCATTTGTAATTCCGTGATGAAATAAATTTTATTCCATAAATAAAATTAATAATAATTTAGGTTTTTTTTTTTTTTTTTCATTACTCTATTAACCATGCCTATTCAAGAAAAGCTCTTCCAAAATTAATGTTTACTATGAAAACCTATTATTACAAAGTTCCTAATTAAAATAAAATTTCAAATTATTTAATCATACGAATACACATATATACATTAAAAGAAACCAAAACTATTTCCCACTTGAATAAAAGATAATGAATTTCCAATCAAGAAATTTCAATTAATAACTATTTCCCAATTTACTTCTATACCTAATTTCAAATTTCATTTATCTAACATATTCGTTTACTTTAATTCTCCAATACATTTAACCTACTGAATTATTTACACAAACATTCAAGTAACTAATACAATCATGGAATCAATTTATTTTCATTCCTATTCAGTCTTCCAATTCATTTAACCACAATCAATTTGCTACAAATAGAGTTACTCATTTTCTCCTAATGTAAACACATCAATTATCAACTAAATGCAGTTTATTTTACAAAACCAAATCATATGATAGTAAATTAAACATCTATATATATATAATAAAATGAAAAACCAAATATAGGGTTCGACAGTATAAGGCAGACAAAAAGGATAATGCTTTTTTTCAGCTAAGTTTTGGACTAAACTAGACGACATAAGAGCATAGAAAGAATGAATGCATGAGGAAAATGAATATCTAAATTTTCTAGATAGAGGTAATTATCATATTGCTGCAAGCAACAACAACAAGGGAGAGAGAGAGAGGGCACGAAGGTGCAGCCTAAAGGCATAGATATACTTTTACAAAACCGCATATATATATATATATATATATATATATATAATCCTCTAATTCCCTAGAAGGGATATGTTTGTAGTCCATGGCAGATGAACTTGATGAATGAGGTCGAGTCTAGGGATTGTTCTTGTCTAATGCATCTTTTACTTGTTGCAAAAGGTTTCATGTTGCTTTCAAAGTTACATAATATTAATCCAAAGCATTTTTAACAAAGTTTGGATAGATATTCCTTCAACTAATGGAAGAAGCTACCTGATAAATATTGCAACTGAGATTGTATGAGTTGTCAAATTATGCTTGAAAGTTTAGGAAAGTTGTAAGGTTATTGCTAATTACCAGCGGAAATCAATATTTGAGCCACACTATACTGATAAAATACTGTAACATGATCCTATGATTGTATTCTAACAGTCATTGCGATCTATGAGTATTAAGATAGTTTTGTGCACACACTGTTAAATGGTTATGATGATCTTCTGAAGGTCTAATTATTAGTAAATCATGGCAAATCTATGCTAATGATTGTGATGCTCTAGAAAAGTAGCAGCATGATTGATACCTAATAACATTCATTATATTGATCTATTCAAATTGGAAATGACCTCTTCTCCTGACTATAAGCTTCCATAACAACTTGTGTACTATGAAGCGGTATATGAATACTAAGAGATTGCTTTTGTACAATTATATAATTGAAATGGCTAAACTGGAAGTACTTGTGTCCTAGATTGTAAGGCTATAATTTAACAAGGATTTTTTGGTGTAAAATGGATGTATCGAAAACAATGTGAAATTTGTATTAATAACCTTTATATAAAAGCTTGGTTGGATAGACTAAGATTGTGTCTTAAGACAGACATTAAGGTGTTCAGTATCCAAACTAGTTAAGTCATGGAAGGTGATAATTAACAAGTTTAGGCATAAGATGAATGCCTAATGATGACATCATACTAGCACTCATTATCGTGTGATAGTTTGGGATTGAACATACTCAATGGTCCATACGATTGTACAACTTTGTTGTGTTCAAGGTGCACGCAGTCGCATAGATTTAGAGGGAGAGGATTGCACACCACATGAATTAGTAATCCTTAATGCATTACATATATGTTTGATCATGAGGAGTGCATGGTTGAATTTCATGCTCGTGTTGACTAGTTGGGGGCCGCTAAACCTCATTACTAAAATGCCTACAAGTTTGAGGTGCCTAAAGGTCATATATATAAATATAGGCTAAGTATTTCCAGCTACGTTGATTTATGGCTGCAACTTGTGTTCTTCTCTTAACAAGATAACGACATGATGAAGGAGGGAGGATAAGGACGAAATAAGTGATGACCCCTACAACTCTTTTTGGCATGACATTTGTTATGGAACTTTACTACTTGAATTGGGAAGATAACTAAGCTATACTGCTCGCACAATATTGACAATTGGTGTGTCTCATCTCAAGCTAAGTTATAACCATATGACTGCATTATAATTATTGTAGTAAGAGGAGACAAGAAGCTCGACCTCTGTAGATCTAACTGGTCTCATGTTATCGCCTAACCAAGTTATTACTGTTAATAAATAATTAACTAGCTCCCTTCGGGTGTATTTTCCTCTATGCTTTAGCCTATGCATCACAAGTAATCAACTTGGCCTTTTATCTAGGTTCTGCTCTCCCACTCCACGTGTCTACTTCTTGTAACCCTGAGTCTCTACATTCCTTTCACATCCCAGAAAGCTCTGCTATGCTTCCACATGTCGCGGCTGCGGGATACTTTTAATCATGCTTTCTTACTGTCTGATCAGGCTCCGCTCAGGTTACACGAAGCCCTTTTTCCCAAAAGGTTTTGGCAGGCCCCATAGTTGCTATCTACGGTGTACTCTTGCTACGTGTCTGCTATTCGCAAGTCTTTCAACATAGAGATGAAGTAACGACAATGGGCAATGAAATGCTGCCACACGTATCTTTTGCGCCCGACTGGTGATCGCTTCATCCATTATTGAAGTGCTCTGCCCATTCAACACATGTAGCATTAACACAAGTCCTCAGCGGTGAAAGAGAAAGGTTCATACGGGCAGCGAAAGGCTGCCACGTGCCTGGTTAGTGGATCTCATATTCGGGCGACAGACTAGATGAACCAAATGATGCTATTGGCCACTGCGTGTCATAATCATTCGCACAAGAGGGTGACACTTGTCTGATCGGGCCTTGCCAGGACCACCGCCATCATTTGCAGAGGATGCACTTGTGTCGGGAGTGACCGGATGCTTGGTTCCAGATTGAGTCTGTTGCAATGGCTTTGGGAATATTTCGATTCTTGCATCATTGCCAAGGGATTGCGAAATATTTTTTGTTGCTGCTCTTCGAAGTGGTGGGGGTTTTTTCTTGCTATATGTATTTTTCTCTGTTGTGAGAAAAGGGTATGGAATTTGAAGAAACACTAGTTTTGGAAAAAGACACTAGGCCTTTATTGCTATTTTATTTTATTGCAAAGACTCTCAGATTGTGCCAATTATTTGGCCTTTTTGTTGTTTCATGCTATTTGATCAAATTGTGAACTCTAATTTTATCAATTAATGCTATGAGATTTCCACAATCCATAGTGCTGAAGATTTTTTAATTTCTAGATTTTTGATTGTGTTGAGTTTTTTTCATCGACGTTTCGGATCACACTCAATGATCCATCATCAGGATGCTAGAGAGCAAAGGAGATGAGAAATGGTTAGATGCAGACTTAATTTTTGCTTAAAAGGAAGAGAGGTGAGAGGTTGAGGAGAGATGGGTACAAAGACCAAGATAAGAGAGATGAGGTAAGAAAATTGAAAAATTGAAAAAATTAGAGAGGAAGAGAATAAGAGAGATGTGCTTTTATCATCTGGACATTTCATTTGAGAACTTCTATATATGTTGAATGCAAGTTTGCTGACCTAGACCATGTATAAAGACTCTTCCTGGCAGTAGGAATGTATGCAATATTATTTTATGTCAATGAATGGATTGTTTATGCTGTAATCTTCAGTTTCTAATTTTTTGGAACACCACAAATACCAATCAGGCCTTTAGGTCTGTGATTTATCGCACCTATCATTAAGTCTTGGTGCATCACCTTAGGTTAGACTTTATTTTATTATATCTGTTTCTTTTTCCGTTTACAAACCCCCATTGTAGAAGAAGCCGACTTCTCTAAAAATCCAGAGGTCACTCAGTTTAGCGCAAAAGGTCCCCTATAAACTAAGTTTCCCATAAGACACTTACCTCATCAAATTTTGGCGTCAACAGTTTATTCTTTTTCTGGCATGCCTGGTGGGACCGAGCTTAAATGAATTTGCGTTTTAGAAGGGTGTATGAGCCATCGGCCTATAACTAGATCCCAAACTGTAGGCAACCCCAGTTTAATAATACCTCCACTAGGAACAGTGCGAGTCGCAAATAAGGTGGTAACCATCCCATTCCCGCCACCCATTCCTCTCACCATGTTGCTGACCACCAATAGAAATTAGGTGGCATGGGATGTCGAAAGTCCCCTAGCAGCCCAGGTAGCACCCGCTATCTAGGGCGCTATGCCGGTTTCAGCTATGAAAGCTATACCCAAGTTTACCAAAGATGGCTGAAGAACACCAGCAGAGCATTTGCAGGATGTTGCGGACATCTGTCTAGTACACGGGATTACAACATAGAATGTAGCTCTAAGGCTTCTTTCCGCATCTTTTAAAGGTAAGGTGCTGGATTGGTACCAGACACTGTCACCTAGCACTATTTGCACCTGAGATGAGCTCTGAGATCCGTTCTATGAGAGGTTCTCAAATTATGAAGATCGTTTTTCACTATATTATCAACTATCTGTCATAAAATAAGCCCCCCAAGAGGCTCTGACGGACTTTAATGCCCGATTTCACACAAATTGGCAGAGGATTCCTATTACTATATGCCTAAATCTTGAGTTGGCATTCATATTTTATCTAAAGTCTATCAATTCTGACAATTCTGTGATGATCAAGTCTTTGAGAGGAGCTACTCTACCAGATGCTTATGGTTTCACTGTCTAGGCCAAGAATCATTTGATAGATTACGGAAAGTTTCCCCCTTGACCTATCATGCTAATATTTCCTAAAATATCGATTCTCGCACAAGAAGTTGTGTCAACTAGCGCACCCGCAACTACCCAATTGATGTACACATATGCAACAACCTCACAAAATGTAGCCTCTACATCAGGTTCTTCCAAGGATGAAATGAGCGACCTCAAAGAGATGTTGCGAACCATGAAAAATGATATAACCACTCTTAAGCAGAACCAATCAACGCCTCCAAAGCCTGCATATCAAAACTATCAAGGTGGTCGGTCTACATATCAGCAGAATCAGTACCAGGGCATGCCTCGCACTAATCCGCCAGCTCTGACCGCCAACCAAATGGTGACTGTGCCTACTCCTCTGATGAGCGCTTCACCAAGCTCGAGTAGGGAGTTAACCGTAGGGCAGAACAACCTCATTGATGACATCAATCCATGGTGCTTCCCTTGCAGTGATGAGTATATGCCCCGAAACTATCTGCGTGGCAACTTGCAACAAAAGGTGGTGGAGCAACACAATCAAGGTGCGGCAATAGATCTCAGAGGTTATATATATGCCTCGCCACAAATGGAGAGTGCGGTTCTTACCGTGCAAATGCAAGGAATGTCTTTAGAACAAGAATCTGATATTGCTCCTGATCACGCACTTTTCTCCTAGATGGAGGAAGAAGAAACAGTGTTTTCTAATGATACGTTCATATCCAAAACACCTCAAGTGCAATATGATTATAACATGCATTCAAAGAGGAGATTTACTGGCGAGTCAATTGTTCCGCATCTGACTAGCTTGCAACTCAAAAGTGCTTCTAATCAAATTCCTGGCACTTCAATCGTCTCATCACCATCTTAACCACAGAAGGAAATTATTATAGTAAGAACCAAGGAGCAGAAACCTCTGAGTTTGTCACCTTTTAATGTGGTAGAACAATTGAAGAAATCATACACTAATGTGTCTCTATGGGACATTCTAGCTATCCCAGAGCAAAAGACGCTATTACAAAAGGTGCTTCAAGAAGAGGTCAACACGACACCAACAAAGTTGTTTGCCAGTGCAGAGGTTATTAATCAAATACCGCCAGCTAAAGTCTTTACAAACAATACAAAGGAATCCCCTGTTGAGGTTAGAGATAAGTTAAAACCCCAACCCTTCTTCCTGACTCTTATTGTAGGAAAGAGGTTATTGCATAATGCTATGATTGATTCTGGTGCTAGCACTACGGTTATGCCTAAATAGATAGCCGAAGCTTTAGGACTCAGCTATGAACGTATGAAAAGGGGGTAATGTAGCTTGATGGGAACAAAGTTGAAACTGTAGGTGTCATGAAAGAAATTCCTTTAACTCTATTTGCTTGCCCTAGTATCACGGTGCCGCAAGACATTGTGATCATAGATGTTCCTCCTATGTTTGGTCTCTGTCTATCCTGAGAATTTACTTCAAAGGTGGGCGTATACCTGTCCTTGGATTGGTCACACCTGATACTCAGAACCAAGCATGGTGCAAAAATGAAGATAAAATTAGAGGCTTTGCATTCTGAACATTTAGCAGATGAACCTTGATCAATTTTGATGCCGCACATACCTCTATCACCAAGCAGGAAATGTATGGCGTTAAATTACTGGAGGAAGAAAAGGTGAGCGGAGACCGGAATGACAAAGAAGATGCTCTGTTGAGTGAACACATGGACAATGATCCTTTCAAAAATTATCATGCTATAGGATTGGGCACCTATGTAATTTATGATGAAGACCAAGTATTCCCAAAGGTCACCAAGGAGTCTGAAGGTAACCAAGCAAGCGAGTTATGGACACTCTAATTTGATGGAGCAAGAAGCAAAGTGGGTGCTAGAGTGGGGATATATCTAATATCCCCACAAAATAAAAAAAAATTAAGGTCTTTCCATTTTCATTTTTCCTGCTCAAACAATGAGGTTGAATATTAAGGATTAGTTCAAGGTTTAAGCCTTGTGGAACGAATGGGCATAAAGCAATTAATGGTGTTTGGAGATTTTGAACTAGTAGTCAACCAAGTCTGAGGAATTTCCATGGCAAAGAATGTCTGCATGAGATCCTATCAATACCGATTCTGGGACCTGGTTGAGGGTTTTGAAGCCTTCAACATCCAGACTATTCCCTGAGGACAAAATAGCGATGCAGAGCACATGGTTGTGGTTGGTGCTTAGTTTGATCCTGCTTCTGATCTTATACATAACAAACATTCAGTACGAGTACTAGTCAGACCGATGATTCCTGACAATGATCAGAGTTGGAAAGTTTTTGAAAGTGATGAACACATTGCCTCGTTCATCCAGCAGTCAGGGGAATTTTCCAATCAAATTCAACCAAAGATTGTCGAAGCTTATGAAGGACAAATTATCCAGCTCAAATCTAACAAGCTTCCGAAAGGATTGGTTACTCTCAAAAAAAAATTTGATTGTGATGATGCAAGAAATGATAGGCAGAAGTTTGTAGCAAACAAAAGTGATTACCTGGAGCTTCGCGTTTCATATGGTCTAAATCTTCGAGTCGGGAAAGACGTCCTGCACTATGATAAAGAAAGACTCATCAGTTTCTATGAAAAATATGGAGTAGTTGCATGGTCCTATGATGATCTGGAGGGGTATGATCCTAATATCATTCAACACACTTGAGCTAATAGAAGGTGCAAAACCAGTCCGACAAAAGAAAAGGCCAGTAAACCCTAAAATTGAAGCACTAATGGCGCAAGAGCTAATTAAGCTCATTGAGTCACGCATTGTCTTCCCAATCAAGCATAGTCCCTGGGTATCGAATTTGGTCCCGGTCTAAAAGAAGAATGGAGATATCTGTTTGTGTGTGGACTTCTGGGACCTAAACAAAGCATCCCCAAAGGACCATTATCCACTACCTTTAATGGAGTCAATTCTACAAACGGTTGTAGGATCGGAAATGTTTTCTCAGCTGGATGGTTTCTCCGACTACAATCAGATCTGAGTTAAGGAAGAGGATCAACACAAGACTATGTTCACTACAAAGTGGGGAAAATTTTCATATGCCAAAATTCTCTTTGGTTTATCCAATGTAGGGAAACATTCCAACGGGAAATGGACATCGCATTCAGCGAACTAATCAATAAGTTTATTCTAATTTACTTAGATGATCTTATTATGTTTTCTAAATCTAAGGAAAATCATTTTGACCACTTAGAAATAGTTTTTCAAAAGTGCCAGGAGTTTGGGGTTTCCTTGAATCCAAAAAAATACGTATTCGAAGTACCGCAAGGCAAGCTGTTAGGACATGTGGTATCTAAGGAAGGAATTTCAATTGACCCCGAACGGGTGAAAGCTATCAAGGAATTTCCCCTTCCGGTGAATAAGAAAGGTGTTCAATCCTTCCTCAGAAAAGTAAATTTTGTTAGCAAGTTTATTTCTGACTTTGTGGGAATAATTAAGCCGATCACTCTGATGCTGAAGAAGGATCACACATTCAAGTGGACAATCAAAGCTCGGGAAGCCTTTGGAAAGGTCAAGGAAGCTATTTCCACAGCTTCAGTATTGGTTAATCCAGATCTATCTAAGGATTTTATAATGTATGCATTCAGTAGCAAGTCCAGTATCACTACTGTCCTAACCCAAAAGGATGGTGAAGGAAAAGGAGAACATCTAGTGGCATTCTACTCCCGAACCCTAAAGGAATATGAGGTGCGTTATAATTTTGTCGAAAGGGAGGCCTTTGCAATAGTGAAGGCACTTAAAAAGTTTCGCCATTTAATTTCTTGCAACAAGGTGTTTATTTATGTCGCACATTCCAGTGTACATGAATATATCATGGAAGTGGAGATCACAAAAAAAGAGCTAATTGGATCACCAAGATCATTGAATATGACATTGAGGTCAAACCTACTAAAACTATTAGAGGAAAAGGATTGTGCGAATACATGGCACGGGACGAGTAGATACCTGCCAAAGGAGAGCAACCGGAGCTTGTTCTGATAAATGAGTTAGAATCAGAGGATTTCTAGATGATTGATAGAATAAGGTTTATGTGAATAGGAGTGTATTTTCAAGGTCTCTCATCCCAAAAAAGGAGATACTATCGGCTACAAAATTGTGGATATATGCTAGTAGAGGGAGTCCTTTTCAAAAGAAATTTCAATTGTCTTCTCCTGCGATGCTTTACTTTGGAGCAAGCAAAGAGGATTCTTGACGCATTCCACAACAATGCTACAAGTGAACACTTCTCTACTAAGACCACCGCCATTAAAATCATGTGTGCCGGTTACTATTGGCCTACACTTTTTGGTGACTCCCACTCTTTGGTGAAATCTTGCAAAAATTGCCAGTTCTTTACTGACAGAAGGAAGAATTTCGCAATGCCTCTCAAACCCATAGTGGTGGACAAATCGTTTGCACAATGGGGCCTAGACTTCATCAGGATGATTAACCCAGCTTCTAGTGCCAGACACAAGTGGATCCTGACTACCACAGATTACTTCACAAGATGGACGAAGGCTGTTCTACTTAAAAGAGCAACAAAAATAGAGATTGTAGATTTCCTCGAAGAGCTGGTGACAAGGTTTGGTCCTCCGAAGACTATCATTTCCGATAATGCCAGAGCTTTCCTGGCCACAAAGGTATGTCGCTTTGCATTAACGAATGGCATATTCCTCAAGACATCATCAAATTATTACCCGAAGGGAAACGACCTAGTGGAGTCAACAAACAAGAGCCTAGTCCAGCTCCTTAAAAGGATTGGTTTGGAACACCAGAGGGAATGGCATAAAAACCTCTGAGCAACACTCTGGGACAATCGCATAACTCCTAAGCAAGTCCTTAAGAATTCGCCTTATGAGTTGGTATACAAGAAAGAGGTGTTATTACCTATATCTATGGAGATTCTGACACTCCAATTGTTGAAATCCCTCGAAATAGAACAAAAGGGCACCATGGAAGTTCAGCTTGCCGAACTGTTAGAAGTACAAGAAAAAAGGGAGAATTTCCTAATAGCCATGACAAACCGTCAACAAGTGGTCAAGCGATGGTTTGACAAGAAGACTTCCGACCAGGGCCTAAAGTGCGGAGACTTAGTACTGAAGTATGATAAAAGGGTTGCTAAGCCAGGTCAACATGGTAAATTTGATAGCCTATGGGAGGGCCCCTTTAAAATCATTTGGTGCAAGGAGCATAATGCTTTTGAGTTACAAAATATGGAAAAGGAACCCTTAGGAATCCTGGTTAATGGGATTCATCTTAAGCTGTTCCATTAGGTGTTGAGTTCTATTTTTGTACATATGTGAATAGTGTTTTTATTTCCCTTTCTTTGGCTGGTCTTTTTCGAAATTGGTTTTTTCTTCTATGGAAGTAACCCATTATTATGAATGGTGGAATAGCAAGATTGCTTTACATTAAACATACCCATGTGCAAAGAAATAAACACATATGCTATAAAAGAGCCCATAAAACTAAAATACAGAATGAAAGAAAGAGCCATGGATTTTTTATATAAAGATATATATCTATTTATATATATTATTTGGTTTCTACATTGCAAAATGGCTGGGGAAGCCATAAGCCAAAAAATATACAACTATTTGAGCTATTCTTTTAGGTATGCAAAAATGATAGCCTTTTTTAGGCTTATATACAAAACTGTAGGACAGGTGGTCTATGTAATAGCATGAAATAAAGAAAAATGAGAGGCATTTATAAGAGCAGAGAGGGTTTTCATCCAAGGGCGCGAGAGGCAACAATTGACGCATCAATGGCAGTGTCTACCTCTTCCTCGTCAACAGGGTCTTCGGCAACAGAAGCAACATCGTTCGACACAACCACCATTGGCATAGGAAACACCAGGTTCCTAAAATCAGTATACCAATCTATGTCGTAGAATGGTATCATGTTGTAACTACGAAACATGAAGTGCAAGGCCTAGGTAACCCTCTGTCGGTTCTCGTCACGTGTCTAAAGGTGAAATCTACTGAGAAACGATAGCCATACAACTATCGCTTCTTCCTCGACATAGCGACGGAGGTTGCTGGCTGACAACAGACCTATCCCATATGCAGCATGAGCAAAAACTTCACCAAGGCCATTGAGGTACTTTTTGGGAAACATTCCTTGACCAGCTTCAAGATGAGGGGCCTGGGGATGCCAATTTCTAACATAGACGCTATGAAGTGGGAACATATATCAGTATTCACATGATACTTGTCCTCGTATTCTATGCAGTCCTTACCCAGAACCCATTTTATGGCTACCAAGACTAGGGAATGCTTATTCTTAGTCATTCTTTTCATCCGCCTAGTAGAAACCTCCCCTAGAAACATTTTATGTGACTTATAAGAAGTTAGTCGAATGGGAGTGTCAATGATTCTGACACTATGCCTATGCTTTTTAGCCAGTACTAAAACTTACCTATCACCTAGCCTATGAGAAAACTTGCTCAAAACTCTGCTAACAACCTATCACTGCTCAAATGCTAAGTATGATTTCCTCACTACTTACCGGCCTATTTATAGAAAAAATGACAAGACACATGCTAATCCGTTTTGAGAAAACATGATGATAACTAGATGCCAACTTGAAAGGCGTGCCTATGTTTGCTCACATTTTTAGACCAGTTGCATCTGCGGAGGTACGATTCAATGCGTGCTAGATTAATAGGAGCTAATTAATTAGCTTTAAAAAGGTGGTGCTCATCGACAGTAAGTTGCATGGTCGTAGGCTATTGTGCCATTTCATAGGCGTTTCCCAGAACCCAAGGAAATACCCATATCTTTTCAGGCCGTGATCTTTTGCTTTGGCATAATCATTCCAGCCAGGATATTAATTACCAGCACATACTAACGCAAGTTTAGAAGGTAATATTTCCAGCTCAAGTTTGAAGGGAATCACAACATATCACACGGTTGCCAAACGCAATAATGAACTCTTGCCTCCTCAAAATGGCAAGTAGTTCATTTTGCACGAATTGCAAAATTAATGGTACATGCCGAATTAAATAAAAAAGGCATGCTTTCCTCTACCACCTTGAGAAAACATAACCAAATATTGCATGAAAAGGCTTATGATTCAAAGTCTTTTCACAAACGCCAAAGCTCAAGGTGTACAGCCTAGAACTCTGGCGAGGTCTTCATAAAAAAAAGAAATGTCAGAGAGTTCATCTCAGCAAATGCAAGAGGAAATTAGCCAGGAGATGTTTATAGCCATACAGTCATCAGAGGATGTATATGTCTATGAAGATTTGGCATATGCTACGCCTGGTATACCAAGCAATACGAAGAGGGCATATATAGAAGAGCTAAAAAGGCCCAATGATTGTAGAAACAAGAAAAGGGTTGAAGAGAAATGGGATAATATCTATGACCCACGGCTCGCACAAAACCCTAAATCCTTAAGGGAAGTAGCCTGCACAAGATTGATGGCACCAAAGGTAGACAAATCTACAAAATTAAAAATTTGGTACAGTGGTCTTCCACAATACATGGTCCCGCTGGTGTACTACTATCTGAAGATAGTTGACGCTGCCATCCAGCGTTATAAACCTAACACCCACTACATCGAGGGCCAAAAATTAAGAGTTCACATCACCCCATAGGCCATCTGGCATATGCTATGTATTCTAGACCCAAGTAAAACAAGAGAGAACATTGAGTCCTTTTACCCTGGCAAAGAAGAAAAAATATGGAGGGAAATGAAAATTAACTCAGAGTTCTTGTTGGAGGAGACTGGTAAGAAAGGCATCCCAACCGCTAAACTGCCAAGTATTCCATTGCCGCATGGTGCATTACATGAGGATTTATAGGATGCCATGTCCATGCTATCTTTTGTGTGCAGTCGAGACTCTGATGAGATGGCGGAAACTTTTCGACTGGGACTAGCATTCCAATTCCGCAAGTAGCATGATACCTTCTGGTATGATTTTGCTAGGTTCATGGTAGATGAAATGATACAAAAAATAAAGAACTACCCGGTGGAGGGAAAGTTTAGATTTCTTTCTTTTTTGGTTCACATGTTTCTACATCAAAACCCTGATTTCTTTGCCCAGTTTTTTAAATTATCAATTTTTGATGAATGGGGTAAGAGGAAGCCAGTGTCCAAGTGGACGCCTTTTCTTTCTGTATCATATGATTATTATACATTTTCAGACTATTTTATAACTCCGGTCTTGCATGATTTAATTAGAGAAGGTGACATAATCTGGCTTGACAAGGAACAGACCATATATATGTAGAGTTTCACTCCCATCTGTGACTAGTTCTTAGGAACAGATTTCACGATTCTCTAGATGCGAGGCTTCACTGGTCAACCTTTCCTGCTCCCAACCTATGTCACAGATAGGGTGCTCGCACTGGAAATGTAACGACAGGTGTGTATCATTTATTTTACCTTCCACAGTAGCAAAAGTGTCAAGAGAAGGGGATTCTTCTCTTGTCCGAAGAATTTCAAGTCAGTAACTCTATTAAAGAAATAATCGAACCAGTTATTGGAGGATAAAATAGCTTATTTAGGGTTGGTTCTGGTAAATGATAAGTGGGATTATAACCCTTTCAATGACTTGACAGAGCCACACATGAAGGTTACACATATTCCCCAACCTTACTGGGAGAAGTGGTGTAACCTACAGGTAGACAAGGATGTAAATTTTGTTGAATTGGCGTGTATTCCTACGGAAGATACCAGAGGGCCATGGCACAAGTTTCACTTTGCTATGGCGGTGGCCAAAGATAATGTCCACATTGGAAGTGCCATGTACAATAAGTTGAAGAAGGATGAGGAGTGGGCTGCTGAAAAAATAGAAGCTTTCTGGAAGTATCACTAAGAGACAGGGCAAATGGATGCCCCTTATGACAGTTTAGAGGATGATAAGGAATTTGAAAGATGGTGGAAGGAGGGCCACCCCAGCCCAAGCTCTAATATTAATAAGAGTGGGGACCCGGGGATGAGTCCGAAGAGCAAGAAGAGGAAGTGGTGACATCGGCCTCCTTTGCGCTAAAGGAGAAAGGCCCCAGACAGCCCACCTATGTGGCCACGAATGAGCACTTTAATATATCAAGGGCCTCGCATACAATCACTTGGGCCGCTAAGCCAGCAAAGTTATCACTGCAGCAAATGGAAATAGCTTCCAAAGCTCGGGAGACCCCACCTGCAAAATGACAGCGCACAAAGAGCATTCTCAGAGAGGGTTCGCAAGAACCCGCCAGAAGACAAATGTTTGCAGCTAGCCAGGAGCCTGAGGCTAAGGAAGAATCACTGACAATTTTGGAGCTGCCATCGATTAGTGAATAGGTAAAATTCGCTCCTTCTTCCCTTGCTTCTCATTCCCTAGTATCTACCCCTACCCCAATGGCGATCCTTGCCATAAGTACTAGCCCTCTGCCTTCCACTTTTAATCCAACATATTCAGGAGGTTTCACCCAATTTTTGTAAACAACTCCACTCGGCCTTACTCCTTCGTGAACTCTTACACTCACTACTGCCGCTCAGACTCTCCTTGCCTCACTTTATGAAAACTTACCCCCTGCAGGTATGCCTTCTTCCAATATCACTGTAGATCCTCTTCCATCGCAACAAGCTGACACCACATTGACAACTCCTCCACCATCCTAGCCTATGATTCCTACAGCTGATTCACCAATTCAGTCATTACAAGTGACTAGCGCTTCTCCTGGACCTCAAACCAAGCTTTGGAATGTGCCCCACTTCTCCCTGCAAACCGTCACTCTCTAGAAGAAACAAATTTCTATGCCTATGAGGATTACCTATCCCTACGCCCTACCTTTTGGTGCTCCTTTTACAGGCGGACTAGTTTTGTCGCCAACCAAATTTATAGCATAGATTGATTTTGGAAAGGAGGCACACACAAGTAAAATGTGAAAGTGAAAGTCAAAAGAAGACAGTGCTTCGGCTGAGCCAAAAATACAAACTCTTTATCATGAGGCCTGACAAGAATTGAAGTTTGCAACCATGTACCCGAGAGTAACCAAGCCTCAGGGGGAAATGCACCTGGAATATTATGAGATATATGCGGTAGAGCTCGACATGAAGGTGGCCCAACCGCAGGATAAGGTTGAAATCATGGAGGAAACACAACAGGTGGTCACCTCTGACTTCCTTGAAACTGACCGCCAGCTAAAAAAGAAGGATGAGTAGCTTAAAGTGGTAAGGGAGAGGGTTAGTTTTTTTGGAGAAAAAAGAGAAATCCTTGGAGGTGGATGTCACATGTTTGATAGAGAGGGTGCTAGTAGTGGAAGACGAAAGGAATAGACTTCAGAGTGAACTTGCAAAGATTCAAACTTTGGATCCTACCATGGTAAAAGAACTATAGTCTAAGAATCAGGAGATGAAACAAAATCTACGACTGAAGAATGAAGAGCTGGAGCGACTTCGCCTTGAGTATAGTCAAGGAATGGTGCAGAGGAATGAAGCTTTGGAGCACCAACAGGCTCAATATGAGCAAAAAAAACAAGAAAAAGAGGTTGAATTTAAGGGCCTAAAAGCTCAAATAGAAGAACTCCAAGAGACAAAGTCTTCTCTAGACATGCACTTAGAAAATCACTCCCGAGCCGAGGAGAATTAGAATAAAGAAATGAGCAGCTCTGCAGAACAACTAGCATTCGAGAAAAAGAGAAGGGAAGAATTGGTTGAGGCCATTATTTCAAAAGATGCAAAGATTGCTGCTCTTAAAAGCTCTCTCCTATCTTCCCCTACATAGCCAGACATCATTCTATTGGTTAGACAGTTATACATCTCTCACTGGAAAAAGATTAAAGCCTTTTGCCTAACACTGTAGCCTACCCTCCGATTCATCGCCAAGGCATCGAAGCTAAGCTAGGAGGCTCACGATACGATTGAGCAGTTCCCATGGTTCATCTTAGAGAAGGTTCTAGAAGCCAAAGATCTACTCACCGAGCTATACTCTATCTCTAATGAAAACCTCGCCAGAGCAGGTATTGAAGATCGGGGTGTTGCTGCTCAAACAGAAAATAAGTTCATCCATTGCCACTCTGCCTTCTAGCGCACTAAAGCAGCCGCGGCTACTCTGAGAAAGACACTAGACAACATGCAAGGGAGTTTCTCTAAGTTAAGCAAGATGGGTTTTCCATCCCCGTTCCTTGAAGATGGCTCTATTGCCATAGCCAAGCAGATTGTGAAAAAGATAGAAGAGAAGGAAAATGATCTAGAGGCTTTTAGGGATTTCAGTCATCCTCCCATGACAACTAACATTGAGGGAGTGATTCATCCTCTTGCACAACTACTATTTCATTGTGAATCAAGGGCCGGTTTACCCAATGTACTGCCTCACAAAGAAACTATTGATCTAAGTGGAGTGTAGGAGAATTTGCGCAACATGGCGAAGCCATCTAAGGATGAATGGTCGCCTCTACAGGTGGCTCTTTCCAATCTCTGACTCCATTATCTAATGAAATGGTACTCTAGCCTATAAACCAGAGAAATTTTGGGTTCTCCGTTCCTTAGTCGAAAAGCCCTTGATAGTTGCCAAATGTTGTTAATAAATAATTAACTAGCTCCCTTCGGGTGTATTTTCCTCTATGCTTCGACCTGTGCATCACAAGTAATTATCTTGGCCTTTTATCTAGGTTCTGCTCTCCTGCTCCACGTATCTACTCCCTGCAACCCCGAGTCTCTGCATTCCTTTCGCATCCCAGAAAGCTCTGCTATGCTTCTGCGGGTCGCAGTTGTGGGATACTTTTGATCATTCTTTCGTACAGTCTCATCAGGCTCTGCTCAGGTGCCACAAAGATCTTTTTCCCAAAAGGTTTTGGTGGACCCCAGAGTTGCTATCTATGGTGTACTCTTGCTATGTGTCTACTATTCACAAGTCTTTAAGCATAGAGATGAAGTAACGACTGTGGGCAGCGAAATGCTGCCACACGTATCTTTTGCGCCTGACTGGTGATTGCTCCCTCCACTATTGAAGTGGTCCACCCATTCGACACGTGTAGCATTAACGTAAGTCCTTACTAGCAAAAGAGAAAGGTTCATACGGGCAACGAAAGGATGCCATGTGCCAGGTCAGCGGATCTCATATTTGGGCGGAAGACTAGATGAACCAAATGATGCTATTGGCCACTGCGTGTCATAATCATTCATACAAGAGGGTGACACTTGCCTGATCAGGCCTTGCCAGGACCACTGCCATCATTTGTAGAGGATGCACCTATACTAGGAGTGATCAGATGCTTGGTTCCAGATCGATTTTGTTGCAATGACTGTGGGAATATTCTGATTCTTGCATCATTGCTAGGGGATTGCGAAATCTTTTCTGTTGCTACTCTCTGAAGCGGTGGGGGTTTTTTCGTGCTATATATAATTTTCTCTATTTGAGAAAAGGGTCCAAAATTTAAAGAAATGTTGGTTTTGGAAAAAGACACTAGGCCTTTATTTTTGTTTTATTTTATTGCAAAGACTCTCAGATTGTGCCAATTATTTGGTCTTTCTGTTGTTTCATGCTATTTGATCAAACTATGAACTATGCTTTTATTGTCTGAACATTTCATTTGATAACTTCTATATATGTTGAATGCAAGTTTGCTGACCTAGACCATGTCTAAAGACTCTTCTTGGCAGTAGGAATGTATGCAATATTATTTTATGTCAATGAATGGATTGTTTATGCTATAATCTTCAGTTTCTAATTTTTGGGAACACCACAAATACCAATTAGGCCCTTAGATCTGTGATTTATCGTGCCTATCATTAAGTCTTGGCGCATCACCTTAGGTTAGAATTTATTTTATTATATATGTTTCCTTTTCCCTTTACAAACCCCCATTGCAGAAGAAGCCAACTTCTCTAAAAACTTAGAGGTCACTCAGTTTAGTGCAAAAGGTCCCCCATAAACTGAGTTTCCCATAAGACACTGTTACCTTGTCAAATTTTGGCGTCAATAGTTACCAATGCACATGAATTTTTTATTCCATTGAGCATGGATTTAACTAACCAAGTTTATATTTATTGCAGGGAGGCATGTTTCTACTGGAAGGTAAAGACAAAGAACTCCATTAGATATCTTACAACACACAACTCTCTTCTTTTTTTTTTCTTATTGTGTAATCCATAATTATTTTATCAATTTTCTCATTCATGGACATCAATAACTAAAATTAAAATTGGAATACCTATACTATGATAGTGGTATGGCTCATAGCTAGAAATCCCTAAATCTAACACTCATATTTTTGCTACCAACTCTCACAAGATGGCTCTACAAGGCCGCTGCTAATTTTCCCCCGAAGATGTTGCAAACTCATTAGCTTTATTGGCACCCCAAACCAATTCATGGAATGCCTCAAGGAGATGTCAAATCGTGGAGCACAACCATTGTGAGATATGCACCACTAGATTCTTCAATTTTCATAAAGAAATCGGCTAAGACTGACGAATATCCTCAAATTTTTAGACTACTCCCTAGACATTTTCTTGCAGAGCAATTATTTTATTTTATTTTTCAAAAAATAGCCAAAAAATCCCCTGTAACTCACAAAAAAATAAGACAAATATATCTACGAAGACAAGCTGTTCGTTTTTTTCTTAAAGCAAAAAAAAAGTAATAAAACTCAAAAATCTCCAATAAAATAATCAGTCTCTTTTCGCCAATTAGTTCAAACTTGTGCATGCACTTGCATGAAAATATTTCCTTCATTAAATTGCTTTTAACTCATTTTCCATTATCTTCATTAATATTTTATTTCCTTATAATATCTTTTCTCAATTTAATTTATTTTATTCCATTTGATATTATTTACACTTTTAAATTTATTATTAACTATTAATAAACTTTTACTCCATAATTTAATTTAATGACTCAATTAGCCTAACACAATGCCATTAAAATATTAAGTTCACCACATAACTAAATAACACCTTAAATAATGACATCAACACGAAACATCACCAATAAACAAACTTACTTAGTGTCAAGGATGACCATTAAAATAATACGTTTACTACATAATCCAATAACCTGGAATAAACAACGAAATCACAATAAACACTAACACAAATGTACATACCAACCGATATGGAGGGGCACTACAATAAGTGATGTATGATATGGAAGTATAGTGCATAAAGAAGATGGATGGAAGAGGAAGTAAGGATTGCATTGTCCAAAGCATGCATGTATATTTTTCCCCTAGCCTTATCAAGATCAAGGGTGAAAAGAGAGGATGACTTGGATAGGATGAGAGGGTGGAGATGTGATAAGGGATGTATGATGGAGTATTTTGGATAGGATGATCAAGATCAAGTGGATAGGATATAGATGCATTGATATTTGACCCCTAGGATCTTCATCAAGATCAACTATGGGAAGGGAAGACGGATTTGGATAGGATGAGGGATATGGAATGAATGATATGGATAGGATAAGAATGATGGAAGGATATAATGTACATTGTATATGAAGATCCTTAGCCTTGTCAAGATCGAAGGAGGGAAAAGTGGGGGATGAATGTAAGTAGGATAATGGATAGGAAATGAGGGATAAAGGGGGGTGTGGTAGGAAAGGTAGCATGGATGATAGTTTTCCCCAAGTGTAGAGTGAAAGAGGGTAATGGATTACACATGATGCCTATTTTCTAGTTTTTCATCATGGTACTTATCCTAGGGGCCACAATAAATGGTTTTCACCATTGGACGAATGATTTCTCTTTACTTTTTTTTCATTTTTTTTCCTTTTTTTTAAAGAATAGGATGATTGGAGAAGGATAAGGATATGGCTAAGTGGATTTTGAAGATGGTGGATGCATGGTAGGGAGATGAAGGGAGGACTCAAGAATCTAGTTCCATGGATGGTATCCCTTGAATATGTTCTCCATTAGATCATGGAAAATTGGAGGTATTCTCATAGACGTTGGTAAAATTATGGTAAGGGGGATGAAATGGATGGTAAGATGGAGAGGGATATGGATTTATGCAAAGGGTTGGATAAGAGGGATGGAAGGATGAAACATGGATTTTGAATAATGGATGGGTTGATGGAAGACTTGTATATGCATGGATGGAAATTTTGGCAAGATCATCATTGTCACACACCTTTAAGGGTGGTGGAGTTGTGGAAGAGAAGTGGATTTTGTATTTTGAGGTTTAGATGGAGGAGTGGGTGTAGATTTTGGGATATAAGGACTCAAAATGGATGGAGGTGATAACAAATTATTATATGGGGTGGAGGAAATAGAATTGGATGAAGCTTTTGGATAAGCAAGTTTGGATTCCAATTTTGATTTTTCTTTGGGATGCATTGATTCTATGAGTATTTTTGGGATCCACGTAGCTTTTGATTTTGATTTTTTCTTCATGGGCCTTTGTGGCCTTTGGGATTTAGATTTTTTTTAATTTTGGATCATACTTTATTTGTTTTTACATGTCTTTTTGATGAGACATGTTGATCCTTTGATTTTTATGGACTTTTGGCTTTATGCATTTCAGATTTGGCATCCAAATTTATTCCAAGAGAAATGGGATTGGTGGATTGATATGAATGATGTGGATTTATTATGGATGGGTTGGTGTAGGTATGTTGGAAAAGGTTCAAGGTTGTGTGCCTTTGTAGATCTTGATTAAGGATGTGAGGTGATGGATAGAGAGGATAATGGAATTTTCGAATATAAGGAGTGATAGGTAGTGGAATGTAAGGACCCAAGATGGATGGAGAGGATGAAGGAATTTTTTTTGGGACATAGGGACCCAAAATGGATGCAAGGGATGAAGGAATGAGATTTGGAATATAAGGGCCTGAGATAGATTTTGAGGATGGGGAATGTGGACATTTGGATTTAGGATGGGGGGAAGAAGTGCCAACGTCTAGAGACTTGTAGCCAAGGCCATGATAATTAGGATTTTATTGGATATGGATGGTTTCTAATATGCCTTGCTCATGTAGTACTAACCCTTTGCCTTGATAATACATTTTTTGAAAAATATTTTTCCATTTTGAGGAGGGTATGGTATGGAAGGAATGATAGGTTCTTGGAGTAGACCAGCTTCGATGAAAGTGGAGGAATCCAATTGATAAGTAGGGTGTTCATGGGTATCTCAAATATGGGTGATGGGATCTTGTGGAAGATTAGGATCATGACATGAAGATTAAGGGGTGATTTTATCTTGACTTAAGATAGGATCATGGGATGGGGTGGATGGTATAGGTTTCTCTTGGTTATGAGATGAAAGGGGATCATGAAATGGAGATGAAGGGATTATTTGATCTTGAAATAGAGGAAGGGGATCATTGCATGGAATAGAACTTAGACTTTGATCTTGATTTAGAGAGGGATCATGAGATGGAAAGGGATCATGTGATGGATTGGATGGGACATCTCTATTTTGATTGGGATGGGTATCATTAGATGGGGTAATGGATGGAAAGATTTGTTCTTGTGATTGAGTAGGGTGATGCCATGGAGGTGGTATGATAGGATCATGATATGAGGTGGATATTCTAGGATCATCAAATGGGTTGGATATGGTAAGATTATGAGATGGTATAGGATCATGCAATAGAGTTGATGGACTAGGATTATGACATGGAGTTGAGAGACTTGGATCATGAGGTGGTATGGAAGGGATGGATTTATCTTGATATGAAAGGAGATCATTTTGGATTTCTTGATCAATGTTAGGATCTTGATTAAAGATAGGTTTATCTTGGATGCCATGGTTATCTAGAAGGATTTCTTGGATGGAATCAAGGATAGGATCATGAGATGGAATGGGATCACAAGAAGGAGTACTTTGATCTTGACATAAATGGGGATCTATGATGTCATGCTTTGGATCAATGAGGTCAAGTGAGTAACATGGTTGACTTTGTGTAGGTTCTATAAAGGTGGAAAAACATCAAATGGATGAGGTGGAAGTGGGTGGAACTAGAAGGCTAGGACTAGCATCTTATGAAATTAGATTTTGCATGGGTTCTTGTATTCCTTTGAGGGTGGCTTTTGGTGGTCCTTTTATGGTGTTTTTTGGTGCCCCTTTGATAGTGACTTTTGGCTTGATGATGGGTTGAATAGGATGTGAAGTGAATAAGGTATGGTTATGGATGGGTGTTGGTTGAACATGGAGGAAATTTTGGTTTCCCTTGTCAATGGAGGAAAAGAATGACATGGAAGGTGACATGACTTGAGTATAAGTTTCAATGGTGTCTTGGATGATGATGTGGATTAAGGATTATGATGGAGATTGAAGATGATAATGAAGGATGAGGATTAAGGATAATGATGGAGATTAAGGATGATAATGGATTAGCAAAGAAATATTTTGATGTGAATTATGGAGGGTGGTTATGATAATGATTAGGACCTCTATCAGACAAATTAATGAGGCTTACTAGGGTCTTAAGTGATGGATTAAGAATGGATGTGGATGATTGAGATACTTGGAATGATTTGAATTACATGATTGGGTATGATTATGATAAGATGGGTGATTAGAAAGATTAAGGAGATTAGGACGAAATGATTAGGATGAATGGGGAGATTATTAGGATGAAATGTTATTAGGAAAAAATGATTAGGATGAAGGGGGTAATTAGGGTGAAAATGGATGATTAGAATACTTAGGAGGATAATTAGGACGAGGAATGATGATAATGATGGAAGATGATGATTAGGATGGAATGCTTGAAAGGAGATACTATGATGATTAGGGATGTAATGATTGAGATGGAAATAAATGATTAAGATAAGATGAAGGATGAATAGGATTAGAAGGGATAACCAAGATGATTGTGAAAGGTTAGAATGATTATTGAAGTGATTAAAATGATTAAGAGGAATTAAGGTGAGAAGGGATGATTATGATAGAATGAGATTATTATGATGAGGAGGAATGATTAGGATGGAACTTGGATTGGTTAGGGTGGGGCATGGGGACTAGGATGATGAGGAATGATTGTGATGACTAGGATAGGATGATTGGGTTGACTTGGATGACTAGGATATGATGATTAGGATAGATAATGAAGATGGAAATTTTCACTTGGAGATAATGTGGATAGCTTGAATTGAAGGAAACCTAGATTTGTTTGTTTTTGAAATGTTTCTAATAGTTTTGGATTTTTATTTTTTTTGTTTTTTTGAGTTTTCTATTTTTTTTGGTTTATGGTTTTTCGTGCTTAATTAATATTTAGATCTTGAATACACATTCAAACATGCAAGACAAGATTTGATGCAAGACGTAATGCAAATGATTATTATAAGAATAAACTTCCAATCACAAGAACAACCTTACCAATTATTCAAGTGGGTAGATTGGTCAATAGTATTAAAATAGGATGCACAAGGATCTAGGGATGTCCTCTATATACATTGAAGGTACGTGAGGCCTAATTCTATGAATTTGAAAGGAGAATAATATCAAATAGTTGAGAGGAGAGGGTAAGCCACAATCCACCTTCACTTCACAAAGGTATAAAGTTCTTTGGGGCTTAGCCAAGATTGAAAATATTCTACTTCCAAGAGGCGTTTCTTTTGATTCACACCTCATTATTTATACTCTGTCATAACGCTAAATTTGTGGTTTCCCCTAGAGTGATCACTTTCCTAGACAGGACCCCTAAGAAGGTTACACAAAAGTGATGCAAATAATGCTTTTGATCTCCAAGAACATATGATAATGCGAGGAGAGAGCATACGCATGTATTGGATGACACAAGCAATGCTCATTAACCTTAGAAATTGAAATGTGTGATGTGAAAATGAGAGTGTTGAAAAGTGCAAGTTTGATTCCCAAGATTATATGGAAATGTGAGGGAAGAGCATACACACCTCCAAACACAAACAAGATTACCAAGCAATGCAAACACTTGTTCTTTTTAAGCCCAAATTGAAAGTGTGATTTTGAGAAGACACTTGTTATTTGTAAGCCCAAATTGAAATGCCATGTTGTAAACAAGATTAAGATAAAGATATGAGTTGAAAAGTGTGCACCTAGATTTTCTTTAGCTCCATTTTTTTTTCCACTTGATCCAATTTTCATTTTGAGGAGTTTATTTTTCTACACATTAACAAAACCAACAACAAAGCCAAAACCCTAACAAGATAATTGATCACTGATATTAGAGGGTTAGCTTAAAACTTTACCAAACCCTGATTAACAAATATTTTAATTTTTATAATTATTTAAAGCTCAAAAATAAATCTGCAAAGAAAAAACCCCCACTAAAATTTTAAGAGCTTTCTGAAAATATAAAAAAATCAAAAAAATTCTTTGATTTGTGCCCTAGAGAGTAGATTTATTGAAAAACATAAATTTTTAAAGATTTGATTTTTCCCAAATTATTTCCACTCAAAATTTAAAAAAATAAAGAATAGACCCCATTAGAATTCTAAGAAATTTTCAAAAATATAAAAAAACTCAAAAAAATTTGTTGATTTGCTCCCAAAATTAATTTTTCATGAAAAATCATAAAAAATTATAAATAATTCAAAACAGATCTAAAAAATCTGAATTTTTTACTGAAAGCTCTTGATACCATGCTCAACCTAAAAAAAGCATTTGTGATAAAATTCATAGCCATTTGTGAGGTATAATCAAATCTTTCTAAAACCCTAAATTTCAAAGATCTAATTTTTTTATAATTTATTTTCATTAAAATTAAAATCATAAAGAACAAACCCCCATTAGAATTCTAATAGATTTCTAAAAATATAAAAAAATCCAAAACATTCACTATTTTTCTCTCAAAATTATTTTTTCATGAAAAAACATAAAAAATTTATAAATAATTCAAAACAAAACCAAAATTCAGATTTTTTGGCTAAAAGCTCTTGATACTATCCCCAACTTGAAGAATTTTTGTTGTTGAAAATTTTTTAGCCTCTTGAGAGATATGATCAAATCTTTAAAACCTAAGGTTTTATCCAAGAATGATGCAAAACATGCAACAAAAAGCTAACAAAACCTACAAAAAAGAAAGATAGATAAAGTGAAGTGGACCCAAATCCAAAAAGATAGATCAAGTGAAGTGGATACAAATCAAAAAAGATAGATCAAGTGAAGTGGATACAAATCCAAAATTCCTCAAAATCTTGAGGAAAAAATTAGTTAGGGGGTTCACGTCGGGTTCACCAATGTGTATGCATGTAAAATGGATAGAAATAGAAATATGCATAAAATAGATTAAATCAAACTAAAATGCATGCAAACCTCTAAATATTGAATGTATTATGTTGAGTTATTGAAGATTTGCATGTGGTTGCTCATGATTCCAACAATGTGACATTAGCATAAAGGATGTTGATATTAAAATGGGATGGGAGGCCTCTTCTTTATAGAAAGCCAATTTTGAATGAAGGGCTAGGATAAAAAGCTAATATGACATGACAACCAATGACCAAGATTGAAAGATGTAGTATGAGATAGGGTTAGGGATAAATTAGGGAAAAGATAGGGCTTGGTTAAGGATGGATGGTTGAGATTGAATTATAAAATAATTCAATCAAAGGTGGAAATTAAATGAGATGTGAAGAGATAAGGAAGACATGAATAAAAAGGTTGGCACAGAAAAAGAGCTTGTTGGAGGAAATTAAATAATTATAAAATAATTTAATTTCGGAGAGAAAGTGAATAATTAAATAATTTAAAACAATTATTTAATTATAGAAGAAGAGGGAAATTTGATTTTTTAATTAAATAATGATTTAATTTAAAAGTGGGCAAAAAGGATAAATTAGTAGATAATTAAACAAATAAAATTTATTTAATTTATTAGAGAAGAGGATAATGATTAATTAAATAATTATTTAATTATAGTAGAAAGATGATAAGAATTAAATAAATAAAAATTATTTAATCATAAAGGAAAGGGGACATTAGTGATGTAAATAAATAAATAAATAAATAATATTTAATTAATCAAAAGAGGAAATAAAAGGAAAGAAAATTAATTAATTAAATAATTAGAACTATTTAATTAATAGAAGAAACATGATTTTGGACAATAATCAAATAATTAAAAATATTTAATTATTTAAGGAAGAAAGAGAATTGATGGAGAAAAATGGTGTTTACAAGCTTAAGACATTTTTCAGTGTCTATTTTATATATATATATATATATATATATATATATATATATATATATATATATATATATATATATATATACACATATGTATATATACATATGCACATGTACATACATATAAAAAACAATAAAAAACTAAACAAAGAAAATATCAAAATAAATTAGCTAATAAAGAGAAAAGAGAAACTATATATATAATATACAAAAATAAAAATTGAATTCAAGAAGACAAAAATAAAGGGGAAAAATATTATATGTAAATCAAACACATTAATAAAATAAATACTCAAAAATAATAAACATAGAAAAAACAAATAAAACACAAAAATTCAACAAAAATAAAAAATTGGAACTAGGTAACAAAAGAGAAAATTTAAGAGAAAAGGACATAGAGAGAAATAAACACAAACATAACAAAGGAAATAAAGGAAACAAGAAGAGAATAAGAAATAAAGAGATCAAGGCACAATAAAAACAAAAAATAATAAAAAGAAAAGAAACCAAGTAAGAAAATAATATAAAACAAAAATAAGAAAGGGAAAGAGAAAATAAAAGAGGGAATGAAATCAAAGAAATGAGAGGAGAAGCCGAGGAAAAAAGAGATAGAAAAGAAGGAAGAGGTGGAGGGTGCAGGGTGGGGCAGAAGGGCAGGGAGGGTGACAAAGGGGGCGCTAGGAGGCACTAAGAGGCTTTAAGTTCATTAGGACTTTCATAATTGTCTTAGGATAATCATAACTTCATTGGGACTATCATAAATTCATTATGGTAGTCCTAATGAATGTACGACAATCATAGCTTCATTTGGACTATCATAACTTCATTAGGGAATTCCTAATGAAAGTAGGACAATCATAGAATCATTATGAAGGATAATAATAGTACTCAAATGATGAGAAAAAGATTATGTTTTATTTTTGTAATATGACCCTAGAGGATGAATAATATGATTTTTGTTATTTCCCTCTTGTCATGTTCATGGTCATTGTCTAAAGGATTATTTTTAATGGTGATAAGCTCTCTTAACATTTATAACATTGAGATGCACTTTAATTGTGAAGTCTTGTGCTTTCTTTTTTTGGAGAGTACATCTTTGATTCTTGTTATCCACAATACTTCCCCAAGTGTTAATTCATTATAAACTTCCACTGTACCTTTCATATGCACATTCTTGACTTTAAAATTTTCCTATCCACAGTCATTAGCATTAGAAAACCCTATCATTATCTCTAGATCTACCATTCAAAACCTATAAACCTCTATCATGTTTTTATGTCATATATTTTTATTTTTTTTACAATAAGTGCCTTCTATCTCACAAAGGGTTGTCCTATTAGCATCCTATGTGACTGTCCTTTTGATGTAGTTACTACCCTTATTATTTTGTTAATGGCGATTGTCCTTATGGAGGACTTTCCTCATCATTGTGGTTGTTCTCTTGCACTTGACATTGCACTTGCCATGTTTCATTGTCCCTAGCATGGTGATCCACTACTTTTTGAAATTTGTCATGTTGACTTGATTATCCAAAGGAGCTTTGATGAATCCTTATCATGGTTAGTCTTCTTTATGACAGTCCTCTACTTATACTTTCCTTACATTGTGACAAATATCCTTTGTTTTAACTATCACAAAACTACTCTTGGCATGCCCTATGTCAATATTTCATGAATATTGTCCTAGCATCATGATATAAGTGTCTGCCCCTTGTTAATAACATATGATTATCTTCATGTTTTATCAATGCTATATTCACTATTCTTTTGGAGCTTTATATTGAATGTCCTTTCATATCAAAACCATATTAGGCCAACAATATCTTGTCTTTTGATGGTACTAAGTCCCTTAAATATGACTATAATGATTTCATAGGTTATATCCACTATCTTATGAATATCTTATACTCCATGATGATTGCCTCTTTCAAGGACTACCATTTTCCTTTCTTATAATAAATTTTGTCTCTCCATGATCTCTCTTGATGTTAACCTCAAAACTCATTCATGAAACCCAAATCTTAGATCAAAATTCATGTATGGTCTATCACCTACTTGTCACCATAGTCTTTTGAGGTGTGTATTTCTTGTAAAAAAGGTATGTCATTATATCATGATATTGTGAAATATCTCTATAGACTACCCTCTTATCCTTTCAACCATCCTATTACTTTTAAAAAAATCACTCATGTTTAAGACAATCACTTTGATGACTGTAAAATTCTTCATTTGATGATTGTAACCTTGTGTGGACTATCTTTTATGCCTTAACCACTGATATCTTTTACCTTGTGCTACTTGAACTCTTCTATTGACTTGGAATTCCCTCACTAGGTCTTTTTTTGTCACTATGACTCATGCATCATTTAAGAATAAAAGACTCAAGACAAAAACTAACTCAACTAAACCTTTAATAATGGCAAAACTATTGAAAAATGGACAACAGGGGTCTTAATAGAAAGCATTGGCACAATGTAGCCTAAAACTTTCAAGAGAGTTGGGGTGAAAAACAAGACCATGACTAGTGTAGACATTCCCACCCAGATGTGTTGGGTTTAACGGTTTGGACCCATGATGCACATAATGAAAATCAGGCTACCATGCAACTTCTCATTGCATGTATGTAACAGTTTTTGGGGCAACAAAAAAGCTTTCACCATGGCCAAATGGTTTTGAGTCTTCAAAATATGAGAGAGGTTGTTGTAGAGGGGCCTCATATTCACCTATAGGTTTAGATAAAACATTTGTATACACCACTAATTCTAAGATACATTGTGTCAAAGTTTCATATTTTTTTGTAGTTAAGGATCTTAAGAGAAAGCATCAGCATAATGTAGCCCAAATTTTTTTAGAGATTTTGGGTGTAAAAAAAGACCATTCCTAGTGCAGAAATTCCCACCTAGATGTTTTGGCATTGTTGGTTTGTCCCCATGACAAATAGAACAAAAATTAGGCTACCTCGCAACTACACATTACATGTATTTGATGGGTTTTGGGGTAGTAGAAAAACTTTCACCACAACCAAATGACTTGGAGATATGAAAATTAAGAGATATTGTTGTAGAGGGACCCTATGTAATCTTGCAACTTTAGACAAAACAATTTTTAACTGCCACTATTTTGGAGAAACAACTCATCAAAGTTTGCCAATTTTTGGCATTTAGGGCCCTTACAAGAAAGTGTTTTCATAATGTAGTATGGAATGATTAGGCTTGTTGGGGTGTGAAATAGGACCTTTCCTAGCATAAACCCACCCACCCGGACATGTTGGCACTATCAATTTGGCCTGATGGAAAATAGAAAAAAAATTATGCTACCTTGCAACTTTCTCTTCAATGCATTTTATGCTTTCTTCAACGTGTGAAAACTTCTCACTATGGCCAAATAACTTGGAGATATGAAAAAATGAGAGAGGTTATTATAGAGGGACCTTACACAACCCTATAACTTTAGATGAAACATTTCTATGTGCGACATTTTTGGAGAAACAACTCATCAAATTTCACTATTTTTTACCATTTAGGACTCTTAAGAGAAAGCATCAACACAAGGTATTCTGGAATGATTGGGCATGTTGGGTGTAAAATAGGACCTTTCCTAGCATAAAATCACCCATCTGGATGTGTTGGAACTATCAGTTTAGCCTGACGATGAACAAAACGAAAATTATGCTACTTGCAACTTTTTCTTCAATGCATTTGATTGTTTTTTCAACGTGTGAAAGCTTGTCAACACAGAAAAACAACTTGGATATATGAAAAAATGAGAGAGGTTATTATAGAGGGACCCTACATGACCCTTTACCTTTAGAAACATTTTTTCTAAGTGCCACATTTTCAAATAAACAACTCATCAAAGTTTTCCAATTTTTGGCATTTAGGGCTCTTGAGAGAAAGCATCGACACAAAGTGGTCTAGAATGATAGAGCATGTTCGAGTGCAAAATAGGAATTATTTAGCATAAACCTTCCCACTCGAACATGTTGGTACTTTCAATTTGGACAGATGACAAACAAAACAAAATTATGCTACCTTGTAACTTTCTCTTTAATGCATCTGATGCTTTTTCAATGTGTGAAACTTATCACCAAGACCAAATGGCTTGGAGATATGAAAAACTAAGAGTGGTTATTGTAGAGGTACCCAACATCACCTTGTACCTTTAGAAAAAAAATTTCTAAGTGACATTATTTTGGAGAAATAACTCATCAAAGTTTGCCAATTTTTGGCATTTAGGGCTCTTAAGAGAAAGCATTGGCACAATGTAGTACAAAATGATTGAGCATGCTAGGGTACAAAATAGGATATTTCCTAACATAAAATCTCCCACTCGAACGTGTTGGAACTATTGATTTGGATTGATGACAACCAAAAAAACATTATGCTACCTTGTAACTTTCTCTTCAATGTATTTGACACTTTTATCAACGTGTAAAAACTTATCACCATCGCCAAATAGTTTGGAGTATGAAAAAATGAGAGAGGTTATTGTAGAGGGACCCTACATGACCATTGTGTGCAGTGTTTTTTCCTAATCTAAAATGCAAAACCAAACAAATGAAAAATGTAGGAAACACAAAAACACCTCAAAGATAAGCCTAGTTAAACTTGAACAAAGAAAAGATGAAAACAAATGAGTTTCCTTGCCTAAGTCGATTGGTTGGTTGGCCCTATTGATTCAATTGTTTGTGTGCTCCTTCGAATGGAAAATCACATGAAACTAGATGAAAAACGATGGTGAGATGATGGGGATTCTAATTATGCAAGTGGGTATGTGAGTGGATGCACAATGTGGATGCAAGATGAGCTCAAAGGTTGCAGCAATGGAGTATGGTGTGAGAGCTTGAAGGCTTGATGGATTGATTGCTTGAATGTTGAATGTGTTGAAAATGAGGTCAAAATCCTCTAATTTTAGGGGAAAGGCCTCTAATGAATGGAGGGATAGGATTTAGCCATCATGGACAAGATGAAGGGCTATGGTGAGTTGAGGACTCATAAGCCCTCACATCTTGCCATGTGGTAATGAGGTGTCAAGAGGGAATGTGATGTGGAGGTACTTGAAAGTACCTTGGGATTGGGACAAGATCTCCTCATAAAGGAGGTCTTTGTCCCCATGTGGGAGATGTGACACATGAGGAATTTAAAATTCCTCAATAATCCATGTAGGAAAGAGAAAAGCCTTGGAGGAATAAATGTGAATTTTTAATTCACATGGGCAAGAGGTTGCCTTGTCTAAATGAAGAAAGCAGTAATGATGGTTGACTTAGGGACATGCCATAAATGGCATGGGGATTAGGTTGACCTAATCATATGATTAAGGTTGTGCAAACAGGTGATTAAGGAGGTTAATGAAGGATTAAGGACAAGTTGCAAGTTATGGAGGATGTGACATTAATCCTGATTAAGGGTGTACACATCCTAATCATGAATTAATTAAACTAATACAGATTAAAGGGAGATTATGGAGGATGGGACAAAGAGAGAAAATTTAATTTAAAATTGATTTAAATTCAAAAAGGTAAAGTGACCAAATTAAATAAATCAAAGCATTTATTTAATTTAGAGAAGATGGGGCATAAAGGCAAAGTATTTAATTATTTAAATTAAATACCTTAGGAACCTTAGGAAATGGAGAAACATTAATTAAATAAATCATTTAATTAATATGGATGGGGGATATGAAATAGACGAATAAAGGGGATGAATTTAAACATACGAGAGTGGTCAAATTCGGATGTCTACAACCATATACCTTTAGAAAAAAAATTCTAAGTGCCATGCTTTTGGAGAAACAACTCGTCAAAGTTCAACACTTTGGCACTTAGGCTTCTTAAGAGAAAGTGTCGATATAATGTAGTTTCAAATGATTGAGCATGTTGGGGTATGAAATATGACCTTTCCTAGCATAAACCTACCCACCTAGATGTTTTGGAACTATTTGTTTTCCTCGATAATGAACAAAACAAAAATTATGCCACCTTACAACTTTCTCTTCAATGTATTTGATGCTTTTTCAATGTGCGAAAACTTGTTTCCATGACCAAATGGCTTGGAGATATGAAAAACTGAGAGGTTATTATAGAGGGACCCTACATGACCCTACACCTTGATATGGAACATTTCTAAGTGCCACAGTTTCAAATATTTTTTTTTTCAAGTTTCACCACATTTAGCACTTATGGCTCTTAAGAGAAAGCACTAGCACAATGTAGTTTGGAATGATCGAGCATGCTAGGGTGTGAAATAGGACCTTTCCTAGCATAAAATTTCCCACCTAGATGTGTTGGCACTATCACTTTGGCCCCATGAAGAACAAAATGAAAAGTATGGCTCTTGACAAGTTTTTACTAAACACATTTTACGCTTTTTGCAACATTTGAAAAATTATCACTATGATCAAGTGGATTGGAGATTTCAAAAATTGAGAAAGGTCATTATGGAGGGAACCTACATGAACTTGTACCTTCAAAAAAATGTTTGTAGGTTCCATGGTTTCTAAGAAATAGTTTGCTAAAGTTTTCCACTTTTTGGCACTTAAGGCTCTTAAGAGAGTGGCGACAAAATGTAGCCTCCAACGTTTGAGTGAGATGGATGTAGAGATGATGGATTGCACAGCCCCTGAAGCTCTAGAATCTTCAATGCAAGAATTTATCCATGAAAGATAATCAACCACAAAGAGAAGTGTTGCAACAATGGAATGTTGATTAAAGATTCTATTGATAATATGATTGATATGATATTGATATGATATGTTACAAATGAACAAGATGCATGATTATATAGGCAAGAAGTAAACCCTAATATGCATGAGATGTTGCCAAGTGTTATAATCTAACAACATGTGACAACATGTGAACCCTATGGTGATGATCATTAAATGATGAGATAAGTTCTAGAAGGAATCTTATTCCACAAACTAGGAAGGGAATATTATCCCATTTATTAAATGATTTATGACCTAAGTTAACTTTGCTAGTGTAATAATTAATTAATTAATTAATTACACCAACACCCCCCCATAAGTGCAAATTAGGGAGGAAAATGCAATGATTATGCAAGATGATGATGGGTCCCGACTACGAGGCCATGTTAGGTACCCATGTACATGATAGATGCAGAAAATCTCCCACAACTGGAGAAAAGGGGAAAACCCAGTGGGAACAAAACCTCTCTCCAAAAAGGAGATGATGCAGAAAAAATGTGAGATAGGATGGGAAGGATGGAGGACTCCCAAATACCCCCCAAGTACACCATCTGTCACATGGATACAATAGAGAGACTATATAGCCCCCCCAAAAGATGAGATCACCTGCAAGAAAGGTAAGTGTCTGAAGACAAAACAAGATCCAATGCTGACAAACAACTTGTCTCCCTTTCAGAAGAAACAAAACCAACTGCAAGTGGAGAGATGCTTCCCATTCTAGATAGGAATTAAAGGAAGGAAGGATGTATGCTGATGGTGTCTTTGAACTCTGCTCAAATGTCTCTGTGCCTGAAGATGAAGATGCCACAATCAATGAAGAGGGTGACAAATTAGGACGATGCAGAAAATGAAGTGGAACAATATCCAAAGACAAAGATAGAATGGATATGATGGATGTGCTGGAGACTTGATAGCCCCCCCTGAATGAAGTGTCCTCAAAACCACTGAAAGAAGTATGAAGCAAATCCAGTGGTGGATGCTGAAGAAACCTCAAATCCTGAATGGAATAACAAGGAAGAAGTCTCGGATATGAAATCTATAAAGAGAAACCAAGTGCCTCCAAGATAGTTTTTGGAATCCCAATCAAGGTCGAGATAAAGGAATGAGGAGACTCAAAACAAATCTCCAAAGCCAAATCTGAATAGAGGAGTGATATCCCCTCAAGAATTTCCTCCAAACCTGTAGAAGTAGTCAAGTCAGTGATACCTAAAATGAAGCCATCATGTGATATCAAATCTGGAAAACTAAATGTGTCCTGATGGATGATGATAGTGGAAGCATCAAGCAATGATTCTGGGCAAGGAATCACTAAACGTGAAGGGATACCAACTATCTCTGATGAAGAAGAAGCACTGAAAGGAACCTTGTCAACCTCTTTGGAAAGATCAAGGTAATCAACTTCCTGCATAACAATAGCATCATGGGGTACTTGATCTGAAGAATGACATTCTAAACCATGACCATCGGGGAATGGTGGAGTGTCTGAATCTCCATAGATCTCCCAAAGCTTAATCCAAAGGATGTGAGGAAAATCACAATGATCAATAGATCTCAAAACATCACAATCAACTTGCATCGCAATGATCTCCAAGACAGTGTACCTACTACAACTCCAAGCAAATTTTTGAACACCTTCACTTGGACAGGGAACTATACCATACAGATGAGGCAATAGATGAAGTGACTGAAGATGGTGGCAGATCCCATCTCGCCATTCCTGACAGTTACCCTTGTGCAACATAACCAAAGAAGGAGAGTAATATGCAAGCCTCATAATGAAAATTTCTCCACAAAAACAAAGACAATGACCTTCAATGACAAATAGAAGACTTCCAGATAGATATGCAACTGAGAATATGCCTCCGAGATCAAGAAACTCTTCTTCAATATTCAGGATGTCTCAAGAATCAAAAAACCAAAAAAAGGATACCTGGAGCTCAAACCAAAGGTGACTAGACTAATGAAAAAATGCACTGAAATATCTCTCGAATGCCACTGGAATCTCTGAAATTCGACAATCTGATGCGAAGATATGTGCTTCTGAGTCCGAAATGGAGGGTTGACTTTAGTTGACTTTAGAAATTTATAGCAGAAAAATCCTACAAAATAGATGCCACCACTGGATAGTGCTCTGAATTCTCTTTTCGTCGATATCTTCTTTGCAAATTTTCATTATCGTGGCGCAAAGATATGGCCCTCGGAAAAGAAACTACAATTTGAATGTAATTGGCTAAATAGGTGCAAAAATAGAGCACCCGGGGCTTAAAAAAACAAGCCCCCGGTCATTGATGGGACTGTGGGGCTGGCGTTGGAAAAAAAAAAAACTCTGCCAGGCGGGCGGCGTCAGAGCGGCTGCAGGGTGGTGGATATTGGTGGCTCGACCAGCAGAAGGATGCACCGCCGGAGACTAGCGAAGCCCATGGTTTGTGACAGGACTGGGGCATAGCATAGATGTCGGTGGTGGGGACTTCAGAGAAGTGATCACTGGGAGCCGTCGATGGGAGCTGGTGGCCGGGAATGAACGCCGACACGGGTGACGGCAGCGGTGACGGTAGTGGATGGAGGAACAATCGATGTCTATAGACTGGAGGATGCCGACAGTTGAAAATTTTTGAATATTGCAAAATATTTGCAATTCAGAAATTTATTAAAATGCCAATTAAAATGCCGATGAGGGAAATAAGACTATAGCTTACGAAAAATTTATCTGCCGACTATATAATATATTTGCAGGTCGAACTCTGCAGAGTTAATTTTTGCCAAGAACTATATAAAAAGTGCCCAGAAAAATAGCCATAATTTTTTTTTATTTTTCTAAAAAAAAAATTTCCTTGATGGAGGATTGAATAGGAAGATTTTTTATAGCAGATTTGTACAGATAGTACAAAAAAACAAACCCTAAATAATACCTCAACTGGCTCTCAGATGATATGTCTGCGATTTTGACAAATGAACAGGCGATCTATGGGTTTTGAGGCCTTTTGGTCGCAATGGAGAGGTTGGAGAGGTCCTGATCTGCACCAAAAATCCGCTTGGCTCCCAGGTAGAACCAACTAGCCTGTAACATAAAACTCCAAGCCTGCTTGAATCTTGCACTCCAAACTTCCTGGATCTAGGGTTGATGTTTCAATGGACTAGCTCTGATACCATGTAGAGATGATGGATTACACAGCCCCTGAAGCTCTGGAATCTTCAATGCAAGACTTTAGCCATGAAAGATAATCAACCACAAAGAGAAGTGTTGCAACAATGGAATGCTGATTAAAGATTCTATTGATAATATGATTGATATGATATTGATATGATATGTTACAAATGAACAAGATGCCTGATTATATAGGCAAGAAGTAAACCCTAATATGCATGAGATGTTTCCAAGTGTTATAATCTAACATGTGACAACATGTGAACCCTATGGTGATGATCATTAAATGATGAGATAAGTTCTAGAAGGAATCTTATCCCACAAACTAGGAAGGGAATATTATCCTATTTATTAAATGATGCAACCTAGGACTAAATGATTTATGACCTAAGTTAACTTATGCTAGTGTAATAATTAATTAATTAATTAATTACACCAACAATGGAGTGTGAAATAAGACCTTTTCTACCATAAACCTTCCCATTCGGACATGTTTCCATTATTAGTTTGGACCCACGATGCACTAAATACAAAGTTATGATTTTCCTAATAAATTTATAACATTCCTAATGGATTTATGATAGTTTTGATGAATCTATGACTATCCTAATGAAGTAATAATAGTCCTAATAAACCTATAACCATCATAATGGAAAATTATGACTACCTTAATGAGTTTATGATAGTCCTAATATTTATGATTGTCCTTATAAACCTTAGACAGTTCTAATGAAGTTATGATAGTCCTAATGAACCTATAACCATCACAATGTCAAGTTATGACTGCCCTAATAATTTTATGACTACTCTAATAAACCTATGGTTGTCCTATAGAACCTATGACTTTCCTAAGGACCTTATAAATTTCTAAAGCAAGTCATTTATTCTTTTTAATAAGTCAAAAAGTATCCCCAACTCATGTATGCATATAAACCCTTATATTTTTGCATAAATAAAGTAAAAATGATATTTTCTATCATGCTAAAGTTCACCAAACTAAATCTAAATGACACCTTTGATATTTAAAGTTTATTATTATTTCCTCAGGCCTTAATGTATTTACAACTCATAGTTTACATAAATGAATGATACAAACTAATTAAAAGAACACATGAAAATATGAACTTATTGTTTTTCATGGATAGGGATCTTGAATCATGAATTATTTAAATAGGGAAAAGTGGTTAAATAAACATTATGTCTTATTACAACACATGGATCATAATGGATTACAAAATCCTAGTACAATAAGACACCATTAGAATTGTAAATATATCTCACTATATATATCCCAAAACTAATTTATCCACGTAACCTAAGGGCATAGATGATCCATAAAACTATAAAAATTATAGATATTAGAGTAAGACTGGAATCCTTTCATTTACCAATTCACACTTTTTTTCTTCTTTTTCATCTTTTAGATTGTAGGCCATTATCTTGTATTTGTAAAATTCTACTAGTTTGTTTCCAATTACATGCATACTATCCATATGTTCACAAATTGGAAAATGTGGCAAGCCACCAAAATGAACACATGTGCCATCCAAGCATAAGTTCTTGTAAAAAATTGATCATCCACTTTTTCACATAAAATGCTAGATATGAAATCCCTTGAAGATCTAGGTGGAGCCCTTATGTTACATTCCTGCAAAATATTGTTAGATGCAAATCTACACATATATATTGATAAACATCATAATGATTAGAAAATTAAATATGTACACTCTACAACAAGAAGTTGTACATGTGTGATTGATTTTGACATAAAAATTCTATACCATTTTAAAATATCTTTGACTAATTTTAATTTGAGGATGCATCTCTTGAAATTTGGCAAAAAATTGTGTTTGATTCATATCCAAAATGCTTTAGATGTGGATCACAAATTTGACTACTAATCCTCCTTCTTAAAACATCTCTTTCATTAGGAGAGACCTTTATGTTATTCTTCCAAAATTCTTCAATTAGGGATATCAAGGCTTCAAAAATTACTTTATATTTCCACACTAGTCTACTGGAGGATGCCCATAATTCATTATTATTTGGATCCTCCACTCTTTGATGCCTTCCCATGGCTCTCATTAGAGATGATATACTTATTTTCAATGCTTTACTTTTCTTTGTAATGAGATGAGATTTATTGGTTTCATTTCTTACCATTGTTGATTTCATGACATGTCGGGTGACATTACTATCTGTCATGTATGAGGTAGAACCCACACTCTCATATGCACTCATTAGATTCTTTACAATAGATTTCTCACTTGAATAATTTGATGTTCTTAGCCCAATAATCTTCATGATGGGCCTAAACTTTAGTTGTCTCATCATTTCAACAAATAGTTGACATCTTCTAATCTCATTTAACTTCTCAAAAAAAGATCTCCATATCCTCTTAGCGTATCATTGACAAGTACACTTTGGAATCTTATCAACCATTGGTTTTAAAATATTAGAATCAATATCAAATACTTAGGATTTCTATGCAAAACTCTAGGAGGCATTCTCAAAGGTAGAGTTGCCTCAACATTAAGAATGTCATCAATATTGGGGATAGATGGTGTACCTTTAATCGAAGATGAATAGGATGATGTACCTTGAAATTGAGATGTAAAAGATGGTGTGCCTTCAACTTGAGATGTGGAAGATGGAGTGTCTCCAACTTGAGACGTGAATGTTGATTTAATTTCAACATGACATGTTGTAGATGGTGTTCCTTCAATTTGACTTGTGGTGGATGACGTTCCCCCAACTTTAGGATTTAATTATCACATTGCATAGAGGTTTTTCCTTTGTGATTTCAATTCCACATTTCTCTTACATTGCATGGATGTTTCATGTTCCTCTTGAATAGACATGTCTTCTACTATGGTGTTCAATTTCCTTCCTTCACGAATTTGTCTCATTATTTCTCTTTTCTTTGCATTCTTGGCTTCACACTCATCCAGTGTTAGAGTTTTTGGTTATTTCCTCAGCATGATGATGAATTCTATATGTTATTCACCATTAAGCAAGGTTGATCAAATTTAAGTTATGTTAACTTTTGTCGACATGGACCACTTAAGGTGTGCACATATCAATGGCATATTAACTAGGATCATGCTAACATAATCATAAAGTTAAGTAAACAAATACAAAAAGAACAAAATAAAATAAAAATTATTGCAATTGAACTATGTGAGAATGTGACAAGCACAAAACACATAAATAAAAATATAATGCACCTTAAAATTTTAGATTTGATATTACAATTTACAAATTAATCATGGGTAAAAGTACAACATTGTGTCAGACTTTTAGCCAACATATTAGCACAATTGAATTTAAGTATTTCTAACTAAAAATCATTTTTTGTCAAACATATGATCTTGTAAGATTCATTCTAGCCAAGTTATATATGTTCACAACTTTTCCAACTAAAATTGTTGGCTAAATACATATGTAGCACCACTTTGGGGCCAATTTACCAAAAAAAAAAAAATTACTTGAAAAACTTGATGTTTTAACAACTTCTACTCATGTAAATAACATTTTAAAAAATATATAGAAATACCCTTTTGTAGATTCATAAGAGTAGTTTTCACAAAAAATATAGATTTTAATATTTTAATTATTATTTATATTTTCTTTTTTATTTTTACTAAAAGTAGGTTATCTGCACAAAACATTAGGTTCATTACCATGTAAAGGAAAAATAGTAAAACTTATTAAAAATTTGAAAAAAATATGATGCACTAGATAAAAGAATCTATAGATCAAGATTGTATAATTATTTTTTCTATTTTAGATAAATAGTTAATATGAAAGTTGGCATCAAATAGAAACAACTATGTTTTAATACACACACATTTTAATATTTATTTAAAAATATATATTTATCAAAATTGGAAAAAATATATATTTATAAAAAAATAGTGTCAATTTATAAAAAATATGTATTTAAATAATTTTTTAATATTTTTTCAAAAAAAATACAAACATAAAATATACAAAAAAATAAATATTTTATTAGTTTACATCATTTCAAAATTCAAAACATATATGTCACTTTTTAGTGATTCAAGTTTAAAAGTTGGAGCAGTGTTGGCCATTTCCTTTATAAAAGTGTGACATGGATTTGTACTTGTTTTTATTTGTAAGCACTTTTTTAGACTAGAGCTATGAACCAAAGAGGCCACAAATTGGGGATTGCAGGTCAAGCCTATGAGCACATTGGATCAGTGAAGGCATAGTTCTTATGATAATATTAGCCCAATAGAGACTTGAACCTTGGTGGCCACAACAACAATGCCACCACTTAACCATTACACTATGGGATGAACCCCAACACAAATTTATACTTTTACCCTCATGTTATTTCATTTTTTGCTTCAAAATCCTTTTTTTTTTTACTTTTTATGCAACTTCCTTTGAATTCAATGTTGAATTCTATGTAAATCTATAGGATTAGTAAAAATTATGAAAATAACGGGTCTATATTCTCAAATTTAAATAAAAAACTCATAAAAACCATTTGAATTATAGAAACATGAAAATATTACCTCATATAATCAAATTCAAGATCTAAAAACTTCAAATTTTCATCTTCTACATTGTTAAACGAACAAAAAAAGTGGTGGAACTTGGTGATGGAATATGCAAAATATGCTTGTGCAAGATGTCAACACCATGAAAAGTGTTTCTTTGTCAGATAATGTAGAGAAACCAAAAGAAATAAGAGAATATGGGACTAAAACATGGGTCACATACCTCTTTTTACCATTTTTAGCGTAGGCTATTCAACGCTAGCCAAATTTGGTAAGCGCAAATAAACCTTTATTGATATTTTCAATGCTTAACAAATTGGGAAAGAAGAGAGATAGAAGAGAAAAAGAGAAAGAGAGAAAGAAAGGGAATGAGTGAGAGAGTCACACACACAAAGACCCTCACCCATAAATGATTTACCCTCAATCATAAACCCTAAACTCTATAATGATACCCTCACGTGTAAACTAAATACCCTAAACCCTACACCCTCAACCTATACCCTCAACCTTATAATCAATACTCTTAGCCCCAAACTGTACACCCTATACCATAAACCCTAAACCCTATACCTTATACCTTATACCCTCAACCATAAATCCAATACCTAAACCATAAACCCTATAATACCCTATGTACCCTAAACCTTGTACCATGAATATTGTACCCTATGTTGCAAGTATGAAGGTGTTGTCATTGATTTCAATAGGCTAGTGTTGTAATTGATGTAAACTATGTATTGAGGAAGTTTGTTACATAATGAAGATGTCAAGGATATTGAGAAAATTGTGAAAAAAGAGGAAAACAAGTTGTTGCAAGTTGTGCATGTGTACTTGAGATATTGAGGAACTGTTGTGAGTTCATGGAGCTATCTTTGTGTTGTAGTGTCTTGATATGTGTTGGAATGAAGTAATGTGTTGAGATGATGTCTCTAGTACTTGGTTTCCAAGTTCTTTTGAGAAAATTTGATAAATAGAGAAAACAATGTTGTGCAAGTGTTCAAAATGTGCTTTGGGTATGTGCTCCACATTTCTTTTGTGTTGATGCTATGCTTGTGCAGATATGATATGTTGATCAAGGTTTTTAGTAATTTATATATCTAGAATTTGGGTTTCTATATTTTTGTATAGAGTGAGATATATTCACCAGTGTGTGAACCAGTTTTTTAGTATTATTTTATGTGGTCTAGGAGAAATGTATTTTCTTCGCATTTCTCTACATTTTGGTTTTAGGTTGTGAAAATTTGGGAAGTCTCTTATAATGTTTGTATCTTTTAGAATTTAAGGTTTCACTTGATTTGGTACAATACATTGTGTGTTTCATACATCAAAGTGTGAATAAGGTTAATTGGATGTTCTGGGTTGAATTATTTCTATTATGCAAGTTTGGTTGAAGTATTTGTTGGATCTCAGGTGGTTCATGGATTATTCCAAATCATGTTCAAGTGAATTTTGTTGTTCAAAAGTTTCAAATTGATTTAAGGAAGTGTGTACTTAATATTTTATGATGTTTAGCACTAGTATTGGTTGACCTGGTATGAACACTACATGTGAATTTTATGAAAGCATGTTGAGGTGTGTAGGGTTTATTTGGGTCCTAACTAAGGATTTATATGGGTTTCCTTCATTCCTATCCACCATGGGAATGTTTAGGTTTTGACCTAATTTGAAATTTTAAATGTAATGGATAGTTGTCGACCTTAGAGAAGGTTTTCAAGGTTGAGATTGATATAAATAAGAGTGATGTTGTTGTTAGATGAAAGAGAGAGGAATAATAGATGTGAGATAGATGTGAATGATGAATATGATGCAAATTTCAAAAGTATAAGTCCGAATTTGAGAAGAGCGGTGCAAACTTCAAAGTATTGGACTTCTAAAGCGATGAGTTGAGGGTGTCCAAAATATTTCATGTAAGGCTGCAAGAGTGTTGGAGAATTTCTGGTGGATTCCTTGTTTCATTGAGAAGTTGTTCTTTTTGTAACATTTTGTACCAAATATTTTTTATGGGAGGTCTCTTACACTTCTAGGGTTTTGCACCTAGCACCTAAAAGGAGAGAGGTATCAAAAATATTAATGGCTCACTCAAGAATAATCCCTTGATATTCCAATGAAAATAAGATTAAAATCTGTCAAAGGGGAGTGTCCTAGATGTTGAAATTTGATAAAAGAGATTAAGTACTAATGCAAAACTAAGAAAATGCAAAGTGTTTGAAAACACGCTATGATATGCAAAATGACCTAGAAATGCAAGCAAACTGTAATAGAAAACTATGAAATTCAAAGTGTGCACTTGGAAACTAGAAAAGTATGGAATGGAGCTCTGGAATCCTATAGAAGTCACTATTGAAGCCAACTGGGACTCATATGCCAAGCTGGGCGACTTAGTTCTATTTTGAGAAGATTCTACCAGAACAAGTTTTAGGCAATTGGGTAGTCAGAACTGCAAAATCTTTGTTTTGGACCTGGCAGTAGGACTCATATGCCACTAATGGAATATCAATCCACTTCTATATTTTGGGAAAATCAAAAGTTGAATTTGTAGCTCTCGGTCTACACTTCTACTCCTGATAGGTTTCTGAAATCAAAATTGAAGAATTTGACCTGTAGATGTTCTCCAAGCTTCTTTTAGGGAATTGACAACTTTGAATGACTTTGACAAATTGTTGAGAACTTTTCCAACCTTTCTCTTTGACAAATTTGTACACTAGGCCTGCAAAACATATGCAAAGAGGGGGGAAAATTGTTGAGGCTTAGTGAATAGGGGATTGCCTAGGTCAAATCTCAATTTGGTAATTAAACCCTTGAAAATGAAATGAAATATGAAAACATAATGATGAATGAACAAAAGAAATGCTACAAATCACCAAACCCTTGAAGTAGAAATATGAAGACATGCAAGTAAAAGCTCCAATGAATGTAGACTTGCTAATGCTTGAAATGCTTAGAATGGTTGAATGATTGATTGATAATTGCTTGAATGATTAGGAAAATTGAGGAGGAAATGAGAGAAAAAAACCTATATTTATACATAATTATGCAATATTTCCCAAAAATACCACATCACAGACCGACCTTAGATCTTAGAAAATAATAACCCGCCAAAATTTTGAATTTATTTTGATTTTTGAGCCAAAGGGAACTCATTTGCCCATAGTGGCGAATGGGTCCCACTTAGGCATTTTAAGTGGGTGTCAGAAATTAAGATGTATTAAATGATGTTTATCAGGATTATTTTCAAAAATACACTTAAGGCCTATAAGTGTAAACTGGGGCCAATTAAAGCATAAGAAGGGGTCAAATTATTGATGACAAGCCTAGAAAAACGTGAAAGTTTGATACAACACTTTTAAATAAGGCTTGTTAAGTGATAAAATGAGATTGTTTAGGTAAAATATATTAATAAGGTCCTAGAAAAATGTGAAGGTGTGTTACAACACTTCACAACACTTTTGCAAGGCAGCATAAAATTCTCATTAGTTCACAAGGGTCCAAGACCTAATGTGAATGTGTTGACCACATTACAACACTAAATCAAGTAAAAACTGAGCCAACATCCACAAGAAGGACCTAAATGAACATGAAAATGTCCAAAGATACATTTTTCTACACTACATTTAGTCCCCACTTTAGTGAGAGGAGGAACTTGCTTCAAACTCACACTAAAGTAGACAAACACACACATCAAGAGGGATCCAAGTGCACCCATGTTGGCAAGATGAGAAAAAAAAAATCAAGAGGGATGATCAAGCCCCTAGGATTAAGATCCCATGACAAACCAAACATAAGCAAAAAGGAACACACATGAAAATGATGTAAAGAGTGAAAGGGGGAAAAAGAAAAAGAGAAGGAAAGAGAGAATCAAATCAAGCTTCAATCATTTGTCCATCTTGTTGTGGATCAGATCTAGGTTGTTTGTCTAGAAAATAAATGCTCACTCTGAGGCGACATAACTCATGGTTGTCCACCAGGTGAGAAACATGTGCTCATGGCTGGTATGGACTCACACACACAGAGGTGGATATGTGGAAATTCATGCCTTAGAATGGGCTTCCCACTCAACCATACCAAAGTTATACCTCCTAATAACCTTAATAAGGTGGCACAAGAGAAAATGATTTTTCGAGCTTCATGAGACAAGCAAAACTTTGTATGCTTGGAGCTCATGAACAAATGTGATGGCACCACAGACATGCAAGTTGTGTTATGCAAGGTGGCCATATAACAAAAAATGAAAAATGCAACATGCAAAGGATTCTCAAAGGAGTCTTGCTTAGTTCATGCGAAGTCTTTAACTTAGGTAATATTGTGCCTCATGTCTCCAAGAGAGGACCGATCAAAGAATAGAAGATTCACAACTTAGGGGATGCAGTGTGTCACATCAAGCCACTAAGAGGAATGTAATATGCTAAGATAGATCACACTCATGAAGTACATTGCACCCAATGTCATCCAAAAAGTGACAAAATGCATCGTATGAAGTAAAAAGGCTGCACTAAGAACCAAGAAAAGGAAAAATGAAAAAAATAATGCCAATTTATGCCCCCACTTTAAAGGAATTGCTACACACCATACTGTGAGCAATTACTTTAAAGTAGAAAAATGAAAAATGAAAACAAGAAGAAAGAAGACATGAGAGACAACTTGGAAAGCACTATTCCAAGTCATATGTTTTCAACTAAGGCTACATCATGTGAAGAATATGAAAAAGAAAAGGAAGGGATTACCCCCAAAATGAAAACACCATAAAGATAATGGATCTATGGATTTGGGGTCAGTATGTTCTTTGTTGTAATGTTTATTAGAGAGATTGGAACTGTCATCATCCCCCAAATACATAGAATGGGAAGGACACAAAGGGAGCGAAAAAAAATAAAAATCTTTTGGGTCAACATGGAAGAGACATAGGGTTCCTCGACACTTTGTGTCATCCCCAAAAGTAAAACACAAGACAAATGAAAAAGAAAAGGAATTTTTGGGTCAACATGAAGGAGACATGAATGTCTCAATGCCTTGTGTCATCCCCAAAAGAAAAAAGAAAAAAGAAATCCTTTTGGGTCAACATGAAAGAGACGTGAATGTCTCAATGCCTTGCATCATCCCCAAAAGGAAAACACAAGAAAAGAAAAAAGAAAATGCAAAGAAAAATAAAGCCTTTTGGGTCAACATGAAAGAGACACGAATGTCTCAATTCCTTGCATCATCCCCATAAGGAAAACACACGAAAAAGCAAAGAAAAAGAAATCCTTTGGGGTCAACATGAAAGAGACATGAATGTCTCAATGCCTTGCATCCCCAAAAGGAAAACACAAGAAAAGAAAGAAAAAAAATGCAAAAGCGATGCACAACATAGAGAAGAATGAAGGTACAAATAGACGAATGTCACAAAGAGAGAGAACATCAAACAAAACATCATAGGGGATCACATCACACACATGTGGGCACACAAAAGAAAAAGAAAGAAAATAAAAGTGTAAAATACTAGTATGGAAAATGTGAGTCAAACTATGAGTAGGTTATCTGCTTCTCATTCTCAATCGGTATAAGCAGAAGGTGAATAACCAAACTAAGGGACAACAAAAAATGTATTACTAGGATAAGGCTAGTAGCTTCTTGCCCCCACTAGGTGCAAGGAAAGAATGAGCCGAGGTGGGTGATGGGAAAGGTCGTGTAATAGTGGTAAGGGAATGTTCTATAACTATGACATGAAAAGGAGTTGGAGAGTGTTTTATGGATTCACTGAATAGCAATTATCGCCATCGAAATGATACTCGCTTAGTATTTATTTCAATGTACAACAATCATCACTACTATGTCCAAGAACACAATTATATGCACAATGTGGAACTTTGGAAAATTAAGGATATATCATAAACCTATTCATAGGTGGTAATATGATAAGTTCTTTATTTAAAAGTATTTGTAATTTCCTTTCACTTTCAGATGGTGGAAAAATAGGAAACTTTAGTTTTGTAACTTGTAAGCCTCTTGCATTTTCTATATTCAGTCTTCTCTCGAATTGAAGGAGAAGGACCAAAAGTAATCATGTCATCCTTGTCATTGTTATGAAGCAAGGGTTTCTCTCAAGGAAGGAGGACATTCAGATTAGGAGGGGAACAAAAGATCACCATTCCATCATCATGACGCCTCAAATATTCTCTAGGAGGCTTGTTGTTATGAGAGGGATCTTGATATCCTAACCCCGTTGTGTTTTCATCTTTTGAAGTTTTCTCTAAGAGTTGATGAATTCCATGTTTAGTTGTTGTGTCACATCCTGTTTTCTCAATATTGTGAAACCTTTTCCATATGTTTCTTCAAGGTTGATTGGAGTCTTTGTTACTTTGTTATTATAAAATGGTTGAGTGTTTACTTGTCTAGAAGAACTAGGTTCACCTTGTGTAGGGAACTTAGGTTCAACTTTTGTTTCAGGATATAAATAACCAAACATCTCAAGAGGTGGTACTATAGGAAGGTCTTGTTGTTTCATAGATGGATAAAAGGATACATTAGCTTCAAATTTGTCAAGGAAATCATTTAGGAACGTATTCATGCTATCATCATCTTCTCCAATGCTATCAACATCACGAGGAGGACATGCATTAGGAGTTGAGTGAGCATGAGTGAGTTCCATGTTATTAGGATAAGTTCTGAAGTCACAACTTGACATGTTAACTAAGGATTTAAATGACATCCAAATCTTATTAAAACACATATCCATGATGCAAATCAATGAAAGTAGACTAGATTGAATGAAATAGTCAATCTGAGAATAGTTTCAGAAAGGAAACAACAGAAGAAAAAAAATCCAGACAATGAACTGGAAATGACAGAATATGCAACTGGACTAAGTCGCCCAGGGTGGCGAATGAGTCCAAGTAGTGATTTTTTAAAAAAATTCAAAATTTTTGAATTGGTTTTTATGATTTTTATGTAGGTATAATATGAAAATGTAGAATTTTATTGATTTTTAATGAAATGGAATGCAAAAATGCAAGCTATATAAGCTTTTCACTAATGCAAATTTGAAAACCCTAGAATGAAAATTGCAATGCAATGTTAATGTAAGCTATTCCTAGGATGAAAATGCACTCTAAATCATAAATATGATGCTATAAACATCATTTTCACCAAAATGAACCAAAGATTTTTGATTGGAGCTCTCTTACACTTCTAGGGTTTTGCACCTAAAAGGAGAGAGGTACCAAAAATCTTAATGGCTCATTCAAGAATAAGCCCTTGAGATTCCAATGAAAATGAGATTTAAATTTGTCAAAGGGGAATATCTTAGATGCTAAAAATTTATAAAAGAGATTTACTACTAATGAAAAACTAAGAAAATGCAAAGTGTTTGAAAACATGTTGTGATATGCAAAATGACCTAGAAATTGAAACAAACTGTAACAGAAAACTATGAAATTCAAAGTGTGCACCTAGAAACTGGAAAAGGATAGAATGGAGATTTGGAATCCTACAGAAGTCACTATTGAAGCCAACTAGGACTCATACACCAAAATGGGTGACTTAGTCCTATTTTAGGAAGATTCTATCGGAACAAGTTTCAAACAACTGGGTACTCAGAACTACAAAATCTTTGTTTTGGGCCTAGTAGTGGGACTCATACACCACTAATGGTGTATCATTCCACTTCCAAATTTTGGGAAAATCAAAAGTGGAGTCTGTAGCTCTCGGTTTGTACTTCTATTCCTGATAGGTTTTCGGAACCAAAACTGTAGAATTTGACCTATAGGTGTTCTCCAAGCTTCTTTCAAGGCTTTGACAACTTTGAATGACTTTGAAAAATTGTTGAAAAATTTTCCAACCTTGTTCTTTGAAAAATCTACACACTAGACCTGTAAAACATATACAAAAAGGGGGAAAAATTGTTGAGGATTAGTGAATAAAGGTTTGCCTTCGTCAAATCTCAGTTTAGTAATTAAACCTTTGAAAATGAAATGAAATATGAAAAGAGAATGATGAATGAACAAAAGCAATGCTACAACTCACCAAACCCTTGAAGTAGAAATCTGAAGACATGCAAGTAAAAGCTCCAATGAATGTAGACTTGAGAATGCTTGAAATTCTTAGAATACTTGAATGATTGATTGATAATTGCTTGAATGATTAGGAAAATTGAGGAGGAAATGAGAGGAAAAACCCTATATTTATACACAATTATGCAATATTTCCTGAAAATATCACATCACAGGCCGACCTTAGATCTTAGAAAATAATAACTTTTCAATTTATTTTGATTTTTGAGCCAAACGGGACTCATTCTCCCCTAGTGGCGAATGCGTCCCACTTAGGAATTTTAAGTGCGTGTCATAAATTAAGATGTATTAAATGATGTTTATTGAGATTATTTTCAAAAATACACTTAAGGCCTGTAAGTGTAAAATGGGGCCAATTAAAGCATAAGAAGTGGTCAAATTATTGATGACAAGCCTAGAAAAACATGAAATTTTGTTACAACAGTTTACAACACTTTGAAATAAGGCTTGGTAAGTGATAAAAAGATATTTTTTAGATGAAATATATTAATAGGTCCTAGAAAAGTATGAAGGTGTGTTACAACACTTCACAACACTTTTGCAAGGCATCATAAAATTCTTATTAGTTCACAAGGGTCCAAGACCTAATGTGAATGTGTTGACCACATTACAACACTAAATCAAGGAAAAACTAAGCCAACATCAACAAGAAGGACCCAAATGAGCATGAAAATGTCCAAAGATACATTTTTCTACGCTACACATTTCTCTTAATTGTTTCTTTCTATGGTAGTGAGCCTTGGTTGTGAGCCTTTTTGGATAGTGTGTCCTATTTTGGCAGTGAGCCCTTGTACCAGTTTTGTAATTACTTATATTATGAGCTAATCTTCACCATGGTTTTTACCTCATTGAGTTTTCCACATAAAGTTGGTGTTCTCTTGTGTATGGTGTTCTTATTTCAGTTTTTGTTATCTGCATTTCATGATTAATCACTTTAATAGAATAAGGGCTTAGTGAATGTTTGTGGATCTGATTAGTATTGAGGGTTTTGATGTTTTAATTTGCTACAACTAATTCACCCCCCTCTTAGCTGTCTTGTTCATTCAACAATTGGTATCGGATCAACGTTCCTTGGAGAAGAGCTTAATCACTTAAGGTAGATCCGAGATGGTGAATAAGTTAGATTGTCGTAGATTTGATGGAATAACTATGCATTTTGGATGACAAACATGGAAGGATATATGGCATCTCATGGGTGTGAGATTGAAAATGCAAATAAAGAATCAATATACTGCACCTCAAAATGGTCCAAGCATAAGTGATGAGATCAAGGAACATGAGGTAAATGCCAAGGCACATGAGCTAAATGCTAAGGCAAGATTTATTCTAGTGAATAGTCTTTCAAATTATGAATTGGTTAAAGTTATGAATCTTAAGACTGCTAAAGAAGTTTGGGATAAGCTTGAGAGCATTAATGAAGGAGATGAAAAGGTTAAACAAGCAAATTTGAAGAATCTAAAGGTACAATTTGAGACCCTACAAATGTCTGAAGATGAAAAAACTATATTCTACATGCAAAGTTGATGAACTGGTAAGTGCTATGAGAGGTCTTGGTGCACAAGTCAAAGAACCTAGGGTGGTAAAGAAAGTTTTTAGATCTTCTAGATTCTTAAAGTGAAAAGGTATCTACTATTGAGGAAGTTGCAAATTTTAATACTTATCTAGAGATTAGTTGATTGGTACACTAACTTCATTTGAAATGAGAAAACCTGGCTTGAGAAATGGAACAAAAGTGGAGATTGCTTTCAAGGATGGAGAAGATCTTGATGATGTGGAAGCTAAATTTGTAAGAAAGATAAAAAAGGGAATTGATAATTACAAAGGTAAACTTCCTTTCAAATTTTTTAGCTATGGAAATATAGGTCATTATGCTTCTAGATGTTCAAACAAATCTATGAACAATAAAAGTAAGGATAAAAAAGGAAAGGTGATTAAAAGAAGCTACTATGTTTGAGATTTTGTTATTTCTGACAATGAATTTGATTATGGAGATGTTGACAAAAATTAATGCTTGTTCTTGGCTTTAAAATATGAATCTACTTCTGCTAACTCTAAAATTTGTGTGAAGTGTTTGGGAGAAGAAGGATAAGGTAGAAGGTACTTTGGTTTCTACTTTTCATGTTAAATAGGATCAGAAATATTGGGTTGTTGACAATGGTTGCTCTAATCACGTGACGGGATATAAAAGTAAGTTTGCTAAACTTGAAAAGTATGATGGAGGGTTAATTAAATTTGGAGATGATTTAGGAGCTAAGATTTGTGGAATGGGTTTAAATAGTTTTGATGGCAAGAATAATACTGAAGATGTTTACTATGTTAAGGGTTTAAGGCATAATATTTTGAGTGTTGGAAAAATGTGTAGCAAAGGATATAATCTTGTGTTTAAGGATGAAATATGTGAAATCAGAAAAGGGTCCAAAACTATGATTGTTGTTGGTAAAAGGACAGATGGAAATATCTATTAGCTTAAGGATGTTGATGGTAATTGCTTTATGTCTCAAATTAATGACAGTTGGTTATGGCACCAGAGGATGTGTCACATGAATTTTAAAAATTTGGTTAGAATCTGTTTAGTTCATGCAGTGAGAGACATACCAAGAATCAAAAATTCTATCAATGTTGTTTGCAAGAATTGTCAGTTAGGAAAGAAAGTAAGGAGTAGTTTCAAGGGAAAGGGACAATATGCTACCAGACTACTATCCAGAATTAATACATACAGATCTTTGTGGTCCTACAAGGGTGAGAAGTTTTCAAGGTGATAGATATTTCATGCTTTTGATTGATGATTATTCTAGAATGACATGGATTACTTTTCTCAAAAATAAAATTGATGCACTAGATAGATTTAAGGAATTTAAAGCTATGGTTGAGAATGAAATCAATTTAAAAATCAAATGTTTAAGTTCTGACAGAGGTGGAGAATTCACCTCCAATGAGTTTAACATGTTTTGTGAAGTTCATGGAATAAGAGGCACTTGTTTGCCCCTAGAACTCCTTAAAAAAATGGAGTGGTTGAAAGGAAAAATCAGACTATTCAAGAAGCTGCTAGGACTATGATGAAATAAGCTAACCTACCAGAAGTCTACTAGAGAGAAGTAATTCATACTTTTGTTTACATACTTAATAGAGTTTAGGAAAAAGCTAACATCATAAAGACTCCCTATGAGTCATGGTATGGAAGGGTTCCTACTGTAAAGTATTTTAGAGCATTTAGAAGCAAGTGTTATATCAAAAGAGATGAAGAAAACTTATGAAAGTTTGATGCAAGATCTGATGAAGGTATATTCTTTGGATATTCTACTAAAAGCAAAGCTTATAGACGTTACAACAAAAGCTAAGAAATATTATTGAAAGTGAAAATTTTAAGGTTGATAAAGATGTGCAGAATTCAATTGCTATAAATGGATATGTATTAGATGAACCTGCTTGTGGAGAAGAGGAAGAAGAAAATTTTGAAGAAAAAGAAGTGGAATGAAGAGGAAGAAGCTTTGAAGAAGACCCCTAAGACCCCTAAGTATGTGAAAAAGAATCATTTTGAAGAACATATCATTGGAGACAAAAGGAGAGGAGTATTGACAAGAAGAAGAGATATTGAAGCTAAGGTAAATCTGTGTTTACTTTCTAAAGTTGAACCTAAAATTGTGAGTGAGGCATGCAAAGATGAAAATTGAATGAAGGGAATGGAAGAAGAACTTATGTAGATTGAGAAAAATTAGATTTGGGAATTGGTTCCTAGACTGGAAAACAAGAACATAATTGGAACTAAGTGGGTATTGAGAAATAAACTGAAAGATAATGGAGAAGTGGTAAGAAACAAAGAAAGGCTTGTGTGTAACGGTTACTCACAAGTGGAAGGAATAGACTTTGAGGAAACATTTGCTCTGGTGGCTAGGATGGAAGCTATTAGAATGTTTTTGGTATTTTTAGCATACAAGGATATTAAATTCTATCAGATGGATGTGAAGTCTGCTTTTCTGAATGGTGAATTGGAAGGAGTTTACATGGAAAAATTGGAAATATTTTAGTTGATAGATCAACTGGATATGGTGTGAAAATTGAATAAGGAATTATATGGATTGAAGCAAGCTCCCAGAGCTTGGTATGCAAGATTAGATAGATATTTTATACAACAAGGATTCAATAAAGGCACCATAGATAGTAATATTTACTTCAAAATTGAGGAGGACAAAATCTTGATAGTGGTTGTGTATGTGGATGATATTATCTTTAGAGGAAATGGAGCTATGTGTAAGAAATTTTCTGAAGAGATGCATAAAGAGTTTGAGATGTCAATGTTTGGGGAGAATAATTTCTTCCTTGGGCTACAAATAAATCAAATATATAGAGGCATTTTCATTCCAAAGTCAAAGTATGTCAAAGAGATGTTGAAGAAGTTTGGAATGGAAGACTCAAAACTAGTAAGCACTCCTATGGTAACTGGTTGCAAATTGAGCAAAGATGATGATTCACCTAAGGCTGATCAAAGTAAGTATAGATCTATGATTGGTGGACTTCTATATCTAACTGCTAGTAGACTGGATATCATGCATGTAGTTTGTCTTGTGGGTAGATTTCAAGAAGACCCTAAAGAGACACATGTAGCAATAGTGAAGAGGATATTCATATATTTAAAAGGCACTCCAAATTATGTCTTATGGTATCCTAAGGATGTTGATTTCACATTAAGTACTTAAATAGATGCAGATTAGGTTGGATCTGTTGATGATAGGAAAATTACAAATGGAGGTGAATTCTTTCTTAGATGTAGATTGGTGTCATGATTAGGTAAGAAGAAAGATTCAATTTATTTATCCACTGTAGAGGCTGAGTATATTGCAGTAGCATCTTGTTGCACACAAGTATTCTAGATGAGACAAACATTAAAGGATATCAAAGTAGTGTATGATGAGCCTATTTCTATCTTTTTTGATAATACAAGTGCAATTAACATTTCAAAGAATCTAGTGATGCATTCAAGGACAAAGCATATATCAATCATCACTTTCTAAGAGAGAAGGTTATGGAGGATGAGGTGAAGCTTGAATATGTAACTACAAAGGATTAGATTGTTGATATATTTACTAAGGCTCTTCCTATGGATACTTTTGAGTATCTTTGGTAGAAGTTTGGGGTGATTATCCCTCCTCTGAACTAGATGTATATGGAGATGCATCATTCCAGTGGATCTATGGATTCATCTCTTTTCTGGACTAATGTCAGTGGCTACATCTCAAGGGGAGTAGCTAGTGTCATTGTTGTAGAAAGGAATGTTGTCATTATGTAGAGTTGTTGATTTGGTTGGGTGTACTCCTATGGGGGAGTACTCAGAGAAAGTATCTTAGTTTAGTGTCAAAGGGGGAGAACAATGAAAAACACTTTATCCTTGTCCATTGATGTCAAAAGGGGAGAAATAATCATGTGAAAGAGTTTATCTACTCAGGGGGGAGAATAGAAAGAAAATCATGAGGAAGTGTATTCAAAGTTGTTGTGTTGTCTTTGATGGTTTTTCACATCATGTGTTTCCATAAATGACAAAGGGGGAGATTGTTGCAAGTATGAAGGTGTTGTCATTGATGCCAACTATGTGTTGATAAAGTTTGTTGCATGATGAAGATGTTGAGGATATTGAGAAAATTGTGAAAAAAAGGAAAACAGGTTGTTGCAGGTTGTGCATGTGTAGTTAAGATATTGAGGAAGTGTTGTGAGTACATGGAGCTATCTTTTTTGTGTAGTTTTTGGATATGTGTTGGAATGAAGTAATGTGTTGAGATGATGTATTTGGTACTACGTTTCCAAGTGCTTTTGAGAAAATTTGATAAACAAAGAAAATAGTGTTGTGCAAGTGTTCTGAACATGCTCTGGGATGTGCTCCACATTTCTTCTATGTTGATGCTATGCTTGTATGGATTTGATATGTTGATCAAGGTTGTTAGTAGTTTCTATATAAAAAATCTAGGTTTCTAGATCATTGTATAGAGTGAGATATATTCACCAGTGTGTGAACTAGTTTTTCAGTGTTATTTTATGTGGTCTAGGAGAAATGTATTTGCTCCACATTTCTCCACATTTTGGTTTTGGGCTGTCCAGATTTGGGAAGTTTCTTATAATTTTGTATCTTTCAGAATTCAAGGTTTCAATTTATTTGGTACAATACAGTGTGTGTTTCATACGTCGAAGTGTGAATAAGGTTAACTGAATGTTCTAGGTTGAAGTATTTCTATGATGCAAGTTTGGATGAAGCCTTTGTTGGATCTCAGGTGGTTCATGGATTATTCCAGATCATTTTCAAGCGATTTTTTTTGTCTAGAAGTTTTAGATTGATTTAAGGAAGCGTGTACTTAATGTTTTATGGTGTTTAGCATGAGTATTGGTCAACCTGGTGTTAACACTACATATGAAGTTTATGAAAGTGTGTTGAGGTGTGTTAGGATTTATTTGGTTCCTAACTAAGGATTTATATGGTTTTCCTTTCTTCCTATCCACCGTGTGAATGTTTAGGTGTCTACCTAATTTTAAATTTTAAATGTAATAGATAGTTTCCAAACTTGGAGAAGGTTTTCAAGGTTGATATTGATATAAATAAGAGTGATGTTGTTAGATGAAAGAGAGTGACAAGATAGATGTGAGTGATGAATATGATGCAAATTGTAGAAGTATAAGTGGGAATTTGAGTAGAGTAGTGTGAACTTCAAAGTATTGGACTTCTGAAAGCAGTGAGCTGAGGGTGTCCCAAATCTTTCATGCAAGGCTACGAAAGTGTTGGAGCATTTGTGGTGGATTCCTTGTTGCATTGAGAAGTTGTTCTTTTTGTAACATTTCTCTTCAATATTCTTTGTTTCTTTCTGTGTAAGTGAGCCCTAGTTGTGAGCCTTTTTGGACAATGTGTCCTATTTTGGCAATGAGCCCTTGAACCAGTTTTGCAATTACTTATATTGTGAGCTAATCCTCGCCGTGGTTTTTCCCTCATTGGGTTTTCCACGTAAATCTAGTGTTCTCTTGTGTATGGTGTTGTTATTTTAGTTTATGTTATCTACATTTCATGATTAATCACTTTAACAGAATAAGAGCTTAATGAATGTTTGTGGATATGATTACTATTGAGGGATTTGATGTTTTAATTTTCTATAACTGATTCACCCCCCTCTTAGTTGTGTTATTCACTCAACATCCTAAACCCTATACCAATACCCTAAACCCTAAACCTTATGCCCTATAACGTACCCTAAACCATGTATCATCAATCTTGTACCCTAAACCCTATACCAATGCCCTAAACCCTAAACCCTATACCCTATAATGTACCCTAAACCTTGTACCATCAATCTTGTACCCTATACCCTATACCCTATGTACCCTAAACCTTATACCATTACCCTAAACCCTATACCATATGTACCCTTAACCTTGTCCATCAATCTTGTACCTTCAACCCTATACTAATACCCTAAATCATATACCCTATACCCTATACCATAAACCCTATATACTACACCCTATATCCTATACCTGGATGGGGAGAGAGGGGGATGAGATAGATAGAGGAGGATATAGACAGTCCTAATGAAGGTTGAAGCTTGAGGTAGTCTTCTCTAGCATGAATGAGGTAGCTGCTAGCACTCCTCATATGCCACCTATTATTGAACAAGACAACTGAGAAGGGGGTGAATCATTTGTAACAAACTTTAACCTTTAAAACTTTCATCAAAAATTAAACATATCACAAATCCTTTATTTTGCTAATCTGATTAATCATTAAGTGGAAAGGGAGAAATTGAAAAACATCACACATACATAATAACATCAAATTTATGTGGAAAACCCAATAAGGGAAAAACCGCGGTGAGGATTAGCTCACAATATAGAGAATATCAAAGTTGATTACAAAGGCTCACTATCAAAATAGAACTCACTATCTGAATCAGGACTCACTATCTGAATTATGGATCACTATACAAACAAGGGTTATCCACCCAGAGGGCTCACTGCCACATAGATACAAAGAATATAGAAGAGATATGTTACAGAGACACAAAAATCTCAATGCAACATAGATTTCCACCACAATTTTCTCCACCACTTGCATACATGCTTGAATGATAGAGTACACCTTCAGCTCACTACTTCCAAAAACTAAGCAATTAGACTTCACACTGATCTTCCAAACTCACTTCACATATGCACTATTTCGCATCTATCTTTCTCTATTTCTTTGCACCATTATCTTTCACCAATATATCATCCTATATTTATACCATCTTCAACTTTGAAACATATCCAAATTTTTCCATACATCATTTTCATTTACAAATTCAAATTAGGTCAGCACCAAAACATTCTAGGGTGGAATTAGAATGAGGGCGACCCAATCACATGCTTCAACATGCTTTCATAAGCTTTGAAAGTAGTGTTAAACACAAAGTCATCCAAACCAATATTAAACACATAAATCAATTAAGCACACACAACCTTAGCACGATCCAATCCTTCTAGATAAAAAAATTATCTTCAACATGATCATATCACCTTAATTCTAAAACCACAAATCATAAGACTTGAACAAGAATAAATCCATAGCAACTACATTTCCCCTAAACCTCAGCCAGATACCCTAAAAAGCACAGTTCACAACTGGTGAACAAAACTCACACTATAAAATGATCCAAAAGCCCAAATCTTGGATATAGCAACTTCCAACAACCATGATCAACATATATGAACCACATGAACATAGGAGAAAATACAAAAGAAAAACTCGTAGGAACAACTGAACACTTGCAACCTTTCTCCTTTACAATTTTTTCAATATCCTTAACATATAGAACCAATAACCATTATCCATGACATCAATGACAACAATAACTAGTTGAGAACAGGATAACCAGTTGACATCAATGACAACACCTTCATCATACTTCATACTTGCAACAATCTCCCCATTTGTCATTGATGGCAACACATGATGTGAGAAACCATCAAAGACAACACACTTCCTCATGATTTTACTTTCTCCCCCTTAGTAGATACTCTTTTCACATCTTCTTCTCTTCTCTTTTTTTCACATCTTTCCCTCCCCCTTTGACATCAATGGAAAAGGCATAGGATTTTTTACATTTATTTCCCCTTTGACATAAAAAAAAAAATACTCTTTCAATGACAACACATGACACTACCTACTCCCCCTAAGAGGTAGCCACCAAAACATCAGTCCAAAAGAAAGATAGATCCATAGATCCACCAAACGGATGCATCTCCATATGTATCTAGTTCAAGAAAGGAGGGGCAATAACCCCTAACTTCCCCCAGAGATAGTAAAAAGTATCTTTAGGAAGAGACTTCATAAATATGTCAGCCACTTGATCCTTCATTAGTGCATACTCAAGTTTTACTTCATTCTCCACAACCTCTTCTCTCAAAAAGTGATACTTGATAGATATATGCTTTTTCCTTCAACACATCACAGGATTATTTGAAATTTTAATTGCACTTGTATTATCATAGAATATTGAAACAATATCATTTATTATTTTGATATCTTTCAATGTCTGTCTCATCCACAAAACTTGTGTTCAACAAGATGCAACAACAATATACTCTACCTCTGCATTACATAAGGAAACCAAATCTTGCTTTTTACTCAACCAAGCCACCAATTTTCAACCAAGAAAGAAAACACCACCACTTGTACTCTTTCTATCATCTACACAACCAACCGAATCTACATCTATGTAAGAACTTAGTGTAAAATCAGTATCCCTAGGATACCATAACCCATAATCCAGAGTGCTATTCAACTATATAAATATCTTCTTAACAACAAGATGTGTTTCTTTAGGGTCTTCTTGAAATCTAGCCACAAGACAAACTACATGCATGATATCCGGTCTACTAGCAGTCAAATACAACAAACCTCCAATCATAGATTTGTACATGCTCTGATCAACCTTAGGTGAATCATCATATTTAATCAATTTTCAACCATTCACCATAGAAGTGCATACCAATTTAGAACTAGCCATCCCAAACTTCTTCAATATTTCTCTTACATAATTTGATTGTGAAATAAAGATACCTTTCTTTGTTTGGTTAATTTGTAGCCCAAGAAAGAAATTCATCTCACCAAACATAGACATCTCATATTCTTTTTGCATCTCTTCAAAAAACATCTTTCACATTGTTTCCTTTCCACCAAAGATAATGTCATTAACATATACAACCACTATCAAGATCTTGTCATCCTCAATTTTAAAATACAAATTACTATTTGTCATACCTTTGTTGAAACCTTGCTGAATCAAGTACCTGTCTAGCCTTGCATACCAAGCTCTAGGAGCTTGCTTCAACCCATATAAATCCTTCTTCAATTTGTAAACCATATCTGATTGATCTAACAACTGGAATCCTTTCAGTTGTTCCATGTAGACTTCTTCCTCTAACTCACTATTTAAGTATGTAGACTTAATGTCCATCTAATATTTACAGTGAAATCTTTATGAGCATCAAATGCTAAAAACATTATGATAGCTTCCATTCTTGACACCAAAGTAAAATTCTCCTAAAAATCTATGCCTTCTACTTGTGAGTAACCCTTACACACAAACCTTCTTTTATTTCAAACTACTTCTCCATTCTCATTTAACTTGTTTATGAATACGCATTTTGATCCAATTAGATTTTTGTTTTCCAGTCGAGGGATAAATTCCCAAGTTTGATTCTTCTCAATTTACATAAGTTCTTATTTCATAGCTTCCATCCAATGCTCATCTTTGCATGCTTCACTTACAGTCTTTGATTCAATCTCATAAAGTAAACACAGATTTATCTCACCAGCAGCAGTAGCTCTGCTTCTTTTCAATACTCCTTTGCTTTTGTCTCCAATGATTTGATTTTTTCAATGATTCTTTTGCACATATCTAGGTGTCTTAGGGGACACCACCGAAGCCTCTTCTTCTTCTTCATTTTTCTTCTCCTGTTCTTCCACAACTTCTTCAAATATTACACAATCAATTTCATCGAATACATATCCATCAACTTCAATTGAATTCTTCATTGCTTCATCAACCTTAACATTTGTGCTTTTCAAAATATTTCTGTCTTTTATTAAAACATTTGTAAGCTTTTCTCTTAGTAGAATATCCAAGGAAAATACCTTCATCACTTCTAGCATCAAACTTCCCTAAATTTTCCTCATCTTGTCTAATATAACATTTGCTTCCAAATACCCTGAAATACTTAACAGTAAGAATTCTTCCACACCATAGTTCATAGGGGGTCTTAGTAATACTGGCTCTTGCTTGAACTCGATTGAACACATAAACAACAGTGTGAATACATTCTCTCCAGTAAACTTTCAATAAACCAGCTTCAATGATCATTGATCTAGAAGCTTCTTGAATTGTTTTGTTCTTTCTTTCAACAACTCCATTCTACTGAGGATTTTTAGGAGCAGATAACTGTCTTTTTATTCCATGAAATTCACAAAACATATTAAACTCATGGGAGGTGAATTCACCACCTTTGTCATACCTTAAAAATTTTATTCTTAAATTCACTTTATTTTCTACCATAGCCTTGAATTTCTTGAATCTATCTAGTGCATCAGATTTCTCTCTAAGAAAATTAACCCATGTATACCTAGAGTAATCATCAATCAAAATCCTAAAGTACCCTCCACCTTGTATAATTCTCTCTTGTAGGACCACAAAGATCTATATGAATCAAATCTAGTAGTCTAGTAGTAGATTGTTCTTTTGATCTAAATTTGTTCCTTGCTTTCCAAACTAACAATTCATGTAAATGGCATTAATAGGCTATGTAATCCTTGCTAAATCTCTTACAGCTTGCACTGCATTGATCCTTGCCAAGTTATCAAAATTTATGTGACATATTCTCTGATTTCATAACCAACTATCATTAATCTGATTCATAAAGCAATGTCCATCAACACCTCTAAGCTGATACATATTTCCTTTAGACTTCTTTCTTGCATAAATCATTGTTCTGGATCCTTTCTTGATTTCACATCTCTCATCCTCAAATATAAGATTATATCCTTTACTAAAAATCTATCCAACACTCAAGAGATTATGCCTTACACCCTTAACATAGTAGACATCATCAGTATTATGCTTTCCATCAAATATTATTGAACCTATCCCACAAATTTTAGCACCAGTATCATCTCCACACATAACTAAGCCTCCATCATATTTCTCTAGTTTAACAAACTTACTCTTATCACTGGTCATGTGATGTGAACAACCACTGTCAACAACCCAATAGTTCTCCTCTTGTTTAGCATGTAAGGCAAAGATTATAGTACCTTCTTCTTTCTCTTTCTCTAGAGGACATTCATTTATCTGTCTTTTAGATTTAGCAGAAGTAGGTTAATCTTTTATAGCCAAGAACAAGCATTCATTGTCATCAAAATCTTCACAATCAAATTCTTCATCAGAAATACTAGCATTCTCATTCACATAATATGCTTTGTTGATCTTTTTTCCTTTGTTTTGTTTCTCAAATCTTTGTCCATTCCTCTTATCTCTTTCTGGACATCTCAAAGCATAGTGACCTATTCCTCCAAAACTAAAGCATTTAAAGGGTAACTTACCTTCATACTTGTCGAAGCCTTTCCTCATCCTTCTCACAAAGTTAGCTTAAACTTCATCAAGGTTCTCCTCATCTGGATCTTCAGATATTATAGTCTTGAAAGAAAATTTTGATTTGGATCCATTTCTCAAATTTGGTTTTCTCATCTCATAGATGTTAGACTACCCAAATAGCTAATCTTTAGTATAAGTCTTGTAATCCACATATTCTTCAATAGCAGATACCTTTTCAATGTATGCATCAGGAAGAGTTCTAAGAATATTCTTCACAATCCTAGATTCATCTACTCTAGTTCCAAGTCCTTGCATTTCAGCTACCAACTCACCCACTCTCAACACGTAAGATTTGATATTCTCATCTTTAAACATATGTAGGACCTCAAACTGTGCCTCTAAATTATGCAACTTTGCTTCTTTTACTTTTTCATCTCCTTCGTGCATCTTTTCTAAAGCATCCCAGACTTCTTTAGCAGTCTTTAGATTTTGTACCTTAATCAACTCAGAATGTGAAAGGCTATTCTTTAAAATAAACTTCTCCTTGTTGTTTGCTTCATGTGCCTTAATTTCATCAGTTGTACTCAAACCATTAGCTAGAGGAGTGTAAGTTTTCTTATAAGCTATTTCAACATCATATCCACAATACTCCAGATATCCTTCCATCTATATTTTCCAAATAGCATAATTTGTTCCATTGAACCTAGGACATTCAAAAGTGATCTTGCTCACCATCTCAGACCCTCCTTAAGCAGTTAAGCTTCTCTCTAAGGAACCAAGCTCTAATACTAATTGTTGAACAAGAAAACTGAGAGGGAGGGTGAATCAATTGTAACAAACTTTAACCTTTAAAATATTCATCAAAAATTAAACAAATCATAAATCCTTTATTCTGCTAATCTAATTAATCATTAAGTGCAAAGGCAAAAACTGAAAAGCATCACACATACACAATAACACCAGATTTACATGGAAAACCCAATAAGGGAAAAACCACTGTGAGGATTAGCTCAAAATATAGAGAATATCAAAACTGGTTACAAAGGCTCACTGCCAAAGAAGGCTCACTACCAAAACATGACTCACTGTCTGAATCAGGACTCACTGTCCAAACAAGGGTTAACCACCCAAAGGGCTCACTACCACACAAATACAATGAATATAGAAGAGAAATGTTATAGAGAGACGACAATCTCAATGTAACAAGTATTTCCACCACAATTTTCTCAACCACTTGCATACATGCTTGAATGATAGAGTACACCTTCAACTCACTGCTTTTGAAAACTCAGCAATTATACTTCACATTGATCTACCAAACTCACTTCACATACACACTATTTTGCATCTATCTTGCTCTCTTTCTTTGCACCATTATCTTTCACCAATATCTCATCTTGTATTGATACCATCTTCAACTTTAAAACATATCCAAAGTCAAACATACATCATTTTCATTTACAAATTCAAATTAGGTCAATGCCAAAACATGCTAGGGTGGAATTAGAATGAGGGTGACCTAATCACATGCTTCAAAATGCTTCCATAAGCTTTGAAAGTAGTGTTAAACACAAGGTCGAGCAAACCAGTGTTAAACACATAAATCAATTAAGCACACACAACCTTAGCATGATCCAATCCTTCTAGATAAAAAAATTATCTCCAACATGATCATATCACCTCAATTCTAGAACTGCAAGTCATAAGACTCGAACAAGAAGAAATATGGAGCAACTTTATTTCTCCCAGACCTCAACCAGATACCCTAAAAGAATATTTCACAACTAGTGAACATAAGTCACATTGTACATTGATCCAGAAGCCCAAATCCTAGATATAGAAACTTCCAACAACCATGATCAACATATCTAAACCACACGAACATAGGAGGAAATCCTAGAGCAAGAACTAAACACCTACAACCTTTCTCATTTACAATTTTGTCAATATCCTCAACATATACAACCAATAACCATTATCCATGACATCATTGACAACAACAACTAGTTGAGAACTAGTTGACCAGTTGACATCAATGACAACACCTTCATCATATTTCCTTCATAATTGCAACACCTATATCATCACAATCTTGCAAGATGGAGGAACTAACTAATGAAAAGTTAAACACTATATATAATGTTGTCACTAATTCTAAGGTATTTCTTCAAGATCATGTTTCTAGTTCTGAGGTTATGGGCTCACGAAATAATATATAGAGGTCTTCATAGGATAAAAATTAAAAAACAAATTAAATACTACTATTGAAGTTCCTCATTGCACAAGTATTGAAATTACTAATGAATCTCATCTCAATGAGGAATGTCTTATCAAATGACAAGAATCACACTTAGATTCAATCAGAAAGAAAAGAAAGGGAATTTTTCTTAGCTTGGATCTTAACTCAAAAGTTGAATTGGAGCAAGGGTAGCTTGGCATTCCTACAACTAGAGTTGGTTTTCATAACAATGCTTATAATACCAATGGAAAGGATAATGGGTTTTTAGGGATCAAAAAAAATGTTGGAAGTCTTCAAAATCAAAGCATTTTCCATAATGGTTAGCTTGAAGCAGAAGATTGCATGGTACTCTACATACTGGAAAGGGTGGATTAAATGCTATTAAAAATGAAATTGTTGGTAATTTTGCTCGCAAGACTATATATATTAGAAATAAAGGGAGTGATATTTCTGATGATCATATGGTTTGTGCTTGCAAAGGTATCAAAATACCTTTGTGTTATAATTTTGAAAATGTAGGTGAACGAGTGAGAATAGGAGAAAATACAGATCATAAAAAAATTAGGGAGAAAAAACTAGTCCTTGCTTCTTCTTGGGGTAAGGGTAAACAAAAAAAGCATATAAGCAATAAATTATTTGCTGGTGAAAGAAAAGTTCAGGATCATAATCAGATAAGTAAAAATGTAAATAATTCAAAGATTTTAATATGTTATAATAATTTTAAGTTGCAGAAAATTTATATCCATTTATGAGGACCTCAAGAGTACCACTTGTAGCAAGATCCACCTATCCATGACCTATTCTTGAGATGGAGGTCCTTAGCTTCATAGTTTCCCCAAGTTATGGTACCTGAAAAATAGAGAAATTAACTCTATTGAGGAGCATCAGAATTTGATGGGAAATCCAAGACAATGGAACACCACCAAAAATCATTATGAAATGCTTCCACAACATTTCCCACAACTAAATTGTTTGGTAATGGTATTAGAGGTGGTACTAGCCTCAAATTATTATGACATAAGCTTTCTCTTAAGGGTTGATTGTATTCTATCTATAATGCCTTATATTGGACACTAATAATTCTACAACCATCACATGATTTGAGAGGCCCAACATCAATGACTACACCCTTAAACCATGCACCTTCATAACCAATTTGATTGTTATAACACTCCACCAAGCTTCCTCTTCAGAACTTTATTTTACTTCCACAACACTTTACCTAATATCCTCAACCCTAAGCCCTATACCTTATATACTTAATCTTGTACCCTCAACCTTCAACACTATCCCTCAACCATCAACCCTATACCCTATGTACCCTGAACCCTATACCCTAAAACTTATACCCTCAACCTTATACCATAAATCCTATACCCTAAACCCTTAACCCTAAATAGATACCTTATACCTTAAATCCTATACCCTAAACCCTCAACCCTAAATAGATACCTTATACCCTCAACCATAAATACAATACCCTCAACCCTATACCCAATATCCTCAACCCTATACCCCCAACCCTAATCCCTATAACATATAAAGATAACCCTATACCCTCAACCCTATAGACATGAAAGGATTGAGATACCTAGGGAAGGAGGAGATCGATAGGTGATGACCTAGAGATGGCAGGGAGAGAGAAGAAACTAGAGAAAGAGAGGGATAAGGATGGATGGATAGGTAGACAAGGAGTGATTGAGAGACCCAGAGAGGGGAGAGGTAGAGAGGTGAGGGGGAAGGAAATAGCTATAGAGGGTAAGAGGGGTAAGGAGGGAGGAAGGGAGGTGTATAGGGAAGGAAATAACTAGAGAGGGGAGAGATATAAAGGTGAGAGACCTACAACATGGGAAGAGGCGAGAGAGACATAGGGAGAGAAAAAGGTGGGATAGATAGAGGGGGGAGAGAGGTTGGTAATGAGATAAGGAGGGAGAGGTAGAGAGGTAAAGAGGGAAGGAGGGAGAGACCTAGACATGGGGAGAGAGAGAGGGTGGGAGGGAGAGGTAGCGATCGAGAGAATGGAGAGAGATGTGAGAGAAACAATAAGAGAGGGAGAGAGAAGAAGAGAGAGGTAGGGAGGTAGAGATAGATATGGGGGTAAGGATGGAAGTCAAGGTAGAGAGGGAGAGAAGGTGGGAGAGACCTATAGAGGGGAGAGAGAGAGAAGAGAGGGAGAGAGAAAGGGAAGTATCGATAGAGAGGGAAAGAGGAAGAAAGGGAGTGAAAGATAAAACCTTAACTATAAATCATCAATCGTAAACCCTAAACTCTAAGCCTTAATCAAAGTGGGAGAGACAAAGAGAGATAAAGAGAAAGAGAATTTGGCTCTAGCATTCTAAAAATGCATTTTTATTTGGCTAGCACCAAATTTGGTGCTCGTCAAATTATTTGCATTGGGAAATACCAACCCTTTCCATTGGATTTTCCTTGGGAATCCAACCCAAAGGGTTGGACAACCATTTCATGCCAAAGATGTGTTTTTTTGAAAAGGTAAAAAAAATTCACACATTTTTGGTCATGCTTTCCATCAGGTTTGCATGTGTTTCAATGCAAATTTATAAAAATACTACCATGACATTAATATCTCTCTTAGCTATCTAATGATGTAATTTTTTTCACGTTTTGATTATGTTAAGGTATTCATCTTTAATTTATTTTGTTAATGTGTCCATTTTTTGTCAAAAACCAACATGTGGTATTTTGGGTACATAGTTTTTTACTCATTCATCAAATTTTGAAACAAATATTTTAAAAACTAGACTCCATTCTACACATATTGAAAAAATAAAATTGATTTTCGATTAGTTTTCAAAAAGTTTAGGGGGGAGCACACTCAAATTTCTATTTTCAAGATGTGTCCACTTAAAAAATTAGTAAAAATTTATATATTCATTAAAAAAATAGCCAAAAAATTCAACATAAACTAAATGATGTTAGCTAATTCCTCACTAAAGTGATTTTTAAAATTCTAAATAAAAAGTTAACATTTTATGGGGAGCACACCAAACACTATGTTATGTTTTTTTTAAAAAAATAGGACCACTTTGTGTGCTCCCCCTTTTTGAAACCCTTAATCTTCACCATTTAAAAAAGTAGTTTAGAAAGTAGATTCAGAGCACTATAACTCTTGTTCTTGTTGCATCATCAAATTTTGAGGGTAACTATCTTCATTTTCTCATCAAATATCAAACTTTGCTGATTTTTTTAAAAAAAGTGGCATCTTAAGACCCCCTTTCTATATCACATCTCGGTGTATTGACCCATAATTATATTTTATCATGTTCTATCATGAAACCTTATTCATTTGAAAATGTGATTAACTAGATATTAATGAAGCTATCATGCTCTCCCTCCACATACTAGTAGTCTTTCCTAATTTTTTTAGCACCACTTAATCTTATAAATAAGAAAAATTGCATATAAAATAGGTTTTGTGGATTGAGAAGAGATTGGGAATTTATATAGTATTAGGAATCAATTATGCCAGAAGGACTAGATTGTGTGTACAACCACATCTATGATAATTTAATGAAATTTTCTAGTAATGCATATGGTAGTCAAAACACTATTTATTCAATCAATGATCTCATATTATAATTAGCATATACATTCTATAGTTTACCATCCTTCATTTATTACCTAAAATTAGAAAAATAGAGCTAAACCATTGTAACCCTCTAAATAATATTTACATTATATAATCTCAGCTCTTACTAATTACCCTTGATCTATATTAAAGATATTTTATATTATTTTATTAGGCCTTAGTACATGAAACCATCACATTTTTATTACAAAACCATGAGATGGGATCAACCAAATTAGTACCCAAATACCTAGTTAGAAAACCAATGTCCAAATCCCAAGATGAGTTCATAGGACAAAAATAGTATATCCCTTTCATCTATCACAAGAGCATCATAATTCACTAACAAACTCAGGAATTATGTTTTATCTTCACTATCTCCATTCAATTATTCCTTATGATATGTCATAACATGCATCATAAGTTTGTCAACAATTGTAACTCCCTCTTGTAGCTCTTTTTGTGTCTCAAATGCTTTTATACTTCTAATGTTGGTGCAGGGACACCTAGCTTCATCATGCAATAAGATATTAGATGTTAGATTTTTTGGTGTTTTGATTCCATTTTGATGTAATAATGTTTATTTAGACCATTTTCAATGTAATGAGTCATATGGGGTCAGTTTTAGATAAAGTGGTCAAGTTTTTGCAAATGTTGCATTAACAACTTTGCACTTTTTGTTATTTTTGGAAGTTGAATGGTCACAATTTCAAAAGGTGGTTGTGAACCATTTTTTTTGTTTTTTATGTTTAAATATTCCTTGTACAACTCGAGGCAAGGTTCTGAAGACATTTTTGGTGCACAAGCAATAAGAAGAACTTCATTTTCTGTGTGTTTTCATTGAAATTTGTTGCTACATCGTTTGGTACGATTCTGTACGGTATGATCATGTACTAATCTGAATTTGAATTCATAGGGGAATGTGTTAGCTATCATTTGTAGTTGGTTGCATCCAATTTCATCAAGTTTAAAGCCTATTAGAGACATTTTCTGAAAATAGGTTAGAAACCCTGGTTTTGAGGGTTTGAAGGCAAGATCATGGAATAAAAGACCATTCCACCAGTGGAAAATTCTGCAAATCGTTGGAATGGGAGTAATTACGGTGATTTTATATTTAGTGGTTGTAGATGCATGGGATGGAGTTAGGGCCTTATTTGTGCAAGCCCTAGTCTAATATCTCAATGTATTAGGCTTAAAATGTAAGGTTAGAAGTAGCGTTTTGGTGTTAGGTGAATTTGTAAATGTTCCAGTGGAGAAAAGTGGTAGATTCAGACCCCACATGATCTATTTGAAGTATTTGAATAAATTTATATGGTTTGGAGAATGAAAATCGCATAGTTGCTTTCTAAAATAGGCCTAATTGGGCTTAAGGGCAGCGTAGCAGTCAACTTTAGAAGGTGATGTTACAAAACAATTCTATGCAAAAATTTGATATGTTAATGAAGAGCATAAAGGGTATTCTAAATGGTATTCAATTCATGGATTTAAGGCCTTCTCTAAAAGATACGGTGAAATTTCACTGTTTGATGTGTTGCAAGCAAGATTGAAGGAAATTGTGAGAAAACACCAAGTTAGGGTTTTCAAAGTGGAAAGATTTTTCAAGTTTGATTGAATTGTGATTGTTTTGAAGACTCCACCCTACTCTATATCAAATTTAGGAGGCCCAAATTTTGGAGGCCATAAATTTTGATTTGGGAGGTTGTTGGTGCCTTTGAAAAAAACTATAGATCTTTAAAATATATAAGCAACATGCATCCCTAGAAGTGATGTTGCTAAGAGAATTTTTTATGGAAAATACCTTAAATCTATAATTTACATTCATTTTATTTCATACACCTTAAATAATGTATAATTATTTTATGATATCTTATGTTGGGCCTTTTATTCTAAATTATAATAGGTGGTAAGTGAACCTTCTATTTTAGAGACCGATCCATATTAGTGATGACCATGTTAACAAATCTTTGCACTAGTTATCTAGCCACAATATTTGATTCATAACTCATTGGGTTCATAACCCTAGTGGTCCATTAGCCATGAATTTTGATGTTAAGATTATTCTATCCTCTCAATAATCCATTATAGTGGCTTCTTTTATTCTTGTAGTAGAAATAATATACTTAAATAGTAAACAAAACATTAAAAAATATACATTACAATAGAGTGCAAACATAAGGATCAACACATGGCACCTTAATTAACCTTGGAGAAACTTTGTAAGATTATAAAACACCAAAAAGAAAGTACCAATGGTATCTCATTCCTTATATGACTCAATTATATGGAAATAATGAGAAAATATTAGCCTCTTTATTTTGTACAATAATCAATACCACGATTTGTCTTGAAAAAAATCCTTGCACTTTACATAACTTTGTAAAGTTGTTGTTTGAATCTCAAATATAGATTAACAGTGGTTTCAATTTCCAAATAAACCTCCAATAGAGTCTTTGATCCTAATTTATGCACCTTCAATTTTTTAATCTTCTTGTTTAACTCTCACATAGAGATATTTTAAGAGTGAATTCACTTTCCAAATGAACCTCCAATAGAGTCTTTGATCCTATTTTATGCAATTTTACCTCTATGAAGATGGGAAGATAAAACAACTCTGGAATAGAAACAACTAATATTCTAATTACTCCAACATCCAATTGTCCCTTTAGAATCCCAAGCTCATTCAACTATCATCCAAGGCAACAACCCTCATAGAAGATCATATTGTTGTTTACTCACCACACATGCATAATTCCATGACCCAGCTTGGAAAATAATAGTGACAACAATAATTGAACAAACATCTATAATATGTGGCATTTTACCACCTTGTCACTTCCCATAGATACAAATGAACTAAACAACCACCTTCCTAGTCAAAAACTACAAAACACCAACTCATGCACTCAACAACAATATGTGCTCTCCAATAGTATTTTAATAACTTCATGTGCTCCTCAACAAATAAATACCCACTTCAATATTCAATATCCATGACTTTGTAAGCCACTAACAATCATACAAATTCAACAACTAACAATCATCTTTGGTAGCCACAACTTCAACAACTAACAATCATCTTTGGTAGCCACTATCATTAAATTAGAATTTTCTAAAACCTCTCCTTGATAGTATTTTTAGGTTCATTTTCTTTCTTCACATGTTTAAGTTCATGGGTGAGTCAATGAGAGACAACCTTTACTAACTCTTAGAAATAAATTCCTCCTTGGGTCTCACTAGGCAACCCAATGCTTTTGGTATTTAGAGACCAAAATTATACTACCATCTATCTAAATTTTTATTGATTAGATCCCCCTATTTCTAGATATTTTATAAATAAAACCCATATAGTCTTCCCTCAAAATGTACATTTGAAAAATGTGTTAGGGAGGCCATTATAGGGGTTACAGGTAAAACCTCTTCTTCAAAAACTCAACTTAAAAGATGTATTTTTATGCTTACCATTTTTTGTAAATGGAATATTTTCAATTTTCACGTAATTGTTATAACTTTTCCCATAGGAAATAATTTTCTCTTGGGAATGGGTTGCAAGTTTGTTTCACAAGTTTAGGATAGAATTTGACCATGCAATAGTCCTTGTGGAGCTAATTTATGTCAATATTTGTTCCCTATAAGAGATTGAAGCTAATTAAATACATTTAGGATTTTTAATAGCCACAACTATGGATTTTTATGTTAGGATTATTCTATCCTCTGTTGGAAATTCAAGGTGAAACTTGCAACAATAGAACTTAATAATGTGTTTGCAAATCTGAAATTATGTATCCAAGATTGCCATAAATTGATTATGTGTTGGAAACATGAGCATAATGGTGTTTGGATAGTGTATGGTGTTTTCATTGATGTCAACCCATTGTAGAAATACAAAAGTGTTGGTCCAGAGAAGACCAAATGGTGTGGATAATTGGTTGTATCAGAGTGCAATTTCAATATTACAGTGAACTAGTTTTGTCGTCTGCATTGCTCCACTATGCAATATAATTTTGAAATATACCGAGCCAAATTTTTTCGTTTTTTCAATTAACAGATTACAACATTAAGCAAGTGCACCCGTTAGGGTTAGATGGATAAACCGAAACGTGCAAGAAGGTAAACTCAAGATACAGAAGGGAACTCAACGTCAAGTATGTGCTACCCAATCCAAGGCGGAGTGAGGGGCGACCATATGACGGAGTGACTACAGAAAGCAAGCTTGAAATGAAATGCTGAATAACTAAACTACTCAACACCTAGAATGTGCTTGCTCACCCCGAAGGGAAAGTAGCTACCATAGGGCGGAGTTATACAATTTCCAACTAATACTGAAAGCAAACTTAAAGGAAATGCTGAATACTGAATCTACTCTACACCCAGAATGTGCTTGCTGACCCAAGACGGGAAAGTAGCGACCATAGGGCAGAGTTTTACAATTTCAAACTACTGCTGGAAGTAAAAGACTAATACAATCTGATAAAGCAAAGATCTATAATGCGGTCAGTACTACTGCCAGCTTACAATTTAGAGATGAGACCTTGCTATCAAAATAAATCAGCTTATAAGGGAATTACACAAGATTCAAAACTTCAATGCGGAAGGTAAAGATCACAGAAACAGCAGATTAAAGATCCAACCTTATTCTTCCCGCTTAAGTAATCTTCCTTGATGTCTTCGCGTGGCTCGAGAGAACTAGCAACACCAAACAATAAACGATATGCAGATTTATCCAATCTGCTGTGACAGTCCTGCACTTTTCAACGTATTAACAGCATCATAGGAAACCATGAAATGCTCGAATCTTTCTATATACTCCTCCAAATTGATAAATACCAATTGCCAAACTCAATTGAGATAGGGGCGCTCAAGAACAGAGCATAAAACAAACCTTAGATGCCACTATTTTTTTATACACGAATCCCAATGTACTGAAAAGTACGACTACAGCAGAGAAGTACGATTTGCTTTATAAAATCAAATTCTACAATGAAAAATCCACAAATTGACATACATTGGCGCCTAGACCAAAGGAAGGGAAATAGCCAATACCCACAAAGAAATATTTTGTCTTTTTTGATTTTTGAATGGAAACACAAATCTGCTAAGCTAAAACTGAAAAACAGAAAACTCTAATATGCTCAAACTGATCCTAAATGGATGAATGTGGATTACAATGCAATAATTCCAAGAACTCACACTAGACTAACAATCATCACTAGTCGTTGTCTTACAAACGAGAAGAGATGCCCAATGGTTAGGAGGTCTTCATCCCTCGAAGTGATCCAGATTCAATCCGGCAGCATAACGGTGTATTTTCCAAGATAACCAAAAAGATGCACAAGACTCCCTTTTATAATCTTCGCTTGACTTCACGAAACCCTAGAATCTGATTTTAGGTCAAAATCCCCTTTCCTCAATGATGGGCGTACTTTTGTCTTCCAGCTCTTGATTTAATATTTCATTTAAATATTCAACTTGAAATATGCGCCTATCATAATCATGCTTTGACTTAGGGAATATTAAAATATTCTTTTAATGAGGGCGCCACCCTCAATGACCACCTTTTTAAAACGACATTAAGTCATTAAGTCTAAGCCAAGGGTCAACATTAAAATATAACATTTTAACGTGACTATTTTTCATTTAAATGACTTAACTCATTTCTCTGTAAATGCCCTGAAGCCAATACTGATGAAGTCAACTGATCAATCTGAAACCGGAAGTCAACCAACCTGAGCTCATCTGGAAACTGCCAAAAATAGAATTTACTAAAAATAGTAAATTCCAAAAAGTACTCTGATTGCTGAGACGAGCATATCACTGCGAAGCCCTCTGAAAACCCAGAAGGAATCCGCCATTAAAACTATCATCTCCGACCAAATACCTCCTCAAAATTAGGAAACCCTAATTTTAACTTCAGCCTCGGGTTCCCAAGGAAAAAGGCTAACGTCAAAAATCAGGCTGAAAAGGGACATTCTGTCCGCCCCAAATTGCAAATGCATAGGATCATCACTTTCCCGTTGCATCCTCCAGGCAGTTTCTTCCACTTTACCAAACATTCTCTGATAGTTCTATTCCTCAAGGAACGTTCTCTGAAGTCAAGTATTGCCTCGGGAACCAGAACCAATTGTCCTTCTTCGTCCAACGGTGGCAACTGTGAAGAAGCAACCACATTGTGTCCAAGTGCCTTCTTGAGGCGAGACACGTGGAAGACGTTATGCACTCTGCTATCTGAAGGTAGCTCTAATTCATAAGCTACAGCCCCAACCTTTCTGATGACCCTAAATGGCCCATAGAAGCGAGGTTTGAGCTTCTCAGCTCCACTCTTCTTGAGAGTTGACTGTCTGTAAGGTTGTAAACGGAGATAGACCATATCCCCAACCTCAAAAGAACGCTCTACACGCTTCTGATCAGCATACAACTTCTGCTGATTTTGTGCAATCTGCAAATTATCCTTCAAAGATCTCATTATGTCCTGACTATGCTGCAACAAATCCTTGGCTAATGGTGCTTTGCTGTCACCAAACACCAAATCTGCAAAGCTGGGTGCTTCATACCCATAAAGTGCCAAGAAAGGAGACATTTTGATTGACATATGGAAGGTAGAGTTGTAGCAGTACTCGCCTATATGCAGCCACTTAACCCAAGCTTTCTGCTGTTCGGACACATAATTTCTCAAGTAGCCTTCCAACCACTTGTTCACCACTTCTGTTTGCCCATCAGTTTGAGGGTGATAACTCGTGCTTGGAGTGAGCACAGTACCACTCATTCTGAAAACTTCCTGCCAAAAGGTACTTAGGAACTTGCTGTCCCTATCACTTACAATATTCTTTGGCAACCCATGAAGCCTAAACACTTCTCGAAAAAACAAATCTGCAACTTGGGCTGCAGAAAAAGTGCTGGTAATGGCAAAGAAATGAGCAAACTTGGTTAATCTGTCAACTACCACGTAAATGCAATCCTTCCCTTGGGCCTTGGGCAACCCAGTGATGAAATCCATTGAAATGCTTTCCCATTTTTGATTGGGAATTGGAAGTGGTTGCAGCAAACCGGCTGGCAATGTGTGCTCATTTTTATTTGCTTGACAAACAGGACATTCCTGAATGTAACGTTGAACCTCCCTCTTCAAACCTTTCCAAGAAAACCTTTCTCGGATCTGCCTATAGGTCTTGAAAAACCCTTGGTGACCAGCAACTGGAATGTCATGAAAATTCAAAAGAATCTTCTTCTTGAGCTTAGAATCAGCCACCAGAAAGATTCTTCCCTTATACTGAATCAAACCCTCAACCACCTGGTACTTTTCATCATGGAAAGTACCTTCCAGAATGCTGGTTGCAAACTGATTTTTTGCATAATCAGCAAGCAACATGTCTCTCCAATCTGCAGTAAGCTCACACAATGAGCTAAGATGAGGCCTTCTGGAGAGAGCATCGGCCACTACATTATTTTTCCCTTTGACATATTCAATGTCAAAGTCGTAAGCTTGAAGCTTACTCACCCATTTCTGTTGCCTCTCATTTAAATCCTTCTGGTGCATAAAATGCTTGAGGCTATTGTGGTATGTTTTAACCATGAACTTATTCCCCACCAAGTACTGTCGGAACTTGGCTAATGCATGCATAATGGCAAGCATTTCTTTGTCATAAATTGAATATGACCTTTCCACACCCCTTAATTTTCGGCTTTCAAACACAATAGGGTGTTTGTCTTGCATCAGGACAGCACCAACTCCTTCACCCGATGCATCACACTGCAGCTCGAATGGCTTGGAGAAATCAGGGATAGCCAAAACTGGGCACGAGCTCATGATCTTCTTAAATTTGTCAAAAACAACTTGAGCCTTTTCTGACCAAACAAAGGCTCCCTTTTTGGTGAGATCAGTAAGGGGAGCCGCATTCTGAGAATACCCCTTAACAAACCTCCGATAGAAACCACAAAGGCCCAAAAAACCTTTCAATTGAGTCAAACTTTCAGGTGGTGGCCAATCAACCACTGCTTTGATCTTCTCCGGATCCACCTTTACTCCCTCAGCACTGATTATGTGGCCAAGGTACAATAACTCCACCATTCCAAATTCACATTTGGAGGCTTTAGCAAACAAGCTCTCAGATTCCATGATACTGAGCACTTCCTCCAAGTGCTTGAGGTGATCCTCCCACGTCTTGCTGTAGATCAGAATGTCATCAAAAAATATCAGCACAAACCTTCGTAACTGATTCTAGAAGACACGGTTCATGCAAGACTGAAAAGTTGCCGGAGCGTTAGTCAACCCAAATGGCATGACTAAGAATTCAAAATGGCCATAGTGACATCTGAAAGCTATTTTTTCCACATCTGACCCCCTCATTCGTATCTGATGGTAACCCAACCTCAGATCAATCTTCGAAAAGAACTTAGCCCCATGTAGCTCATCAATGAGCTCATCTATTCTGGGAATGGGGTATCTATTCTTGATAGTGCTTTGATTCAAAGCACGATAGTCCACGCACATGCGCATGGTACCATCCTTCTTCTTTACAAGAACCACTGCAGAAGCAAAGGGACTCTTGCTTGGTCGTATGAAACCCATCTCCAAGAGTTCTCGGATATTCTTCTCGATCTCATCCTTTTGCCTCTTTGGATACCGGTATGGAGTTGTGATCACCGGTTTAGCTCCTTCCTTGAGCTCTATGATGTGTTCTGAACCTCGATCAGGAGGAGGTCCAGGAGGTAAATCGGCAAACACTTTACTCTTTTTGGTGAGTAAAGATTGGATATCAGGAGGATGCTCTATTTTAGATTCAGCTAGACTCGCTGGAAGAATCATGCACTCAGCAGCCCATTCCACTTGATCATGACGTATCAACTTCGCCATCCTCTTGAATGATACAATCTGAGGGCCACCATTTGACATTCCTCTCAACACCACCTTCTTCCCATCGGATTGAAACTTCAACTCCATAGTTTGCAGATTTAGAGAGATCTCTCCAAGAGATCGCAGCCATTGAATGCCAAGGACAGCATCCGTATCTCCAATACTGACCACATAGAAGTCATCCTTGACTTCGTAATTGCCCAATTGCATTGACATGTTCGGAATCCTCTTGGTGCATGAGATGTGAAACCCATCCGCAACCATAACTCTGAACCCTTCAAAGTCTTCTGTTTGCAATCCTTTCTTTGCCACCACAACTTCGTCTATGAAGTTATGTGTTGCACCAGTGTCAATTAGAGCAACAATACGTTGCCCTTTGATCATCCCACGAACTTTAAAGGACTCGTTCTTTTGAAAGCTCGAAAGTTGAGCCAATGTACCACCACTTTCTTTTTCACCTTCAGACTCTTCTGGAGTATTTTCTTCATCGCTGTCCTCAAAATCAGCTTGCTGATCAGAACAATCGGAATTGCTTTCATCAGCTGTATAGAACTCAATTTGATGAATTTTAGCACCCTTTGGGCACACATGGTCTTGGGACCATTTTTCCCAACAACGGAAACACAACCCCTTCCTTCGGAGTTCATTGATAGTCTCTGGATCCAATCTTGAGCCAGGGAGGTTTCTGTGGTTTAAACTCCTTATGATGAGGCTTCTGATGAAACTTTTTCCCTCTATCTCCTTTGTGAAAAGCTGGTTTGGAATGGAACTTTGCTTTGGGAGCAGCCCACTCCATGTTTCTAGCTTTTTTCATTGCTTCTTGTAGGGACGGTGGATCAAAAGCTTTGATCCAACCCTTGATTGGCTCCATCAATCCTTCAGTGAATAGGATTACTAATCTTCTCTCTGTGATTCCAGTGACCATAACTGAAAGTCTTTGAAACTCAGCTATGTAGGCATCCACAGTGCCATATTGTCTCAACTGTGCCAACTCCCTAAAGTGCACTTCTGGGTCCTTCTTCTCGAACCTTTCAATGAATCTATTGGAGAATTCATCGTATCTAGTGATAGACCCATGACCTAAGGTGACTAGGCCATGGTACCACCATTCATGCGCCACCCCATCTAGGTGTAGCGTAGCGAATCTAATCGCTTCTTCTTCAGCCATTGGCCTAAGTGCCAAATAGTTGTCTAGTTTTTGTAACCAGGCTCGAGCAGAATTATTATCGCTTCCATCAAAATGGGCAAGCGTAACCTTGTTGAGAGCTTGATTCCAATCTCCTTGTGCTGGGGTTCTTCTTTGATCATAGTTTCTCCCTTGGCCTCTATCCTTCCTTCTATACTCCATGTAATCATTGAAGGACATGTCAAGTTTTACTTCATCAGGAAGGGTGTCATACTCTGTTCGGCCTATCCTCACCCTCTCCAAGGATGAAACATTTTCTTCAGGATCAGGCTGTGGGATTGCTGGTGTCAAAAACGTGGGTTTGAATGGTCTAGCAGAAATGTAAGTGTTGCTCACTGCAGGTTGGGCAACATGACCATTGTGCGGGTTGGAAGCACTGTGCTCCCCGGTATGCCCTGTGTTGTGTTGTGGAATATTGGGACCCAATCTCCCCAACAGGAGAGAAAACATATCCATCATGGCATCCATCTTCTTATCGAGTCCTTGACCCAAATTGGCTGAATTGTCTATACCCTTTCCATTGTCACCTCTGTTGCCAGAACTTCTTTCATTATCCCCCATTTATGTTTCTTGTGAAGGCTCCCAATTAGCCCTCAAAACCTCGGAAGCTGTGTGACCTTCTGGGACTTGATGCAACTGTGTCTGAACTGTACCTCTCTTGTATACTCTTGCCAAATACCTCTGTTCTCTGTCGCTCATAGAAGGCTGATTTCACAGGATGGCAGGATACGTGGCTCTGATACCACTGAAATATACCGAGCCAAATTTTTTCATTTTTTCAATTAACAGATTACAACATTAAGCAAGTGCACCCATTAGGGTTAGATGGATAAACCGAAACGTGCAAGAAGGTAAACTCAAGATACATAAGGGAACTCAACGTCAAGTATGTGCTACCCAATCCAAGGTGGAGTGAGGGGCGACCATATGACAGAGTGACTACAGAAAGCAAGCTTGAAATGAAATGCTGAATAACTAAACTACTCAACACCTAGAATGTGCTTGCTCACCCCAAAGGGAAAGTAGCTACCATAGGGCGGAGTTATACAATTTCCAACTAATACTAAAAGAAAACTTAAAGGAAATGTTGAATACTGAATCTACTCTACACCCAGAATGTGCTTGCTGACCCAAGACGGGAAAGTAGCGACCATAGGGCGGAGTTTTACAATTTCAAACTACTGCTGGAAGTAAAAGACTAATACAATCTGATAAAGCAAAGATCTATAATGCGGTCAGTACTACTGCCAGCTTACAATTTAGAGATGATACCTTGCTATCAAAATAAATCAGCTTATAAGGGAATTACACAAGATTCAAAACTTCAATGCGGAAGGTAAAGATCACAGAAACAGCAGATTAAAGATCCAACCTTATTCTTCCCGCTTAAGTAATCTTCCTTGATGTCTTCGCGTGGCTCGAGAGAACTAGCAACACCAAACAATAAACGATATGCAGATTTATCCAATCTGCTGTGACAGTCCTGCACTTTTCAACGTATTAACAGCATCATAGGAAACCATGAAATGCTCGAATCTTTCTATATACTCCTCCAAATTGATAAATACCAATTGCCAAACTCAATTGAGATAGGGGCGCTCAAGAACAGAGCATAAAACAGACCTTAGATGCCACTGTTTTTTTATACACAAATCCCAATGTACTGAAAAGTACGGCTACAGCAGAGAAGTACGATTTGCTTTATAAAATCAAATTCTACAATGAAAAATCCACAAATTGACATACATTGGCGCCTAGACCAAAGGAAGGGAAATAGCCAATACCCACAAAGAAATATTTTGTCTTTTTTGATTTTTGAATGGAAACACAAATCTGCTAAGCTAAAACTGAAAAATAGAAAACTCTAATATGCTCAAACTGATCCTAAATGGATGAATGCGGATTACAATGCAATAATTCCAAGAACTCACACTATACTAACAATCATCACTAGTCGTTGTCTTACAAACGAGAAGAGATGCCCAATGGTTAGGAGGTCTTCATCCCTCGAAGTGATCCAGATTCAATCCGGCAGCATAACGGTGTATTTTCCAAGATAACCAAAAAGATGCACAAGACTCCCTTTTATAATCTTCGCTTGACTTCACGAAACCCTAGAATCTGATTTTAGGTCAAAATCCCCTTTCCTCAATGATGGGCGTACTTTTGTCTTTCAAGCTCTTGATTTAATATTTCATTTAAATATTCAACTTGAAATATGCGCCTATCATAATCATGCTTTGACTTAGGGAATATTAAAATATTCTTTTAATGAGGGCGCCACCCTCAATGACCACCTTTTTAAAACGACATTAAGTCATTAAGTCTAAGCCAAGGGTCAACATTAAAATATAACATTTTAACGTGACTATTTTTCATTTAAATGACTTAACTCATTTCTCTGTAAATGCCCTGAAGCCAATACTGATGAAGTCAACTGATCAATCTGAAACCGGAAGTCAACCAACCTGAGCTCATCTGGAAACTGCCAAAAATAGAATTTACTAAAAATAGTAAATTCCAAAAAGTACTCTGATTGCTGAGACGAGCATATCACTGCGAAACCCTCTGAAAACCCAGAAGGAATCCGCCATTAAAACTATCATCTCCGACCAAATACCTCCTCAAAATTAGGAAACCCTAATTTTAACTTCCGACTAGCCTCCGGGTTCCCAAGGAAAGGCTAACGGTCACTGAAAAAGTCAGGCTCGAAAAGGGGACATTACAAATTTCATGTAGTTTTGGGGTGTTGATGATGTGTATTCAAGGTGTTTAGATCCAAAGTGTCAAGGTTGTATGCCTTCTACAGTTGAAGATAATTTTGATAGAGTATCAACTTTATAATAGCAGTGTTACTGGTATAGAGTTCATATTGGAATGCTATGCATTACATTGTGGATGAATATTATGTTGTGTGGTTTTAAGGAAGTGTTAACAAATGTCAAAATTATGTGTGCTCCAAGTGGCAAGTGTTTTGGTTGTCCCTGTGTTGAGCTGTGATTGAACATTTGGTTCATTTAGTTATTGTTTCACTAGTTTTGTTAGGGTACCGACCTAAGGATTTTGGGGTCGTGTGGAGTTGAATTATGTAAGGAGTGGATTATGGGAGTGATTATAGGTCATGTCAACCTATTTTTGAGGTGTACACATTTTGTTTATTTTTGCAAGGCATGTGTGGTAAATTTTTAATCTGACAGGTTATGTGGTACACAGTTCATACAATAAGGCTAACCTAATTGATGTTTTGGTTGATTGCGGTATATATACAAGGTTAATTCATTGTGCAAAGGATGAGATGAGTGAGTAGAGTGTTTGTGTGTGCGAAATTTTATGTAATGTGAAGTGTGAAGGTGTAGTGGTGAAGTATGAAGTGTGTTAAATTAGTTTTCGGAGCTTAATTGGTATTGTATCTTTAGCATGTTGTAGATGCATTATTAGCAATTAATTTTGGTAGTGAGCCATCCTTTCCTCTATCTTTTTGTATTTTGGATAGTGAGCCTTTGGTAATGAGCCACCAGTAGTGAGCCATTATTTCTATACAATGATTCCACCATTTGTAATCTCCATTATAACCAGTTATAATATATTGTGAGCTAATCCTCAACATGGTTTTTCCCTTTCAAGGGTTTTCCACATAAATCTAGTGTTCTTATGTTCTTTGATGTGATTTGTTCTTTATATGATCCTTTCCATTACTACAAGTTTAATGTGATGCTTTGAATGGATGTTTAAATTGATGAAGTTAATAAATTTCAGTGAATATTGATTCACTCCCTCTCAAAATTTTGGGTGTTCAACAATTGGTATCAGAGCTTGGTTCCTTCTATTGGCTTGATTGTTGAGGTAGATCTTGGAGGTTGAACACATGGATACAAGGAAGTATCTTATTACTCTAGAAAAGATTATCCCTGAAGGTTTTACTGAAGAAGACTATGAAGTTGATATGGAAAGAGAACTTAAATAAGATCTTGATGATCTGGATAAAGTAGAATGTGAGAATAGAGAACTGAAAGAGAATATCAAGGATGTAGATGAGTGTATCAAAAAATTGAGGGAACAACTCAAGAAAGCTAAAGAAAGATTCAAGGAAACAAATGAGTGCCTCAAGAAATCAAATGAGACAATCTCTAGTCTAAAAGTGCAAGTTGAAGAAGGAAAAAGAGTTGAAGACTGCTTGAATGCCAACTTAAAAGATAAATATGAAGAATGTTCAAAGCTTGAACAAGAGATTGTGACTTTGAGATTAGATCTAGAGAATTCAAAGATTCAAGAAGAGCTCCACCTTGCTTGATGAAATGATTGAAAATCAAAAGGATTCTAAGTATAAATAAGGATTAGGGTTTGAAAAAATGAGAAATTTCAAAGGAGAATCAAAATTCAAACAATACTGAAATGAAGAATGATAAGAAAAGCAATGTCAAACAGGTCCAAAACCAAAAGAAATATTTCAAAAGACCTCCTATTAGACAACTTTCGACACAAAGGCATTTATCCTTTAATGGTTACTGTTACCCTTGCAATAAATTTGGACATAGAGATGTAGAGTGTAGATGCAAAATGAATCAAAATGTTCAATCCTTTCCTATTCAGTGTTTTACATGCATAAGATTTGGTCATAAAGCTAGCAAATACAAAAGTTAGATGATGAATGGTTATAATAATGGTATATGATGTTTCAATCATTCAATGGTTATTTTTTATACACATGAAATATATTTGGGCATAATTCTTTTGAATGTAGATCTAAAATGGCAAGAAGTAAGTCTACTGAAAAGAAAGGTGTCATATGTCATAAATGCAATAAACCAAGAAACACGGCCAAGTTTTTTAGAAGAATGTGGAACCCTTTGTTTCACATAAGAAGACTGATCTGATGAAGAAGGTTGATTTGGTTGAGATGAAGAAGGAAATGAACAAGACATGGAAGAAAAAGGAAGAGGATGAGGTGAAGAGTGGTTCTATGCCAGCTCCTAGTGAAGATGTTTCCTCCAAAAAATAGATAAAGAGCTTTGGCTCAGGGGGGGTTTTTAATAGAAAACATTCAATTCCCTCGCAAAAGGTGTGGTGCTAACATCCTCAACACACTAGTATATGTGCAGATTGACATGGTTGATATGCTGATGGTATCTCTGTTGTGAAATATTTGGTTACGAAGATTTACAGAGTGATTGAAGGTGCTTGTGATGACATAGTGAAATTTTTCCAACTTTTTGACCTAAATTTATTAGCTACAATCAATACTTATTAGGTCACTACTAAATAATTTATATGTAATTTTGCATGTTAAAATCATTTGTATTTAAGCAATTGAAGTGGAGAGTAGAGCAAAGGTGATTTGAAGTGATTCTGAAGTGTTTCAAACCCTACCAATGAACTCCAAAGGTATTTATTAGTTTTTTCTTGTAAACCCTAGCTTTGTAAAGATTCAAGATGTTTACTTAAGTAATTGATGCATTGGAGTGACCAAGACCTAAATTTAAGAAGCACCCGTTCAAATATATGGAATCAAATCCTAAAGGTTCATTTTTGAGGGTTACTTACAATGTAATGCACACAAAGTATGTGCATATGTACATTCATACTAAAATGGAAGAATATGATCATTTAATGATGGCAGAATACTAGGTGAATGTGTTGACTAGAGATGACTTTGAACTAAAACCCGAATATGAGAGCTTAACAGAGAAGAAACTGGATGTATGGAATAAATTTTTAAATTTATGCTATGAGGATGAGTGGGTTAAATATGTTCAAAGCCAAATTCACAATAAATTCATGTGTTTGGATATGCTTCAAATAATAAACAAGGAAGCAATTAGGGTTGTTATAGGGTTGTGCTCAAATGGACTAGTTCTAGTAATGAAGGATGCAAAGAATGATGTGGTAATGAATCTCATCAAAGTGAAATTTGATAAATGTTCCCTAACAGTCAATGATATAGATGATTTGACAGTGAAGTATGCGTCTATGATGATTGGGTACAAAATTTTCTATACAAACCAAGAGAACTCTTTGTTGGCCACCACAATCCACATAGATCACTAGATGGTGAAGAAAGGTGAAGAAATTTATTTATGTGAGCTCCTAAGACAACAATTGATGGAGAACATAGAGAAGACCAAATAATCAAGGTACCCCTTCTGGTATGGTACCCTAGTTATCTGTTTTCTATGTTACTTTCTTAGAGAAGTGCTCAAAGCAAAGAATATTGTATGGTTAGATAACATTATAGTTGTTATTCAAATAAGAGATCATTTGAGAAGGTTAGGAAACCTAGAAAACCAAAAACTTATGTTGTGGGGTTTCTACAAGATATTTTAGGGAAAAATGAAAGAAAGGTACATAATTCTAGAAAGTGTATTGAAAATTATAAGAGTGATATAACCTTCATGGGTAGCAGATATTACTTCTTTATGGAAGCAGTTGAACCAAAAAGAGTTTGGGTTCCAAAGCTTGGATATGAGTTAACTAAAGCAGAGCTTACCAGTTTTGTAGAAGTTATGTGAACTTATAACATCAATAAATAAATAATATCATTGACATAAGATAGCAGCAATAAGGCACAAATTAGAAACATAAGATCATCACATAACATGGGATTTACGTGGAGAAAACTCCACCAAGAAGAGAGGAAAATTATGTATTATCATCAAATATATGAAATTACAATACAACCACTTCCATTCTCCTCTTTTCCTCCAACATGGCAGCATTTGTGTACTTGTGAACAACCTCCTTATGCCTCCACATATCCTTATTCCTATAGAGTAACACTACATTCATCTATTACTGTCTAAATTTTCATCTAAGAGGTTGATTTTATAGACTTGTGAAGGAATCTAATGCACCAAACATGGCACAAAAATATGACCCTTCATTCAAAATTTCCCCAACCTTTGGATCATGGAATATGAAAGATAACATGTTCTAGCATCCAATACTTTCCCTCCAACTTAGGTGCCCAAACTTAAGAAGATAAACATTACATTAAATGTAATAAATGATGGAAAACCAAGTGACACCTATTGCCTCTATCCAGGCACCCACTTGGAGAATCCCAATAGTCATCTATCATTTTATTTATCTTTTATTATCCCATTCTAGGTGTCCACATGTGGGGAAAACAATATTAAATAATTATGTCTAGAACCCACATTTACTGCTGCAAGTGGACCCATCACCCCTTATGACTACATTATAAATAATGGTCAGAATCAATATTACAAAATATTTTCCTAATACACCCTAAGTGCCTAGAGACACTTTCCAATGATGTTGGTGTTGGCCTCCTACAATGATCTTAATAACTAAGCCTTTATAGACATGATTCAAAGATTGGACATCTAACCTGAATAGCCATTTCAGCCATCATGAAGGTGCATTTAACTTGTCAACCTAGGGAAGTGAAATTGAAATGGGTCAGCATAGTATGTGCACTAGGAACTCACAGTATCCATTCTATTCTACAGCTAAGGAACACACAATACTAAAAGTAAATTGCTTGAAAAGGAATGAAACAAATGTTGAACATCAATAAATGACTATGCTAAGTGGAAATGCATAACAAGAATGAAAATATGAGCAACAAACTAGACACTGCTCTATCTGCTTTGGCTACAGGAACAATCACATAATGGAATTCTAGTGGCTATAGGAACAGTCGATGCCAAATTTCTAAATAAGTACTAAACAACAAGTAATACTAAACTAATGCTAAACTAAGAAGACAGATTACTCACCAAGTAGGCCCCCTTGGATAAGTGTCCTCTAAAACTACTGAAAACTCAGATGCTCAAACTCAAAACTTTATTTTATTCACTGTGAATCATGAGTATAAAGAATAATGTATTTGTATTACTGGAAACTAGAGAGTGCAAGTACAATATCAAATCATGCAACCTCCTAAAGGAGCGTCATATCATTATTTATACTAACAACTAAACGAGGCATTCAACTCCATGACTGGGAGGACGCCATTTAGGGAAAATAGAGGAAATGGAGCGATGGTGGTTACGCATGCATGTAATATGGTCAAACATGTAGGTCCAAATGAAAATCCAACACAACAATAACACCCATGTATGCTCAATCATTAAATTCCACTACAACGCAGTTACATTCATTTGCATGAAGAATCTTTTATCGTCGGCTACCTTTGACTTGGAGCGATTCCTTTGTTGGACATTATGGTGTATGCCTAGCTAGTGGTGTCTTCCTCAACGTGGCGTATTAAATCTACATGGAAAGGTCAGTACGCATAATAACTGCACATCTATAACCACTCCCCCAACCTAACATTTTGTTGGTCCTGCAGTAGAGGAAGAGTTGTTCTTCTGCTTGGTCAAAGCTCTAAAATTTGCAACTCATAGTTGTCCAACATCAGTGGCTGCAGTGCGTGAATCAAGATCCCAATAGAATCCTCCCAATCTATCAAATATGTTTCATCTCTGCCTTTCTGCAGCAATGTCAAGCTAGTAGAATATAAAGTTTGGCACGGGCCACATGAGCATGGGTGGCTAGAAGGTCAAGGGAATCCAATCCCATCCCTGAGTTCTCCCAATTTGAATATACCTATCAATCCTCTTTAGTGTTGCAACATAATTGTGGATGGAATGATGCTCAACCTACTTCAACTCATCAGATAGACTATTCCATCTTTGTGATAGACATCTTCTCATAGTTTCCTCCTTTGTTACTGGCTTTACCTCATACTCACTATAAACTACCTCAATCCAAGGCATAATCTTGTTGCCATAGCTAGGTCTGAGAAGCATTTTGTTCCATTCTCTATAAATATCCCTTAGGTTGCTTGATTCAACTCTAACAGGTAGAGGGATATCAGACTCCAACTGCTTATAAGCTCCATGTTGTTGTTCCCAACTAATCTCATTTTTTACCCAACATAAATACCCTCAATTGGACATCCCCAACATATAACAACGGGTTCCAATCATGGTCTTGAGTTACAGAAAAATTATGCAAATAAAACTCACATAGAAAATTCTTCATTTCAAGGGAGGAAATTTTGTAAGCATCGAAAAATTCCATAGGGGTGTCAATAGAAGGATTCAAACCTGAGGAAATCCTTGACAGCTTAAAAGAGAGATACTTGTCTTTCAAGAGCAGAGCATAGACCATAGGAGGGGTCCTACATTCCAAAATTTGTGGTGCCAAAGTTTCCATATCATCCACCTTCTTCTTTAGGATGGAAATTTTTGTATCTTTATCTTATATCTCCTCATCCTTCTTTTGAATTTCCTCCTTCAATTTCCTTTTTTCCTTCCTCCATTCCTCCTCCCTTCTTTGTATTTCTCTCCATAAATTCAAAATTGTTGCATGTACTGTAAAACCAGGAGGATTGTGAATGCCTACCAGTCTTTTTGTTGATGGTGGTTCCTCATATGGCACTATCTGCATGGACTCAAGTTGTCTAGTTATCTTTGGCTGCAGGGGTACTGTTTCTTCTTTTGCCTCTTGCTGCAAAGACTCTTGTTCTTGTTCTTGTCATGGCTACAAGAACTCCTGCTCTAGTTTTGGCTATTGCTGCAGGATATCCTATTGCAGGACTTCTTGTTGTAGGACTTCTTGCTCATGCTACAAGAATTCCTGACTTTCCTCAAACTCTTCTATAATTTTAGCAAGATCGGCCAGTGTTATATTTGTTGCTCTTCCAAATACATCTTCTTCTTTGGCATTCTCCTGTCCCATTGGAGCTTCAGGGTCCTCATGTGATGTCTCACCAGGCTTAGGTATTTCTTGTGGAGGTGTACCAATCACAAGCCCAGTTGGTCTTGATTTCCCGAGAGGTTTCTCACTCTTTCCTTTGGTTGTAGGATGAACAATGTTAGCCTTCTTCTTTTTAGAATTTGACACCTTTCTTTCTACAGGTTGTGTTTTGGCCTTTCCTTTTCTCATTTCTACTTCTCTCTCATGTGCCCTATTTTTCATCAAGGTTTCAAGTGGAATGTCATCATCAGAATGAGAGGAAGAACTTTCTTTTTTTGAGTGCTCTATTCCAGAAGAACTAATTTCTATGGTTTCTTTTGTTGTAGGAGGATTCACACAAGAGGAAGCACCAGAGGTTGAAGCATCAAGAGGGGCTTTAGCCGTGCTCAATCTCCTGCTAGACCTATGGGGTTGAGGTAAATCCCTAGGTTGCAAGTGCTTGGGTCTAATTTGATCTACATTTATAAATTCTACCCAGGTTATTGTACATACATCATGCAGAGACTTTTCAACCAGAAATTTAATTATTCCCGTCTAAAAATCAAGCTCACTTTCCTGTAGTACCTGCTAAATTTCTAGTGCCAATATCGATTGAATTTTCTTTTCTTTGTTTGACCTTTTTGCTTGCAACTCAAAATTATGACAAGGGTAATAATGGAAAGAAAAGGAGTGATAAAAGGGAAATTATGATGGGAAAAAATGGTGGTTGTAGTTAATTTCACTTCACACATGCAAGTCGTCCTCTCACTCAGATTTCAAATCAGCTCATTTTAAATTTTCTCACATAGCCTAGCATAAATTGACACATGGGCAATACATTTACATCATTTTCTTTCCCCTCCCCCCAACCTAAATTTGGACATGTTTCCACACATGCGAGATGGGAGTGGTGATTGACAAGGAATAATGGCATTTTATTTAAACTTATATACTAACGTACAATGATTAAATGAACGCACTTAAGAGATGATTAAAGATAGCAATTAATGTGCACATACCTAAATATGCGGAAGATTTGTTGCAAATATCGTGGAGAAAGTATCGCTCGCCTTGTGGGAATAAACTGAGCAATTAATGAAAATGAAGTGGAGTGAGGTGAGGTGGAATGAAGTGATGGAAAAGAGAGAAAGGAGGTGATGGATGGGTGGATGGGTAGATGGGTGAAGAAATGGACTTCCACATAAGAAAAAGTCTTTATTATGAGAGAGTACATACCTTAATTATCCAGAAGGACGGACACTAGGTCCATTTCCTTTGGCTACAGGAAGCTCAAGTGTTGAATGCTAGGTGAATTGTTGTAGGAACTCTTCTTTGGAAACTATCTTGTGATATAATTTGAGGTGATGACCATTGACAAGTAATTTGAACCTGACAGGGTCAATGGTAGTAAGTTGAACAACTCCATTAGGAAAGACCTCAACAACTTCATATGGTCCTAGTCACCTTGTCTGCAATTTTCCTACATTGTCCTGGTATCTTGAGTCATAGAGCAGGGCCCAATCTCCTAGTTGGAATTTCTTGTCCTTGATAAATTTGTCATGCCACCTAATTCTCTGATTCTACACCACTTCTGTATGCTACAATGTTGATCTTCTTAACTCATCCAAAGCATTTAGCTGCATGATTCCTTCTCTTTGTGCCTCAAAAATGTCCATCCCCAAATCTACTACAGTCTACAGAGTCTTATATTCAAATTCAACTGGCATCATAGTTGTCTTTCCATACAGCAACTAAAATGGGATGAAGCCTGTAGTCATTTTTTAGGTTGTCCTATAGGCCCAAACAGCTTATGGTAATATTTTTTCCCAATCCTTTCTATGAATAGCTATTGTTTTAGTCAGAATAGCTTCAATCTCTTTGTTGGCTACCTCAACTTGGCCATTATCCTATGGGTGATAAGGAGTATACTTCTTGTGCCTTATGTTGCACTCATTAACTAGTGTTGCAACAAGGTTTGATGTGAATTGTGCCCCTTGATTAGTCACTATTTCTCTTGGGACTCCATATCTTGTGAAAATCTCTTCATAAAGAAATTATGCAACCTTGTTATCTCTTGCATGCTTCATGGCCTTAACCTCTACCCATTTTGTCACATAATTAGTGCATACCAATATATAAGACTTACTATTTGATGGAGGGTCAATAGGTCCCACAAAATACAATCCCCACTTGTCAAAGGGAGTGATTACTACTTGAGGGAACAATGGAATCTCATCAGACCTGGTTGGTATGCCCATTCTTTGACATCTATCACATTTTTTGGTATACCTTCCTACATCCTTGTGAAGTGTTGGACAGTAATATCCTGTGTTCAAAACCTTCATTTTTGTCCTCTTGGCTGTAAAGTGTCCTCCACATGGTTCATTGTGGCATGCATGCAAGATGTCATATGTATCATCTTCTCTCACACACCTCCTCATGACATGGTCAAGTCTAGTATAAAACAAACATCCAGCAATCCAAGAGAAAGGAAATTTTTTTCAATGAGTGCCCTTTTCTCTTTTAGAGAGAAGTGAGAAGGAACTCTACCTGTGACCAAGTAATTGGCTATGTCAGCATACCAAGGTGTTTGTACACTGAGGGAGAATAGATGCTCATCAGGGAAAGAGTCATCTATGGGCTGATTATCTTCTGATGTAGTTAGCCTTGAAAGAAAATCTGCAACATTGGTCTTCCCTAACTTATCCACAATGGTTATATCAAACTCTTGCATCAACAAAAACCATCTTGCCAATCTACCTGTGATCAAAGGTTTATTCATGAGATATCTAATGGCTGCATGATTAGTGTGCACAAAGATTTGGTAGCATGTTATGTAATGTCTAAATTTGTCCAGTGCATAGATTACTGCCAGCATTTCTTTTTTTGTCACTGTATAATTGAATTCAACCCCTTGTAGATTTTTGCTAACAAAGTAAATAGCATTTTCAATAGCTCCTTCTTTATGTCCTAAGACTAATCCTATGGCATAATCTGATTCATCAATGTGGATGTGGAAAGGAAGCTCCCAATTAGGCCCTTTGAGTACAGGAGCATGAGTCAAAGCAGCCTTTAAGTCAGAAAATGCCTTGTCACAGGCTTCAGTCCACTGAAATTCAACATCTTTAGTGAGAAGAGTGTACAATGGTCCTGCTACCTTGTTGAAATCCTTGATGAAACATCTATAATATCCTACATAACCCAAAAAACTCCTAACATCTTTTTGTTTTGCAGGTGTGGGAAGATTTTTGATTACCTCAATCTTTGCAGGATCTACTTGAATTCCCTTATGGGAGATGTAGTGGCCAAGAACTACACCTTCCTGGATCATCATGAAGCACTTTTCACTATTTAAGGACAATTTTTTATCTTCACATCTCTGCAGGACCCTTATGAGATATTCCAATGTTTGATTAAAATCAACACCATAAGTGGTAAATTCATCCATATAAATTTCTATGCAATCATGAGAAATTTTTGAGAAGATGCTAATGACTGCCCACTGAAAAGTTGTAGGTGCATTGCATAATCCAAATGGGAGCATCGAATAGGCATAGGTCCCCCATGGACAGGTAAATGTAGTATTCTCTTGGTCCTCTAGTGCAATTTGGATTTGGTTGTAGCCACTAAACCCATCTAGAAAAGAAAATTATTGCTTTCCTGCAAGTGTGTCCAAAACTTGATCAATGAAGGGTAAGGGAAAGTGGTCCTTCTTGGTGGAAACATTAAGTTCTCTATAGTCAACACAAACTCGCCATTTCCTCCCTTCTTGGGCACAATCACTAATGGAGACAATCGTTGACTATCTAAAATGGGGTAGATAAATCTTGCATCTAGTATTTTTTGTAGTTCTTCTTTCACAATCTCTCTTAGTGCAGGGTTAATTCTTCTTTGTGGTTGTCTTATTGGGGTGCAATCATCTCTGATGTAAATTATGTGTGTACAAATTTTAGGATCCAATCCCTTCATATCATGATAATCCCATGCAAATGCATGTTGATTGGTCCTTAATAGCTTTGTCAATAACAATTGTTGTTCTTTATTCAATTTACTATTAACATTCAAATATTTTCCTTCTAACACATGTACTTGTGTAGTTAATTCTATCATGGATACTTCATTAACACTTGGTACCTTTAGTTCATATGGTAGAAATGTTTGGGACATACCTGTTGTTGTAGGAAGTTTGTCTACAGGAACGGTGGCTGCAAGAAGTGTGGCTACAGGAAGAACATCTATAGGAATAGTGGTTGTAGGAAGGGCAAGAAAAAGTGTCTTTACTGGAGTAGCAGAATGAGAAGATGATGCCTCTTCTACTTCATAATGGTTCTGAATGATGTTAGCCAATACTTCATCCTCATCTTGGAGCTGCATGAAAGAGCTTCTACTTAGCATCATAAGTTGCACCACAGAGTTAACTTCCTCGGCCTCTTCACCAACAAGTGGCCATACAGGATTATCTTCATCATGAGATGGTTGAGCAGGCAGATAGAGAACAAAATTTTTAGTGCTCCTCCCATATGAAATGGTCATTTCACCTAACTGACATCCAATGTATGCATTTACAGTTGCTAACCATGGTCTTCCAAGAATAATGGGATATCCGCCTAGTGTGGCTTTAGGAGAGAGAATCATAAAGTTTGCTAGGTACTCCCAGGAGTCTAGAACTACCACAAGATCCTCCACTACACTATCAGGCTTGATAGTAGAGCTATTAGCAAGTTGCAGGACAGTAGGAGTGGACCTCATGCTTGTGATATTTAGTTGTTGCAGTATTTCTTTGGTCATTACATTTATTGTTTCCCCTAAATCAATCAAAGCATTATTTACTTAGACCCCATTTATAACAACTGCTACCATAGAACTTCCTAGGTCATGATACTTGGGAATAGTCACTTTTCCCAGCATGATGCCAACTAGTTGTCCCACCACATGAACTATAGTTGGGTCTTTCTTTTTCCTACCTAGCTTCTTGAGGCATGCTTCCTTGATTGCTTTGTTATATATTGGAACATCCTTTATGGCCTGAAATAGAGGTATCTAGACACATACATGCTTCAACTAATCCAAGATATCAAAAGTTGTATCCTCCTTTTCTTCGTTCTTCTTGGTAACTTCCAATCTCTGAGGAAATGGTGGCTCTTGCTTAGTCTGCTTGACTTGGATTGGTTCAAGATTTTTAGGTACACTAGACTAAATGGGATCATTCAAAGGTTCCTCTTCCTCTTCCATAGGGAGCTCAGTGATAATGGGCTTGGAAGGGACATGTAGAGTAGTACCTGAATGCAAGTGGATATCACTTACACTCACAACATATATAGGGAATTGATTTGAATCAGCAGAGTATGCAGGTTGTTGCTATGATTTGTTATTTAGATTGGGTGTGGGATGAGTTGGTAGTTGAGTAGTTTTAGGTGCATTTTAATTGGGATTAGTAGGTGGAGGCATTATAGTAGGTTGTTGAGGCTGAGAAGGTGGCTGCATGTAACTGGTTGTCTGAGTAGGCCATTGCTGCCCTCCTCTCCATTGATTCATTTGCTGCCAATTTCCTGGAGGTGGCTACCAATGTCCTTGAAATTGCTGCCAATTCCCCTAAGGTTGTTGCCACTGGGGTGGAGAACTCTGATGACTGGTCCAAGAATTTGGAGGGTTAATCCAAGGATGCGGTGGATATCCTCCATAACTGGGTGGATATGGGGGTTGCCATTGGTTACCAAAGGAATAGGAATTGAAATATGGCCCAGCATAGGATAGTGGATCTAGTGGCATACCTTGTCTTGGAGCCCAAGGCTTCCTTTGTGCAACATAGTAGACTTGGTTTCTTCAAATTGGTTTGGCTTGAACTCAGGTGGAACTTGCTTGATTTCAAGATTAGCTACCATCTTACATCTGCAATCCTTCTTCTTTTGTCTATAGTGGGGGCAATACTCTGTCAACATTGCCTCTGCCTCCTATTACTTCTTCTTGGCCTGAAGTGTATCTAGCTGAGTAGCTAGATTATTGATAATGTCTTGCTTGAATTCTGCTAGCAAATGAGTAATTTCCATTCTTGAGATTCCATTGGTAGTTGACTTACCCATGGAAGATTGGTAAGCTCTCCCTTTCTTTGAAGCTTCCCTAGAGTAGTTATGGCATATTTTCTTGATATCTTCCCAAAGAACTTGGGAAATATCTCCTCCTCCCATGAGGTCCAAGGCATCAGTGCAGTTGTCATTGATTCCTCTTAGGAAAAGCAACTTTTGTGAGTCTTCATTAAGTGCATGTTGTGGATATTTTTGTAGGAAAAACATAAACCTTGCAATGTAGTCTTCCAAGCTCTCATCTTCCTTTTGTTGCATCCTGAAAAATGTCACCTCCTCTTATGTCACTGCCTCTACAATATTCCTTGTATTTCTCAAGGAATTTTGTCTTCATGTCTTCCCAAGTTTCCACAATATCTATGCCTAGGCTCATCAACCATCTTAATGCAACCTCTTTCAAAGTGGTAGGAAATAGCTTAAGCCTATGAGAATCAATAGTATAATCATAACTCCTGCAGAGTATGTCAAACTCAAATAAAAAGGTATCAAGATCTTCTGTGACAAATCCATAAAACTTTGGGAGTGCTGAGGCAGGAATTTTTTTGATGTTTTCAACTTCATTATGATGGGCAATGGGGAAAGGAAAAGTTGGTTGGTTAGGTCTGTTCCTATTTTCATCACCCATGTCTGCTTGATGTTGTTCCAAAGAAAAGGGGTTCTCAAGCTGATTTTGATCTTCAGAGGAGACTTCAGAACTAGCCAGATTAGCATATGCATTAGCAAAGGGGTGTGGATCTTCTTCTTCTTCTAGTGGATTTTGATAGTCAACTAGTTGGAATGGATTAGGATTGTTAGGAATGAATCTCCCATAAGCATCCCTTCTCCTTCCTCTATGCATGCGGTATCACTCACAAGCAGTTAGCTCACACAAAGAATCGGTAAAGAATAAGGGGGGCCATTACTTCCTAAATGAGGATATGCTAAGAACAACTTCCAAAAACACTGCAACAAGAAAAAGTACCAATGACTCCAAAAGACTCCCTAGTTTGACACCATCCTCGACAACGGCACCAAAAATGTTGGCCTCCTACAATGATCTTAATAACTAAGCCTTTACAGACATGATTCAGAGATTGGAGATCTAACCTAAATAGCCATTTCAACCATCATGAAGGTGCATTTAACTTGTCAACCCAGGGATGTGAACTTGAAATGGGCCAACACAGTATGTGCACTAGGAACTCAAAGTAGCCATTTTATTCTATAACTAAGGAACACACAATATTGAAAGTAAATTGATTGAAAAGGAATGAAACAAATATTGAACATCAATCAATGACTATGCTAAGTAGAAATGCATAACAAGAATGAAAATCTAAGCAACAAACAGGACACTACTCTGTCTACTTTGGTTGCAGGAACAATCACAAAATGGAATTCTAGTGGCTGCAGGAATAGTCGGTGCCAGATTTCTAACTAAGTACTAAACAACAAGTAATACTAAACTAATGCTAAACTAAGAAGAATAATTACTCACCAAGTGGGCCCCCTTGGATAAGTATCCTCTAAAACTACTGAAAACTCAGATGCTCGAACTCAAAACTTTATTTTATTCACTGTGAATCATGAGTACAAAAGAGAAATGTATTTGTATTATTGGAAACTAGAGAGTGCAAGTACAATATCAAATTGTGCAACCTCCTAAAGAAGGAGCATCATATCATTATTTATACTAACAACTAAACAAGGTAGTCAACTCCACGACTGGGAGGACACCATTTAGGGAAAACAAAGGAAATGGAGTGATGGCGGTTATGCATGCATGGAATATGATCAGACATGCAGGTCCAAATATAGATCCAACATAGCAGTAACGCCCATGTATACTCAATCATTAAAGTCCACTACAAGGTGGTTACGCTCAATTGCATGGAGAATCTTCTATCATCGGCTTCCTTTGACTTGGAGCGATTCATTTGTTGGATGTTATGGTGCATGCCTAGCTGGCAGTGTCTTCCTCAACATGGTGTATTAAATCTACATGGCAAGGTCAATATGCATAATAACTGCACATCTATAATCACTCTAAGAAACATTCATTAATCACATGCAGAATCAATATAGATAATCCACATATTATGCCAAATTTCATTAAAGCTTGCAGAGATAGGATCAAGTCCAATGTCAATGGTTTGAGGGAAACATTATGAAAATATTGACATTTAACATTAAATTCCATGACATCTATTAGCAAATAAACTATAGACTCTACCCAAAAATAGACCAAAAACTAGGCTCATCAATTGGAACCATGATATATGACATGGGATTTACAAGGTGGATGGAACCTAATCCTAGCATTCTCCCACTTGACGTCAACATTGTAAATACACTCATAGGAATCACATATAAGGGAAAAACATCCCTTAGCCAAACTTGTACCATCTGAATCTTCACCATGCTCTCATGCTCCAACAAGATACCTACAAAGCAACCATGATAATCACCATTAAGCAAGAAACTTCACATCCTCCAACATGCCACCTATGGAAGAAAAAGGAACATGCAAATGTGAAACATATCAACTGTCATTGAACTTGCAACAATCTTTGCATGAACATAAGAATCAAATTCAAATAATAACAAAAGCTTTAAGTAGATTCCTTACTCATACCACCTAGAATAGCAACCACAGTGAATTGCAACTCATCCAAGATAACATTACCTCAAACTAAGGTATACCAAACATAGTTAAAAGTCCATGCCATCAACATACCAACCCAAAATCTGCAATCAAGTCTCTGTATATCCACTAGACTATCTCAATGCAACATACCAATGGACAAATGACCATATACAAGGCCAACTAAAATTTTTGCATAAACACTAAAATAACTCGTGGATATAGACAGTCCACATCTGAGTCATCCCACTGCAATCAAATGGGTGATCAGCCCACAAAACTACATAACTCGTAGATCCCAATCCAATGAAATATGTAAACTTGTCATCACAAGAGTAACCAACATACCAAGATATCATAGAGGATAACTAGACATATATCCAGAAACTCCCACTACATAAGTAATGTCAAATTTGAAAATAGATCGAGGCATATCAAGTCTATCTATAGTACTTCACATAAGGGATTGGTTAATTCCTCTATTATATAGTGTCAAGGAAACATACAATGATATGCAAATCCTACAAACAAATATGTTGCAATACCTCTCTCACCATTAATCTCCATAGCTCTTGCAAGTTCTTCACACTCAACCATGTGAAACCAAACATCCAAGAAGAATACCATGACCAAAGAGAGAACCTGCAAATCAAACCATACCCTTGTTCCACACTAACATGTACCAAGTTGTGTAATGTAAGATCTCTTTCACCATTACCAAACTAAATGGATATCAACATCTAACTTCCAACTAAAATGAAAATATAGCAGAAATAGATGCAAACCTCCCATACCGAAGGTAGATCAAACCAACCAATCATTCCCACAACAAAGGGAATATACCCAAAGCCACAAACTATTTCCTATACCTCTCCAAATAAGTCCTCAAAACTAAATCCATAGCTCAAGACCAAAACAAGGAGAACAACGGAAATCCATAAATCATCCAAATCTTCTTCTTAACAAGTCCTCAAAATGTTTATATTCAAGACTAACTCATATGAGAAGACAATATACAAAATAAATAACACACCTTATAATTAGGTGGGCAATACCTCTTAGATCATTCACCTATCGAGTAGACCAAGAGTGGGATATAAGATTTTCCTGTGCATACAACACCAAGGAATGACAATCTTCTCTTCAGGTCCATAATGGATTCACATCCATAACCAGGTGTAGGATCCTTGGTCTTTCTGTTGAAATCCTCATCAAAGAGTAACCATCACAACATATGATCCCATAAATAAGATATCTCTTAGCCTCACCCAAGTCTCTCTAGTCTCCACGAGCATCTACCAATCAATACATGCCAACTTCAAATGAAACCCTACCAAACCATGAAACTCCAAGCAAATGATTAATGCTCAAAACCAAAGAGAACCAAACAAGACCAGTATCAAAGTTCCAACTACAAAATCAGGAACATATCATGACATCATGATATAGCATCCCCTCCTAGGAGATCACATAAAATAACCATCCATCATCAAATGATGAATCAACATCACTACCAAAGCTCCTACTGAACTATGTAACCAAGCTCTCCAAGCATCACAATAACCATCTCCTAACTAAAGATCCTTCTTGGCCCCAACACAGTCAAAGAACACAACACCATGAGCTCCCAAAAGGTAAAGTACAACCATAATCTCCAAACCAAGAAGATACAATTGCTACACATCTTTTGTCAATAGAACCAAAGATGTCATAACTCTCACTACAATATGAAGGCAACATCCAAGAGCTCCTCATGACACCAACAACCATTACAAAATTCCATCCATCTTCTAATAAAATATTATCCATGGCTCACTACACACTGCAACAATAACAACTTAGAACCAAAATCTTGAAACAAAGAAGATAAAACACATTATGTAACTACATAAATCTCCCATTGGAAGTAATACCAAGTTATACATGACATCATGAACAATATCATTACCAAAACTCTACAAGTGAACAAATCTTCTCATGCACCATAAACAACTGCTATAGATTCAAATGAATAGTTATATTAGGTACTCCCAATAACCATCTCTCGCTGCAATAAGCATACCAATATAACAATGGTGACCCAAGAATGAGTCCTACCAAATAGAATCCCCATCAGACAATTTACAAGATCTACACATATGCAACATCTCAAAGGAGAAAACATAATCAATGCTCCAATATCAAATAACTAAAAAATAGATTCAACCCCACATTAGTATCATGCAAAATAGATATAATCAGGTATAACATGTGGATTTCCAAGATTCAAACAACAGAATCAACACTAGATCTGATTTTCCAAACAAACCCACATAGGAGTAACCATAGATCAATAAGAACCCTCCAAGAATCCATGCAAACCTATAACTGTCTTCATCCAAAAAACCTTGAATACAATCTCATCACATATCTACATACCACATATTTTATTCAACATGTAAAACATGCAAAACCATCTCTATAAATCTGAAATCCATTTAACCATCTAGATATTCACACTAAACATGTCATCTAAACAATGTAATAAGCACAAATCTACAAACCCATAGCTAAAGAACAAGATTAAACTACAACCCAGCAAGAAAACCAAGTTGTCCAAGAGCTTATAACATATGAAACATATCATATCCACAACTCACAAAGAGGTTAGTGGCTTATCTTCTAGTGCTTTCATGTGACCAAGGGCTAAAACCTTGAAGCCAATATAAGCACTCCATTTTGTAGTCCAAATCGAGAATGTTTCTCCATGTGACCAGGATGTCTCTACCCATCCAACATGAACACCTTATTGTTTTGCATGACCACAAGGTAAAGGAACAAAACCACCAAACAAGATGATACACACATATGGTCAAACAAGAGCTCTAAGTCACCATAACATAACCAACTTCATAAAGATCTATAAACATGAGGTTCCAATGCCAACATAGATCACATTAACAATAGTCATGGCTTCCAATCTCACAAATATATTAAAAAAAAGTTAACTCAAGAACATTCATTTTTGTCTCAAAATCCTTCCAACAACCTCCAATTCCTTCTAACAAATTCCCACAAGATTTCTAGGCTAAGAAATAAAACAGAAGGAATACCTAGAACCTAGTTAAGCTCCAACACTGATACCAAATGATGAAAAATAAATAGGTTCAATACCAATTGCTGGGAAATTCAATCTCTAGCCATAAATGACTTAAATGGATGAGATACAAGGCTTGGACTACAACAACTTAAAAATCTAAAACTTATATGAAAATATGAAAAATAAGTTGCCTTATATGGAAATACCATGATTACATCCATCTTCTTTATGATGCCAAAAAAAATATCCAAAATAACATGTTTATAAACACTACCTTATATGAACTTATAACAAAAATAAATAAATAATATCATCAGCATAAGATAGCAGCAATAAGGCACAAATCAACAACATACGATCATCACATAACACATGATTTATGTGGAGAAACCCTTGCGGGAAAAACTCCACCAAGAAGAGAGGCCAAGTATGTATTATCATCAAATAAATGAGATTACAATACAACCACTTCCATTCTCCTCTTTTTCTCCAACGTGACAACATATGTGTGACATGTCCCCCGAAATTGTTAAGCTAAAGTACCTAAAGGAAAATTAAAAAATAATAAAAAATCCAAATAAATGTCAAAACCCAAAAATGTGTAATTACAATTTAAATATGATTATAATTATCATCGATAATATTATAATTATATCATAAATATAATATACAAATTATAAATGAAATAAATTATAATAATACAAATCATAATAGAACACCAAATAAATAAAATAAATAAACGATGTAAATATTTACAATAATATGAGCAACAAGGGAGAAAATATAATAAGCAACAATTAAGGGTTTATCTAAGTCAATACTTAAGAGTATTGAGGAGCAACGGTTATTACCTTTCAAAGGGGAGGTGTCTCTCTTTGAATAGATATATTGATATAAAGATGCCAAGACATGAGTATTAATATGGGGGCATTACGTATTGAAATATATCTTTTTCATCATCGAATACTCTATGCGGTGTGTAAACTACCATTGGTGGTTGGCATTGTATTGAGGAGCGATTAAAGGCTTGGAGAATCTACGTTGCAAAGGAAACGAATGATAGACCAAATTGTCCTGTCAAGTGCTACCTGAGTGTCTATTTCATATTGGTGAATGAAGAACCATGTGCTCGGGCATGTTCGAGTTTATTGGTAGAGTTGAAATGACATGGTTGGCTTTATCGGGTTATCTAAAAGACCATTTCCGGTTGCTTGATATATACCAACATTGGACTATTGAGACTATGTGTGTGGCACGATAAAGGAAGGCTCACGAATGATAGTAACTTGTCGTAATCCATTATTTAATCAATAGAAATAAGGGTAATTAGAAGATTCGATACCTATTGGACAAAGATCATACTCAACCAGGGGGTGTGATTAAGTCTTGGAGGAAATAATGAGGAACAAAGATATTCTAAAAGAAAGGGTAGTCTCCAGGACCCGCTCAGATACAAAGTAAGGTAAGTATTTTCAATAAAAGTTCATCATCACTTATGCACATAAAAGATAAGAATAGTGGGGTAGGTATATTGTTATTCTAACTCTTAGTTGATACTTATAAAGATGTTTAAGTATATTATGATTTATGATTATATTTGAATGTATATTAGAATGGATAGTATAGTGAGAGTTGGAATGATGTGTTAACAATTGATAAGGGTATATTTAGATACACACACACACATATATATATATATAAAGGTAATATATATAATATATTGTTTACGATTATCCAATAATGATGCTTGTAGCAATTATTGAGCCTAATAAGTAATAATGATTCTATTCGTTTACCATGATGATAAGTGGTATAATAGGATTCCATCTATGGGATCTTGAAAGATGTTAATATCTACTCTGATGTATCTATAAAATATATGATTTAGAATCATTCATAGTGAGTGGTAAGAAGGAAAGGAATAAATCTTTGACAAGATCAAAATATTTATGTCATCTTCGATCTTATTAGAAGTTATTACTGAAATTCATTGATCCCTGATGTCTCTAATGTCTCTTTGAGGAGCACTCTGAATGCAAGATTCAGGATTCAGTGCTTCCACTAGAAAAGGGTCATTATAAGTGGTATCAGAGCAACTTTCCTGCCATCCTATGAAAATAGTGTATGCAAACTTACCGAAGACAAAGGATAAGAAGGCAGCATCGTCGGTTGAGAAAATAAGAGGTTCCTATAGATCAAAGTGGTAAGTACTAGGTGCGTACTTTCATAGCCCTAAATCTGCAATCATAAATACCTTTATACAATCAAAAATATAATATTTGTTAAATATGTTATGAATGCAAATATTAATGATTGATAAATATATTAATTTTTGATATTGATAAAGAAATTAATGTAGTTATCAATATTTGGTAATTGATAAATATAAAAATATAAACACTAGATAGCATAAGGGATTGTGACATATACATCCATGTGGTAAATAGATTATTTATTTTGAACTCTTAATATCTGGATGCATTCATGAATCCCCATAGCATGGGGTAATTGTGGGTAAATTGTTAATATGATAATCATTAAATACAATTGTTGTATCATCAAAAATCATGTAGTTGGTTGAGGGATGGAACCGATAGGTTGAGTAGGTGCTAGATTTCTCCTCTAAGTACCCCACCCACATGGATGACTGCAGTTTTCCATTGTTGGGCCAAGAGGGCTCGTCGTATCCGCTCTTGGGCTTAGAGAGAGTATCTATGGGCCTCCTATGGAAATTCTTCCCCTAAACTATCACATGGTTGGATCATCTTGAGAAACTCTCCATCATAGTAGGAGTTGGAAAAATAGGAGGTGTAGAAGGGATAGCAAGTGCTAGGGGCCCTTCCAAGAAGTCCACCCACATGGATGACTGCGTGTCTGCCATTGTTGGGCCAAGAGGGCCTGCATACCTGCTCTTGGGCTTGGAAGGAATACCTCTATGGGAATCCCAATGCAGTCATCCTATTCGATCATACCTATGATTGAGGAGACCAATAACTTCAACGGGGTATTGTTTGAGTCGATAATATACTTTGAGATAATTATGTGTATCCAAGTGTATTCAAAGGTTTACTTGTGACTTACATCTATGCTTTGTAACATATGTTCAGGTGAATACTTGTGTATGGCGTGCAGTTGTGTGCTTGCTTCATACTCATGTGTATACTTGATGACCTTGGGATGGTGGACAGGTCCACGGTGTAGTATGGGATGCACCAAATCCCCCTTCCCAATTGTCTGATAGTATATTGTGTTTGAGTGTATTTGTATTTAAGTATATTCTCTATGATTGTATTTGTGCTTGAGTGTATACTCTATATTTGAGTGCATACTCTATGACTTGTACTTGGATTTTTGTTTGATAATTGTAGTGTCTATGATGAAAGAGATAGTAATAGGAAATATATGGTAGGGTACATATAGATAAGTAATGGAAAATTTGATGAGTAATAGTTTTCCATAGAATCTATTAAATAACATTATAACATTGCATGATTAGAATATGCCAGCCACTACCAAATTATCATTCTTCCTTAATCAATTATTTAGGGAGGAGATTTGGAAGTGCATGGGGGGGATAGCAGATACTAGGGTCCCTTCGAGGTAGACCACCCTCATTGGATGATTGTGGTCTGCCATTGGGGACCAAGGGGGTTATTTAGTCGCTCTTGGGTTGAGAAGGGAGTGCTCTAAGGGCATCATAGTGTGTCGACCTCTCTTTCCTCGCCTATGAATTCGATGCTCAAAGAATAATAACTTGGGAGTGTTTTAGTATCTATTTGATTTGCTTAAAATTTACAAATTGAATGCACTATTACATGCAATTGCAAGAAGCAATAAATTAATAAGAAAGGCTACCTTGATTTTAATTGTGTTTGAATTAATGTCTTTCACTTTAGTATTCTTATTTCATGAAGTATTTTTGTATTTCGTGTATTTTTGTAAACTGTGATTATGCGCTATACATGTATTCATGTTTTCTCCATGCTTGTATCTTGTATGCATTTATGACTAATATATTCAACATGATTGATCTGTGGATAACTACCTGATGTGTTTTTTGATTGGTGTGTTTTCAGAATGTCTACTCCATTCTCATGTGTACCTATGATTGACAAGTATACCTCATGCTTTATATATTCAAGAGTATACGTCATGAATACTTCATGCCTTATGTATTCAAGTCTATGTTGGTGTATGCTCCATGTATTTATTCATACCTTTACTTCATGCTTTACTACTTATGTGCATTCAAATGTATGATTCATATCTTATGAGTGTGCCTCATGTCTTAGATGCTTGCTTTATACCTAATGTGCTTTAGCATGTTTATTGCATGTGTAATTTTTTGTTATGTATGTTTGATTTCTTGAGTGTATACTTTCGATTTAACATGTGTACTTCTTCAAGTGTATTTGCATACCTTGAGTGTATTAACATGCCTTACTTGTAATTCCTAAGTGTATGAATCAAATTTTGCGAGTGATTAGGCGTTTGCTATATATTTGAAGTGTTGTCAGCATGATTACTTCATGAAAGCTTTATGTGCGATTAATTCATGTTTGTCAAGATTCTCCATACATGAGTGTCTTCTTAATACCTTGAATAGGCTTTGTAACATGACTTATATGTCTTTCAATGTTCTCTCATGCTTGGTATGTTATTGGCTTCATTTCTAATGTGATTATGGCTTACAATATCTTATGTGCCTACCTTGTGACTATTTCATGTATGACAATTTGCAGCTCCATGTATGGTATGCATTCACCATGAGTGATTATATGTGTACCTATTGTATGTCATTAATTGCTACATGTCTGAAATATTTTCTCGATCTCGGATGTGTATTCATATGTGTATGTCTTGCCATGCAATATATCTCTATGCCTTACATATGTCTATGTCTTATGTGTGTATGTAATTGTGCTTCATATTTGGGTGTATTTATGTTTTATGCTTCATGCATCATGGATCTTTCCCATTATGATTCATATGTTTCCAATGTTATCCAAAATATGCTTGAGATGTATGCCTTGAGTGATTAATTCATGTCTTATGTGTACATTATTAAAGTATATTATATGACTATGATTCATACCCTAAGTGTATTCAAGTATGGCTCATGACTTATGTATTCAAATGTATTCAAGTGTGACTTATGTAAGCATTCAAGTGTATACCATGTGATCTATGTGTATTCAAATATATCTCAATGCCTTCTATGACTTATGTGTATACTTTGTGGCTTACTTTTAACGTATGTGATTGGTATTCATATGTCTTACTTGTATTCATGTGTATGTCTTGCAACTTGCATTAACACTTTGTGACTTATGTGTGTTTATACTACGTGCATTTGTGTATGCTTCATTAAGTATTTCCTTGTGTTTGCTTCATTCCTAATGTGACTTCAAACAAGGTTCCTCCATGGTGTCTTATGCTTAAAGTTTAGTTTGTCAAATTGCTTCGTGGGCAAGGAGTTGTAACTATTAAAGTGAGAAGATGTTTGGAATTGTGATTGCTTGAGGACAAGCAATATCAGGCAGGGAGGACTGTCATGTCCCCCAAAATTGTTAAGCTAAAGTGCCTAAAGGCAAATTAAAAAAAAAAAAAATCCAAATGAATGTCAAAACCCAAACATGTGTAATTACGATTTAAATATAATTATAATTATCATCGATAATATTATAATTATATTATAAATATAATATACAAATTATAAATGAAATAAACTATAATAAAACACCAAATAAATAAAATAAATAAATGATGTAAATATTTACAATAATATCAGCAACAAGGGAGCAAATATAATAAGCAATGATTAAGGGTTTATCTAGGTCAATACCTAAGAGTATTGAGGAGCAACGGTTATGACCTTTCAAAGGGGAGGTGCCTCTCTTTGAAGAGACATATTGCTATAAAGGCGCCAAGATGGGAGTTTTAATAAGGGGGCATTACGTATTGAAATATATCTTTTTCATCATCGAATACTCTATGTGGTGCGTAATCTACCATTGGCGGCTGGTATTGTATTGAGGAGCAATTAAAGGCTTGGAGAATCTATGTTGCAAAGGAAACGAATGATAGACCAAATCGTCTTGTTGGGTACTACCTAGGTGTCTATTTCATATTGGTAAATGAAGAACCATGTGCTCAGGCATGTTCGGGTTTATTGGCAGGATTGAAATGACGTGATTGGCTTTATCGAGTTATCTAAATGACCATTGTCTGTCGCTTGATATAAACCAATGTTGGACTGTTGAGACTGTGTGTGTTGTGTGATAAAAGAAGGCTCACATACAACAATAACTTTCCATAATCCAGTATTTAATCAATAGCAATAAGGGCAATTAGAAGATTCGATACCTGTTGGACAAAGATCATACTCAACTAGGGGGTGTGATTAAGTCTTGGAGGAAATAATAGAAACAAAGATATTCTAAAAGGGAGGGTAGTCTCCAGGGCCCACTCAGATACAAAGTAAGGTAAGTATTTTCAATAAAAGTTCATCATTACTTATGCACATAGAAGGTAAGAATAGTGGGGTAGGTATATTATTATTCTTAACTCTCAGTCGATACTTATAAAGATATTTAAGTATATTATGATTTATGATTATATTTGAATGTATATTAGAATGGATAGTTATATTTGGAATGATGTGTTAACAATTGATAAGGGTATATTTGGATATATATATATATATACAAGGTAATATATACATAATATATTATTTGTGATTATCCAATAATGATGCTTGTAGCAAATATTGAGCCTAATAAGTAATAATGATTCTATTCGTTCACCATGATGATAAGTGGTATAATAGGATTCCATCTATGGGATCTTGAAAGATGTTAATATCTACTCTGGTGTATCTATGAAATATATGATTTAGAATCATTCATAGTGAGTGGTAAGAAGGAAAGGAATAAACCTTTGACAAGATCAGAATATTTATGTCATCTTCAATCTTATTAGAAGTTATTACTGAAATTCATTGATCCCTAATGTCCATAATGTCTCTTTGAGGAGCACTCTGAATGCAAGATTCATGATTCAGTGCTTCCACTAGAAAAGGGTCATTACACTGTGTACCTGTGAACAACCTCCTTATGCCTCCACTTGTCCTTATTCCTGCAGAGTAACACTACATTCAACTATTCTTGTCTAATGCTACATCCAAGAGGCTGATTTATAGACTTATGAAGGCATCTAATGCACCAAAAATGGCACCCAAAGATGACCCTTCATTCCAAACATCCCCAACCTTTGGATTACCTCCACGAAATATGAAAGGACATTTGTCTTAGCATCCAATACTTTCCCTCCTACTTGGGTTCCCAACCTTCAGAAGATAAACATTACATTAAATGTAATAAATGATGGAAAACCAAGTGACACATGTTTCCTCTATCCAAGCACCCACTTGGAGAATCCCAACAGTCACTTATTTATCATTTTCTTTATCTTTTATTATCCCATTCTAGGCATCCACATGTGGGGAAAACAATATTAAATAATTATTTCCACAACCCACATTTATCGTTGCTAGTGGACCTATCACCCATTATGAGTATATTACAAATAATGGTGAAAATTAATATTACAAAATATTTTCCCAATACAACCTAAGTGCCTAGTGACACTTTCCAAGGATGTTGGAACCATGATATATGACATAGGATTTACAAGGTGGATGGCACCTAATCCTAACAGAAAGAAACATTTGGCCCCTCAGTGGAACAAATGCCTACAAAGAGGAGAAGAAAAGAAGATTCCACTAGAGAGATACATTAGTTGTGAAGATGAGGAAGATGTAGAAGAAGAGCAACCACAATTGATCTGGAAGAAGTCTCAAGCCACTGAGGAAGATACAAGTGTAAAGAGAACAAAAGTTGATAGAGTTGACACTAAAAGTGAAGAAGTAGATAAAGAAAAGAAAGGCTTTTCTTTTCAGAGAAGAGAAAAGAGCTCTAAGCCAAGAGCAAAATAAAAATCACCTAAAGTCAAGGGAAAGAAGGAGAAGACTCCTCCAATTAGGAAGCATTGTCCTATGAAATTAGATGCTTTGTTCAGTAGGATTGTAGATTTTGGTTTGTTGAAGGTGAAGGAGAAGAAAGATTTTTGAAAGCTAAACACCTGTTACAAAGGAGATGCAAAGAAAAAACACAACAAAATATGCTTAGAAAATATAGAGCCCAATATTGCCAATGTAAAAGAGTTTAAATTACAAAAGAAGAGATTACAACTTTATATAGGTAAAAAACCAAAAAAAAGGAAAAAACCTAGGTTTGCACATAATAATTAATAAAATAATTAATTATTATGCACCTAAAGTTAGCTTAAGTGAAAAAGAGATAAAAGGTAACTTAATTAATTAACCAGATATTGTTTAATTAATCAAGTAAAACCATTTACTCTAACACCCCCCCTTAAGCTAGACTTAGGGAGAAGCTAAAACCTAGAAGAAGCTACAGAAAGCAAAAAACAATGGGTCCCGGCAACAAGGCCAGATTAGGTACCCAAGTACAAGGAAAACTCTATGAAATGGAGAAAAAAGGAGAAAACCCAATGGGAAAAACTCCTCTCGAAAAAGAGATAGAAGAACATGCTGAAAGAAACATGAAGGAAGGCCTCATGAAGACCCCCCAAGGACAACTTCCTTCACCCCAAGCATAGAGCGCAACTAAAGATAGGACAGCAAGGCAAAAGGCTTCGTGAAGATGTCAGCAACCTGCTTGGTAGTGGGAATATACTCCAAGATGAGAGAACCATCCTGAATCAACTGTCTGATGAAATGCATATGAAGCTCAATGTGCTTCGTCCATTGATGCTCCACTGGGTTGCGAGAAATGTGTATAGCACTCTAATTGTCACACCAAAGAATAGTGGGACTATTAGGAGGAAAACCAAACTTAGTCATCAACTGTCGAAGCCATAAGATCTCCTGACTAGCGAGCACAACAGCTCGGTACTCAGCCTCTGTAGATGATAATGCATGAGTAGTCTGCTTCTTGCAAGACCATGTGATAGGACCAGAGCCAAGATAGAAAATAAAGCCAGAAGTAGACTTTCGATCATTGACATCACCAGCCCAATTTGAGTCAGTGTAGCCAACAATGTGAGGATCCCCTGATGTGTAGCGAATGCCATAAGAAAGGGTGCCCTGAATGTACCTCAAAATACGTTTGGCAGCTTGCTAGTGACTCTCATGAGGATCATGGGAGAATCGAGAGACAAGGCCAACCGCAAAGGAAAGATTAGGACAAGTGTGAGTCAGGTATAACAAACTGCCAACCAACTACCTGTAAAGTGTAGAATCTACTGAAGGAGTGGGGCAAGTAGTAGTCAAAACAACCCCTAACTGAAAAGGTGTGGGGGAAGGCTTGCAATCAAGCATGCCAAAGCGCTGAAGCATATCAAGAGCATACTTTTGCTGGTGAATGGATATCCCATCAGAGGACTGAATCACCTGAAGTCCAAGAAAATAGTGCAGAAGACTGAGATTGGTCATCTCAAACTACTCCATCAAAGCTCGCTGAGCATGCTGAATCATAGAGGATGAGCTACCTATGATGAGGAGATCATCAACATATAGCACAAGAATCGGGATCTCACCCTCAAGATTTTGAATATAGACTGTAGGATCATAATGACAGCGTGAGAAACTAGTGGAGAGCAAAAAAGAGTCCATCTTCTCATACCAAGCCCTAGGGGTCTGTTTGAGACCATATAATGAATGCCAAAGTCTACAAACCAAAGAAACATCCTAAACAAATCCCTGAGGCTGCTCCATATAGATCTCCTCCTATAGGTCACCATGCAAGAAAGCACTCTTCACATCCATCTGATAAATGGACCAGACCCTAGAAGCTACAAGTGATAGTACAAAGTGAATAGAATTCATCTTGGCAATAGGGGAAAATGTCTCAGAGTAATCAATACCCTCAACCTATGAGAAACCCTTCACAACAAGATGTGCTTTGTACTTATCAATAGAACCATCAACAACATACTTGGTGTGATACAACCATCAGCACCGAACCATCTTTCTACCCTTAGGAAGAGGACAAAGATCCCAAGTACTATTCCTCATCAAAGAAGAATACTCCTCCATAGCACTATCCCACTCAGGGTGACCTATCACCTCAGAAAACTTTTGAGGATCCTTTGAAAGAGCATGACTCAAAAGACTAGAACCCGCAATATGAGAATGGGTGCGATGAGTGTCTGAAGGATCACCTGCCATAGATCTTGCTGCCTCAACAGTAAAGCGAGCCCATTTGGGCATCTAAGGTGGAGCAAGTGGAGGTGGAGATGGGGGATCATCAGAATCCTCATTAGAATCATCCTCAACATAATCCTGAAGAGCCGCAGGGTGAGGAGTAGGTAGTGAAGTAGACATTGGAGACAAGGTATCCACTGTGGGAAGGTGCTCATCAAACTGGACATCCCGTCGAAACAGGACCTCTCTAGAATCAAGATCAAAAAACCTGTATGCCTTAACATCCTCACAGTAGCTGACAAAAATGAGGGGTCGACTCTTCCGCTCCATGGCTCTCCTCTGAGCATTAGGAATAAAGGCCCATGCCTCACTACCAAATACTCGAAATGATGTAACATCAGGCTTGTCATGAGACCAAGCCTCCTCATGAGTCATATGTCAAATCACCTTGTGAGGCATCCAATTCTGAATATAGTCAGCACAATTAACTGCCTCAACCCAAAAAGATAGATCCATGGACCTAGACTGAATCATACAATTTGCCATCTCCCAGCAACACCATTCTGTTGGGGGGTGTAGGGAACAATAAACTGATGCTGCAAACCATGCTCAGTGCAAAAATATCTGAAAGCATGATTCACATACTCCCCCCATTATCTGAATGTATCCGCCGAATAGAAAGGCCAGACTGCTTCTCTACAAATGTCTTGAAGATTCGAAAGGAATCAAAGACATCAGACTTGTACTTAAGAAAGTACACCCATGTGTGTCTGGAGAAGTCATCAATGAATGTGAGTACATACTTGGCCCCAGGAAAAGGAGTGGGAAATGACATGAGGTCACTATGAATCAACTCCAAGGGTGCCAAAGCACGAGTGGCGCTTCCCTTCGGAAAGGGATCCCTGTGATGCTTTCCAAGCACACAACCATGACAAACACCGTCGGTGTAGGAAATTGGGGGAAGACCAAGAACAAGTGCCTGAGTACTCATCTGCTAAAGATATCTATAATTGACATGGCCCAAATGCTCATGCCAAAGCTTACTCACAGAATTTGTATGTGCTATAAGAGATGAACCTGTACCCCTAGAAGGCTCAAATCCATCAAATCTGTAAAGATGAGATGCAATATCAACATACCAAGTAGCCACAATCAAATCAGAGTCATGGAGGTCCTGAATAACCACATGATGTGGTGAGAACTCAATTGTCTTACCAGAGCTAGAATGGAAAATCTGATAAATGGACAAGAGGTTCGTCGAGATGTCAGGAACAACCAGAACATCCTGTAGAGTACCCCCATCCAAAGTGACAGAACCTGAACCCAAGATAGAAAGCTGCGTAGAGTCACCTACTACAATCTGTGAAGTACCACAAGAGGCAAGAGAAGTGACCAACTATTGAGTGTGAGTCATATGGTGAGAAGCACCAAAATCTAGAATCCAAGTGGACCCATAGGTCGATGCGCGAGCAATGAGAGCATGACCTTTCCTTGTGGAAGGAGAAGACGACTGAGGTGAGGAGATGTGATGTTGCTATAGGGCTTCCTCGAAAGCCTCTAATCATTTCCAACACCTGGAAACTAGATGTCCTTCCTTGCCACAAAAGGTGCAAGTGTCTCCTAATTTCTTCTTAGTCTTGGATGAAGACTCACCAGACTTCAAAGATTTTCCCTATTTCGGATTAAGTGGTGGTTTGGAGGAATGCTCACTGCCTACAAAATCTTTCTTGGGCTTCAGTTTCTGCTTCTATTTCTCCTTAGATGACTGAGCAACCAATGCTTTGTTCTTTGATCCTGAGAGCATATCAATCTGAGAAAGTTGTGACTGCTCACAAGACAAACGCTCACAAAACACATCAAAGGTAGGCATGGTAAAACGAGTACCCAGACCATCCATGGTGGAGTAGAATGAAGAAGCAAATATCTGAAATGGACCATGAAGCTTTGAAAGGATCAAGTAAATGCACTCTGTGTCTGACTTATTCTTGCCACAACCCTGTAAAATAGTGCGGATTGTTTTGAACTTGGTCAAAAAATCCTCAATAGTGGGAAATGATTCAGGTAACAGTGAAGTCAGCTCTGCCTCAATCTATAATGCGCGGAACTCATTAATGGTCCCAAAAAGTGTCTCAAACTTCAACCAAATGGCGCGAGGAGTGAGCAAAGCATCAAGGTGAAATAGAAGGCTGTCTGAAATGTGCAGAGAGAGCAAACCCATAACTTCATCCATCTTGTTCCTATGCTGAAGAATCTCAAAAAGATGCTGCAACTGAGGTTGTACCTCATCTAGACAAGACCACAACCCTCATGACCTAAGAATCCTTGTCATGAAAGACTTCCAGGTGTGATAGTTGTGTGATGTGAGTAACTCAACTGAGGAGTCTGCCATGAAAACCTGCACCTGTACCTATAACTGTACCTGTACCTATACCTGTACCTGTACCTGTTGGTATTTTTTTAATTATTATGTGATCTTTCTGAATAGACAGAAGATGCAGAAGGGTTTGATTGTTTTGAGAGTTTTTAGTGTTCTCGATTTCTGATATAAATGACAAAAAGCGAGAAAAAAAACACCCACCCACAAAAGAGAAACCAAACCCTAGTACAAACTGAGAACGAGGAAGCAATGCATAAGCAAAAAAGCTTCAAAAAAAATTCTCATGTACCTGAATAAAATTTTGAGAACAAGGATCACATATTTGAATAGATCAGGCTGAGAGCTTTCCAACGCCTATTCATTTTTGAAAAATGTAGTCCATTTGCACCTTTTATGGCCTTAGAAGTGCAAAAAGAGGACCCCACTTTGACTGGAAAAAATATAGTCAAACAAAAAATCTAGTAAAAAGTACCAGTTTCATGACATCCGGTATGAAATTATCTTTCCAACGGTATCTCGTTTGAAAAAAATAGAGATCGTATGCCCATTTTATACCCAATTTCGTGAAGCCTCCTAAAAAAGCACAAATTGGCCTCCTTGAAACCCTAGGGGCTAAAAAAATAAGCCCCTGGTCCGCTAAGCCAATTTCTGTGGATGGGCAAAGAGGTCCAACGAGTTGGGGAGCTGAGAGTCGTTTGCGCCTGATAGCGCCAGGCATGCATCTGGGGAGCTCGCTGGCTGTCACGAAAAGAGCTTGGGCGGCAGGAGCTCTGGGCGACGATCGAGATGAGCACGACAGCTACGCAAGGCGCTTACCGGGGAAAGAGTAGCGGCGGCGTGGGAGCTTCTCGGCAATGCTGAGCAATGTGAAATGGCAATCTGCGTCTGGAAAGAGCAAGCATACGGTGGAGTTTGGGTGGTCGGAAAGAGCATGGGTTTAAGAAAACCCAGAGGTCATGGCAATATTGGAACTGTGGCTACAATGTAAGAAACCCGCGGAGGTTGGTGGCGAAATGAGAACTGTGGGTTTACGACGATGGGCCGAACTGTGATACGCTGGCGTCAAAACCAAGGCGCCGGAGCAGCCTACAGACGACCGTAAAATAGGGGCGTGACAGATGAGAAGAGTACTACCGCCTACAGTACTTGCAGGTCCGGCGATACTGTGCGTACTGTGGGTGCAAACCCAAAAAAAAATTCAAATTTTTTTTAAGAACCCTTTGGTTTAATTCGCCTGGTTTTTTTATAAAAAAACCCCAAACCCAGCTTCTAATGCAAGATCTCAAACTAAACAGGAGCTTCGTGACCTTTTGCTCGGGATACCATGAAGGAGAAGAAAGATTTCCGAAGCTAAACACTGCTACAAGGAGATGCAAGAAAAAAATACGAAGAAAATATGCTTAGAAAATATAGAGCCTAATATTAATGTAAAAAGAATTTAAATTACAAAAAAGAAGAGATTACAACCTTTTATAGGTAAAAAACCAAAAAAAAAGGAAAAAACCTAGGTTTGCACATAATAATTAATAAAATAATTAATTATTATGCACCTAAATTTAGCTTAAGTGAAAAAGAGATAAAAGGTAACTTAATTAATTAACCAAATATTGTTTAATTAATCATGTAAAACCAATTACTCTAACAGAAGGAAACTACATAAATGTTTTTGGATTCAAACAATGAGGATAATTCAATAGTAGAAGAGGCCATTGCTAAGTATATGGTAACATTTTATACTAGCCTAGATAAGATAGAAGACAAGAATCTATTGAAGCGGATGCAAAGATAAATGAATTTTCCTTGGAGAAGATTGGATCTTTACTATCTCATGAGGATAGATGAAAGTTCTCCAAATTGTACAACAAGAAATTCAAGACAAAACAAAGAGTTAACACTCTTATGAGCAAAGAAAAAGAAGATATTGAGAAAAAAAGGAAAGAGACACTACAGAATGTTGGAGATCTTGCTAAAGGGTTGGAAGTCCCTCCAGATAGTGAAGATCAAATGCAACATGAAACATCTATTCCAGAAAGAAATGAGCCTATTATTGAACAACATGAGCATGTACTTGAGCATGAGGATGTTCAAGAAGACATGGTAACAGATGATACCCCTATGAATGTGGAGAATGTTGTTGAAGAATAAAAGGAAGATGATAAACATAATGTCCCAAAGAAAGATGAAGCTTAAAATTATTGAAATTATCCCCCTCCAGATATGGAGAAAGATGTTGAGTAGAGAGAAGATAAACAAGAAGTCCTAAAGGAGACATAGACACAAAAAGAAGAAAACTTTCCTCCTCCAGATGGTGAGAAGTCTATAGAAGAAGAAAAGAATGTTGAAGAATGTTCTGCTAGTGGAGATAAGGAGAAGAGTGAGAACAAGGAGAAAGTGCTAAAACTATTGGTGAATCATTTGGAGCTTCTAGAGATTATTTGAAAGATTTATTGGACATGCAACTATAGTTTGAACCAGTGGTTTTTGCATGGCTCCTGTAGATTTCAATGCAACAAGGACAAATAGATATGGATAAGATTTCACCTCTACATAAGTTACATCTTGGTGATGCTTTCCCTGCCTCTGCAAGGAAGGAAATACTTCAAACACACTAGAAGAGTGTAGAAATGGTAGAAGTAGTAAAGGTGTTACGAGACAACATTCCCGAAGAAACTATTGATAATTCCTTGTTTGGTGTACAAAATTTGAAGTTGTTATTAGATTCATTTAAGGAATATTTTACTAGTTTAGAAGAAAATTTGGAGAAGGAAATGGAAAAGAAGGTCGATGACAAGAGATTGACTAAGATTTTTGATAAATGTAGTGCAACACATGGCAAGTTACAAGGTAACTTGAAGGAAGTACAAAAATCCTTGGAAGAAGCTAAAGTATTGTTTCAATTTTGCTTGACATGGCCTACTTCTACAAGGAGCATAAAAGATCAAATGGACTCAATTGAGTCACAAATTACTCAAGCCTCTAGTGCATATGATCCAATAAATGATGTAGATGGTGCTGCAAGGGCAACAATTGAAAATTTGCATGTTCAATTCTTCCTACTACACGAACAAAAAGAGAATATCATAATTCACTATAGTCAGCTTAGAGATTTGGTAAGTGCAATACTTACATCCTTTACTAGAGTTTTAGCTAGTGCAGGGAAGGTGACACAAAAGGATCTAGTGCCCAATTCTCTAGAAGAAGGAGAAGACCTCCATATATAGTATGAAAGTTTGAATTCCTTGCTTTCCTTCACTAAGAAGGATTGGGAGGTAGCTAAGAGAGACTAGGAGGCACACCTTGCCAAACTGAAGGTGTCTAACAAGTGTATTTCACCATTTGATAGTTGAAGGTGTACATTTATGTTTTATGTAGTTTTCTAATTTCAATGTATATATACAAAAGTAGTTGATGGTGTTTCAGTATTTTTTTGGTCATTTTTTGGTAAATAACATTGTTAGGGGGAACCACTTTGATGCAAATATTTCCAAAGGGAGATATTTTTAGAGAAGTATGTTGAGTATAGGAGAGAAGTTGAAAGAGGGAGATACTCTCATGTATATATATCCGTTAGGGAGAGTGATATAGTGTGCCCTTTTCCCTTAATGTCAAAGGGGAAATAGTTTGAACAGTTTTGGAGAGTGAGAGTGTGCTTCCATCAATTAAAAAGGGGGAGATTGTTGGCAACATGAGCATGATGATGTTTAGATGGTGTATGGTATTGTCACTGATGTCAACCCACTATAGAAATGGTGTGGATAATTGGCTAAGTCTTGGAGTGCAATTTTAGTGTTACAGTGAACTAGTTTTGTGGTTTGCATTGCTTTGCTATGCAATATCCTATCATGTGGTTTTGAGGTGTTGATGATTCATATTGAAGGTGTTCAGATCCAAAGTTTCAAGGTTGTATGTCTTCCCTAGTTGAAGATAATTTTGAAAGAGTATCGACTTTGTAATGGTAGTGTTAGTGGTACAAAGTGCATATTGGAATGCTCCAAATTCCATCGCGGATGAATATTATGTTGTGTGGTTTTGAGGAAGTGTTTACAGATGTCATAAGTATGTGTGCTCCAAGTGGCAAGTTTTTTGGTTTTCTGCGTGTCAAGTTGCGAATGAACAGTTGGTTTATTCAATTATTGCTTCACCAATTTTTCTATTTGGTGTTGACCTAAGGATTTTGGGGTCATGCGAAGTTGAAGTATGTAAGGAGCAGATTTATGGGAGTGATTATAGGTCATGATGACCTATTTTGGAGGTGTAAATATTTTGGTTCTTTATGCAAGGTGTGTGTTTTAATTTTTTAAGCCAACAGGTTATGTGGTACACGATTCATGCAATTAGGTCAACCTAATTGATGTTTTGGTTGGTTGTGGTATATATACAATGTTAATTCATTATGAAAAGGATGATATGAGTGAGTAGAGTATGTGTGTGAAATATGATGTAATGTGAACTGCGAAATGTGGAGTGGTGAAGTATGAAGTGTGTTAAGTTAGCTTTCAAAGCTTAATTGGAACTATAGATTTGGCATGTTGTAGATGCATTATTAGCAGTTCATTTTGGTAGTGGGCCACCATTTCCTCTATCTTTTTTCTATTTTGGGCAGTGAGCCCTTGGTAGTGAGCCATCAGTAGCGAGCCATTCTTTCTTTCTGGACAATGAGTCCACCATTCTATGATCTCCATTGTAGCCAGTTATAATATATTGTGAGCTAATCCTCATCATGGTTTTTCCCTTTCAAGGGTTTTCCACATAAATTTGGTGTTCTTGTGTTCTTTGATATGATGCATGCTTTATATGTTCCTTTCCATTATTGTAAGTTTAATGTGATGCTTTGAATGGATGTTTAAATTGATGAAGTTAATGAATTTTAATGAGTAGCGATTCACCCCCCCTCTCAATATTTCGAGTGTTGAACAATATGATTAACAATTCCAAACATGAAAGAAAAATAAGCAATACCACAAGTTGAGAAACACAAGTGACACAAGATATATGTGGAGAAACCCTTATGGGAAAATATTTCACACTCAAAGAGATCCAATGTTTATATTAATCTTCAAATGTGATACACCAATAGAACACTCTTCTCTAAATCCACCAACACTTCATTACTCTAACAACCTACAAAAAACTCTTACAAAGTTGCACTATCTCAATGCTCCAATATATAGAAGTTTGTGGGATAGAATACCGCAAATAATATTTTGAAATAATAAGAAAAACCGCCTAGAAAATCCCATGCGCCTCTTAGTGGATAGCCCAAAAACATTGTGAAACTTATTAAATGACCACATGGCCTTCACATGGGCGCGTAACCCATAGCTATTCAAAATTGGTCAATATTGAGTGCTCCATAACTCTTTGATGACTTTGATGACTTCATGCAAGAACATGCACCAACATGCAAAATTGGGAACCCCACCATGCAAAACATGCAAATAACATGCAAGGATATGCATTACAAAGTGGTTCCCACCCAAATTTTGGATGCCAAAAGAGAATATGCTCCTGAGATGCTTTGTAACCATCACCGTAGTGGGTCCATCTCTTTGAATGTAATCACAATTTGTCATAGGAAAATAAAAATAAATATATTTCCCCTCATGTCCTCTAGAATACTTTCCAAAGAACATGGAGACACACAATTATCAACTTAGTATAGCAATTATAATTTCACTATCCTAACATTCTCCCACTTGACATTATGTACTACAATTATATCCATGAGATACAAATAAAATACAATCAAGTACAATGATCAAGGCCCATGGCCTTCCTGCACCAAGAAAACTTATTTGTGGTCACTAGCTTCATGAGATAATTTGCAACATTATCCAAAGTGTCAACCTTCTCAATCAAGACCTTACCATTCTCAACCATTTCTTGCACAAAATGATATTAAACATCAACATGCTTAACTTATGAGCATGATACATAGGATTTTTGGCTAAACATATGACACTTTAACTATCACATCCTATCCTCATTGTCCTGCAATCAAAACCAATACCATTACCAAGTATCTATAACCAAACTACCTCCTTAGAGGCATGTGTAGCATCCATATACTCTACTTTGGTGGTGGAAAATGCAACTATAGGCTGCCTCTTAATCATCCAACTCACTGCACCTCCAAACAAAGTAAAAACATTGTTACTAGCGGACCTTTGACTGTCCAAGTCACCTACCCAATCTGCATCAACAAAACTTTGTATATCCAATGACTTGACCACATCATCAATACCATGATAAACCAAATAGAAATTTGAAGTACCACACAAATATTTAAACACCCTCTTAACAAAATTCCAATGCTCTCTACCAGGGTTAGACATAAACTTGCTCAAAATTCCCAATGCTTGGGCTATATCTGGTCTAGTGCAAGCCATTACATACATAAAATTTCCAATGAAACTAGCATAAGGAATGTTAGAAATCTCTTCAAAATCATCATCAGAATTAGGACACATGTCTAAACTCAACTTAGTACCAATAAAAAATGGAATATTTATTGGTTTATAGTCATGCATACTAAACCTCTACAAAATGGTATCAACATACTTACTCTAACTTAACCAAATATTTTTGTGAACTCGATCCCTACTGATCTTCATCCCAAGGATATATTTTGTAGCCCTCAAATCCTTCATATCAAATGTTCTAGAAATTTGAGTCTTAAGCTCCCTAATCATCACCTTGTTGTTACCCATAAACAACATGTCATCAACATACGAGACAATGATTAGTATATGATCATCAATAACCTTAATGTAAACACAATGATCTTCCTCACTCCTAATAAAACCCAAATTTAATGCAAAGGCATCAAACTTCTGGTACCGCATCTTGGGTGACTATTTCAAACCATATAAAGATCTCTTTAACCTGCAAACCAAGTGTTCTTTTCATTTCACAACAAAGCCGTCAGGTTGTCACACATAAATTTCTTTCTCAAGATCCCCATGTAAGAAAGCAGTTTTAACATCCATTTGCTCTATTTTAAAATCATAATAAGCAACAATAGATAATAGGAATCTAATAGAAGTTAACTTAGCAACATGAGAGGAAATTTCACCGAAATCAACTCCCTCTCTCTATGAGTAGCCCTTGCCAATGGGCTTCCTTTGGGAAAACTGGCAAGATCCCAGGTATCACAACTATCCAAAGTCGTCATCTCCTCCTGCATGACCTGCATCTAATACTCACTTTCTTTTGAAGAAAGAGCCTCCTTATAGGATCTAAGTTCATCACTAGTACTCAACAAAGCAAATACACAACGATAATCTAACGAGCTATACCTGTCAACTAGATTTCATTGTCATGTGGATCATCTCAAGGTAGGAGTAAGGGGTTCTTGTTGCTCTTCTTCTTCTACATGCTCATCTTGCACATCATTTGAACTCTCTAAACCCTCTTCTTCTCCATCCTCAAATCCACTTGGTTGTTCTTCCACATGTGCATCTTCCTAATTTTCTATCTTTGTCTCAAAGTGCACTATTTTTGTCTTATCTTTCTCCTTTGGTTGTTCTTCACATGAGTAAGCTCTAAACTCCCTGAAAATCACATCTCTAGAGAAAACCATTTTACACGTTAGTGGATTCCAAAGCTTATGACCTTTTACATTCTCACCATAACAAACAAAGATGCATTTCTATGCTTTTGGATCCATTTTAGAACACTTCTCTTGAGGAACATGAACAAAAGCCTCACAGCCAAAGACCCTTAAATATGAAACAAAAGGATTTCTACCTATCTACACTTCATAAGGAGTTTTATCAACAAGAGCTGAACAAGGAGATCAGTTAATCAAATAACATGTAGTACTTACAACTTCTTCCCAAAAGCATCTACCAAGCTTAGCACCACTCAACATGCTCCTAGCTCTTTCCATCAAGTTTCGATTCATTCTTTATGCTACACCATTTTGTTGGGGTGTATATGGAATAGTCTTTTTCTGAACAATACCTGCATGCTTATAGAACTTTTTAGATTCCCTAGAACAATATTCACCCCCATTGTCGAATCTCAATACCCTTATCTTATAATCTATTTATTTCTCAACTAAGGCTTTAAATTTCTTAAACTTAGTGAAAAATTCAGGTGTAGCATAAAATATATCCAGGTGTATCTTGAGACATCATTAATGAAAGCAACATAATAACAATATTTTCCAAAAGAGTCAACAACCACTGGTCCAAACACATCTGAATGAATGATCTCTAATAATGTCTTAGCTTTATTAGTTCGATTAGGAAATGATGATCTATTCTATTTACCAAACACACAATGCTCATAAAAAAAAAATTGCTAACAAAATAATAAAAAATACCATCAACTAACTTTTTATTCAAAATTTTCACTTATGTGACCCAATCTATGGTACCACAACATGTACATGCATTTAGAGTGCTAGATACATTGGTAGAGTTACAAAAAGTGGAGGCATTCAGCCTAAACAAAGTCCCTATCCAAGATCCTTTAGTAATCACCAAACTCCCTCTTACCAACTTGCAACCAGACTTGTCAAATGTCACATGTATTCTAGAATCATTCAAATTGGATACTAAAAGTAAATTTCTCGCAAGTCTTGGAATATGTAAAACATGATCAAGGGTTTTAACCCTTCCATCACTGAAACACAACTTTACCTTTTCCTTACCAACAATCTTCTTCATGTTGTTACCACCAAGGAAAACTTCTCCCTCATCATAAGATGAATATGAAGTAAACCATGTTGGAATATGGCTTATGGTGTTGTCATTGATGGCAACCTAAGTCATTGATCCAGTCCACATGTCATTATTTGTTCATACCAGAAGACAAAGTGAAGAACAAGGTATCCGACTGAAGTTGAATTTTTTGATCTATATGCATTACTAGTTTATCAGTTTTGGTTATGGATCTCAGGGAAGGTCGTTGGGTATCTAAAATTTCTTACTCTCGATTTTTGTGCTGTCATGTCAAGTGGTGTATGAGTTAGGAGATTTGGTCGTTCAATTTTTTGATCATTAGTATATGGAGGATGACCAAGTGATTGTGACGTGTTGCAGATGTTTAAGGCGAAATTGATTGAGGTATTTTCAAGCTTGTAGATTTTGTTTTCTGTCCTAGCTATGTTGTGATCGACTCTTGTCGATGTGCATTAAATGTTATTTATGATTTGAGCCAACAATTGGAAAATATTTTCTATTCTATTGTAGCTGACATGAAGCAATTAAATTCTTGGTAGCGAATATATATATGAGATCAGTTAATTCATTTTGGTGTGTGTATATGGTGTTCGAAGTGTGTTGATGTATATTGCAAATATCAGAAGGGTTACAAAGCGTTTATGCATAGTTTCACTTGTGCAGAAGAATATTTTGTGAAGCGAATTATAGCAAAGCAAAGCGAAGTGCAAAATCAGACAATAGGTCCAGAATCTGATCTATGAGCCTAACCGGAACTGTAACTAGGAATTTGTAGATGCTACTTTCTTAGTTCAACCTTTTGATGTAATCCAAATCTTTGTAAGGCAGTGAGCCTTCCTGATTTTGAGCAGTGAGCTCTAGGTAGTGAGCCTAAATGCAAGTGCATTCCCATTTTGTAAAACACTATATTTGAGTACTCAAATTGTGGATTGAACTCCACCGTGGTTTTTCCCCTAATAGGATTTCCACGTAAAAATCCTTGTGTTATGGTGTTGTGGATGATTACTTTATATGTTTGTATCTTTCTCTTGGTTGAATGTTATAAATGGTTTAAAGAATAGATTGATAATGTTAAATATTGTTGAACATTGATTCACCCCCCCTCTCAGTGTTCCCTGATTCCAACAAACCACTCCTTGTGAGGAGTCATATGGTAGGATCAACCTAAATCAATAAGCCAAGCATCATTGGTAATAGTGTTAGTAAAAATAAACAAAGCATCAAAATCACCATCTTCTAAGGACTTTTCCATGGAAGCATCTAAACTCTTTTTCTCGTTTTCGCACTCCTTCACATGTCCTCTCTTACCACAATTCCAACACTTTACTCTGCTCTTCTTTGGGATTTTAGAACATCCTTTAGACTTGTCTCTCTTTTTTTCCCCTTTAGGCCCTCCTTTTTCTTTGGATCTTCCTTGCACATGCAAGGCATCTTGGGAGCCTACATTCATTGACTTTCTTCTCATCTCTTCTAAAAGAATTATAGTAATGAGACTATCCATATTTGGTTCTGTACCGCCACCACTTATGGCAACAATTAGATTTTCCCAAGATTTGGTTAAAGAACAAAGAAACAAAATAAATTTATCTTCTTCTATCTTAACATCTACAGATGCAAGCTAACTTATAATCATATTTAAAGCATTTAAATGTTTTGTAATAGAATCACCATCTTTCATTTTCAAAGAATACAAACATCTTTTGAGAAATAATTTATTTGCTAGACTTTTAGTTTGGTAAATTTTAGCTATCCTCCTCCACAACTTGTATGTGGTAGATTCTTCTAAAACATTCAGGAGGACGAAATTTGCAAGACACAACTGAATGGTTCCTCGTGACTTCTTGTCCATTTTCTTCTAATTTTCATTAGACGTTGATTATAGTTTCTTTTCAGTTGAAACTGAAAACCACTAATTTCTCTCTTCAAGGAGATCTGCCATCTTCAACTTCCATATTTCGTAACCAATTCCATTGAATTTCTCAATATCTAGACATGAGGTAGAAGCCATGGTTTTCAATCTTCTTCACAAATCTGCAAAACCCACAATACACAAGCTCCCACTACAACCAAAAATCCTTCAACACTTAAAAGAAAGGCATCCCTCTCTTAACAAAACTGTTAGCTCTTATACCAAATGTTGGAAATTCAAGGTGAAACTTACAACAATAGAACTTAATAATATGTTTGCAAATCTAAAATTATGTATCCAATATTACCATAAAGTGATTATGTGATTAACAATTCCAAACATGAGAGAAAAATTAGGAATACCACAAGTTGAGAAACACAAGTGACACAAGATATACGTGAAGAAAACCTTGCAAAAAAAAACTTCACACCCAAAGAGATCCAATGTTTGTATTAATCTTCAAATAAGATACACTAATACAACACTCCTCTCTGAATTTTGGCAGCATTTCATTACTTTGATAACCTACCAAAAAAATCTTACAAACCACCATCTCAATGCTCCAATATATAATTTTTGTGGGAGAGAATACCACAAATGGTATTCCAAAACAACAAGCAAAACCACTTGGAAAAAACCACAACCCCCATAATGGACAAACTGGAAAAATATGGTAAAAATTATTAAATGATCACATGGCCTTCACATGAGCACCTAACCCATAGCTAATCAAAATTGGTCAATATTGAGTGCTCCATAACTCTCTGTCGGCTCCAACAACTTCATCCAAGAACATGCACCAACATGCAAACTTGGACGCCCACCATGCAAAGAATGCAAATAACATGCAAGGACATGCATTGCAAAGTAGTCCCCATCCAAAAGTTGGATGCCCAAAGGGAATATGCTCCTAGGATGCTCTATAACTGTCACCGTAGTGGGTCCACCTCTTTGAATGCAATTATAAATTGTCATAGGAAAATAAATAATAAATATTTTGCCCCCGTGTCCTCTATAATATTTTCCAAAGAATGTGGAGACGTATGCACAATTATCAACTTAGGATAGAAATTATAATGTCACCTATCCCAACATCCTCTCAACAATCTATATTAATGGCTTATTTTATGCTTGTAGTAGTAATAATATGATTAAAGAGTACTACTTGCACTTTATATAACTTTGCATTCTTGCTATTTGCTCTCACATAAAGATTAAAGAGTAAT
>VDFB02373365.1:203172205-203254297 GCA_007258455.2 Sequoia sempervirens
AAAATACATTACTCTTTTGTACACATGATTCATAGTGAATAAAATAAAGTTTTGAGTTTGAGCATATGAGTTTTCATTAGTTTTAGAGGATACTTATCCAAGGGGGCCCACTTGGTGAGTAATCCATCTTCTTAGTCTAGCAATAGTTTAGTATTACTTGTTAGGTGCCAGTTAGAAATCGATACCAACTATTCCTGCTGACCACTAGAATTTCATTTTGTTGTTCTTTACTTGAGTCAAAGCGGTGGTAGTGTGTGTTTGTTGCTCAAATTTTTATTCTGTTATGCATTTCCACTTAGCATAGTCATTTATTGATGTTCAACATTTGCTTCATTCTTTTTCAAGCAATTTACTTTTAGTATTGTGTGTTCCTTAGCTATAGAATAAAATGGCTACTTTGAGTTCCTAGTGCACATACTGTGTTGACCCATTTCAAGTTCACATCCCTAGGTTGAAAATTTAAATGCACCTTCATGATGGTTGAAATGGCTATTTAGGTTAGATCTCCAATCTTTTGAATCATGCTGTAAAGGTTTAGTTATTAAGATCATTGTAGGAGGCCAATAACAACCCCATAGAAAATTATCTAAATATATGAGAAACATGGAAATGGCATATAAGAAATTTTGAAGATAATTGGAAGGTGTAGGTGGTGGACATTAGAAAAGGGCATACAGAGTGTGTCTTACTAGATTACAAAGTAGATTAGGACTATCCTAGCCAAGGCTATTATGTATGGGTACATATTGTGTTTATGAAAATTAATTCTTCTTGAGTGTAGCCCTAGCTTCAAAGATTTTTTCACTAATCTTTCAAGGTGCATAAAACCATTTTCTAAGGTTGTCTCAAATACACACTACTCAACATTTTAACATCAAATTTATTATTTTTCATAAATTGATAATGAATATAGATACCTTTATTGTTATTAAAGATTAATTCATTTTTTCAATGTGTAAAACTATATTTATCAAATGCAACAATTATTTCATAATAATTTGAATAATTAAATATTTAAAATTTGATTTTAGATATTTATTCATTCTAAATATCAAGAAAATTAATATTTAATATTTAATATCAAAGACAAAGCCAATCTTAACTATTTGTTAACACATGTAAAATAATTTAATAACTATATTTTACATTTAAATGTCTTTAAGGTCTCCCAAATTCTTTCTAACAAGAATAGTTTATCATCAAAAATAGGGTACATGTAAGACCCATGAGAATATATGACTAATAGTATAATTGTGTAGAATTGCTCATTTGGAATGAAATGATAAATACCCTATAATGTCCCCCATTCCAATGTTTTCAGATATCCATAGCATGCAATTTATTATTCATTTATTAATGCCAAAACTTTAAATAGGCAAACAATATGATAGGATGAAATATAAATGTTCTTTGGTCACATAGTGGCCAATGCTTGTAATAGTACTATTTTGACTGACTTTAATTAATGGGACGAGTGTGACTCTAATTAGTTGAATCAAGGGTTTATAATGTCTCGTAAGGTGGGGCAAACAAAATCATATCTCTAGAAAATGTGACAAGAAAAGTAATTGATAAGACAATTTCTTAAGCTATTATATCCTTGGCACATAGTGGTTAGGCCCAACATCACATTCATTAATCAATAAATTATGAAAGGAATGTTTTATTGCTAAAAATAGTGGTTCTTTTCATTGAAATTTGTAGCTTGTCATTGGTCATTCAAGCTTGACATTGATGGTTGGTAAACTTGTCGTTGGTACTTTATGATTTCTTCATAGTTGGTGACTATATTAAAGCTTTGAACATAAAACATAATGGTATATATTAATATTTTTAAATATATTTAAATATTTTTTAAAGTAAAGTTGACTTTTAAAATAGGTGTTATTTTCTTTTTTTTAAAAAGTACAAGCCATTAACATTTTATTAATAAGGAATGAGTTTACAAGCCCTGGTTCAAAAGGAGCATACTGGCAAGAAAGAACTAGGGAAGAAAACCTCTAGTTATAGCTCCAAAAAAAATAGAAAAAAGAAACCGAGAACCCCAACCAAACCCACAAAGAAACCCCAAACAATGTGAACAGATAGACTTTATCACTTAACCCCCCAGAGAAGCCCCCCACAAAATAAAAACCCAGTACAAGATACAAAAGCTTGGTGCTAGAGACTAGAACAAATCATGTTTCCTTATCAGCCACAAGCTAGATCCAGCTTCATAGTATGACGAAGGCAGAAGATGATCCAAAGAGAGTTTCACTTTTTTCTTTAGAGGAAAAGAAGTAGCATTGTTGTATGACCTAGCAGCTTCATCGAGCAGAAAATGAAATGCCAAAAATAAAATAGGTAGTTTTTAGTCTTATGAATTTGATCAAATAATTTTATTAGAAAAAATTGCCACTATAAAATTTGTTAACAATAAAAATGAATTATCAATACAATCAAATATTCTTTATACATATTTATAGTCCACTGCTTAAATATTTCTTATAAAAAAAATCTAAAATATTTTAAGAAATAAAAGAGATCATCATCATATAGACTTTCAATCGAATAGCTTAGCTCACAATCATTGTTAATGGATGTAAGTTTAAAGTATTATGTAGCTCACAATCTACTTATTCCTTGACTATTAAATGTCGATGCATTTATTTGGAGTTAAAGGTGATGAATTTTGAGTTTAAGCACTTAATTTATAAATTAGGTTATTTGGATAGTAGTTTAAAATAAGATGTTAGTAAAAATTTAGAAATATTTACAGATTAAATATTTCTATATTTTTTTGTTGGTACGCAAGATTAGTATATATTTTATTAATAATAATGTATTTACAAATGTCTGTCAAACAAGGAGAAAATTTATTCAAAAAATTAAATGTTCATCCAACTAGCATAACCACCTTTAGTAAAGCAGTTACCAAAATGAACTAACTACCAAATCGACAGACTAATCGGCCAAAAAAGACACCACAAAAAGCCATAATAATGGTTGTATCGCAACCAAGGCTTCCAATGGAATTGATAAAACTAACCCCTACCCCTGCATATAAAAAAATTCTACCCAAAGCCCAACTTACAAAAACTTGTTTAATTTAGCAAAGTCCACAAATTCATATTTGTGCTCCACGCCACCAACCACCCGCAACCCAAAGAATTTCTTTAGAAATTTGACCACCACTGCCACTAACATCAAATGTCTCATCAAACTCGGCCCATGCAAATCCATGAGGAATGGGAAGATCTTCACCGTCTCCTCCGTTTGAAACCATTCCATGTCGCAAGGCCTTGGACAGCCCTTGCCTTCAATCACGGCACTCAGAACCTTGTCCACTCCTTCCACCAAGTCCTCTCTAAACATTTTAACCAGCAAAATTTTTGCTTCTGCCTTTGAAACTTTACTATCGAGGAGAGATGCCAGGAACTGAGAGGAGACGTGCAAATTGTCCCTCCCATACTCTAAGCACTCCAAATGACCAGAGCCTAGAACCATTTTCACAACCGCCACCACCAACGGGTCATTATTTAGTAGAATTCACTTCAATCTATGATCAATGACCTCCCTAAATTTCGTTTGCCTCACCAACAACCTCAATGAAATCTAAGTATCAGCCCCAAAATGAATGAGGCTTGCCACCAAGACTTCAATGATAAATTTTGAACCCTTTAGCAAACTAACAATGGTTGCACCTGGCTAGTATGAGGGAAGGACACCCACATACACCACACCCGTCTACAAAGAAATTCATTCACCAAAAATGATGTTGGCTTTCAATAAATAAAAAATGTGGATCACAAGGCCGACTTCGCCAACCACAAATGGTACCTCGTCCAGCGTGCAAGATGTCCTTGCAAAGGGGAGAAAATCCTTCACCATAATATATACTCATATCTAAGCATTGGAGAGGGAGCCATAGTTGTCCTCCTTTGCAAACTGTATGTCATGTGAAAAGACAAGCCTCAATACACATTCCAAACATAAATTCCTACTCACAACTCCAAGCCCGATCACCCATCCACCATGGCATCAAATGCCACCTCCCTTCGCCAGTATGGAGGGACGCCCGCCCTTCCACCCAAAAATATTTATATATTATTAATATTTATAGGATATAAAGTTTTGAATAGGTTGATTGATTTATTATATTTCGACATATTGGATTTCTATTTATGTGTTTAAGCATAGTATAATTGGTAAAATATTTAATCTTGATGTAAGGAGATTATATGTTCAAAACCATTAGATATTTATGAAATGATTTTAAATAAAATAAACTTCATATTAAGATAAAAATGATGATATACATTACAAAGTATAATCCAAAACAACTATTTTTATTCAACATTATTTATAACTTTCAATTGACATATTTTTGAGTTAGATATATAATAATCAAGTGTGAAATATTTCTAATACTTTTAGGTGAAATTGAATACAATGACTATATCTAAATATAAATGTTTATTACCTTTTAAAAAAAATTTATTTTGAAAAATTCTTATCACTCCTATGGGTTGACCTTACCTTCTTGACAAGAACTTTAAGATAAGATCAATAATTGTCATCCATATGATTTTAAAATGCATCATTACTCGAATTTTATCAATCATAGGAGGCTAAAATATTATATAAAGAAATTTGTATATTTAACAACAAAACTTGGTGGGTGAAATACATCTTAAATTTAGTAGATAATTTATCATTTAGTTATGATTATTTAATTTAAAGATTTTTTTTATATCTTACATTTGGTATAAATGAATTTATTAGATCATTATTATGTTTTGAATTTAGATAAATTTGATGCTCTAATAGGCATAAATGGTTAAGATAATATAACACATTTATAAGTGTGATAGCCAACAAATAACCCTCAATCATCACATGGGGACATGTAGAGTTTCACAAAGGAAGAAATAAATCTCTTGTAATAAAAATCATTATGTTGCTTAAATTATATAATATTTGAAAATATTGTGTATGTTTGTGTTCATTTTTCTACATGTATTTTTATTAATTTCAAATAATAAACATTAAACTTCCTTATACACTAGGGATGAGGATTACATAATTAACAATCTTATTTATATTATTAGGCATGTTATTGGTAAAATAATGATAATTTTAAACACGGTAGGGGTATGATATAATAATAGCATGAAAAAAAGTGACTATATTGGTATACCATCAAGGTCATGACTTATCGAAACTAATACTACATCATATTATCACTTGGGGATCTAAATTTAAGGTGATTAATTTGTGTTGAATGCACAAGACAACTGAGAGGGGAGTGAATAAGTTGTACATTACAACATCAAAACCCTCATTATCATTTAGATCTACATTAGTCTCTAAAATCCTTAACAACCATTAAACCTTTATCATGCATTAGCAAAATATAAACATGAGAAACAGTAATGCAAACACATGGGAACACCATATTTACGTGGAAAACCCAAGAAGAAAAAAATAACGATGAGATTAGCTCACAATATAAAGTAATTGCAACATCAATACAATAGGCTCACTAGATCAGAGGGCTCAATACCCAAAACAAAGAAGGCATCACTATTAATGGCTCATTGATATAATAGAAAGAAGAAGAAAGAAGATTGTTAAAATGAGAAATCCATCTCAAAGCAACAAAAAATATTTGAGGGGGGATAGGTCTATCCCATCTTCATTAGGGCACGTCGGGGCATTCTGGGTTGAATCTTCCTAATTATTCTTTGATACAACATTCAAATGACTTTACATTATATCAAAGAGGGAAAAATGTAGACATTGAAAAATATCCTAAGCCTATGAACACCATTTTTCACATCAATTCCCCTTCTTCCCTACATAATTAAATAATTTTAAATTTTTGATTATTGTCTAAAGTCATGTTCTTCTATTAATTAAATAATTTTAATTATTTATTAATTCATTTCCCCTTTTTTATTCTTCATTTGATTAATTAAATTAATTAATTACATCACTAATGTTCCTTTCTCTCTATAATTAAATAAATTATTATTTATTTTCATTTTCCTTCTATAATTAAATAATTATTTTAATTATTCAATTATTCATTGACCTTTTCTTCCATAATTAAATAAATCCTTTTTATTTAATTATTTCCTACTTTTCCCTCCACTATTAAATAATTATTTTAATTATTTACTAATTTGTCATTTTCCTCCACTTTTTAATTATCTAATTGTTTTCAATTATTTTAATTAAAAGTCAACTTTTTCCTCTTCTTCTATGATTAAATAATTACTTTAATTATTCAATTATTCACTTTCCCTCCTAAATTAAATAATTTTATAATTATTTAATTTACTCCAACAACCTCTTTTTTTGTGCCAATCTCCTCTTTTATCTCAATTAACCTCCACCCTTGAGAAGGTTTTATTTCCTTTTAATCTTCACCATCCATCCTTAACTAAACCCTATTTTTGCCCTGACCCTATTTCCTTACTTCTCAAAGCAATCTCATTCATTGATCTTCATCATTTAATCTTGGCCCTTCATTCAAATTTGGTTTTCTATAAAAGAGACCTATCCCTTTCATTTCAATCCTACAACCACTATCTTTGATATTTTAATATCACTATCATTAGGCTTATTCTTGCATACTACAAATTTGAGGGCAAGCTAGCATATAAAGAAAAATGGAGAATAGCAATGAAGGTGATTCAATTGAATGACATAGAAATTATGGTAATATTACTTTGTTGTTCATGTTTCTATGTTCATTTGTGCTTCACTATTAGATTAGGGTCTTTAGGGCTTGAGTTTTAGGTAGTTGGTGATTGATACTATTGATTCATGTGTTGTACCTTGATTTTACCCTATTCTACAATATGTTTGTCATCTCTTAAAATGGAGAAGAGAAGAATCCCTTCAACATGGTTTCAACTTTTCCATTTCTTCTATTTGGTGGAGCAAACATATCCTTTATCATGGACAACCCCTTGCATTACGCTTTTTGAAGCATTCCTATTCTTTGTTCAAAAAAGGGGTCCATAATGTTGGCGATCTATGGGACTTTCAATCAATGTGTTGATCACAATAGAATATGGTTTAAAATTAGTTCAATCTTAGTAACAAACATAAATATTTCTTGATCTTTGTGCAATCTTTAGTGTCGTTGAAGTTGTCTATGAAACTTTATGCTCTAATCTATTGCAAATTTTTCAAAGACTAGTCATGGTTGTCTTCATATCCTTTTTTATTTTTCCCTTTAAAAAAGATATAGTTGAAGCTACTTCCTAATTTTTCTTTGAAGCCATGTTTGAATACTAAATGGAAGTGTGGTTCAGTAAGAGATTTTGGTTAAAATTATCTACTCAAATTTGGAGATATAAAGTTAATTCAAATGCTCAATTAATTGCATGGAAGATACTACACTTTAAACTGCCCATTGGGGATAGATTAAAATGTATTATGATCCAACCAACTAATTGTCCTCTTTGTCACAAACATGAAAATATGAAGCATATTTTTTGGAACTTCCAATTTGTTAAAAAGTTGTGGAATTTTATGTTCAATGATTTCTCTATTATCTTCACTCACAAGTTAAATTGGAAAGAATCTCTTCTTGGAGATAGTCTTTATGATAATAGAATTATTGATGGTGTGAGACATGTAATTTTGTTACATATATGGAGAAATAGATGCAAATTTTTCTTTACTAACAATAATTTGATCATCAAGAAGTTGTATTTTTAAGGCTTTACTTTGATATATTTTATTGTTTTGATGCCCTATTTCCTATGTGTTAGGGTTAGGAGGTAGATATATATTAGTTAAATGCATATTTCAACAATAAAATGGAGAAATAGAACACAAAAATAATGGACAACAATAAGACAACACAAAGATTTAACATGGTTCACCCAAAATTGATCTACATCCACCAACAAGAGGGCCCAATATATATATATTAAACTTCCAACAAAAACCTTTACAAAGACATGCAGCAACATTTGCAACTTGCAACAACGTTTTTCATCATGTTTTAACACTATTGTTTTTACACAACCTTTGTTGCAAGTACCTACGACACTTCCTATGTTTTTCCAACCACAAGATCGTAATTTTTTTCTAAAATTTTTCATGCCCTGTTGCCCTCAAAACTCTTATGTGAGTATTGGGATATGGTCCCACACATCTCCCATTAATTACAAATGAACTGTGGCCATTGGTTTTGTCTCATGCACCCAATAACACATTTTATTTTGGATGGTTACAATAACTAAATGTAGTTGTCTTTAATTAAATATTATAACTAGTCATTTCTGGCATTTAATAATTGTTTGTAGCTATTATTTTAAATACAAGTACAACAAAATATTTAATAGTGTAGAAAATTATTTAATAAAAAATAATATGAAGATTTTGTATCTGAGTTTGATTTTTCTTATTAACACAACAATCTTCCACTTGGAGACAGATCAAACTCCACTCCATACCATCTCCTACTTGGAGATTGATCATAACACCGCTTCCCCTGCAACTCCCAGTGGAAGCACCTTGGACATTGTTATTCTATTTTAATTAAATTCAACCTTGAAGGCCAACCAAAATTGAAGAGGAGCTTAGCTTATGCCTTGTCACTGCCTTTGTAAACATATCCACTAGATTTTCATCTGTATGAATCTTCTCCAGCCTTACATGTCCATCCTCCAACACCAACTAAATAAAATTATATCTCAATTGTATGTGTTTTGTTTTCGAGTGCAAGGTAGAATTCTTTGCAAGATGTATAGCACTTTGACTGTCTGTAAACAAGTAACTTTCAGCCTATAGTTTTCCCAACTCTTCCATGATAAGTTGCAACCATATCATCTCTTTTCTTTCCTTTGTTTTAGCTACATACTATATCTTTGTGGTGGATAAAGCAACCACCATTTGCAAATGAGAAATCCAACTTATGGTTGTCCCACCAACTGTAAAAATATAACATGCGATACTCCACCTGGTATCAATGTCCCCTGCCAAATATGAGTCAACATAGCCTCTTAAATTAATATTAGAGCCCCCAAAACATAAACATTTATTGGATGTACCTCTCAAATACCTAAGAATCCATTTTACCACATTTCAATGCTCCATTCTAGGATTACTCATATACCTACTAACAAATCTTATTATATGTGCAATATTTGGTCTCATGCATACCATGGCATACATTAAACTACCTATAATTGAAGCATATGGTACCTTGGACATTTTATCTTCCTCCTCTTGTGTCTTTGGACACATATATTTGTCAATTTGACATGACTAGGCAAAGGTGTGCTAATAGCTTTTGCATTCTCCATATGAAATCTCTGCAACACCTTATTAATATAATCAACTTGAGATAAAAACAATTTTATATTTTTCCTATCTCTAGTAATCTTCATACCAAGGATTTGTTTTGTTGCCTCCAAATCCTTTATAGCAAATTAATTTTCTAACTATTGTTTTAACTCCCTTATGTGATCCATGTTAGACCCCGCTACAAGTATATCATCAACACATAAGCATAAAATAATGTAGCTATCATCATCTAACCTCTTAAAATAAATACAATGGTCTAAATTATATTGGTTGTAGCTTTGCTCAGCCATAAAACTATCAAATTTAATATACCATTGTTGAGGTACTTACTTCAAGCCATATAATCTTTTCTTCAATCTACACACAAATTTCTTCTTACCTTTAACCTCAAATCCTTGTGGTTGTTCCATATATATTTCTTCCTCCAAATCACCATGGAGACAAGTAGTTCTAACATCTAGCTATTCCAAATGCAAATCTTCAGCAGCCACAATACTTAAATAATATGAATAGAAGTCATTTTAACAACTAGAGAAAAGATTTCATCAAAATCAATGCCTTTTTTTTGTGCAAATCCCTTTACAGCTAACCTGACTTTAAATCTTTTCTTACCTCTATCTTCCTCTTTTAGCCTATAAACCCATTTGTTTGGTAAGTCCTTTTACCTCAGAGGCAACTCGTGATAATTCCCAAGTCTATTCTCTTAGCAAGGAGTCCATTTCTCTTCATTCATGCCCCATGAAACCTTGGCATCCACTTGCATAGCTTCATCATAGCATTTTGGTTCACTAGCATTAGTCAATAAAATAAAATACAAAGAGGGAGAAAATCTTTCCAAAGGTCTACTTATCCTTGAAAATCGTCTAACATTCACTGGAGTTTGTGGTATTTGCTGTTGTTGTTGCAGAGCATGAGGAACCTACTAGAACATCATTATTTAGAATATAATCCAACACTACATATCATTTCTTTCTTCTCATGTTGTTGGAACCACCTTGTAACACCTTCTCATTAATATATGACATCCTGCTTCTCATAGTTTTTATTTTAAAATCCCAAAGCCTATAACCAACTATCAATGCCATATCCAAAAAATATACATTTCTTTGATTTTACATCAAGCTTGGTTCTATTTTAGAATCTCCATGTGTAAATGCTTCACAACTGAAGGTTTTGAGAAAAGAATAACTCACCTTCTTACATATCCATGCTTCATCTGGAATACCACAACCCAAAGGATTAAATATACCTTTATTAATTAAATAAATAGTAGTGTTTACAACCTCTTCCCACATGTTTAAAGGCATCCCAACATGCAATATCATAGTCTGTGCATGCTCCATTATTGTTATATTCATGCACTCAACCACTCCATTTTCCTATGGAATCCTTGGTGTTGCAAGTATGAGGTGGTGTCATCAGATGTCAAAATGGTTAACCTGCTGTCAACTAGTTGTTGTCACTGATGTCATGGAAGTTGGTTTTTAGTTGTATATGTCAAGGATATTGAAAAAATTGTAATAAAGAAAGTTTGCAGGTATTTTGTGTGTGCTTCGGGATGTGCTTTATATTGCCTATATGCTTTTGAGTTCTTGGCATATTATTCATGGTTGTTGGTATTTGTTGTATCTAGAATTTTGGTCTCTTTGACTGTTACACAACAGAGATGATTTTCAACAATTATGAACTATGCATTTTAGTGTATCTAGCTATGGTCTAGGAGAAATGTAGTTGCTCCAGATTTCTCAGTATTTTGGTTTCAAGACTTGTGGTTCTGAGAGTAAGCTGATGAGGTTGTGTTCAAGTGAAATTTGTTATCTAAAAATATTTGACCGCCATATTGCGGTGTGCTTAATTGTTTTATGTGTTTTACACTCGGGTGTTGGTCAACCTCGTTAAGCACTATTTATGAAGTTCATGAAGCATGGTGAAGCTATTGGGACTTATTTGGTCCCTCTCATTAAGGCGTGCTTAACAATTCTCATTCACCACCTATAGAATGTTTTTGCACCAACCTAATTTGAATTTGTAAATATAAATATGTGGGCCAACTTTGATGAGTTTCAAAGTTGAATATGATATAAATATGTTTAGATGTGTGTGAAAGAGGCATGGATGTATGAATGAATGCAAGCAAGATACATATGAAATAGATGTGAAATTGTGTGTGTGTGTGTGATGCGAGTTTGTGTAGATCAATGTGAAATTCATAAGGAAAGTTTCTTAAAGCAGTGAGATGAAGGTGTACTCTATCATTTGAGCATGTTTTCAAGTGTATGAGTGAATTGTGGTGGAAATATTTATTGCATTGAGATAGTTTTCTATCTATTACAAATCTCTTCTATATTCTTTGTAATTATGTATGGAGACCTCCTCAAGTTTCTAACCCTCATCGACAATGACTCTTATTTTATACTAGTCGGACAAGTAAGTCTTGTCTTGGCAGTGAGCCTTTGTATTCGGTTTTGGAATTCTTTATATTGTGAGCTAATCCTCACCGTGGTTTTTACCTCATTGGGTTTTCCATGTTATTCTTCTATTATTATGTGTATGGTTTTACTTCTTTCTATTTTGCTTTACACTTTCTAATGATTAATCACATTAACAGAGTAAAGGATTTTGGTGGCTGATAAATTGATCTAACATCCGTGGAGTTTTAAAGTTTTAAATTGCTACAACTCATTCACCCCCCTCTCAGTTGTCCTCTTCAATAATTGGTATCAGAGTTTGGTTCCTTGGAGAAGAGCTTAACCGCTTAAGGAAGGTCTAGGATGGCGAGCAAGATCACTAATGAGTGTCCTAGGTGTGATGGGACTGACTATACCTTCTAGAAGACAAAAATAGAAGGATATCTAGAATAATATGGATATGATGTTGAGAAAGCTTATAAGATCGTATACACTACTCCTACTAATGGTCCATATGTACACCAATGAGATCAAGGTGCATGAAGCAAAACAATGACAGTCTATTATGAAGAATAGTCTTTCACATTCTAAATTAATTAAAGTTGCAAACTTGAAGACTGCTAAGGAGGTCTGGGATGCATTGGAAAAGATTCATGAAGGAGATGAAAAGGTCAAAGAAGTAAAGTTGTAGAATTTGGAGGCACAATTTGAGATCCTATGTATGTTTGAAGATGAGAACATTAAATCCTATGCACAGAGAGTGGATGAGCTAGTAGGTGGAATGTGAGGACTTGGTGCAACAATGGATGAATCCATGATTATGAAGAAGATTCTCAAAACTCTCCTTGATGCATATAGTGAAAAGGTATTTTCTATTGAAGAATTTGTGGATTACAAAACCTATACTAAAGATCAGTTTTTGGGTACTCTAACCTCATTTGAAATGAGAAATCCTAGCTTGAGAAATGGATCAAAGTTATAAATTTCTTTTAGGGCTACAAATATTGGAGATCTAAATGAAGAGAACTTAGATGAAGTAGAAGCTAAATTTTTAAGAATGACAAAGGGCTTCAGTAAGTATCAAGGTAAGTTACCTTTCAAATGTTTTAGTTGTGGAGGAATTGGTCATTATGCTTCAAGATATCCTAAAAGAGCTGAGAGGAATAAACAAAGAGAAGGAAAAGATAACAAAGGAAAGATGATCAAGAGAGCATATTATGTAAATGAAGATGTTGGTATCTCTAATGAAGAATCTAATTATGGAGATTTTGATGCTAACGAATGTTTTTTCTTGGCTATAAAAGATGAATTTACTTTTGCTAATACTGAAAGATAGGTGAAGGAAAGTGCTCTAGAGAAAGTTGAAGATACTGCAATCTCTACCCTTCATGCTAAACAAGAAAAGAACTAGTGAGTTGTTTACGTTGGTTGTTCACATCACAAGACTAGAGACAAATGTAAGTTTGTTAAACTTGAAAAGTATGATGGAGGATTAGTTAAATTTTGAGATGATTTAGGGGCTAAGATTTGTGGAATAGGTTCAATTGGTTTTTATGGCAAGCATAACACTCCATGACATCTACTGGTGTTTACCGTTTAAGGAATAATCTCTATGTTGATAGATATGTAGTAAAGGATATAATCTTTGTGTTTAAGGATGAGGTACAGAAAATACTGAAGATCTTCTAGAATGCTGTTGTTGCCTAGAAAGAAGTTGGAAGGAAACATTTATCAACTTAAGGGTGCTAATGGATACTGCCTTATGTCTCAAATTAATGACGCTTGGTTATGGCACCAAAGGATGTAAATATGCATGAAATCTTGGACATGGTGAGAACCGAGTAGTACAAGCCGTAAGAGGATTTACTAAGAATTACAAAGCCCATTAATGCTATTTGCAAGGATTGTCAGTTTGGAAAGAAAGCTAGAAGCAACTTTAGGTCAAAGGAACAATTTGCTACCAGACTACTAGATTTGATTCACATAGATCTTTGTGGTCCTACAAGGGTGAGAAGTCTACACTTGAGGTGACATTTATTTTATGCTTTCGATTGATGATTATTCTAGAACGACATGGATTACTTTTCTTAGAGAGAAATCTAATGTATTAGACAAATTCAAAGCATTCAAATTTATGGTTGAAAATGAAATGGACATGAAAATCAAATGCTTAAGGTTTGATAGAGGTATACCCACTTCCAAATGAGTTTAATATGTTTTGTGAAGTTTATGGAATAAGAAGACAATTGTTTTTGCCCGGTCCCCAATAGAATGGAGTTTAAGCTGGAAAGATAGAATGAAATAGCCCTCAAGAAGTTGCTAGGATCAATGATGTTCTTGAGCAGTCTATTAGTAGTCTACTAGAAAGAAGCAACGGCCTATTGTTTATGTGTTTAATCGAGTTCAAGAAAAAACTAATAGTACTAAGACTCTCTATGAGTTGTGGTATGGAAAGATTCCTATTGTAAAGTATTTCAAGGTATTTGGAAGCAGATGTTATATCAGAAGAGATGAAGAAAATTTAAGAAATTTTGATGCAAGATGTTATGAGGGTATCTTCCTTGGATACTCCCTTAGAAGTAAAGCTTACAAACGCTACAATAAAAATACTAAGAAAGATTACATGAAAGAACAAAATGTCATGCTGATGGAAGCTAATAGTAATCTAAATTGTTGATGGATATGTATCGATGAACTGCATTTAAAAGAGATAGATCATTGTTGAAGAACAAGAGAAGCAAAATGAAGAAGAAGAAGCTCCGGTGGTGTCCCCAAAGATGCCTAAATATGTGCAAAAGAATCATTATAAAAAATAAATCATTGGAGATAAGAGGAAAGGAGTATTGATAAGAAATAAATTTGTTGGTGCTGGTGAAATAAATTTGTGTTTACTTTCTATAGTTGAACCTAAGAAAATGAGTGAAGCATGTAAAGATGAAAATAAAATAAGAGGAATGGAAGAAGAACTTATGCAGATTAAGAAGAATCAAACCTTGGAATTAGTCCCTAGACTGGCAGATAAAAACATAATTGGATCAAAATGGGTATCAAAAACAAGTTGAATAAGAATGGAGAAGTGGTCAGAAATAGGGAAAGGCTTGTTTGTAAGGGTTACTCATGCAGAAGGTATAGATTTTCAAGAGACTTTTGCTCGTGGCTGTATTTTGAAGCTTAATGAATGCTTTGGAAGTTTATGCCTATAAAGACTTTAAAGTGTAACAGATGGATGTGTAAATTTTACTTTTGAATGGTGAGTTAGAAGAAGGTACATGAACAACCGGAATGATTTCACACAACCAAAACATGGTTTGTAGATTGAAGAAGGATTACATGGATTGAAGCAAGCCTTAGATCTCTAAAGACACAAGGTTGGACAGATATTTGATTCAACAAGGTTTCAATAAAGGTACGACAGATAGCAATCTTTATTTCAAAATTGAAAATGACAAAATCTTGATAGTGGTTGTATATGTTGATGACATTATCTTTGGAGGAAATGAAATAATGTGTAAGATTTTTGTTGAAGAAATGTAAAAATAGTTTAAGATGTCTATGTTTGGTGAGATAAACTTCTTCCTTTGACTGCAAATCAATAAAAAAAAAAAGGGATTTTCATTTCACAATCAAAGCATGCAAAAGAAATGTTGAAGAAGTTTGGGATGATGGTTCCAACCGTATGCACTCATATAGTGACTAGTTGTAATTGAGAGTAAAGATGATGATTCACCTAAGGCTAATCAAAAGCATGATCTAAGGATTGGAGGATCAGCATTTTAACTCACTTAGATCACATCATGCATGCAGTTTGTCTTGTGGCTAAATTTCAAGAAGATCCTAAAGAAACCCATGTTGTTGTTAAGAGGATATTCATATATTTGAATGGCACTCTAGATTATGGCTTATGGTATGCTATGGATATTGATTTTACACTAAGTTCTTACACAGACACAGATTGGGTAGGTTGTGTTGATGACAGAAAAAGTACAAGTGGTGGTGCATTTTTTCTTGGTTGCAGATTGGTGTCATGGTTAAGTAAAAAGCAAGATTCAATTTCCTTATCCACTGTAGAGGTCGAGTATGTTGCTACAGCATCTTGTTGCACACAAGTTTTGTGGATGATATAGACATTGAAGGATATTAGAGTAATGTGTGATGATTCCATCTCTATTTTCTATAATAATACAAGTGCAATTAACATTTCAAAGAATCCAGTGATGCACTCAAGGACAAAGCATATATCAATAAGGTATCACTTTTTGAGAGATAAGGTTATGGAGAATGAAGTAAAGCTTGAGTATATACCTACAAAGGATTAGATTGTTGACATATTTACTAAGGCTCTTCCTAAAGATACTTTTGAGTATCTCCGAGAGAAGTTAGGGGTTATTGCCCCTCTTTTCTTGAACTAGATGCAAATGGAGATGCATCAGTCCAATGGATCTATGGATCTATCTTCTTTCTAGACTAATTATTGGTGGCTACCTCTCAGGGGGAGCAGGTAGTGTCTTGTGTAGTTATTTGGATGTACTCCTAAGGGGGAGTTTTCAATATTGGTAATGATCTTAATGTCAAAGGGGAAAACAATGTAAATTACCTTTTTCCTTTGCCATTGATGTCAAAGGGGGAGAAAGTATCATGTGAAAAAGTAAGTGGGAGAAAGAATTATGGAGATTGATGGTTCAGATCTCCTATGTTGTCTTTGATGGCTTTTCATGCATCATGTGTTGCCATCAATGACAAAGGGGGAGATTGTTGCAAGTATGAAAGTGTTGTCATTGATGTCAACTGGTTAATTGGTTGTCAACTAGTTGTTATCATTGATATCATGGAAGTTGGTCATTGGTTGTATATGTCGAGGATATTGAGAAAATTGTAGTAAAGAAGTTTTACAGGTATTTTATGTGTGCTCTGGGATGTGCTTTGGGATGTGCTTTATATTTTCTATATGCTTTTGAGTTCCTAGCATATTATTCATGGATGTTGGTAGTTGTTGTTTCTAGAATTTTGGTTTTTGGATTGTTATACAGTGAGAGATATTTTCACCAATTGTGAATTATTCATTTTAGTGTGTCTGGTTGTGGTCTAGGGGAAATGTAGTTGCTCCAAATTTCTCTAAGTTTTAGTTTTAGGACTTGCAGTCCTAAGAGTAAGTTGATGAGGTCATGTTCAGGTGAAATTTTTTATCTGAAAGATTTGATCGAGTTAAGGTTGTGTGTGCTTAATTGTTTTATGTGTTTTACACTGGTGTTGGATGACCTTTTGTTAAGCACTACTTACGTAGTTCATGAAGAGTGGTGAAGCATGTTGGGACTTATTTTGGTCCTCATTAAGTATGTGCTTGGGTCACCCTCATTCTAATTCCACTGTAGAATGTTTTGGCACTGACCTCATTTGAATTTGTAAATACAAATGGTGTGTGGTTGACTTTGGATGAGTTTCAAAGTTGAAGACGATATAAATATAAGTTGAGATATGTGTGAAAGAGGCATGGATGTACGAATGAATGCAAGAAAGATAGATGCAAGATAGATGTTAAATAGTGTGTATGTGATACAAGTTTGACCAAATCAATGCAAAATTCATAAGTTGAGTTTCTGGATGCAGTGAGCTAAAGGTGTACTCTATCATTCAAGCATGTCTACAAGTGTATGAGTGAATTGTGGTAGAAATCTCTGTCGCATTGAGATATTTTTCTCTCTATAACAAATCTCTTCTATATTCTTTGTAATTTTGTGGCAATGAGCCCTTCAGGTGGTTAACCCTCATTGGACAATGAGTCCTTTTTTGTACTAGTTTTGGACAAGTAGGTCATGTTTTGGTAGTGAGTCTTTCCAACAGTGAGCCTTTGTACTCGGTTTTGGAATTCTTTATATCATGAGCTAATCCTCACCGTGGTTTTTCCCTCATTGGGTTTTTCACATAAAATCTACTGTTATTGTGTGTATGGTTTTACTTCTTTTTGTTTTTTCTTCTGCACTTAATGATTAATCACATTAGCAGAGTAAAGGATTTGTGAATGGTAATTGATCTAACCTTTGATGGAAGTTTTAAAGGTTTAAATTACTACAACTAATTCACCCCCCCTCTCAATTATCTTGTTCAACACTTGGAATCATTTTCTACCTACGAATACCTTTAGAGGAACAATAATCTTCAAACCCTTTGCTACAATACTCACCACCATTATCAGATTTGGGACATTTTAAATTTTTACCTATGTCATTCTCAACCAAGCCCTTCAAAATTTTAAAAGTTTCGAATACATCAGATTTATGCCTAAGGAAATATATCCAAACCTTCCTAGTTGCATCATCTATGAATATAACATAATATCGAGATCCACCAAGAGAAGATACATGAGTTGGTCCCCATACATCCATATGCACAAGCTCCAAATTCTCATCTTTCTTTTTATTCCCATCCTTGAGAAAAATAACTTTATTTTGTTTTCCATACACACAACTTTCACATAAATCAATATTAACACATTTTAGACTTGGTAAAAATTTCTTAGAATGGAGTACTTTCATACCTTTTTCACTCATATGTCCAAATCTGTTATGCTACAATGTTGTTTCACTTACAACAATTGTTTGATTTTCTACCTGTAACAACTGTTCCTGAAACTGTTACAGAACCTGCACCAACTTCAGTCAAACTTGCAACAACTGTTGTAGCTATTTTTTCCAACAACTTCCCTGTTTGATTTTTTTCTGCAATAGCTAAAGTAGAAGAAATAGTATGACCTATACAAAGATATATAAGGTGCCTAATTTCACACCTTTTGCTACCACTAAGGCACCTTTTGTAACCTTCAAATTTTTATCACTACATGTAACAACATAACCTTCATCATCTAGTTTCCCTATAGAAATTATTTTTTTGTTTAAATTTGGAATGTGTCTTACCTCTTGTAGTAGCCAATGATTCTCATTCTACAACTTAATCTTGATTCTTCCATTTCCAACAATCTGACAAGGTTCATTATCTCCCAAATAAATCAACCCAAAATCCCCTTGAACATAATCAAGAAAATAACTTCTATGGGATGTAGCATGAAATGAAACCCCTGAATCTAACACCCAAGAATCATTAGCATTATCAAGGGAAAGAATCAAAGCATCCTCGTCAAATTTATTACTTACCACATTTTCCTCTTTACTACCTTCTTTTTTGTCTCCTTCATTTTTTTGAGACCAGTAATCTTTCTTTAAATGACCTGACTTACGACAGTACCAACAATCCTTCTTCTCTCTAGATTGGGACCTCTTGTTCTTTTATTTTCCTCGTTACTTCCCACAACCTCAAAAAAAATTTCCTCTCTCCATTTTTCTGCCCCTACTTTCTGCATTCAAAACATTATCTAATGTGGATGAACAACCTAAGCTTTTCCTACGAATTTCCTCACTCAAAATAATAGCAACAACATCATCAAATTTCAATGTATTTCAACCAGAAACAAAATTACTAACCACCATTACCAATCTATTCCAACTTTCAGGAAAAGAACATAGAATCAAAAGAATCCTAACTTCTTCATCAAAGTTTACATTTATAGAAGTTAATTGACTAGTAACCTAATAAGAAGTTGAGGTAAATTTGTGTTTACTTTCTAAAGTTGAACCTAAAATAGAAAGTGATGCATGCAAAGATGAACATTGGATGAAGGCAATCTAAGAAGAACTTATGCAAATTGAGAAAAATCAAACTTGGAAATTGGTTCCTATACTAGCAAACAAGAACATAATTGGAACTAAGTGGATATTCATAAACAAATTGAATGAGAATGGAGGAGTAATAAGGAACAAGGCAAGGATTGTGTGTAATGGTTACTCACAAGTAGAAAGAATAGACTTTGAGGAAACATTTGTTTAGGTAGCTAGGATGGAAGCTATTAGAATGTTTTTGTAATTTACAATATACAAGGACTTTAAAGTTTATTAGATGGATGTGAAGTTTGCTTTCTTGCATGGTGAATTAGAAGAAGAGGTTTGCATGGAACAAACACAAGGATTGAAGCAAGATCCTAAAGCTTGGTATGTAAGATTGGACAAATATTTGATACAACAAGGATTCAATAAAGGAAGGTCACAAACAATAATCTTTACTTCAAAATTGAGGAAGAAAAAATCTTGATAGTGGTTGTGAATGTGGATGACATTATCTTTGGAGGTAATGAAGCTATGTGCAAGAAGTTTGCAAAATATTTATAGAAAGATTTTGAGATGTCAATGTTTGGGGAGATGAATTTCTTCCTTGGGCTACAAATCAATCAAATAGATAAAGACATTTTCATTTCATAGTCAAAGTATGCCAAGGAAATGTTGAAGAAGTTTGGAATGGAAGACTCCAAACTAGTAGCACTCCTAAGGTGATTGGTTACAAATTGAGCAAGGATGATTATTCAACTAAGGCTGATCAGAGAAAATATAGATCTATGATTGGTGGGTTGTTATATCTAACTACTACTAGACCAGATATCATGCATGCAGTTTGTCGCGTGGCAAGATTTCAAGAAGATCCTAAAGAGACACATGTTGCAGTAGTGAAGAGGATATTTAGATATTTAAAAGGCACTCTAGATTAGGGTTAATGGTATCTTAGGGATATTGATTTCACATTAAGTGCTTACACAGATGCATATTGGACTAGTTGTGTTGATGATAGGAAAATTACAATTGGTGGTGCATTCTCTCTTGGATGTCGATTGGTGTCATGGTTAAGTAAGAAGCAATATTTTGTTTCTTTATCTACTGCAAAGGCTGAGTATATTGTAGTAGCATCTTGTTGCACACAAGTATTATGGATGAGATAGACATTAAAGGATATTAGAGTAATGTATGATGAGCCTATATCTATCTTTTGTGATAATACAAGTGTAATTAACATTTCAAAGAATCTAATGATGCATTCAATGACAAAGCACATATCAATCAGGTATCACTTTTTGAGAGAGAAGGTCATGGAGAATGAGGTAAAAATTGAATATGTACCTACAAAGGATCATATTGCTAACATATTTACTAAGGCTCTTCCTAAGGATACTTTTGAGTATCTTCGAGAGAAGTTGGGGATTATTTCGCCTCCTTTGAACTAGATGCATATGGAGATGCATCAGTCTAGTGGATCTATGGATTCATCTCTTTTCTAGACTGATGTTGGTGCCTACCTCTCAGAGGGCGTAGGTAGTGTCATTGTTGCAGTAAGGAAGGTTGTCATTGTATAGTGTTGTTGATTTGGTTGGGTGTACTCCTAAGGGGGAGTATTCAAAGCAAGTATCTTGGTTCAATGCCAAAAGGGGAGAACAATGCAAAACACTTTATCCTTTTCCATTGATTTCAAAGGGGGAGAAAGAATCATGTGAAAATTTTGATCTAAACAGGGGGAGAGAAAGTGAAAGAAAATCATGAGAAAGTGTGTTTAGAGCAGATGTGTTATCTTACATGGTTTTTCACATCATGTGTTGTCATCGATGAGAAAGGGGGAGATTGTTACAAGTATGAAGGTTTTGTCATTTATGTCAACAGGATAGTGTTTTCCTTGATGTCAATTGTGTGTCAATGAAGGTTGTTGCATGATGAAGATGTCGAGGCTATTGAGAAAATTGTTGTGCATGTATAGTTGAGATATTGATTTAGTGTTGTGAGTACATGGAGCTATCTTTGGGTTGCAGAGTCTAGAGATGTGTTGGAATGAAGTAATGTGCTAAGATGGTGTCTTTAGTACTTGGTTTCTAAGTGCTTTTGAGAAAATTTGATAAACAAAGAAAACAATGTTGTGCTAGTGTTCAAAATGTGCTCTGGGATGTGCTTTGCATTTCTTCTATGTTGATGTTATGCCTATGCGGATCTAATATGTTGTTTTGGGTTTTCTGTGAGTTGTTATTGTAGATGTTCCAAATTTGGACACTTAATTTATCCAAATTCATCCCCTTTTATCTTATTTTCGTTAATTAAGTAATACTACTATTATTTAATCAATATCTTTAATTCTGCCAAATCCCTAAGGTATTTAATCAATAATACCTTATCTCTTTAATCTTCCTTCCATCAATTGAATTAAATAAATATTCCATTTATTTAATTCCCCCTTCATGTCACATCCTCCATCATTTTTATCTTATCTTAATCCTTCTTCTAATCCCTTCATTAAGGTGTGCACATGCTTAATCCTTGATTAGGATGTGTCACATCCTCCAACTTTTGCAAGTTGGCCTCTAATCTCTCTTAGCCACCTAACCATCCTCTCTAATCCTTCACTAACTAGCCTAATCAACTTCTCATGAATTTTTAATTCTTTTATCCTTCCAAGGAATATTAAATTCTTTTCTCTTCCCCATGTCCTTATGACATGTGTCCTTAGTCACCTTTATTAAAGGCTTTCTCCTTTGGACAAGGCACTCCACTTCCCATGAATTTTAATTCACCTTTTTAACTCTATATAACCCAAAAGGAATTTTTAATTCCTTCACTTCCCCACATGTCTTCACTTATTCTTTATTCCTTCTCTCATCCCCATGAGAATATTTGAGGAATTTCACTCCCCACTTGTCCTTCCTCACTCCACATAGGGACAAGCACCTCCTTTATGAGGAGATCTTGTCCAATCCCAAGGTACTTTGTACCCCCTCCATGTCATGTACTATCCTTCCACCTCATGTCCACTTCACCTTTTAGGGTTATATCACATGCCACATGTCAAGATGTGAGGGCTTGTGAGTTCTCAACTCACCTTATCCCTACATCTTGATATTTGGTGGCTCAATCTTGACCATCCATCTCCCCTAGGAATTCCCAAAATTCCTATAAATACCCCCTCTTTTCTCTCATTTTGGGAGAGATCATTTTGCTAGCCAAGCTCTTGCAGTTTTGTTTCTCAATCTACACTTAGCCATTTGCATCCATTTTGTCCAACTATCTTGCATCTCACACTTCACATCTTCCATCTACTTTCCATCCAAGGAGCATACACATCAAAGATCGTATACAAATCCAAAGGATCGACTCCGGAGACAGTATAAGGTTCCATTTGTTAAGCTTTCATCTTGTGTTATTTCCAACTTAGGCTAATCTTGAGGTGTAGGTCATTTTGGTGTTTATTTGCACTCCTTAGCTTCGCCATTTTCTAACTCACATTCACCTATCACGCTTATATCTAGAGTTTTGGGTTCTAGATCGTTGTGTAGAGTAAGATATGTTCACCAATGTGTGAACTAGGTTTTCAGTGGTTTTTTTGGTGGTCTAGGAAAAATGTATTTTCTCCACATTTCTCCACATTTTGGTTTTAGGTTGTGCAGATCTGGAAAGTTGCTTATAATTTTTGTATCTTTTAGAATTCAAGGTTTCAGTTGATTTAGTGCAGTAGAGTGTGTGTTTCATGCGTTAGTCTATGTATAAGGTTAACTGAATGTTTTGGGTTGAAGTATTTCTATGATGCAAGTTTGGATGAATTCTTTGTTGGATCTCAAGTGGTTCATAGATTGTTCTAGATCATGTAAAAGATATTTGTGTGGTTTGTGTGTCATCTTGATCAAATGGGAAGCATGCACTTAATAGTTTTATGTTGTTTAACATGGGTAATGACTGACCTAGTGTTAACACTACATGCAATGCCTTTCGAAGTTTGTGAAAGTGTATTGAGGTGTATTAGGATTAATTTGGGTCCTAAATAAGGATTTATATGGGTTTCCTTCATTCCTATCCACTACGAGAATGTTTGGGTGTTGACCTAAATTGAAATTTTAAATGTAAAGGATGTGTTGCCAACCTTGGAGAAATTTTTCAAGGTTGAGGATGATATAAATAAGAATGGTGTTGTTTGAAGATGCAAGATAGAGGTAAGATAGATGAGAGATGGATGCGAGTGATGAATTTGATGTGAATTGTAGAAGTATAGATGTAAATTTGAGCAAAGCTGTGTGAACTTCAAAGTGTTGGATTCTTGAATGCAATGAGTTGAAGGTGTCTACAATCATTCAAACAAGGCTATAAAAGTGTTGGAGAAATTATGGTGGATTCTATTTTGTTTTGAGAAGTTGTTCCCTATGTAACATTTTTCTTCTATCTTCTTTTTCATTATGTGGCAGTGAGCCCTATTGGGTAGTGTATCCTATTCTAGAAATGAGCCCTTGTATTGATTTTTCAATTAATTATATTGTGAGCTAATCCTCATCATGGTTTTTCCCTCATTGGTTTTTCCACGTAAATCTGGTATTCTCATGTGTATGGTGTTGTTATTTTAGTTTTTGTTATCTACATTTCATGATTAATCACTTTAACACAATAAGGGTTTAATGAATGTTTGTATATTTAATTATTGTTGAGGGTTTTGATGTTTTAATTTGATACAACTGATTCACCCCCTCTCAATTTCCTTGTTCATTCAACACTATCATCATGATCTAAAGCCCTCTTGGCCAAACAATCAACCACATTATTCCACTCCCAAGGGATATGACAAAAGGAGATATGCTCTAAAGACCTGCACATCCTCAAAATCTATTTAACCACCAAATCCAATTGCTAAGTAGCTCCCTCAAACTTAATATCATTTAACATATCTACAACAATTTGTGAATCAAACTCACAAATAATCTTCCTCTAACCAAGGGAATACCCTCTTTCTATAGCATAAAGAATAGAAAGGGCCTCCATAAGATTGGTAGTTTACATCTATTATAGATGGAGAAAATAAACACACTACCCCAACACTATTTCAAGCTATTCCACCAATCCCAACATGGCTAGGATTCCCTCAAGAAGAACCATCAGTATTCACCTTTAGGACATCTTGAGGAGGATGAGTCCACTTACCCTCTCATAGAAGTTTTTCCCTATATGTCGAGGTCCTCTACAACCAAAATAACCAATTCCACAAATCTCTAGCTTTAAGTTCCTTATGAAGGCCACATCATGAGGGTTCATAGCATCTAACAAGTCACATTTCATAGAGATAGTTTCTTGAATCCTACAGAGGATCTTGTTCCAAAGTTGAACCGCCACCATTTGCACACCCCAAAATATCCTCCTGTTCCTCTCCAACCACACTGCCAAATAATTAAGGAAGGGCCAATAATCCAAGAAAACTTAAGAAAAGAGGTCTGAACCATAGGTCTACCCATACTATCCCAAAACTCAACCAAAGAAGTGGCATGAACACAAGCATGATTCCAAGTATCCCACCAAAAATGCTAAATCTCTCTAGAAAAAGGGCACTAAAAAAAGAGGTGAGGGAGGTTTCCTCACTGTTATTGCATAGAACACAAATAGAAGGGCCATGAAAACCTCTCTCATAAATTTTCCTAGGTAATGAAAAAAAAATTTAGACCTACTTCCACCAAGTCACCTCCATCCTCCCAAACACTTGTCTATCAAGCTCAAGCTACCCTGAGGCCACAAAAATCTACCTTTTGGATTAGGACCCCTAGCCAGAGTATCCATCCCAAAAAGGTAATTGCACATTCTTCCATCCAAAATACAAGCCAACTCTAGATGAGCTTCCTCAATTCCCCCTAGCGGCCATTCCTATAGAGTTTTCCAAAGCACCACCTCCACTTGACCTATCACTCACCTTACTCCAACCAGCCTCAAGAAAAGTGTTGCAGAGGGGGAAAAGATGTGGATACATAGTCAGGATGGGAGTATGGTCATCCCATAAATCATGCCAAAAGAGAGTATCATAGCCACTATTACAAATCCAAAAGATACCCTACTTAATGAGCTTCACACCTCTTTTAAGAGTATCCCAAATCATGGCCCCCTCCCTGAAAGACTTATACAAAGGAACATCCACATAACTAACCCCTTGAAGATACTTAATATTAAGAATCCTAGCCCAATCTTGATCTTGACTAGTACACCAACGCCAATATGACTTCATAGCCAGAACTTGGCCAATCAAACTTGTAGGCTTGGCCCCAATACCACCCTCTTGCTTTGACCTACAAACAAAATCCCACTTAACAAGGCTCCATTTAAAGGAAGACAAATTACCAACCCATAAAAATTGATGAGAAAGGGTGTAAAAATCCTGAACAGAGCACCAGGGGGGGTAACCTACACAAAACATCTATAAATAGGAAGAGCCTAAACCATAGACTTCAAAAGAGTCACGCGCCCAACCAATGAAATCCACCGATAGGTCCAATGAATTACCCTCCTACAAAACTTATCCAACACATCCTACCAGAGATCTCTAAGCTGAGAGATCACCAAGATGGGAATCCCAAGACAAGAAAAAGGGAGAGAACCAATCTAGAATTGAAAATTTTGAGAAATCTTGTTCTAAATAAGATGAGGAGTGTTAAGAAGAAGATTAAGGACTTGTCCTCATTGATCTTTTGACCAAAGGTTTCTAGATAGATTTCCAAAGTTTTCCTTAGGTTCATAGCCTCTCAAATTTTGGACATGCCCATTAAAGTAGTATCATCCACAAACTACAAGTGAGAATAAGGATGCACCTTACCACCCCAACTCCAACCCTGAATCAATCCTTGAAAAACATGAGACTTGATAAGTCCTTCCAACCCCTTAGCCATAATGATGAAAGGTAAGGTGAGAAAGGATCCCCTTGATGAAGGCCCCTGGAAGCCCCAAACATCTTTGAAGGCTCCTGATTAATAAGAACAAAAAAATAAGAGGAAGTAACATAACTCATAACCCAACCAATCTACTCCTTTTCAAAACCAAAATCCTTAAGAATCTTTTGTAAAAACTCCCATCAGACCCTATCATAAGCCTTCACCATTTCAAGTTTGATGAACATAGCTTTCTCCTTAGAAGTCACCATAGAATGAATAGCCTTAGTAGTAATCACAATCCCATTAAGAATTTTCATGCAAGCAATGAAACCCCCTTGTTCAATAGAGATCAAAGAGCTGAGCCAAGGCTCGAGTCTTTTTGCAATCAATTTAGTAATAATTTTGTAAACCACATTGTAGAGTGCTATGGGTCTAAATTGTTCTAGATAGTTAGCTCCTTCTCTCTTAGGAATAAGCACCAAAAAAGTAGAGTTCATGGCCTGTAGTAGTTGTTTGTTACATTGTGACTCTTGAACCACCTCAAGGAGATCCAATTTGATAATTTCCCAAAAACTCCTAAAAGAATTCAATAGGAAATCCATCCAGGCCTAGGGTCTTACCCTTTTTCATTTGAAACACCACCTCTTCCAACTCATGCAATAGAATAGGTCACATAAGTGCCACATTCATCTCATTATAAACTAAAGAAACTTTGCAATCTATGATAGCACTCACCTCATTACCAACAAAGAGAGAGTCCTCCATGAATAAAGTTGAGAAGAACCGAATAGCCTCCCTAGAGATCCTAGCCATAGAGGACAACTACTTCTGACTAGACTAGAGAGGAAATAAGATTTCCAACCCTTCTAGCTTTGACCAAATTATGAAAAAAGGAAATACTTTGATCCCCTTCCTACAGCCAATCAACCTAAGACTTTTGCTTCTAAAATATCTCCTCACACTGCTCCCATTCTTCCAATTTCTTGATAGTTGTTGCCTCTTCCCTGAGCAAGTCATCAGTAAGACCATAGTCCCTGATCCAATGAGTGATGACAGCTAAGCTAGCTTGATTAGAAATTTTATTATGGTGCAGGTTGCCAAAGCATTTCTTATTCCACTTCTTGAGCTTATACTTCATATATTGTAATGTTTTGGCAAAGGATTGCATAGCCCTACAATGAGCAGGCTTCCCTTGACACCACCAATCAACCATAATGTCATGAAGAGAAGAATCTCGCAACCACATGAGTTGAAACTTGAAGGATGAGCTCCTAGGAACTTTGAAAAGAGTAGCAGAAAGTTTAATTAGCTAATGTTTTGACCCTTTCCAGTCCAAAATCGCCAAGATGGTAGACTACCTATCTCCCACCTAAAAGCAAGAAACTAGGAAATGATCTAGTCTCTCAAAATAGCATTCTCTTCATATCTCCTATTGTTCCAGGTGAAAGTACCATTATTTGGCTTCACATCACAAGATTCAAAAAATCTATATTATCCCTGAGTAGACTAGCAAATTGGTCAAGCCTAACATTCCCACCACATTTCTCCTCAAGACAAGAAAAGACATTGAAGTCCCTTGCCATAAACCATGGGAGTAAGGGAGTTAAAGATCTGATATATCTAACATGAGCCCACAATTGAGCTTTACCAAAAAGATCAGTGGGAGCATAAAATTTAGTGAAAAGGTAGGTTTCACCCATATCTAAACTAGAAGCAACTACAGACATAGCTAAGCAGCTTGAACACCACCAAAGAGGAACAATATTCCTTAGATCCCAAAAGTAAGCCACCCCCAAAAATTACCATGAGGCCCAACACACTAACAAATTCCATGAGACCAAATGCGAGGAGCTCTATTCAACATAACATCCACTGTTAACATTTTTTCTTGTGGGAAAACCATATTAAGACCATGAGTACCGATTATCTCCTGAATAGCCTTTTATTGAGGGATGCTATTATACCCCTCACATTCCATGAGATAATAATCATTTTTGATATTGGGAGAAGTGGGATTCAATGGTTTTCACTAACCTTGAATCCACCAAATTCTCACCCAATAGTTTAACCTTCTCTAGATCCTTCTTGCGACCCACTTTGGATGGTTTCTTTGAAGGACCCTTCTTTAGGGGTTTCTATTGCAAACCCAAAGCATGCACATTCCCACTACTTTTCCTAAAATACAAAGCCTCTTTAGGTTGGGAGGGAGTAGGATCCATCAAGATCTCAATCTCATTTAAAACCACTAGCTTGCTTTGTTCTGGGTCGACTGAAATATGAGATGTTGCATCAGTGGCCATCAAATCAACCTGTGTTTCCCCAAAGGCAGGTTCTGAAAATCATTCACTTTGCTTCCAAACAAATCCACTCCCAAGGACCCCACACCAGAAGGAAGCACAATAGGACACCCCTCCTCATAGAATACATCCTCCAGAACATCAAACTGATTGAAGACCCCATCATCCTACCTATCCTTCAAGGTTCTCTTCTAACCTCACCCCTTATTGTGAGGCTTAATTAGGGTGAAACCCTCCTTTTTTTCCACCCCATCAACCATAGGGGCCTTCCCTTTAGTAGTCATAAAGAATCGGGTTAGAATTAATATTAATTTCACCAATCGTTTGATTGAACCAAGAACACTTTCTTTGCAAATAGCCATACTCATGGCAGAAACAACATCTAAAAGGGAGGGTTTTATAGTCTAGTTGTTGAATCCGAGCAACAAATCCAAGGAATATCTCCACAGAGTCTAGCAATGGATTGTTCAAATCAATTTCCACATAGTATGGGCATATGTAATTACCTTTTAGTCCAAAGTTTACTGAGTCAAACCCATCAGCTCACTGAGGAGAAGAGTGATCATATGTAGAATATCACTCCTCCAACACTCCAATAGAAGTTGCAGAAGATGAACCTAGATTGGAACCCTCGAGGGAAGTTCCCCAACCACATTGAAACCCACATGCCAGGGTTTCATGAAGAGACCAACCTGATTGAAGAAATACGGTTCTCCTTCAAAAGCCCTAGTGTGATCTAACATGCATGTAAACACAACAATAAAATAATTGTTGGCCACCAATTTTAACTCCATATCCCCCTCCAGATTCCAAACTTTCTAGGTCACTGATTCCAAAGCTGGCATAGAGAGACAAATTCCCATGAAATTACATATCAATGCATGATTTCTTAGGTATGCAACATCCTCCACAATAGATTTTGGTTGTATAACCAAAATTGAATGTTCTTGGAATCTTTCCAAGCATCCATTCACTTTCTTGATTCTCGTAGTTCCTTTCTCCAAATCGGAGCCTTCACTAGACATACTCTTATGTAAGTTTTCCATGTTCCTTGCATGCACGTGGACATCAAAGGATCTAAACAATCCATATCCTTGAGAGCCCCCTGATAGCAGGAACACAGCCAAAACAAGAACAAAAAGAAGAGAGATGTGTACAACTACACAGAAAACAAAGAACTCAGTAAAAAAATGACCAAAAAGCCCCACACAGCAAAAGAGAAAGCAACAACAAAAGCGAACCACCACTCCCCATGCATTCAACACAGCCAAATGACCCAAAACACCCCTGATCCAGACCTAAAAGTAGAGAAAAATCATGGCTAGGGTTTCCCCTAGCCAACACTACACACAACCATCAACACCATTATTCTCTGATCTTTAAACCTCATTCAGGTACAAGTGCTAGTAGATATATTCTTAAGGGTGAAAGATGTATTTTGAGGTTTTTTTTAACTTATTTTGAATTTGTTTAATATGTATTTTATTAAATTTTGATTTTTTTTGAGATTCAACTAAAATTTATTATTACTGTTTTTATTTTTAAAATTTTAAAATTAAATTTAAATATAAATTTATGTTAATTTATTATTTTTAATTAATTAATTTAAATATAAAATATTTGAATTTTAGTATTAAGATAGAAAAATGTTTTATAAAATGAAAAATAAAATTTATGGTAAATATTTATTATATGTTATCTCTTTTAATCATTCATTATATTATTACATTTTATAGCATTGTATTAGTATTTGAAATTATTAGGATAATACAAGTATTTGCATCACTATTTGAAGTGTTTTCAAACTCCTTCAAAATCATTAAATAATTTGAAATAAAAACAAGGCTTAAGTTGCCTCCCTTCCTTAGCACATCAAACTCTAATGGTGTCCTTTAAGACCTCTAAATCTATATAAGAAAGATAAATATATTCTTAGTCTAAAAATGCAAAGATCACTTTTAGGGAAAAAGTGAAAACTATAAATTGAGGGTCAAAATTGTAGGTACAAAAATTAGATCCAAAAGTATCAAAATCCAAATAGAACATAAATAATTTCATAATCCATCTTAACCCTATAATATTATATCTAATTAAAAAAATAGTAATATATTATTAAATAATCTTCTTTATTAATTTCAAAAAATAAATTTAATATTTCTAAATTTTTAAATATAAAATAATTTAATTATCTTTATTTATTACATTATTTTCTAAATAATTTTTTAAAGTTTTGCTTTATTTCTTTTAATTTTTTTATTTAGATGTCTTTTAAAATAATTAAAATTAAAACTAATTTTAAAGAACTTTAGAGTAAAATTGTAGTGTATTGATCATATTTTTATTTTTCCTTAAGATGACAAAGCGTTGGAAGGAGTAAGTTAAATAACTTTTCAATCACACATGAGTATTTATGATTCTTCAAATTTTTGAAAAGGAGATTAACAACGTGACGAAAGTCCTTAATATGTATTATGAAGTGCGTGGCTCAAAGTTAGTTCACCACAAAACTGAATTTTTGATGACGCAATTGAATCTACTTCATTGGTGGATTTCTAATGATTGTCAAGCAAATTCAACATAGACAAGTTACTCGCTGCTTAGGAATCACATTCGAGTTGGTTGTTAATTCACTTTCTGATATGTGGAATTGGTTTTTAAATAGAATTTATAATTGGGGAAACAATTTTTTTTTTAGTTGGTAAAATTCAAGTTGCAAATGACATTTTTTGGCATCTCATGTGTATTACTCTTCTTGTTGGATGCCTTCTAAAAAAATCTATGAAGATTTTAACAAAATTATTCACATTTTTTTATGGGCTAACTAGAGTGGTAATGTTGGTTTTAATTCCACTTCTTATTTGCATTGCATCCAACTTGAAGCCAAAGGTAGGTTGGTCGTGATGGACCCCAAAATTCAAAGGGTTTTGTTAGAAAAATGGATAATTAGATTTGTTACTAGAGAAGATCCATGAAAATCCTTTGTTCGTTATCGTATTAGTCATGCACTACTATTAAAGGGAAATGACAATCTATTAATTAGGAAGATAAAAATTTGTTGGCTCCTTTCTTTCACTTTAAAGTTTCATTTCCTTTACTTTCAATATGGAAGGCTTCACAACAAGTTTGTAAATGCTTAAATTGGAAAATCTATTCACTACAACATGATTTTAATATTGGATCTTCATCTATTTGGTAGAATAAAATGGTGCAATATTAAGGTTAACCCCTTGCTTTTTGTTTCCAAGGTAAGCATCTTATTTATTCAATAAAGGAGTTTGTCAATTTAGGTATTTGTGGGATTCTAATTCCCTAGATTGACCTACTTGGAAAATTCTTAAGAGTAACAATTATCTAAGCAACAAGTATAAAGGCTTTGTACACCCTTTCAATGAAATCCTTTAAAATTGGTGGTGGTTTTCCACGTATCAATTCTCTTGCTTTCTTCTAAAAAAGGTATACTTGAATCTCCTATTGACACTATCTTTAAATCCTAAATTAAATCATAATTGGAAATGCAAGTTTCGAGAAAATAACTAGAAAAAATTGAGTGCTCAAGTTTCGACATCTAAAACTGAGGCTAATGTTCATATTTTGGCTTGGAAATTCTTAGATTTCAAGTTTCCTATTGGTGACAAGTTGCGATATATGATGTTTCAACTGGTTGAATTCTCTTTTTGTCAACAAATTAAAAGTTTAAAACACATCTTTTGGGAGTTTCATGGGAAAAATGGAAGGCTATTTTTACAAGTATCTTCCTAATTTTTCATCATATCTTATGTTGGAAAGAATCCAATTTGGGCTTAGGTCTTTAGGATAATTTTGTGGATTCTATGAGGCTGACTATTTTGTTTAATATATAGAAAAGTAGATGCTTGGGTATTTTTTCAAATCATAATCTTCATCTAGAAGCAAAAATGCTAAGGTTTTGTTATCTACTAAAATTGCATTCTATTGATATGAAATTCAATATTTCAGTGTAACATGGGGAGACCTCTCAAAGTGTGGGCTTTGATAAGTAGAGGTCAACCTTTGGAGAAGGTTGGCTTCCTCTTGGTACTCACCTAAAAGTAATCTATTGAACTTGTTGAGGAAAAGGGGAGAAAAAGATAACATAAACAGAAAAATATTAACCCCTAATGCTTTAAAAGGTGAAACACCAAATCCTTTATGAAAAATACTACTGTATAATATACACAATGAGCTCAATAAAGCAGCTTATTGAGAGACACAACCCACACCTTTTACATGTTCATGTATAAATATTTCATAAGAAGGTTTTGGTGTTTGCAGAATCAGAAGGAAAATTGAAGACTTTCACAACTAATCACTTATAAACACCATGATACAACTGATAACCTAAACAAACTATGCATTTCTCTATTTAGAGGTGTTAAAAATGAGACATACATTCAAAGATTAGAGTATAGATCACAAAAAACATACATCAATCATCCAACTACACATAGGAAATAGCATTGAGAAGGTCAAAATCACTACATCTCATTAAAATTCAAAGGTAAAATACTATAGTACATGCCTATAAATGAGTTACAAAACTCTGTATTTTTCTCCAAGGACTCCAAAAGTCACAAAACAGAAAAGATCCAAGTCAAAACTAACTCCAAATGAGTCACATAGGTGATTATATCTCAACTCTCAACAAGATCCATCAAAAAAGGATCTAGAAACTCCATGAGCTTGTATGCCTCCAAAAAGCCTATTTTTTAGCAACTAGATCTCATCACAAAGAGCTCCAAATAAGTGAAAAAGTCAAGCTTGACTTCGTCTAACATGATGCCACTTCAAACTATCCACAAAAAGCTCCTAATTTCTCCAAAAAGCAAAATAAAGGCTCCTAAATGTCCTCCATGTGTTGGCAAACTGCTCCAAACAACCCTATATGCTAGACATGTCATCAGTCTCCTTCACATCTCTCTTAAATGACTCCTTGAACAAGTTTTCATAAGACGAGTACGTATCATATCTTTGCAAGAGAATAGATATATGATTTTAATGGTTTATAAGATCACCATGAAAATCATACTTTACATTTTTTCCCTCCAATGCAAAAATAAAATGAAATGGTAAAATTGACCATACATTTAAAAAATACATCAAAGACGTTTTAATTTGCATTTTATAAATAACATCTATTTGAAATGATTTATAATTTATCACTCAAATAAAGTTTTACAATTTATTTTAAATGCAAAAATAAAAGCCAAAAATGAAAGGCTTTATTGACTAAGTCTTTAAAAGTGTTAAAAATTATAAAGCATATAGAAATGCCACACATAGACTTATGTGAATAAAGTTTTCAAAAGCTAAGGTAAGAAGTTTTTTTGACTCCATCGAACCTTCTTAGGGTTTCAAAGCCCTAAAATGAATGAAAGACATTCATTTTATTTTACTTTTCACTTTGTTGGCTAAGAGGAGCGCTGTCATGGGGTTTGCTTGAGGATTTTGTTGCAGGTTCCTTGAAGCTTTTATGGAGGTGAGAAGGAATGGTGATGCTTTTGGTTCTCTATTCTTTTTTTGTGCATTTCTTTGTAGATTTCTGTGAATAAAAAACCCAAATCGAGCCCTAGTGTAAACTCAAGAATGATGAATTTAACTTGTCTTATATGCATCTTCAGTTTTCTCACACTCATGCCATGACCTCACCATATTCGTGCACCTTGATTTTGTGGTATTTTTCAGAGTATAAAATAGAAGAAATTCTCTTTTTATGGCCGTGGCCTCCTATATTCTTCTTTGATGAATTTAATATTTTTCATTCCTTTTGTTGATTTCTTGTCTCCTGACCACCATGGAGAATTGATTTTTGAATCCATGGGACGTATTTCATTTGGTGACTTCATTCTGTGATGGCTTGAAACTGAACCTGGGTCTTGTGGAGACTCCATGTATCCATTTTTTATAATACAAATTCCTTTATGGTTGCATCTATATTTGCTCTGAAGCTAAGTTTTCATCTTGTGAGCTGCGACCACACATTTGCAGGCATTTGAACCTTTCTAGGTTATTGTAAACCTACACCTCCTTGTTCCTTTTGTTTTTCTTTTGGAACTTCTGATTTGGATATGCACCATTGTCAATATATAAGTGACAAGGAAACCTATCATCTTCTTATCAGCTGATTGTACATGACTACAAGAATAAACATACATCTTTGCACCATAAACCACAACTGAAGGCTCTATTTCATGGTGACTATTCATAACCTTCTTTATGGTCAAAATATTTCAAATGTCTATATGAACATAAAGACAACAAGTGAAAAATAATTTCCTTGATCTACAAGATTTAGCTCAAAATTGTCCTAGAGACATATTTTATCAATCTCATATTTTAGTGAATCCTGCAGCCAAAAAGCAAGGCCCCATAACACTATTATCAAGTTATAATATCATATTTTGCATATAGTTCTGGTCATTTGCCTTCAATTCACTTATATTGTTTTCTTATTGTCTCATTTGATACTATGAAATGCATGAAAACTATTGAAGCTTTTGCTTTTGTATTCAACATAATACCTATGATTGTTCTCCCTAAGACTCCTTCAAATTGCTTTGATTAATCAATGAGCATGGTGACTATTAGATAAACAAGTCATTGTTGCACTTTAAAAAATAGAAATTTACATCTGCTCAACACATGATATAAACTCATCTTCTACGATTTCCTTAACACAACTTCTCTTTTTTTTACTGCACTTATGCCTGTTTACCAACCTAAAAGTTATTTGTCTTAACAAATGAAGCTCTACCATTGAATCCGCGGTCAAGATACTTGTACATAATATGATATCTTGTATTGAGAACAAATAAACTTGATGCACATTTCTTGTAATGGGTTGTTATCATGTTGGGTCCTATTTCACATTTCTTGATATATCCCCCCATGAAACTAGGAGAGTTATGCCACTCCATGCATAGTGAATGAATAAAACATAACCACTTGATATTTGACCACTAATCATTGTCTAAAAGGTTGTCCACTTATCTTTTGATATTCTTAATACTTTCTACAATTGACAATAATGACTATTAACACTTGTCTCATGCTTTATGACTTTTCTGAATGACTATATGTCACTTTTGACAGTGATTGATAACTCATTGCCATTAATGATATATAATTGACAATCACAAGAGATGAAATTCTTCATTGTCTGCCTATGTTGCCCCACTATGCATTGTACATTCTTCATGATGATTTTTTTCAACAAGAATGATGTTAAATATGACAACAATAATGATGTGAAGCATGATGTAAATGAAGCATTTTATATATGCCAGTTCACTATCATTGCATAATCATGTTGATATGATGACTTTTAAGATTCCATTTCCCTCTTAAATAAGCTCGAATGAGATCATTATTTGATAACTCAACATGTCAGGCTCAACCCTTGTGGGAGCCACGTTTTAACCCACATGTTGTAACTTGAAGAAACAAATTAGCAACATTACTTTTCCTGTATCTGCATATGAAGTAAACAAGTTAGAAAAATAAATGCATATTTAATACACATGGAGATTGGTTTATACATGCACATGTGTTTGTTCATGTAAGGTTTGAGATCTTTCATTGCTTAGAGCATTGCTCTAACACCATTGCTATTGCTAGATGTAGGAACTAGAAGCGATATGGAGCTAGGAGGGACACAAACAACCTGGGGCAGCAACAACGCAAGACAACTTAGATTGAACGAGTCATTCTTAGGCAATGACTGGTCTCTCTCCTTATATGCACATTTACATGTTTACTTATGTATATGCTTTTTTTCATTTTCATTGAATAAGTTAAGTCAATCTCACGACTTGTGTGAGACAATGAACATTTTTGAATCAATAAGATTACCTTTCATAAAGATTTGTGTAAATATCTTCTATGTTATATGCAATTGTATAAATGCAATGATCTGTTACTATAGTTTTTAATCTTCTAATTTTTCTATTTATGCAATTGAATGTAATAGAGGAAAGATAATTAAAATGTACCTCTCTCCTGATTTCTAAACACAAAGCTCAGCCTAATTGAGCAAGTAGTGAAATTAGGTAATAGGTTTTACTTTGACTTCATTTTCCAAACTATTTCTTTGTGTTCCTAGCTATAGGGAGTCCCCAAAAGAAATTTTGAAAATTACAAATCACTTAGATAAGATCAAATTGCAATTTTTTTAGCTCCATAAAGAAGATATTTTATGTTCCAAACAGCTTCAGTATATGATAAAGTTTAGAATCTAGTTTTATAATTTTCTTTTGGGGGTTGTTGGTTTAGTTTTATGTTGATATTTGCTAAGATGTTATATAAGTATTTTCTTTCTTCTCTTGACAACATGTTGATTTCCTTCTTCATTATATTACTCTTTACTATAATTCAATAGAAAGGTGTTTACAATTCTTCACTCAAATTTCTAAATCATATGGAGTATTATTTTTTGTTGTTTTTACAAGTATTTGAGATCACTAGTTAGTTTTTAAGAATGGTCTATATTTCTAACAAAATTCAAGTGTGGGCTCATATGTGAGATGGTGAACTATGTTAATTTCATCTACACTCTAAAAATATGATTTGCATTCTAATTTAAGATTAGTTGCATGCTCCTTCTATGGATTTTCTTAGGAGTAGTATGCTAATGGGAAGCAAACTCTGTGGTAATATTATAAAACTTGTCATAAGCATTACATTAGAATTATTAAAAAAAATTAAAATATATTTTTTAGCGAGATGATTATTAATAACTTTTAAATCATGGATAAGTGCTTTATAATATTATCTTTTATTAAAAAAATGTTTTTATTGTTATTAAATTTATAATTAAGTCGTGAAATGATCTCCATAACATAAAAGCAAATATAAATAATGGGTTTGAAATTGTGAATTTAAAGAAATAATATATATTGAATATACAAAAAGGAATAATAATTGTTGTGGTTTAGAGTAGCATATTTCATTTTTTTTGTTGGCTTCGTTAGCATGATTTGTGGTTGAGGTAAAAATATTATTTTCTTAGTAATTTCTTTTTGCTATGCACATTAAAAATATTGATAACTTTTGAAGGTTTAAGCAATGCATGTAGTTCAATCGTACCATATCACTCTTAATCTAACATGTAAGTATCTAATTTCCAATTTAGAGGAGAAATTCTAAACCCCATGATTTACCTATATTAACGTGACAAACTCATCATATTTCTTTTAGCAACAATCTCACCTATTAGTGGTAGTTCTAGACATTGAAATCTTGCACACTCATTTCCATAACATCACCCTCATATTGACACCTAACAACATATATCATTCAAAGAATTCATATTACATTAACTAATCCTCTTTATCAAATTTAAATTGATTAATTTTAATCTTTATTATTTAATTAATTTAAATAAATAAATTTCCACAAATATTCAAAATAATAAAATAAATCCATTATTCACATATAAAAAATTAAAAATAAACATGATAAATCAAATCAATTAACTCTTTGATCAAAATAGTTTCATAATTTCAATCAATCAAGTTAACTCAATCTTTGAAACAAAAAAATAGTTAACAAAAAAATTAAATCAATTAACTCATTAATAAAAATAAATAATTTCATTAAATAAATAAATAAGTTAGTTATCTAATAATAGTTGTCACCTCTCCACATACACTCCACCTTTGATAATATTGTAATATGTTATGTAAAGGTAGATATGTCAATGTCTATGTAATCTAGTTGCTTCCATAAAAACATTAATGACCATTAATTTTGGACAATGAAAACAAATAGAGTGGGCACACTTGTACATACATCACAAGGGAAATGTGAATTAAATATGATCCAAAGACAAGTTTCTTATAAACATAGGCCTAGTGAAACACAATGAGAAATCAATTGAGCCTTAAAGATCAAACTATGCTTTTTATTACAATATGCAACAATGACCTTTCTCTCTAAAAAAATAAATTAATACTAAAATATCAAGCTATAATTTCACTATAATGTGTGATTTAAAATTTCTCTATTTAATATGGTTCTTGAAGATTATTAATTAAGATAAATGTGTGCACACAAAACATGATTTATTTTATAGTATATCAATTTAGGGAATAGTTTTTTGTTTGATATTGTAATGGCGAAAATTATATAAACATGATATTTTCCCTTACATTTAGGTCCCACATCAATTTGAGTGATCTTAATGCAATGAGTAGTCTATAGAAGCATATTCTTGCATGAATCTAACTCATTAAATCACCACATTTCAATTCCATCATCAATCATCCCTAGAGATTAGTTCTCATAAATAGATCCTCTCTTCATCATATTGGATCAAGTGTACAAGTGCAAACTTGACCTAGGTCATTTCCACAATCATAGATCTAGACTCTAATTTTTTTAAATTAAAATTTAAAATAAATTCTACCTTCTTTCTACTATTTGTTGTGAACTAACATAGTGCATAATTGTGCATTGTGTTATTTTATTTAAAGACATTCATTCATCTATTTGAAAAGATCCAAGGACAACCTAGGAATCATTGGAAATTATTTAACTTATAGTATTTATGGGAGGATCATAAAAATATTATCAACACATTACATTAGCGTGCATCATCCTAGGTCCATTACACATTTGATTTTTATTCTCAATCCCTTTCCAAATTAATTAAATTTGTCCAACTAAAGATTTGACTTAGAACATGATCTTACAATTCAATTGATTCCTAAAAGGTGTTTTTTAACACCACCAATGCTTACCAAAATTTAAATATTATAAGATTGAGGAAATTCGATATGAATAGTCCATTTTTTCAATTCATTCTTGTGGGTACAAGTTTAGGTTCATGCATCAATTCAATTTTATAGGTATGTATATGGACCAAAGTAGTGCATAGTAATTTTTTTAAAAAAATTTGAGACATTTATATGATCATTCCTAAAAATCTAATATTTGTGACAAATCCATTTCTAGCATCTTCAACATCTTTTTCTTATCCCTATAATCCAACTACGTATCACATTTAAAGTATTTTAGTCTTAATATTTAATTCAATATTTGTTTGATAAGTAAATCATAGTTTTAGGGAAATTTCCCTTTACATTGCAGTTAACAAAAAAAATGCATTCATTCAATAATACAACATTTATGGGTTGTGGATGAAACCCTACAAAAATAAAAAATAGGAGAGAAATATAAAAATCCCCTATCAGAAATTTTAACATATTATCTATCTTCTATTAGTTTGTTTCTAACTGTCTTTATTTTTGTTATCATAGTATTGTTCAAGAAGAATAACCATATGTCTATTCAAGCAACAAATCACATATCTATCCAATCATCTGAACTATTAGAGATGAGCACACTCAACCATGTAATACCTTTGGTCATCTCCAATCTTATATTGTGCTTAAAAAAATTATGCCCCTTGAATCCTTCTTTTTCCTTCTAGCCTCATTTCCCTATGTACCAATGATAATGAATGGTCTTTAGGTCATGCTAACAACTCCATTATTAACCAAAAAAATGTTTAAAGGTGGCAACCCAAATCCATAAACACAATGAAAATGATAACATTTAAATTGTCAAGGAATTGGCTCTTAATGAATGTTTTAACTATTTTCTTTACTAATTCTTTGGCCTAGAGGTTCAAAGCACTCCTACAAACATTGAAGAAACATTTGTATAATTTACCATATAGTGACAACTCGCCTCAATGAATTCCTCCCCCAACACTCATTGGACAACATAAAGGAGCAAGCCACTCTAGGTCTTAAACACCCTCTTTAGTCATTTCTTTGTTATGCCTCCCAAGGACATTTATCTTTGGCTACTAATTAAACACATAGTTGTTAACCATTGCACTTCTCAATAAAAATGGGCCACATGATAAAATTGTGTATCATTAATATTACTAACATTTTGTCCTTAGTCATAATCCACATTAAGGAGGTGTCCAGGCTTGACATAGATTAAATCTCATATATTAATGATATTTAGAGCTTGTCATTCACAAGATCCCATGACTATTTTAGTAAGGATTGTTCTAATTAATACTTTGGTTGATGAATTTTGCCTTAAACTATTGTTCTCTCATTGTTCAATGGTTGATCTAAATTAATTTTTAGCTCTGGCCATATATCAACACTATAATTTGTAACACTTTCTTTAATATGTCAATTGCACAATTGGTTATAGTATCAAATTTATTAATTTTCTTGAAAACATATTTGGTGGAACAATTTTCTATTGAGTCTGAGAGAGGCCAAGCTAGTCAAAGGAGATTTTTGATTTTCCAATTCGATAATTTTTTTTTTATAATTGCATTAATGATTATCGTGAAGTCTCCTTCAATTTCAACTTTTTAACAATCATAAACATTGCACATTTGTAATCCTACAATAAGGGCTTGAATCTCTAGTTCGTTTTTGGTTCCCTCTTTAAGTTTCTTTGAATCAACTCCAATTAGTTTACCTTCTTCATTTCTAATGATAAAACTTGCTCCAAAAATAACTAAATTTCCCTTAGATGCCTTGTTGAGATTCATCTTATACCACCTTGTAGGAGGGGGTTTCTATTGTACGATTTTCCTTATTTTGAAAGAATCAATACTTCCATCCTCATCAACGAAGATTAATTTAACACTTGTTATTTCCACTCCTAAACTTTTTTTTATCTTGATTAATTGTATGCAATCAATAACATTATTTAATTAGTCTATAGATAAATTTATGTAAATTATATTTTTCCCTCTTACAATTATATTATTATCACTGTTATCTAATAATTCTTAACTAATAACTTAAAATACTATTTCTAATTACTTATTAAAAAATAAAATCATTCATTATATCTAATTAATTATTAAAAAAAACCAATCACTATATAATTACTTGACTTTGAAACATCATGCACAACTTTTTTTCTAATTATCATTTCACATTCTAATCAATAATTTAATGTAAAATTTTCATTAAAAAAACTATATATATGAGATTGCTTAACTACAAAGAATACATGTGGTTGGCACACGCGTTCATTGCCAATTAATTAATTGAAAATTGGACAAAGTAATTCATCTATAAAATGGATGAAAGTGGGGGGAAAAGTGTTTCGTATAATATATAATAAAAAGGACGGAAGGGGACGAATTATATGATTTACTTATTATGCGTGAAATGAGGGTGGTCGTTGGGAAGATCACGTGGGTGGGAAGTGCATCATTTTATAATCTTCCTTTCTCTTTAAAAGAAAATTCATAAATTAGTTTTAGTGTAAAATATGCAATGATTTATTTCTCTTGTCGCTTCTTTTGTCCTTCCTTAATCTTCAAACCAAAAGTTTGCTCTAGTGTTAATGATTATAGTTGGATAGTGTGATGAAAGTTCCCAGTGATTCCCATTAGTATAAATTGGAATATGGTAGATATGATAGATGGTAGATTAGTTGGCCTTTTGCTCAATTCCTATGATGGATTTATTATTCTTTTGCTTACATGGGACCCTCTAAGGATCCATTTGTTGATTTTAATTAGGGTTAGGTGTTACACCTTTTTTTTATATAAAGTAAAAGTTGGGGCACATATAAAGTTTAATAGTCAATTTAAAGGGATTGAATAAGTAAAGCATAAAGAGAGAATGATTAGACAATAAAGATATAAAATTAGTAATTGTATGTTAATATCTAATGAGTGTGTTGATAGTGGCGCATAAATGAATATATATTTTTTATAAAAAGTAAATTGATAAGTTTTAGGCAGAGTCTTTTCAAAATGAGTTTTCTTGTTTAAATGGTTGAGTAAAATCTATTAGAAGACAATGACAATCTTTTTTTATACTAAAATGTAGGAACACTTTGGTGGTAATGTCATTGTAATAGTTTACTATTTCTAACTAATCTTATACACAAGTAATCCTCTTTTTGTTGTTCAAGCACCACATATGTACTCGCTTTCATGTGTATATATTATTCATACATGAAGGTGGAGGATATGCAAAGATCAATAAGACAACAAACACTTATATGACAATGCATGTGAGACCTTGACGAACTATATTCATGTCAATGGTTACTCTTTGTATCGTCAACCCTTGTAATTAATGGATTGTTAAGGCCTGTGTCATTCTAAAAGGGTACATAAATATCTATGATATGGTGTGATAAAATATATTAAAATATTGCATGACTCATGGAACACTTCAAAATTTGACAATTGAATTCACTGAAAGGATTACCTAATTAATACCAAGTTTCCACTTCTAGTTGTGTTTCTCTTTCAATCATGTGTTCTTTCTTTTATCTTTTAAAATTATTTTAAAATACTCTACCATAATTAATTAATAGGAATCAAATAATTTATCTACCAAGTCAAAATATTGCTTTTTAACTTAACACATTATTTAAATATTTAGAAGTCAATCAATTATACAAATGATGATTTGATATAAGGTTGTAATATCCTTGTATAATGTTAAAATTGTCATAATATTGGGTATTAGTTATTGTGTTTTAGTTTAACTTTCATTTTTATTGGTTGGAATGAGTTTTTTCTAATAATTTCATCTCCATTTTTTAATAAAATTGAACCCAACATTTTATGTGTACTTAAACTTTGATCACTTGTCATTTTATCATAGATAAAGACAATCCAAAGGTTATAATCATATCATTTACAAAGTGGGAAAAAATATTACATATAAAAAATCAACACACATACCTCCTGAGTATCAAAAAAAGTAAGCCCAAGGCAAGGTATGGTGGGAATCGCTGGGCCTTGGTTGGAGATACCTCCTGAGTATCAAAAAAATAAAAATAAAAAATCAACACACATTTAAATCTATTTTGATTAAAAGTAGAGCTTAAATGAAAATGTCATTTTAATACAAATATACATTTTAGGGAATTGCCAATAAATTAATTGAAAATTTTAGCTTAAAAAATCACTTTCAATTAACCTTTACACTTATTTACTATAATGATGAAAGCTCATACTCATGCTCTTTTCCAAACTTTTTAGGCTAGGTTTCATTACAATATCTTAAATGCAACAACTTACTTACAAGTGACATATTTTGCATGAATGTGACTCATGACATCACCATATCTTTATCTTATTATCACTTGTCTCAAAAGATTGATAATGATCCCTATATTTCGTCATTGCCACCCTAGATTAGATGAAGAAGATAAAAATAAAATAATATTGATATAAATATTATTTTTGAAAATTATTTTATGATTAAGTTTACAAATTATATATTTAATTTAACTTCCAAAAAGAAATTAAGAATAGTAAGGTTTTTTGGAAGTTACTAAACATCCTTTCAGGTATTGCAACTCAACACAATTTGATTCTTATTAGATTTTTTGTGAGCCAAATAATTTCATGAATAGATCAAGAATCACTTAAGACAATTGTAACAGTGTACCATTTTTCTTAAAGATTTTAGAAATATAGTTGCTACAATATGGACCTGAACATTGTATGTGAGTTTAAATGAATATCATTTATGTCTTCTAATAATGGAATAGAACATACATATCCTACACTTAATATAGGGGAATATAGTTGATAAATGTGATAGGTTATTTAAGACTTGAGATTATATTATAAATGATAAATTGAAATAGGTCAGTAAAGATTAATTCTTTAATCAATTTCATTGTAGTCATTAGGAAGGCTACGATACATAAAATTCTTAATGATTAGAATTAATATTCTAGGATTTTATATGTACTACTTACATGACGAACTTGAATTGAAACATTAAAATACTCTAGACAAGGTCCTGCCAATGGTTTAGTCCATAGTCACTTTGTCATTGCCTAAATTTGTTCTTATTGGTGCACTTATGTCCTTGTCACTTGTGATCTATAAAATCTTGCTCACCTACAATTGTACTTATGTTTGAAATTTGGGTGATGTTGTACCTTGAGATTTGTTGTATTCAAAAGGATGGTTTATGACTTCCTTGATAACAAGACAACTCTTTTGAAGACAAGTCATACACACAATGAGATCATTTATGATGTTCCTATGTTGCTTTAATGTTAATATACATGTGCCAAAAATATTTTGTGAAGATTAAGTCAATATTATCTAATCAGATATTTTATAATTCAATAAATATCAATAATTTAAAATTATTTTTAAATATAATATTTTAAACAATCAATTGAATATTAAAAAAGTTTAATAGTACTAATAGTAAAAAAAAAAATTATCCTTATACCTACAAATTATTTAAAAATAAAAGAAAAATGTTTATTTTCTAGTGAGTAGGTGTGTAATAAAGGAAACCATTCATTTCTTAGCAAGTTCATAATAAATAAGAAGAAATATGCAAGTTCTTTGTATTTATAATTGTTTCTCTTAATCCAATAAAACTAGCACTTGCACCCATAAGAGGTTCAAGGGATACGCCGATAGGAAATTGAACATAAAATTTAATTGAAGGTTCACTTTGGAACTAAAGATAACCCTTGACAAAAAAAGGCATAAATAGTTGCATTCAATGCCCACATTGGGGTCCTCGGTCTTTTGAACATGAAGAATTAATTAAAACAAAATATCTTAATGAAGACTATGCAACATGAACCAAGATAAAAATTTCTCACCCAACTAGTTTTCTTTGATCATCCAACTCAACTGGACCATTATATAAAAAATAAAATACAATAAAGCACTCATACCTGAAAATTATCATCTATGGGTGCTTCCATCCAAAACTTGATGGTTTCTAATATGGATGCATTGATATTGCTACTAAGGTCACAAAGAAATTCTCCAACCATATGCATGTCAATAGAAAAGCACTTGTAAAGCCAACATTATCTCGACTGAGAAATAAGAATGGGATATGCAAAGCTAAAGGCTCAATTTACAAGTTGGACACACTGCTTGATTTTCGTAAATGGAAATATTAACCTATGACTAACAAATACTGATTAAACACGAGCATTTCTTGAAACACCATGTCTCAAAATAAAATGATTTTGGTTAGAATGAAGAGAATTAAAGATCATTGTTATTGTTATGAATGCATCATTGATTTTGGGAGCCAAATGTTTAGCCACAGGCAGGCTTTAGCCAATCATTTCGCTACAAGGGCAATACTTGGGGAGTTGATAGAGAATGCATTTTTTATTCCCCATGATGACAAATAATGCTATGATGCTTTTGCTAGGTGCCTTTGATAAGCTCATTTTCAAGTAAGAAAATGTTGATATTAAAACTCTTCCGCTCAATGACTTGTATGAATTACGATTCACAATGCTATGATTTAAGAATTATGGAAAATCACTTACAGAAAAAGAAGCAGGGGTGTAGTTTATCTATCATATGAAACAACATTTATACACAATCCTAGCACATTTTAGTAACATCCACACATTATGAAAAACAAACTATATATATGGTAGTGCCATTACTTCATCATAATGTACCCACCAGAGCCATTACGCATAAAACTCTGGGAAGGATCATTTCTACATGCGATCTATTTGACTAGAAAAAATAACCATTACATTAATTGATGTCTCCAGTATAACATGAAATAAGCTCAGTCATAACATGGTATTATAATCTGATATTTCCCTTATCATTTAAGCAAAAAGCCCACATGGGTTCGACATAGACCAACCAATCTCTTAACCACTCTTCCATCTTTCTTCTAACATGACTTTGAGTCCTCTTGAAAAACCCATGTGAACAAAGTGTGGAAAATTGTTTACAATGACTTACAGGAAAGTACATCAATTTTAAGCACCCAAAACAAACTAGTGAAGTACTTAGTTGCAAAAAAAATTGTTAGCAACTTCATATAAAAACAAGCACTTATTACAACTTTGATTTTATCTCACAAACTTATGACAAATTGTGGAAGATGTACTGACAGAATCTAAAAACCAATTTCAATAATGTCATACTAAATAGAAATGTAAGCACATTGGCTAAAGAAGTACATCACATGGAAAAATAACTATACAAAAAATAAAATAAATCCTCAATTATTTATTGAAAATGATACAAATGAATTTCATGTTTCTCTAACCAATGTTGCCTATAGAAAGACCGATCTTTTTCTACAAATCCGCAATTGCGTACTGAAAATGATACAAATGAATTTCATGTTTCTCTAACCAATGTTGCCTTTGACAGTTTTGAAATATTCTATATTTGTTCTTTAATGTCTTTCTTGCTTTTGTTTGTTTATGAAATTGACCCTTTGTTTGGGTGCTCCTATGAGCTGCTACTAGAGTCTCGAGAATCTACCCTGGTCATCTATGCATATTAATATAATTTCAATTTCTTATTTTGGTGAACCCATGGTTTTATATTGTAGTTTACTGCTTTAAATGTGCAACATGCCACAATGTTTTTAGTTGCTTAAAGATTAAAACTCAAATTATGAACTAGTTCACAAAGAGAATGCTAGTAAGTTCAAAATATTGTCTAAAATAATACCAGAAGATAAATCACACTACAAGATATTTAAGATTTGTATCACTATGAGTGGGATTTGAAAATGGTATTCAGAAAAATAAAATACACATTAAGCATTCAATTGGAATGATCAATCAAGTAAGTACACCCTCACATTCATTGAATTTGAAGAACAATTTCTAAACTAATGGTCATTTGGTTTAAGTTCCGGAAATCAAATCTACTTTATTGAAATGCACCACACGTTTCCTCTTTGAAGCAATGATTCCAGATACTAATACGTCTATGTTCTCCTGCAACTTTGCATGACACGTCATTTTATGATATGATCCACTGATGACAAGGGACAAAATACGGTTATTGTTGTGTTGCTTACATACAAAGCTACAAATGAATTCCAAGTTTACCTAACAATGCTGCTAAAAATATTCTTCCAATCAAACAGGCCAAAAAATTTAAAAAATCATGGGATATGATGGAAAAGAAATCGGAGGCAATGCATTTGCTGGTCTAACAGGGCAAATAAATGATTAATTGAGAAGATTTTAAAGGATCGTGATTAAAAAAACACCAAGGAAATATTAACACACACTATTCTCAGTAATATCTATTATGCTATGCAACAAGTTATTTTAAGGTTGGACACTAAAATGAACATTGTCAAAAGCCTTTAGAGTGAAAGAAGATAAGATCACAATTGGTCATGGCTCATAGTGAGAAGGTTAGCAACTTGAGTCACGACCTACTCTTAAATAATGCTTGGTTTTTAGTTGTTTTTTTTACTACAGTTCACAAGTTGGAGCCACAAACCTTGAGCTAATAAGTTGTGAATGGAATGATGCAAGGGCTTAGAATTAGATATATTATGAAAATAGAAACCCCTACTTAGCTACTCTGAACACCATCTTGCTCAGACTCAATCCTGTCAAAGTCATCAATCTATTCAACCATCCTCCTAATCAATCTATACTATAAAAAATGTCATGCTTTGTTCTGTAAAATGAGGTTAAAACATATTTCAAACTACTTCTGTAGTCTTTTGTACCAAGATGTTTGGTTGTTCAACCAAACCAACAAAATTTCAATGATTTCTATCTACAAAAATAGATCAAACACACATTCATGTGCAGGTCATTATAAATATAAAAGGCACTATTTTCTTGGTTATTTCCTTCAGATATAGTCTAAATAGTTCCTTTAGGCTGAACAACAGCACCATATCAAATACATGCAATTTTGTAATTTGCTTTAAGATCAATGAGAAGAAAGCAATCTCTCCTGCAATCATATAATATGCTTGATTATGATGACTTCATCAAAGATTAGTATACATACTCCGTTGTGTCAGCCAAAAAAAAGATACAGATACATGAATATTTTGCCACAATGACCACAATATAATTGGAGCTAAACTGAACACCATATCAAATACATGCAATTCTGTAGTTTTCTTTAAAATCAATAAGAAAGCAATCTCTCCTGCAATCATATGATATGCTTGATTATGATGACTTTATCAAAGATTAGTGTACATACTCTGTCTGTGTCAGCCAAAAAAAAGATACAGATACAAGAATATTTTTCCACAATGACCACAATATAATTGGAGCTAAAACTAAAGATTAAGTCAAAACCACATGATAAGATGGAAAAAATGTAAACCCTCAACAAATCCATTAGCCTAAACCAAAATGTACAGTCACAAAGTAACAGAATGGATCAACCCTAGGTTTTAATAAACATTAATTTTAGAAACACTGTCAAGAGTTCGGATTCAATGAGGCCAATTATTTCCACAAAAGGAGGGTTGTGTGTAGTAAGCAGAATGCTTACAGCCTCCTTCAACCGAAGCTCTCTACAGAATGCTCTGACATAGACAAACTTAATGAGGTTTATTCTCGTATAGTTGGGATCTGGCAAAAGATCACAATATAACATTTGAGGTGGCCACTCATATTGTCCTATCAAGATGAAAGCTTCTTAAAAAAAATTAAGTCTGAGTTCCCATTTTCCACTATTTTTTGTGACTCTCAGCCATCTTTGACAGAAAAAATAGGAATAGTGAAGTATCCCTACAGAGAAACTACAAATACAAGCACCCTCCATGGGAAAAATTCAAATATGAAACTGCATACTTGAAATACTCGTAAATTTTGGCAAATATATTTAGTTTACCTGCAGCTTATATAAAATTTCACGGCTGAAAAAAGACAGCTCCCCACTTCGTCTAGGGAAGTTGACGTTGTTTCGAAAAAGAACAAGCATTGCCTATAGGTTATAAGAAAATATATCCAGGCCCACACACCGACAAAGATGTTAATTCAATGCTCTTGGGCCAAAGGCTGATGTGCATGTTGTGCTAGCATTTTTTGGTAGAGGCCCTCACTAAAACTATCTTGTAAGATTGGAAGAAGTTTTCACTACATTGATATAATTTTAAAATGATTTTTTAATAAAAATGAAAGTATTTCTCAAATCTCTTTGGCAAGATTTGTCTCCTGAAATCTCCATCGAGCTAACTTTCACATGGTCAAGCAACATCAAATTATGTTTCTCCAATGGAAAGTTTCTTAGAAACTGTTGAAAAGCATAGATCGGCTAGACTTCAACCTATGACTTCCAATGTAAAACTTTAAGGAGGTAAAATTTTCATAAGATAAAATGGTTGGCAAATGTTTGTAGCCCAAAAGGCACGTGGTTTATGTATTGAAGGTGAATTATGAGAAAAATCATGGAATTTATTAAAGATAAATGCAAATCTTGACTAATTTTAGAAATCATGTACGTTGTTTAAGAAGACTTAGGTTAATTGACAAATATAATTTGTTAAAAAATTGGATTAAACCCTGAGTATGTGTGATTCAAATGTAGACAAAAATGATTTGAAGAGTGTTGGTTACAAATTTTTAAGGTGTGAATTGACCCTTGAATAGATAAACAACGTATACAAAGATAATATTAATTTTAATTGCCACTTAAGTGTTTTATCGCTGCACTAGGTACTCATTGTTCTTTGCAATGAAGAGCTTTTACAAATTATAAGGAGCATTACTTAAATCTTCATATTTTTGCTGAACTTGTCTTATATACACCATCATAATTTATTGTTCTTCACTCACATGTGAACATCATCTGGTAATAATGTGTATTCTCATTCATTACAACAAACATTTTTTTATGTATACATTGTTATATGCATTTGTCCACATATTTTACATACTATCTCAATGTTTCTCTGGTTATTATATAGAAAATAGGAATAAATGTAAATTGTAATTTTTGTTATTAATTATATTTTTACTTTATACTTTATTTAATATACAGTGGATAAATTTTTATTTTTTTCCTTCATTTTTCTTTTTTTTGGTTCCTTCTCCTCCATCTTTACCCTTTCATTTTTATTAACAATTCCAAACATTGATACAAATAATATAATCAAGTACTTAAAAAATAATGTTTTTAATTCTAAAACCTTAATATATCAAAAACAAATCTAGACAGCTGACCATAAATATAAGAAAATCCCATATAAGGAAAGAAAAATCCTGACCTATAGCCGGCCACAAAGCGCCTGCACGTTCTTAAGCATGGAGGAGCCAGCGGTGGAGTACCTGACATGACCGATGGATAAGCTCCCTAGGAGTTGGTTGAGCTAGACTCGTTGAAGATGTCGGCCACAAGTCCCACACCTATTATGGACTGCAACCTTCCGTCGGTCGCGGTTATGATTCCCGCCCCTTCCTGCCCACGGTGCTGCAGCGTGTACAGGGCCAAGTAACACAGTCGTGCTGCCTCTGGATCACCATAGACTCCGACCACACCACTTTCTTCCCTGATAACGTAGTCATCTTCTTCATTTCCGAAGAATTGCGAGACAGAGTTTTGGGGGTTTATGACCGCCCGAGCTTCCAAGCGCATATTCTCTACAATGGCCATGCCATACGAACGGATGCCTGCCTCATTTTTTCTCTTGTGTTACATGAAAAATGGTTTGAATCAAGGGATGGCTAGGGTTTGCGAGGATTTAGCTATAGCGTTTTGGCCATACAACGCTACTCCCTACCACTGCCGCAGTCGCCGTTTGTAAGGTGGGTTGAAAAAGCTTGGGATGGAAATCATTTGCCGTCTGATTCGGATAAAGTTGTGAGAAGAAATCTGGTACATGCATCCATAATGAGATTAGACGCAGAATTAAATTTTTAGATTCTTGTTCAGATTTGAGTTTGCTTGTGGTTTTCTTTTCTCGCTGACAGAGTCTGCTCGTGGCTTTCTTTTCATGCCAACACAGCAGGTTGCAAATTGCTCGGCATCATTGAGAATTTCCGATGGACGTCAAATGGCATGGCAGATGGTTAACCGGACTGTCAAATGGTATGTCGTGCGTGAGACAGGGATTCCGATGGCTTGTGGACTGGCAAGTCCACAATAAAAGCCTATCGGCTAAAAATAGATTACAATATGAGATCTCTTCATAAATAAAATTAAATATCCTAAGCTTCTTTGTTAATTTTTTTTAAAAAAGCTATCATGAGTGAAGTTGGGACTAACATGTGGTGATGCCATGAATCATAAGTATCCCCTATTCATTATCTTGGATTAAATCCATGAGTGTAAATTTGACTCACGTCATTTCCATAACCATAGGTCTAATCTCTAAAATTTTAAAATTTAAATTCAAAATAAATCCCACTAACATCTTTCTACTAGCCATTGTGAGCCAACCTAGTGCATATTTGCAAGCTATGATGTTTTATTTAAGAATATGTATTCATCAATTTGAAGAGATCCAAGGACAACCTATGATTCATTAAACATTATTTAACATATAGTATTTATGGGAGAATCATATAATCATTATCAAAGCATCACATCAATGTACATCATCTTAGGTTCATTGCACACTTCCTTGTTCTTAATCCTTATTTCAAAGTCATTGGATTGGTCCAGCTAGGGGTTCGATTAAGACCATGATCCTCATGATTCAAATAATTCCCCAAAGGCATTTCTAAACACCGCTAGTCCTTATTGAGATTTGAATTTTAGAAGATTGAGGCAAATTAATAGATATAGTCTATTTCTTGGTAGTCCATTCTCGTGGGTACAAGTTTAAGTTCATGCATTAGTTCAATTTTGTAGGTGTTTATATGGACTAGAGTAGTGCATAGTGAGATTACAGATTTGAAGACATCTATATGAAAGTAATTAGATTTCCACAATCCATAAGAGTATGAATAGCTGTTTCTGGATTCGATTGTGTAAGCTTTTTTGAATCAACGTTTCGAATCACACTCGGATCACGGAGTGTGATTCGAAACGTTGATTCAAAAAAGCTTACACAATCGAATCCAGAAACAACTATTCAGACATCTATATGATCATTCCTAAAAATCCTACAATTGTGACAAATCCATTCCTAACATCTTCAACATAATTTTCCTATTCTTGAAATTCAACTAAATTTTACATTTATATTTATTTAATTCAACATTTATTATTTCCACTCATAAACTCCTTTACCTTAATTAATTATATATATTTAATTACATCATTTAATTAACTTATTGATAATTTTATTTAAATTATATTTTTTCCCTTACACATAAATATTTATCATTTTTTTAATAATGGTCAAATAACTTCTTAACAACTATTACTAAAAATTGCTAATCACTATACCTATATTTAATTACTTGACTTTGAAATGTCATCTAAAATCACTTTTTAGAAAATTGACAATACAAATTTAAATATATACTTTTCATCCATAAATATAGAAAAAGATTGCTCAACTCCAAATAATAGATGTACCTAGTTAGCACATGCTTTCATTGCAAATTTATTAAAGTAATTCATCTATAAATTGGATGAAAGTGGGGGGAAGTGTTTGCTATAATAATATAGAAAAAGGAGGGAAAGGGACGAATTATCTGAAGTTATTTATATGAACCCATTACGTGTAAATTGGGGGTAGTTGTCGGGAAGATCACGTGGGAAGTGCTTATTTTTTAATTTGTTTATTGTTAGTTAAAAGGAAAAGATGCAAGGATTTTCTTCTCTTGTCCCTTCTTTTGTCCTTCCTTAATTTTCAACCCAAAAACTTGGGTAAGTGTTTATGATTATACTTTGGAGAGTGTGATGAAAGTTCCCATTGATTCCCGTTTAGTTTAAAGATGGTTGATGTAGTAGATGGTAGATTAGTTAATTCTTATGATGGATTGATTTACCTACTTGCATGGGACCCTCCAAAGGATCTATTTGTTAGATTCTAATTAGGATTATGTGTCACACTTTTGTTTTGTATAAAGTAAAAATTAAACATATTCAAAGTTTAATAGTCAATTTAAAGGGAGTGAACAAGTAATGCAATTTTCTTTTTGTATTGATGAAATACAATTACAAAGAATAAACTGTAGTGATAAAGTGTACAAAGTAAAAGATCCGTTACAAAACATAGAGTTGTACAAACAACCACAACTCTATAAAAATCAAGAGCTAAACCTTTGTACATAGCAACAACTTAAAATGTCACAAAAAACAAAAATATTACATCAAACTGTCGGGCTATGCTAAATTCTGAAGCACTATACAACTTGAAAAGAAAAGAACTTAAACCTTGAACTATACAAACTTCATTTTTGCTCAGCAATTGTTCAACTTGCAATTTGATATATCGAATTTGGAAACTCAATGTGAGACTCTTCAAGGCCTCATTTTGGAGCATAGTGTTTTGTTATGGAGACAAATCAGACTCGGACACAAAATCTTAATAATATTTTTTATTAAATAATTTGCTGCACTATTAAATATTTTGTTGCACGTGTATTTAAAATAATAGTTACAAACAATTATTAAATGCTAGAAATGATTAGTTATAATATTTAATTAAAGACAACTTCATTTAGTTATTGTAACCATCCAAAAAAAAATGTGTTATTGGGTGCATGAGAAAAAAACCAATGGCCACACTTCATTTGTAATTAATGAGACGTGTGAGAACATATTCCAACACTTGGATTAGAGTTTTGAGGGTAAGAGGGCGTGGAAAATGTTAGTAGAAATTTACAATTTTGTGGCTAGAAAAATGTAGGTAGAAATTTACAATTTTGTGGCTGGAAAAATGCAGGTAGAAATTTACAATTTTGTGGTTGGAAAAATGCAAGAAGTGTCACAAGTACCCACAACAAAGGCCATGTAAAAACAATAGTATTAAAATGTGATGAAAAATGTTGTTACAAGTTGTAGATGTTGCTGCATGCATTTGTAATGGTTTTTTTTTTTAAGTTTAATATATATCACACCCTTTTGTTGGTGGATGTAGCTCGATTTTGGGTGAACCACGTTAAATCTTTGTGTTGTCTTATTGTTGTCCATTATTTTTGTTTGTTCTATTTCTCTATTTTATTGGTCAAATATGCATTTAATTGATAGATATCTACCTCCTAACCCTAATAAGTGGTATCATAGTAGGTTGTGTTTAGTTATCCTTTGCGGTCCAAGGTCTCATGATTGAGTGGGAGTTATGGTAGATGAGAGTAAATTTGACCCTCTTGTTGGTGGATGTAGCTTGATTTTTGGTGAACCACGTTAAATCTTTGTGTTGCCACAAAATTACAAAGAATATATATTGGACCCTCTTGTTGGTGGATGTAGCTCGTTTTAGGTGAACCACATTAAATCTTTGTATTGTCTTATTGTTGTGCATTATTTCTATGTGTTTTATTTCTCTGTTTTATTGGTCAAATGCACATTTAACTAATAGATATCTACCTCCTAACCCTAACAAGTGGTATCAAAGCAGGTTGTGTTTAGTTATCCTCTGCAATCCAAGGTCTCATGGTTGACTGGGAGTTATGGTAGATGAGAGTAAATTGAAGGTTGACAAGTTCAATGGGTAAAACTATCAGTTATGGAAGATGTAGATGGAGGATTATTTTTATCAAAGATTTATGGCGACCATTGGAAGGGAAAGCTAAGAAACCGTCAGCAATGTTTGTTGAGGATTGGGATATTCTGGATGGAAAGGCACTTGGTAGTATGTCTTTTCCTGGCCTAATCAATGGTGTTTAATATTTCACAAGTGAAGACAACTGTAGAGTTGATGCAAACCCTAGCAAAACTATATGAAAAACCTTCATCTTTGAATAAGGTATTTCTTAAGAAGCATTTATTTAATATGAAACTGGTAGAAGGTGGGTTAGTTGTTGATTATTTAAATGAGCTTAATACGGTTACTAGTCAATTAACTTCTATAAATGTAAACTTTGATGAAGAAGTTAGGATTCTTTTGATTCTATGTTTTTTTTCCTAAAAGTTGGAATAGATTGGTAATGGTGGTTAGTAATTTTGTTTCTGGTTCAAATACATTGAAATTTGATGGTGTTGTTGGTGTTATTTTGAGTGAGGAAATTTGTAGGAAAAGCTTAGGTGGCTCATCCACATTAGACAATGTTTTGAATGCAAAATGTAGGGGCAGAACAAAGGAGAGGAAATTTTTTTGGAGGTCATGGGAAGTAACGAGGAAAATCAAAGGACAAGAGGTCCCAATCTAGAGAGAAGGATTGTTGGTATTATCGTAAGTCAGGTCATTTAAAGAAAGATTATTGGTCTCAAAAAAATAAAGGAGACAAAAAACAAGGTAGTAAAGAGGAAAATGTGGTAAGTAATAAATTTGATGAGGATGCTTTGATTCTTTCCCTTGATAATGTTGATGATTCTTAGGTGTTAGATTCAGGGGTTTCATTTCATGCTACACCCCATAAAAGTTATTTTCTTGATTATGTTTGAGGGGATTTTGGGTTGGTTTATTTGGGAGATAATGAACCTTGTCAGATTGTTGGAAAGGGAAGAATCAAGATTAAGTTGTAGAATGAGAATCATTGGCTACTACAAGAGGTAAGGCACATTCAAAATTTAAACAAAAAACTAATTTCAGTAGGGCAACTAGATGATGAAGGTTATGTTGTTACTTTCTAAAGTTGAATTCAGGACTAGGATGGAAGCTATCAGAATAATTGACCTCATTCAAATGTTTTTGGAATTTTCTGCTTATAAAGGCATGAGCATAATTGATCAGAATGTGTCATGCTATGCTATAAGATTATTGACAAGTGTCATAATCTTATGACATGAGACAACTATGAAAAGCTATCACTCCACCTAAAGTGGAAAAGTGATAATGTAATGGAGAGGTAATCACGTGATGTGTCCATGAAAGGTGGATGTGATAAAACAATAACATGATAAGTCCACCAAAAGTGGAAGTTCTCCAACTACCTCCTATGTGGTCCCTAAATAAACTTAACTAATGTGTAATCATGACCTAGGACAAGGTACACCACTTTTAATTACACCAACACCCCCCCTTAAGTGCAACTTAGGGAGAATGTACACAAAAGAAAACAATGCAAGATGGGTCCCGGCTACTAGGCCATGTTAGGTACCCATGTACACACACAATGCAATCTCTCACAATCGGAGAAAAGGAGAAAACCCAGTGGGACAAAACTCCTCCCCAAAAGAGAGAAACAAAATAGGAAACATGCTCTAGAACGGACAAAACCTCGAGTGAGGAAAAATCCCCCCCATGAAGAATGAAGATAGTCCATGCAACCCTCCCAATGAAGAGTCATTGCACAAATGTCACAATGTCAAGAGTCCCCAATCTTAATTGAAAAAAGGAGACAAAGTAGAACAATGTGAACACTAATTAAGAGCGGACAAAGGATGATGACGAGTCCTCTGAATGTTGTTCCAACAGAATACCAACTATGAAAAGAACTAATGGAAAGAATCAAGTACAACTACAGAAGATGCCACATAACTAGTGATTGAGTTGAATCTGTCAACTCAAGAGTAACTGCAGAATCTGTCAAGGAAGAACTATAGATGAATCCACACTGCAACAAGAATAAGGTCAAAACCAAGAAGACAATTGCATGAGCATCAACTTGAATGCTCGTCAATGGCATATTAGTACAATTTAAGTCTCGCTGGAGCCATGCATCAAGTCTCTAGATGTAGAACCAAACTTCTAAAGACAGGTAGAGTGCTTCCAAAATAAGAGTGTCTATATGGTGACTAGTCCATCCCACCAAAATGCATGGGTAACCGACCGTTGCATTCGCTGAGTATATAGGAACTAACACTAGATGCATAGATCAATCCAAAGAAGCATACAATATGATAGAGTACATTGAAAAAGTAGATTGTGACACTTTATTTTAGTGTGTTTACAACATTAGAAGAGAACTATAACAACCATGATCATGATGCAAAAGTGCATTAGTAACTCTGAATAGCTCAAAACAACCTTTCCAACAATGCAAGAATCATGAAAATCAGAGGAACGGTGCAAAAGTTATGAGCTTGGGAGTGCAACTAGACCTTCAAACTTCAATGAGCAAAAAATGTAGCCAAATAGAATTTTTTTGAAGAAACACCTATACCACTGGAAAGTTGAGATCACCACCTTTCTAATGATATTTCGTTTACAAAATTTCACCATTTAGAGCAAAAGTTATGCAAAAAATGAAAAAAAGGCCTAAAAGAGGACCTTTCACACTAATTGAGTGCAAAACTCAATACTAATTGGGTCAAAAAAGTGGCCCCTAATCAAGCATATGACCCCCCCTTATTAAAAAAAGAAAAAAATATATACTAGTCCTGCCACCGCTAGTGGTGGGTGGACGGAGTGAGGGTGGTGCCCCGGTGGCCATGCCACCTGGGGGCCACCTCGTCCCATTGGTTTTACAAAATAGATATCGACCTTTTACAAACTTGTAAAAAAAGTTTAAAAATATTAAAAACCCTTAAAAAACTAATGGATGTTCCAATAAATCTTCAAAGAACTATCGTAGCATCGTTCAATTTGACTCCAAGTACGCTGACTAAGGAAAAAACTAGGTCAATAGAAGATTGGAAGTCGCCGATAAATACTCAGACCTGCCAGATTGTGAATAAAGGATTGTTACGATTGAATGCCAAATCCATACCCTATGTAGATTGTGACAAGGATGACATTGGAAGAGTGGTCGATCCAAGAGATTGGAAGTGAATTCTCCAAATGTATAAGGCACGAACAATGAAGTTGTCGACCAGGTAAAAAACCGTTGATGTTGAAAGATGACTATGAGATCCGCCTAGGTTGAGGAGATCAATGGAGATCTCAAGGCCAATGACTGTGAGATTCATGCAATAATACAAAGAGTTTGTAGTCTGATAGGACGATTACGCCAATAGGAGCACACCAAGAATATTCTAAGGAATATGCCCTACAAAGAATCTCACAATATTCTGCCGACTAAAAATATTTGCCCCAAATATTTAATCAACCTTGCAGAAAATATTTAACTAAAATATTTTATTGTGAAAATTAAAAATTTGTACGATATGGGAGTTTTGTCACGACCTTCAGGGTGATCCCACAATAGTGGTTTACACTTTTTGGCCTAATTGGACACTAATATTTTTTTTTAACACAATCTCCACATTCGGGCACCTATAGCGATTAAACCGTAAGGAATTTGAAGATGATGTAAACTAGAGTCTTGTCACATTTTGTCTGTAGATTCTAAAATATTTTTTTCAATTTTTGGAATCAGATTGCACTTCTTTTCCATCTCCCACAAAATTGGTTTTTTTCAAAAAACAACATTTTTAAAAGTGGCGCACACCGTATAACACATAACTTTTTTTCTATGAAGGATAAAATTCCAATTGTTTCAATTTAGATTTATAACTCCGATATCTAGTGCTTCCACTTGGTTAGATAGCTTTTTATTGAATATTTTTTCTTTAATCAAGTTTCAAAGTCAAACCAATTATAATTCAGACATAGCAGATTGTATAACGCATAACTTTTCTTGTATGTATCAAAATTCTTTATTTTTTTTGTTGGATCAAGGACTTCAATATCTAGTGCACTCATATTTTTAAATTTTTTTATAATATTTTATTTTTCCACTTGTGCAGAGCGAGATTTTTGTTTTGATGAAAAACCTATATTTAATAAAACTTAAAAAAGCAGATAGATAATAAAACCAAAACATACTAAAATTATATTCATTGGATAGCTTGTTCTGAAGGCTACTTGATTCCAAGTTTGGTTTCTAAATATTCCCCCATTTTCATCCCCAACCGGAGCTTGAAAGCGTAAAATTTTAGGTTTTTTGTGTGTACAAATTAAAAAATTAGGGAAAAAGGGGGTTCGCTAGAACCAGGGGGTTCTAGCGAACCAGGGTTCATTCAAACCCTGGTTCATGCAAACCCCCCCTAATATGCACATTTCCTTTATTATTTGGGCGGGAAATGTGGGCCCAAAAGTTAGTGGGTTTGCTCGAACCCTAGTTCGGTCGAACCCCTTTATGGTTCGGTCGAACATCTAGGTTCATGCGAACCCCTAAAACCAATTTTTTTGCCATGGGGTCATTTTTTCTCAAATTTCCTTCCTCTTCAAAAGTGTAAACCACTTATGTGGCTTCACCCTTCAGGAAATTTTTTTTTGCCTCAGCCTGCAACTGAAAGTGCCAAAAATCGACAAATTGGTAGTCAATCTTTAGGGTTTTTTTTTATCCTTCTAGATGCAATGGAAGGGTCTGTTCTAACCCAAAATGCTCCGAAAATATGGCTACCTCCTCGATCAAACAACCAACACCCAACTTCAAACCTTTGCAGATTTGGCCTTTAATGTCAAACTAGGACGAAATAAAAAGGAAAATCTGACTATCTCAGACACTCTGGACGCAATGGTGAGTTCAGATCTTATGCAACAAGCTCCCAAAATGTACCTACAATACAAGGCCAAAAATGGAACCCCCCCATAATATGGTATTTTTATCAAGAAAATACAAGATTGCACTCAAGATCTCTCCAAAAAACTAACTAAAGGCACTCCAATAGCTTTGATACCATGTAAGAATTGGCTATGAAGGTAGTCACCCAAGATCTAGAGGCCTAATAGAAAGCACAAGTATAAGAGAGATAAAAACAATATGACAAGAATACACTGTATTCTACCAATAATGCAAATAGAATACAATGTGTCATGCTATGCTATGTCAAAAGTACATAGGAGACCCCTTGGTTATATAGCCAAGGTGAGTACATAGAAGGGCATAATATTATGACAAGTGTCGTAATATTATGACATGAGACAACTATGAAAAACTATCACTCCAACTAAAGTAGAAAAGTGATAATGTGATAATCACCACAAATGGTGGATCACCCACAAAAGGTGGAGAGGGAATCACATGATGTGTCCATGAAAGGTGGATGTGATAAAGTAATAACATGATAAGTCCACCAAAAGTGGAAATTCTCCAACTATCTCCTATGTGGTCCCTAAGTAAACTTAACTAAGGTTTAATCATGACCTAAGACAAGGTACAACACTTTTAATTACACCAACACTTTATTATCTTATGTCCGCAGATCTATGAGTAATATAGTAGAATATTTATGATGTGAATTATTTAGTAAATAGGAATATTAATTTATGTGTTAATAGAATATTTATGGTATGATTTATTTAGTAGATAGGATTAATAACTTGTGCATATTATTATTTATTAAAATAATATATTCTTGATTCATTTTGTATCTCTTATATGATTATTTGCAAATCCGAGTGTTTGAAACTATTTGAAAATTTGCTCCGGAGTAAGGGCCTGATAAAGTGGTGCCTAGAGACCCTACTTAAGATCCACCTATTCCCAATACAAGGAGGGGCCATGGATTAGTGGAGATTCCACTTAAGATCTACCTTGTCTGAAGGCAGGGATAGGCCATGGATGGGTGGAGGTCTCACTCAAGTCCGCCTAGACCAAAGAAGCGAAGGACCATGGAGGGGTGGTAGTCCTAGACCACTATAAACTCTATTGGATTTCTCCAATAGGCGGTGTCTTTTGAGGTTGTGACATGGGTGGAGAAAGTAGGTCACCAACAAGGAGATTTGTGGTACACAACCTCTTAGGCTTGGTAAATGGCTTTGGGCGGAACCATCCATGTTACTCCTCCTAGTTCATAATAGTTGCATTGTGATGAATCTATAAATGTGATGCCATGATTCTAATGCTAACATATATGTGCATGTGTGGAAATATTGTTTATATGGTGAATGCAGGATCCCAATCCAAGATTACATCATTAAAGGAAATATTTATTTATTAAAATGAAACCTTAACCCTAATTAGCTGGCGTTTGTGATCTATAGGAAAATTATAGGGAAAAGTAGACAAGGGACAATACATTCTAACTAAGTTATCAATGCTCATGTGACACATCCTTTGGTGCCATAACCAACTGTCATTAATTTGAGACATAAAGCAATGACCATCAACACCCTTGAGCTGATAGATGTTTCCATCTATCCTCTTACCAGTAGCAATCACAGTTCTAGACCCTTTTCTGATCTCACATCTTTCATCCTTAAACATAAGATTATATCCTCTACTACACATTTTTCCAACACTCAAAAGATTATGCCTTAAACCTTTAATATAGTAAACATCTTCGGTATTATGAAAGTGCCATCAAAACTAAATGAACCCATTCCACAAATCTTAGCTCTTGAATTATCTCCAAATTTAACTAATCCTCCATCATACTTTTCAAGTTCAACAAACTTACTTTTGTCTCTGGTCATGTGATTAGAGAAGCCACTGTCTACAACCTAGTAGTTTTTATCTTGTTTAACATGAAAAGCAGAAACCAAAGTACCTTCTACCTTATCCTTCTTCTCTAAAACACTTTCCTTCACACAAATTTTAGAGTTAGTAGAAGTAGATTCATCTTTTAAAGCTAAGAACAAGCATTCATTTTCATCAGCATCTCCATAATTAGATTCATCATCAGAAATACCAACATCTTCTCTAACATGGTAACTTCTTTTAATCATCTTTCCTTTGTTCTCCTTACTTTTTTTGTTCACAACTTTGTTTGGACATCTTGAAGCATAATGACTTATATTTACATAGTTAAAACATTTGAAAGGTAGTTTGTCTTTGTACTTATCAGTGCCCTTTTTCATCTTTCTTACAAAGTTAGCTTCCACATCATCAAGATCTTCTCCATTTGAATCTTTAACCTTTTTTGATTTTCTAGCCTTGAAAGTAGTCTCCACTTTTGTGCCATTTCTCAAGCTAGGTTTTCTCATTTCAAATGAAGTTAGTGTACCAATCAACTGATCTCTAGAATAAGTATTAAAATTTGCAACTTCCTCAATAGCAAATACCTTTTCATTGTAAGAATCATGAAGAGATCTGAGAACTTTCTTTACCACCCTAGATTCTTTGACTTGTGCACCAAGACCTCTCATTGCACTTACCAACTCATCAACTCTCTACATGTAGATTGTAATTATTTCATTTCAAAAATTCGTAGGGTCTCAAATTGTGCCTTCAAATTTTACAAAATTGTGTGTTTAACCTTATCATCTCTTTCATAAATTCTCTCAAGCTTATCCCAAACTTCTTTAGTAGTCTTGAGATTCATAACTTTTACCAATTCAAAATTTGAAAGACTATTCACCAGAATAAATCTTGCCTTAGCATTTACCTCATGTGCCTTGATCTCATCACTTGTGCTTAGACTATTCACAGGTGCATTATATTGATTCTTTATTGCCTTTTAAATCTCATACCCATGAGATGCTAGATATCCTTCCATTTTTGTCTTTCAGAATGCATAGTCCGTGCCATCAAATCTAGGGCAATCCAACTTGTTTGCCATCTTGGATCTACCTCAAGGGTTCAACTCTTCTCCAAGGAACCTTGCTTTGATACCAATTTTTGAATAAACAAGACAACTAAGAGGGGGTTGAATCAGTTGTATCAAGTTAAAACATCAAAACCCTCAACAGTAATCAGATTCACAAACATTTATTAAACCCTTATTCTATTAAATTGACTAATCATGAAATGCAAATAACAAAAATTGAAATAACAAAACCATACACAAGAGAACACCAAATTTATGTAGAAAACACATCGAGGGAAAAAACACGAAGAGGATTAGCTCACAATATAAGTAATTGCAAAACCAGTATGAGGGCTCATTGTAAGAATATGACACACTGTCCAATAGGGATCACAACCACGACTCATAGCCACATAATGAAAAAGATGATAGAAGAGAAATGTTACATAGAGAACAACTTCTCAATGCAACAAAGAATCTACCATAGTTTCTCCAACACCTTTGCAACCTTGTTTGAATGATTGTGAACACCTTCACTCACTACATTCAAGAATCCAACACTTTGAAGTTTTCACTACTTTGCTCAAATTCGCATCTATAATTCTGCAATTCACATCACATTCGTCAATCGCATCTATCTTTCCTTATCTTGCATCTTCAAACAAAAACATTCTTATTTATATCTTCCTCAACCTTGAAAACTTTCTCCAAGGTTGGTAACACATCCTTTACATTTAAAATTTCAATTTAGGTCAGCACCCAAACATTCTCATGGTGGATAGGAATGAAGGCGAACCATATAAATCCTTAGTTAGGACCCAAATCAAATCTAACACACATCAATACACTTTCACAAACTTCGAAAGGCTTCTCATGTAGTGTTAACACTAAGTCGATCGTTACCCATGCTAAACACCTTAAAACTATTAAGTACACGCTTCCCATTTGATCAAGATGAGACATAAACCACACAAATATCTTTTACATGATCTAGAACAATCCACAAACTACCTAAGATCCAACAAAGGATTCATCCAAACTGGCATCATAGAAATACTTCAACCCAAAACATCTAGTTAACCTTATATGCACACCAACGCATGAAACACACACTGTACTACACTAAATCAAGTGAAACCTTGAATTCTAAAAGATATAAACATTATAGGAAACTTCCCAGATCTACACAACTTGAAACCAAAATGTGAAGAAATGTAGAGCAAATACATTTCTTCCAGACCACAGAAAACACCATTGAAAACCTAGTTCACACACTAGTGAACATATCTTACTCTGCACAATGATCTAGAAACCCAAACTCTGGATATAACAACTATTGAAAACCCAGAATATCAGATCCGCACAAGCATAACATCAACATAGAAGAAATGCATAACACATCTTAGAGCATGTTTTGAACACTTGCACACCACTGTTTTCTCTGTTTATCAAATTTTCTGAAAAGTACGTGGAAACCAAGTACCAGAGCCACCATCTTAGCACATTACTTCATTCCAACACATCTCTAGACCCTGCAACCCAAATTGATCTCACAAAAGATGCATATTTCAACAAGTATTTGGAGGAGATCAAACATCAATTTTTGCAGCTGCATGAAGGGGAGTTGTGTTGTGCTAGACAATTGCAAATCATGTTCAAATTTAGAGTGTAATGGTGTCTTAAGTTTGTTGCATATTGGTTGTTTAGTTGGGACATTGTAAAATCATTGTTGCTGTTACATGTTCTCTCTCCTAATAGTCTCCATTTGGGGCTGCATTTATTTTTCATTGTAATTAATTAATTAATCATAGGGCATGATTTATTCCTATTTTTTACGTTTCTTCTCCCTAAATTTGACTATTTACTATAAGAAATACATGATTTTCCTATAAACACATATAATGTTTGAAGTCATATTGTAACAACTACATTTCCCAAAATCTTAAAGAAAAATACTAAAATTTTACTATTGCCTCAAGTGATTCTTGATCTATTTATGAAATTATTTGACTCACAAATAATTTACTAATAAGGGCAAAGTTTTGTTGAGTTCATTGATTGTACAATGAAAGGATGTTTACTAGCTTCCAAAAAAATTCACAAGTTCTTAATTTTTTCATTTGTTTTTGGAAGTTAACATAAATGTACAATTATTAAGTCATCACAAAAGGATCTTCATAAATAACATTTACATAAATCATATTTTATTCTTCCTCATCTAATCTAGGGTGACAATGGAGGGAATCCAGGGACCATTCTCAATCTTTTGGGACAAGTGATAATATGCCACTTGTAAGTTAGCAATTGCATTTAAGATACTATAATGGAATCTAACCTAATTTCTTGTGAAGTGTGAGCTTTCGCCATTCGAATATGTAAGTGTCAAACTTATTTGAAAGTGATTTTATTTTGTTCCACTATATTTCCATTTCTTTTTGTAATTTTCTTGAATTTATATTGACTATAAAAATGGCATTTTTATTTAAGTTCTACTTTTAATAAAAATAACTTTGAATAGATGCTCATTCTTTTATGTGTAATAAATATTTACCTACTTTGTAAAATGATATGATTGTGACCTTCATTTTCTCTTCATTTATGATATAATGACAAGTCACCAAAATTTAAATATATAAAATATTTTGGTCAATTTTTTTCTTAAATGAAGATAATTTTTCTAGAAAACACTCATTCCACTCAATAAAATTAGAAGTTAAATTAAAAACTCCATATTATGACACCTTTAATGTTATTCATAAATTTTTCAATTTAATAATAGACATTTATATTGAAAGTTACACCATGTCCATTATTAAGGTTGAAAAATTATATAGAAAATAAATTTGAGTTTATTTAATTAAAAAAAATGGTTTTTAATTAAAAAAACTTTATTTTTTTTTGGATTTCTTCAACATGTGAAGAAATAGAATTTGAAAAGTCCTTGGGATATATAACTGATGCAACCGAATATATGTACAAAAGACATAATATGGGCGAATCACAAATATGATTGTTAATAGCCTATAAAAATCACGCTGACGTGGAAAACCACAACGGGAAACCTGAAAATTTTTGTCCACTAGTAAAAGGGCACACCCCGCAATTCGATCTCGGGATCGATTGGACTTTAAAAATAAAAAAAAATTGACTGGGTTTTGGCAGGGCGTGGAAAATTTATCACAATATTCTTGATAAAACGTATCAACCCAGAAATAGAGGGCGCTGAGACGACAATTCTTTTCCAGTAATTAATGGGAAATTATTTCTTCATCCTTATCTTTTTGTGGAAGATTATTTGGTGGGAAACGGAACTGTAAAAAGTGTTCCAAACTGATATGGGGGCCCTCTCCTAGCCAACCTGTAATTCTTTTTGTTTTCAATTTTGGTTTTTGTTTTGCTTGCATTACTGTTTCTTGAGCTTTAGACTGTCGAAGCCAGCGGTATTTATTCGTCTTTGGAAGAAACCGGCTGTTCAACGTTTCGGCGTGCAGAAGTTCCCGTCATTTGGCGTGAAAAAAAAGCGTCCGACCGTTGAGTGTATGTTTAAAACTTTGTGAACAGCTTTGAAGTTGTCAGTAACCTGTTTTCGTGGTTAAATCTGCTGCATCTTTGACCGTGCAGTTTTGTGGATTTTACAGACTTAATTTGTTTTAGCTTTGAAAAAAAACTCGTTCTCTTCACTTTTCTGCTTTAATATGTAATGCAAACTGTCTCTTAGAGTACTTTCATTGAGGAAAGCGCTGGGATTCGATGCTCACAGCTGCTTTTTTGGCGAATTTTGGAGTGAGTTTTTTAAGCTCAAAATTTTGGAAAAATTCTAGTGCAATTTAAGGAATAATGTGCTTCGGTCTTTAATCTCTTTAATTAAATGCTTAGGCGAGCAGAAAGCAACACTTTTTCTCTGACCTTTAAAGTCGTCAGCATGGAAATCGTATGGATTTTTTAAGTTAACGGGATAAATTGCTTCCTTCTTCATCTTTTAGTTTAATGTTTTACACAAACCACATCCAGCCGTTTTTGTCTGGCATTAAGTGTTAATTTTGCTGTTTTTTGCAGTGAAAATCATTTGGATTTGTACATTAGGCGGTGTTTACTTTTTAGAACCAATTTAAATTAGCAGTGATAGTTATTCCTCGGCTTTCAGTTTTCATACATTAGTCTGTACTTTCAAAAGAATTCTTGCATTTGCAGAGCTGGTCGACATTTTGTCGGCTTTAAATCCGTAATTGCTGCTTTATTTTGAAGCTTTAATTAAGATTTGTACATCAGCTAAGCATTTTAATCTGTTTGGAGCATTCACAAGTGTAATTTTAAAATGTTCTAATGGTTAATCCTTAACAGATTCATTGTGTTGCAGTTATTTTGAAAACCCTAGTAAGGGAGCCGGTTATTGGATCTGGCTAATAATTTATAAGCCCTGCACTTATAACAGAAGTACTTGGCTTTTATTTGACAAAATAAGGGCGTTACGCAAGATATTTCAGACAAGAGATTTTGATACAGTATCCAATGAAGAAACCTCCTCTAAACTATTTTTTTGCTGCTTTGGCGGGGTTGCTACTGGTTTTAGATTTCTCCTTCACGCAAGGCTCTACAGACCTTCAAGATGGTAAGCTTTTGGTGACATTTGCAGTATATTTATTGCCTCTGTCGATTATAAGGATCTTGTTATTATGCTCTGTTGTCAATTATATGGGTCTCGTTTGTATTTACAACATTAGGAGAATTCGAACTGCGTCATGCCTGTAGGAGGAAGAGCTCCCATTACCAGTACACCACAGCCGTTTGGACAATTTTAATTCGAAACAATATACAACCAAACAGGCTGTACAAGCCTTCCCTTGCCCCCAGCTATCCAGGCCTAAATACAACACTAGGTTAGCTTAAATTGTCTTGACTTTTGATTTAATTTTTGGAATAATCCTGCACGTGATCAATGCCAATGTACACCATGTTTGGGGTAGGTTTCTTCAGCCACCATCAAGCTTATGGGAGATGTGCGTCAAAGTTTTTGATCTTGGTAGGGTAAGTATTATGATTGTTCAAATATTTGTTCTAGGCAAGGTTTGCTCTTATAAATTTATAAAAATTCACATAGTTAAGCTATTTTAAGTCTTGATGTTCGTAACAGCTGAGGCTTAGATTTAGTCTGCCTATTGAATTTTATAGCATTTGCTGGAATTAGTTTAAAAGCTTTTGTGTGTTGGAAATTGTACATTTCTGCAAATTATGGTGAAATTGATTTGTGGTTGACTTTATATTGCGCTATTTTTTCTGCAGTGTATGCCATAAATGTTCTGTATACAAGCCTGGGACTTCCGCCCCTTAGAGGATGGGTTCAAAGTGCAGGTGATCCTTGTGGTGACAATTGGCAGGGTGTTCAATGTGTGGGACCTAACATCACTGAAATGTATTCTCTATCCCAATATCGGTGGATGGATACCATATCACTGAATTATAGTTCATTTTTGTCCTAGAAAGATTTGTGATTTTTTTTGTGTAATTTGTGAGTATGTACATGGATTCTATCCATGCTGCACCTAAATCTGAAAATTGATTTTACTGGATGATCAGAGCTCTTTCTAATTCAAATCTGGGAGGACAGTTGGGTAATGGGTTGCAAAATTTTACATCTTTAATAATTTTGTAAGTACAAGGACAGTTTCCTAAATTTTATAGAAAGGAGTGTTTGAATCTATGATAGTTGCAAGGTTGACAGTACTGTTGTCCCTATAATGCAGAGATCTTCAAAATAACCATATAGGAGATGTCATTCCATTTCAGCTTCCGCCTCACCTGCAACGCCTGTAAGCTTCTTGGAAATAGTTAGTTTTTTTTGCAAAGCATCAATATATTTCCCCATAGAAATTGGGGACAGTGTGATATTTCTGCAAAAGATCAAGATTATTCACATTTGAAATTGGGGAGAATTTTGTTAATTTTTTTCATAACACAAAACATGAATATAAAACTTCTAATTCTTTGGCTTTTGTTCTATGCTTGGTGAATGTTTGTCGATACACGTATACTTCAAAAATTACCACTTCATTTGTAACACCTATTTTCAACAAGAATTGAGGTGATAAATGTTAGTACATGGCAGGTTGCTCTCTGGTAACCAATTCACTGGGAGCCTTCCATATTCTTTATCGACTTTAACGTTACTCACTGATTTGTAAGAACTGATGGATAGATTTCAGCAAATCCTTTGGTAGCCTTTATTAATTTTTAGCATCATTCTCAGATTTGTAAGTAATGATATAGTTGATAAGTATGGCTAACTTTTTGTGAACTTGATTTTTTTGTAGGTTATTGGGTAACAACCGTTTTACGGGTGCAATTCCAGATATTTTTCAGGATCTAACAGGTTTAACTAATCTGTGAGTATGTTTGTCATATATTTAAATGATTCTTTGTTTCTACTATTAGAAATCTTTTAGTTTCATTTTCAAAATATTTAACATGCATGCTACACTTGTCAAGTAATGCTTTTTATGTGTTCTTTTGTTTTTTATTATGTAAAATCAAAGATTTTGTATCGACACAAGATATCTGGACACATAGCCCAAAAAAGATTGCAGAAGGCAGTCATTTACAAAATGTTTTTGGAAGATCTAGATGTTTACATTCATAGAACACATCAGTAACCAGATGGCAGAAACATACCTTCATTAAACCCCAGCATAATATATGAATTACAGCAAAATATGCTTTCCAATGGATCTATCTTGACACATTGGATATTCATCGGTTGAATATGTGTCTAAGAATTAATTGGAGGTTTTCCTCTATGTATCTTTGCTTTTGCAGAGATTTTTCTTTCAACAATTTTAGCGGTCAACTCCCTGCTTCCTTGAGTGCATTGACAAGTCTGTCTTCCCTGTAAGTTTCTTGGATCATATTGGTGAATGCAAAGAAAAATTGTTTGATAAGCTTTCTTTGTTTGTGAGTACAGGTGGTTGAAGTGTTCTGAATTTCATTAGGTTGCTTGCAGGCATTTACAGAATAACCAGCTGAGTGGCACTGTTGATACATTAGCCAATTTAAATCTAACAGATATGTAATTTTCTTTCCCATTGCTTTATCTATATTTTATGCATATGCATTGTGTTTACACTTTTGTTATTGGGGCCAAGCTTTCAGAATTTAAAGGGTTGAGGAGACTAGTTTAGAATTATTTGCTAGAAAGGATCTTGTAGAATCTTTTGGTCAGCAGTAATACACTTGACTAAAAAAGATTTATTTTCTAATTTCAACAGAAACATAGAGAATAATCTTTTTAGTGGACAGATTCCTCCAAAGTTATTGACAATTCCAAATTTCAAGTAAGTACATGGAAGATCATGGATACTGTTTCTAAAAGTTCAGTTGAATTGATGTGCATATTACTTATTAGTTATTTCAAATCAAGAATTTAGTTAATCTAGATATGGTTTCTTGTAGTCACTCATTATCCTCCTACTGGCAGCGATACTGGCAATCAATTTAATACATCTCCAGCTTCTTCAGCATCTCGTTCTACACCCCCCACTGGTTCCCCCCCTGGTTCCCCATTGTCCTCAAACCGACCAGGGAATGGTTCTTCAGCAACAAAGGATTCTCAACATGCCAAAAGTAGAAAATATCTAACAAATGGAAGGATTGCTGCCATTGCAGTAGCAGGACTCTTAACAGCAATTGTAGCCGTGCTGGTGATTATGTTCTTTGTCATGAGAAAGAATGATCAAAAGTCAGCTCCAGGAAAGAAATACAGGGGTAAGGGAAAGAAGAAAAAGAATGAGGACAAGTTATCATATCAAGATGTGGAGAATGAATTAAAGAACAAACCTTCTAGGACTGGGCCAGCGATTCCAATTTCTAATTGTAAGTAGTGTGCACTTTTATCCAGGTTAGGGGTACTTTCAAGCACATACATTTTTCCTTACTGTTATCTGTTGAAAGTTGAAACTACACTCAACTGTAACTTAAAATGTAATTTCAGTGTTCCACGGGGACACGTCCCCCCCAAAAAACCTCGCATTTCCTAGACAGGTACGTCTCGGAGACCTAGGGACTTGGGGATGTCCCCCCACCAGCCCACCACCAGCACCACCATCCCGCCACCAGTGTCGCTATGTCCAAGAGGCTGCTAGGACTTCGAGGATGTTGGGGTGTCCTCAAGACATCTAGGGGATTCCTAGTTGTCTCCAAGATGCATAATTCTTATACTTATACATCTTTTTATAACTATTTTTTCAAGTACTATATGTATTTTAGCACCCTGCCGCTCCACCCCCCCACAAACATAGACACCCCGTCCCCGCGTCCCCTGCCGTCCCCCGTCCCCGAAACCCCGTGGAACACTGAATGTAAAAGAGACAAATTTGTGTTTTGTATTTCCTCTTCATAAATTCCAACATGTATGAACCTAGTTCCAAACCTATTTACAATGAAAAGGATACATATACATACACACATAGATTAGCACTACTTTAGTTTGAATTTGTGGAAAGAAATGTTCCTCTTCACTACATTTTAACTGAAACTGTGAAAACAGCTCAGGATGAAAGATCAGAGGAGAAAGCTATCACTTTGGTGCCAGACGTGAATATAAAGCCTCCTCCAATTGAAAAAGTCAAAGTGCCTGTGAATCTGTCTGTATCGTCACTAGCACACAAAGTGCCATTCAAACTCCCTAGAGCTCCAATAGCCACAACTGCCTATACTGTTGCTGCTTTGCAACAGTCCACAAATAGCTTTGGTCAGGAAAACCTAATTGGAGAAGGTTCTCTGGGCCGAGTTTATAGAGCAGAACTTCTTGGTGGAAAGGTAATTTTATTTTTGTGCGTCATTTTGAAGTATTGTACTTTTTGGTCCATAATGTGATGGCATGATTGTAGGAAAAATTACAAATTATATTGATTGACAAATTGTATTTGGATTTCTTTCTGTGAATCTGTTCTGACCTATTACACGAGTATTTCGTACTGCAATCTTTCTGTTACTTTGGGCATTTATTTGAAGTTGCAGCTTGTTAATTCTCCTAGTTATTTAATCCTGTATTAACTTTTTACACAGGAATTTCTAACCTTCACCACTGTTTCTGTGTAAATTATATAAAATAGTAAAATGACGTAAATTTTGGAAGAACACAAAATGCTGTTCATAATTTGTCTGTTGGCAAAAAGTGACCATGTATGTTGCCCAAAGCCATGTCTGTAGACTGAATTTTTTCCAATTTATTGCTGTAGACTGTCTTTTACAGACAAATTCAATTTAAGAAACTGTTGCTGCATTTCTATGGGATTAAGTCTAACCTCAAAATAAAAATTAATTTATCTATCTGAGAAATATGCTATATACATGCTTCTTCTAAGAAGTGTTTGGAGCTAGCAGTCATAAATCACATCTGATATCTCTGAACTGTTGAAGAGCACTGAAGTGCAATACAATCTTCAGATAAGTCTAACAATAATTCCCTTTCTGTACATTTTTCCCGAAAACCTTGTTATCTGCAAGTTAGCTCCACCATTATTGTTTGTTTTGGTGGTAGAATGAGAATGACACAAACCAGTATTCAATCTGTATATTCCGCATCGTCTTTGTTATCATATTCTTGTGATGACAATTTTGAGCATAACCAAAGCCTTTTTTAGCTATTGCACAAGGTCAACCAAATCTTCCATTCATATTCCTGTCCATATGGAAGGCTATTCTATTGATAGTGTCAGACCCCCATATTTATCAGCAATGCCTTTTTGATGCTTATAAGATCAATGAGTAGAATGCTGCTTTTGGTTGACTCCACCATGTAGTCTTTGGCAGTTTAATTTCTTGGAATAAACATCACATGTTCAGATCTAGAAGGCGCACAAGGAATTAAGAAAGTGTAATGTCCCCAAACTGAAACAATTTTAGCTTTTAGCTAGGAAATTGCTTGTATTAACAAGGAGAATAAATTACAATATATAGAGGAGGTAAAATTACTCTAGACATTAAATGTCCACCTACCAACTACCTACCAACTATTGTAGATATAATTGACCATTAAACAATATAAGAATATAATATTCTAACACCCTCCCTTAATGGTCAATCGTCTAACTAGCCTACAAAAACAATTGGTAGGACTTTTGGTCACAAATTCTTCAGAACACTCTGTTGCTGCTGAGACCCTCCCTGGATTTGCAGAATGTTAATGACGAAGAGTACCAAAAAAACTGTCCAGAAAAAAACAGAGAAGGCTGCTCCTTCTTTAGAAAGCTTTTCAACAAGAGACAAGAGCCAGCGATTGACTCTACCACCAACCCTCCCAAAAACTGCAGAATGACAAAAATTGATCACAAAACATCCAACCTGATGTCGGGTAACAAAGTTGTCCCTCCTTGAAACTAGAGACACACTGAGAACAACTGCCACGATCTTGAAGATAAATTGGCAAACCATCGAAACTTTTGTAGATGAGCATGATGCCTGAGAACAGACTGCAAGAAGCTAGTTGTGCAGATGTTTGCCCTAGCAACTCCAGTTGCAACCAAAAAATTGATTGCAACAAACCACAATTTTTGAGGAAAAAATCGGCAAACCCAAGATTACAAATCATTGTTTTTTCAGAAAAAAATGGTAAAAACCAAATACCAGAGAGCCTTCCTGAACAATAGAAACCTTGACTAGGGTATATAGGAAAAACTCGTAATTTTTGAGGAGAAAATTATAAACCCTCCCTGAATTTTTTAAGGGAAAAAATTATGAAAACCCATATAGATTTTTTTAAGGGAAAAAAAATATTAAAACCCATAAGACAGATTTTTATTTTTTTTACGGGACAAAAAAATATTTAAAAACCCAGAAGATCTGAAGAGTACCCAGAAAATGTTGCTGAAAACCCAAAATTTTTTCTGAATACCTAGAAAATTTCGTTAGCACCCACTTACACAAATTTTGAAGCACAAAACTTGAAGACACCCAGAAAAATTAGAGACCAACCCAGTTAAGATCTCGAAAAACCCACAAGGAATTTGTAATTGAATTTTTTTTTGATTTGAGCTGAGGGTCAAAACCCTAGTCGAATTTTCTAAAACCCTAAGCGGCCATGAAAGCTTCAAAAATTGTAGGATTTTTTTTTTTTGAAAATGCCAGAAAGAACTAGATTCTTTAGAACACAGCCACAATGAATTGGAAATCACAGGTCGCATGAGCTAAAAGGAGAAAAAATGGCTACCAGAAGCTTTAAAGACGTAGCCAAAAAAAAGCTTCAAATCGCGTGCCTAGGAGCAAGATACGCGCATAGAAAGAGAGCTGTCGCGCACCCAAAAACTGAGGAAATCGCTTCTAGAGAAGGGTCAAAACCGCGCCCAGGAAGACGGGTTTAAATCCTTCACAATTCCTCAAAAATCGTGGCAGAAAACGCGTGCCAGAGATTGTAGAAGACGCGACCTTCAGTTAGCGTTTGAAGAAACCCCTGTCCAAGCCAGGTAAAAAAAATCATGCGTTCCAGAAAGTCACACGATGCCCGTCAAAAACACAGAGGTAAGACGCATCCACAAAAAAAAAAATGCGAGGACAATCGCGTTCAGGGCATTGTCGTGGGATGAAGCAGGCTCGATGCGGAAGAACGTGGGGCCAAAATGCTACCAGGAATCTGTCCAGGAGGTCACACATCAAAACTGGAGGGAAAAAAAAAATGCACCAGAAGCCCTCGTTTAGACCCTCCAATGTAAAAACAAAAAAACAAATTTCTGGAAAAAAATTCTAGATAGGAGGCTACGAATTTTTTTTTTTTTTAAAAATTCGCCAAATTTTGTAGAACCCCATTGGCTTTGATACCATGAAACAATTTTAGCTTTTAGCTAGGAAATTGCTTGTATTAACAAGGAGAATAGATTACAATATATAGAGAAGGTAAAATTACTGTAGACATGAAATGTCTACCTACCAACTACCTACCAACTACTATAGATCTAATTGACCATTAAACAATATAAGAATATAATATTCAAACACAAACAAGGGTTTGATTTATTTGATTTTTTTTTTTGTTTTCCGGTTATGGACAAACAATGAAACCAAAGCCGATTGGCTAACCACTCCACACAAACTGATCATTGGCATAAACCCTTCACATTTAATTTGTAAATTTGCAAATCTGAGAAATGTGAGCAGCTGCAGTATGCTTACATCAGTCACCAATATTCAGAGCAAATCATTATGCATAATTTATTGGTTCTGTGAGAAGTTTAACATCTGAAAGTATAACAGATATTTGATTGTCTCATGACAAACGCACAGCCCCAAATATATGTAGATAAAAGGAATTTGTTATCAATAGAATCTGCAACTGGTATGTTAACCAGCAACTAACAAATTCCATGGATTTGCGAACAGTTAACTGTCAAACCTTCACTGATCTGCAAACAATTGACTGGCCTGTAAGCTGCAACCACCCAGATGAATATTGTCGATGCTGGCCGTCCCAACTCAGGTTAAAAGGGCTGTGAAGTGACTGGCTGTGGGGTGTTGGCAGTGTTGAATATGGAACTTTGATGGGAGTGATCATTGTCCCCTAAACCCCTGTTGTCTGCCCTCCGATTCACACCATCTATCACCAATCGGCACCCTTAGTGAAGCAATTTGTGCACAATAAATATGTGTAATCTGCTGTGACCAGTTTATACCGTTATTGTAGTTCAAATCCTTGGCACTGTCAATTATTAAAGTCCAGCAATCAAGGAATATGACCAGCAAACTACCAGTACCCAGATCTGATTGGTATCCTCCTAGAAATGAAGGCGCCTTCACTCCAAAGGCTGGTTGCTTATGCTGGACGACTGAAATAATGCAATCAGCAGCTGGTGGGACTGATCCAATACCCAGGATGACTGAATTTCTCTCTCTTAATGTGGTGCTCAGCTAGAGTTGACTGAAACGGCTCAGATCCGGTGCTGTATGATGCTAAAAAATTCACCAAAAATCCAAAAATCAATATATAAACCCTCAAATATGCTTTGGCAATGAGATGATATTTGCTTGCATAAAACACTGTATTGGCACTGTAGCAGATTGAAAAAATCTTCAAATCCTTCACAAACTAGCACACTTGTGATTCCAGGATGGAATCATCCAAGATTGGAAGCAAGGGTTTTCGTCCTTGATCCCAAATGTGGAATCCAAGAGGGCTTTCATCCTCCCATACCCCGAACAAAACAAGGGTTTTCACTTGGATGGCCTAGATTGAACAAATTGCCAAAGTCTGAAAATTGGATGTGAAGGATAACTTGAATGATGATGAAATGAGGAAAAGTTGTCCTTTTATAGTTGCCTTTTTTTGGGCCCTCCATTTATTTATTTTTATTTTCCCTTCAAGTATTGAAAATAATTTTTTTATTTAAGTGTATAAAAAGACATTTAAATAAAAAATATTATTTAAGTTACTCTAAAAACAAAAGTGGGTTCTCTTGAATTGGGTTAATGCATGACAAGTAAGAGCATACGCTCTCACTGTGCTCCCTCTTCTGCCTGGCCCAAATCTGTGTGTCTTAACTCCACTGATCAGATTTCTGTGCATTCTGTAACCTAACTTCTCTGAGTTACATCTTGTCCCTTCCAAATTCATCTTCTCTCATCTACCTGTACTTCTGATGCCATGTCATCTTTTAGTGTTAGTGCCCTCTTTTCCAAGGTGAGATCATTGCATGCCAGACTTAGCTGTATCTGACAAGGGAAAGATTATTCAACCTTATGTAGTTTACTGCAGAGCCTTTATCCTCATAGCTCATGTGCTTTGCTCTCTTCAAAACATTTGTTCTAGTCTCTTGAGCTGGTGATGGTAGGAGACTTGCAATAAATCTGTCCAGTCATAACTTAGATGCCGTAACTACCAAAGTTCTGGAAAATGTCTTCTATACAATAGCTCCAAAACAAGTTCCTTCTGAAGATTATATCATTTGGATTCGGAATGTCATCTGATGTAAGAGACCAACCCAGCTACTGCACGACAAACTAACGGCTGATACAAAATTTCATATGCTTAAACTGAAATGGAAATTACTGGACAGAAATTAGCATTCTACTCAGATCATAACACACATGCCAACAATGTCACACACCTGTTCAGATCCCATACAATATTGAGAATTTGAATATCATGACACAGTGATTACAATACTGGTGATCACAGCATGGTAGCGAAGGAGCAGCAATTTCTGAGTTTGAAATATATTGAGCAAAATACAATCCACGTCTATTGATATGCTGTTACAGAACAAACAGAGTTTCGATACATGATTCATAGTATTTGTCAAATGAGGTGTAGAACCGATGCATTTCTAACTCCCTCAACACCTGACAAGGAATGATGAATCGGTGCCCAGGATGTGCTCGATTGCATATGACTTTGGCGACGTGTTGACGTGCGTTTTATGACATGACAAACATTTTAGAACAAAGAGTCACAGACGCTCTATTCTCTCTTGAAAAACTACTTCCTATGCTAAGATTGCCAGTAAGTTCATAGGGTAATTCCAATGTTTAAGATGAACGCGGAAAGGCTCTGTGGTATGGATGTGATTTGCTGTGGGCACAAGTAGATTTTGCAAGTCATTCTTAGAAGTGGAGACATGAATGCAGTACCATTTTTGGATTTTTTTGATTTTATAAAAAAAAATGAAAAAAGATTTAGGGTTTAGAGAATCTATTCTACTCCTAAGAAATCAAGAGAAGACGAAGACTAAGTGAAACCAAATAAACTATACTCTGTTTCGCCACGTTCAACGACAACTACGCAGAGCAAGTGCAATCTTCTAGGAATGTGCTTGTGATTTTCATGTGATAAATAATTGCCATCAGATCGAACAACAATTATCAAGACAGAAGTTAAGCATCCACAGTAAAGCTCAGTCTAACTTTGCACATTGGGCGAAATCATCCACCCAAAGAAAGTATGAGCTTGGTTTCACTAATCGACGTTATCAATCAATCATTCCTCTAACATACATTTTAATTTAAATCTATTAAGAGAGAAAGAAAATATGGGACCATGCAACTATTCAACAACCAAGTACTCAAAGCACCTCATGCATTTGAACTTCATTATCAAAGTAGCTTTTCACAACAATCTCATAAAACTCTCTCTTTATTTCTAACTATCTCAAATCTGCTCTAACTCTTAATCTCCTCTAATTTCTAAGCTTCTAACTATCCATCAATCTATCTTCTAATGAGAATGAGAGAGTGAGGGGGGGGGTTTATATAGTTTTTCCGGATTACAAAGAACGGCCCAGATTGATTCAAGATCAATGGCCAAGATTAAATTGAACTAAACCCTAATTAGGGTTTCCAAAACCACAATCAGTTAACTAAAGAGGACACTAGACAACTGGAGTGTCATCCTTATCCGCTCGTGCAGCCTCACGTTCGGCGAACCTGGACACTATCAGGTCGACCTCCTCCATAGCAATGTCGGGCAGCACGCTGATGTTGTACTCCAGCAAATCCAAGTTCTCGGCACATTCTGCAAACACATTCGCCCAAGCTGGTTCCTGTAGCAAGAAAGAACTTTTGGTAGCCATGAAGTCGAACACTTTGGTGAAGCCTTCCTTCATGATTGGCCCAGTGGTGGAGAAAACCTTATGTACTTGCTCCTTTAAAAACCTTGGCCGCAAGTGTTTCCTTCGGACAATCTCCCTGTCTAGCATATCTGCAGCCATCTCGTAGATTTTTCTTTGAATTTCTTTTATTTGCTCTTCCACTCTACCACTATCCTGTTTCACCTTTTCGAGGACTCCCCTTCTCGAGACTAAGGCATAGTACCATCCGTTGAAGTCATAAGCTGCACCGGCTTCAATAACTTTATCTTCGATCAACCGTTGCTTTGAAATGCCTTTCAGTTCTCGGATGTATGGGATGATCCTGCTCTGAATGTCCTCGAGGCTGCTCCATGACTCTGCAAGATCTGCAACTCGTGAAAGTATGAAGGAAGCCTGCTCATTTACTTGCGCCAACTTTCTTGCAAACACCAGCGCCTCTTTTTTCCTTGCAACCATCCAATCTTTAGCCTCCCTCGCTGTTGTCAACTCTTCTTCAAAATGAGCATCTGGTTCCTGTGAAGCAGTTGGAGGTAAAGGCGCCACTTGTTCGCCGTCGTTTAGTGGCCTAGTCAGGTGCTGGATATAATCTTTTAAACGCTGAATTTCTTTCTTGTATTCTTTCTTCTTGGCAACTTCTTTTTCTAATCTGCCCTTGATGGTGGCCACTGAATTATCCAAGTCTTCGACTTCCTGCCCCTTTGATGTTGGACCCATGTCGACAGTCGTGATAACATATTCTTCAGGAGCAATCTCGTCTTGAAACTTGTCATCCGCAGGCACTGCAATTTGCACCGTGCGATTTCCAGCTTCATCTCTTTGAATAGTTGAGAACTTTTTGGCCTTCTTCCTCGGGGCAGTCTGTTCTAATCTTGCAAGAAAATCTGCGTCATTGTCCTCCTCCGGGACTTCCACTGGCGCTTTTCTTTTCAATCTTTCCCTCAGCCACTCAGGTACCGTTGGCTGTTCGATCATGTCCTCTTGATTTTGGACGTCTGGTATGTCCTGTACTTCCTGTTCTTCTTGAATTTCCGGCACACTTTGAATTTCTTGGACTAGCTGCATATCCTGGATCTCCTGGACGGATGGGTCCTCTTGAATGCCTTTGAGGGCGGAAATCATTCCTTCCTCGAATTCTCCATCCTCGATGTCTGTGTTGTTATCTGATTCCAAGATTTCTGTGCTTGCCGGAGAGGGTTGATTATCATCTTCTATTTGGATTGGCTCTATATTTTCAATTGGAGAAGGTAACATAGCATTTTCCCAGGATTCTCTATCCATGGCAAGCATCTCTTCTATGTTCCGGGATGTAGCCGACTGAAGGGGTTTGGACTTGTGTTTCTTCCGCGAGGGACCTTCATCTATCCCTTTACCCTTGTCTTGAACTGCAGATTTATCGGCTTCTTTTCTCTTTTTGGAGTTGGCAGCATCTGTTTGTCCATCAGCATGAGATGCACCGGCGTTCGAAGAACATGACTCGGTGTCTCCCATCAACTCGTAGGTAAATTGCATATTTCTCTGTTTTAGCACTTCTACTTGCCTATCTATCCACCACTGAGAGTATTTGAAAACAGGGCGCATCAAAGTGGTTAGATCACCTATCTCAGGTTCGAACCATTTCATAGGTGGGAGCGGCTCATTTTCCTTGAAGCCTGGCTGCACATATATCCCGTCATCTTGTAGCTGGTCAGGTATTTTGAAAAGCTCTGTCGCTCTGATCATGCTCAGGGGTAACCTTGACCATAATCTTCTTCTTACATCGTATTCATCGGCTGCGTTGGCCCAAAAGTCCTCTAGGTCAACCCGATGTTTGTATCTTTCTCCGTCCACAATCTTGATGTGATGAAGCGGATCGAAATTGCTTCTGGCTTTGTATGATATAAAAGGATACTGTTGAATCTCCAGTCGAGCAACCTCTGCTGCTTGGGCTGTTGGGCATGACTCCTCCATGTTGCCGATGAAAAAGGGGAAGGTGACGGCAGCTTTCTGCTTGGGTCTTTGGATGTTCTGGTATGTTTCTAGTTGCCTTAGCACCTCCAACAACACCATCCTATTTGTCGGGTAGACAGGCAGCCTGTAAGGATTTCCGGAAAATCCTTGGATTCTGATGTAGGTGAACTTTGGATATTGAATAAACCAGAATCCATACCGGCTTATCAAGCTTTTGGCTTCATGCGAGAGTCTCTGGTGCGTTCCGCCTTGAAGAAGCCTAGTGATATACATCAAAAATGCATCGTGAGCTCGCCGGAAGTGGGACTTCTCTTTCAGCTGCAGTTGTGGATAGCAGTCGTAGACTTTGAATTTCCCCTCACCGTTGCCAACCACGCCTTTGCATGTCAAGCCGGGATATTTATAATATCTTGCCAATGAATAAACAACGTATGAGCTCATGTGGAAAACTTTGGTCTGTTCAAAGTTGACCAACTGTTCGTGCAAGCTGTCACTGATCATCCTGGACCAATTAAACATTTTGACTCCAGTGATTATCTCATCAATAAAATAATACATCCATTCTTCGAAAGGGGCACCGTGAGCACTGCCTACCATTCTGTTAAGTAGCAGAACGATATCACCATATTCTTCTTTGAAGTGGGTTCTGATTAACTTTTTAGGCATCTTGCTGGCAGTAGGCTTTGGTTTTAGCAACCAATTTTTGTTTACATTCGATGCACATAGATCCTTCTGACTTTGATAGAGTTTGAATGTGTCTTGTTTGCTGCGGTAGGATGTTCGGTTATATACTGGAATGCCAAAAGTCTCCTGGATTGCTGGTTCAGACAAGTAAGCAAGGACTCTCCCGTCAGGAGCTTCAATCTGTCGGTCTTGTGCGTTGTAATGAAGTGCACACTCTACTATTAACTTAGTACATTCTTTTGCTGGTGGAAATCCAGCTGCATGGACGATTCCGTTTCGCATCATCCTCATGGCGATTGGCGTTGGCAGACGTCCGTCAGTTCCATACATTCTCTTTCGGAAATCTTCAAGATCAACATGGCCGAGGTCTGTGTCAAGAACGTGCTCCCACTTGGACTTGATCTTTGACTGAGTTTGGACACCTTTGCTTGCAAATTTCATCTTGGCTGCTTCGAAAAAAATAGATCTGCAAGAGAAAGAAAGAAAGGAAAATCAGAATTCGATATTAAAATCAATTTGAAAGAACATTCCAGCTGGTAATCAACTTAGACTTTACGAGAAATAACAAGCTGGAATTAAAATGAATGGTGGAGCTTCATGTTAACATGAAATGGACAAGAAAAATCTGCCTTGTGACTTCGTGAAGACGTGATTGCGACTGCAATGCAAGCTGATAACAGAATATTTCTTTCACTTTGCTGCAAAAATCTTTCAGCCTTCTGCCTTAAACACTTTTCTCTCACCACCTTTCTTCTCAAAATCGAGTGATTGCAAAAATGGAAAATGAAATCACTTATAGGAGTGAGAAGGTCGATCATTTTAGCATATTTGCAAAGTTTCCTTTGCATCAAGTTCGAACTCATTCTTTCACTTTGTTTCTGAATGGCAAGTTCTATCCTTAACAACTTCGTCCGGGAAAGTTTCTAATTTCATTCACAGTCCAACAAGATTCTTTTTCTCACTTTCCAATTTTAAAATTTTCATGACTTATCTCCTTTTTGGTGTTGGAAATAAAATATTAAAATAATTAAAAATAATTATTTTATGTGTCCATTCCAACCCGTTCGATTTTATGGCTAATTACTTTTGATTTCCTTTTCGAAAATTTCTCGCCATATTCAATTTACTTGTCCATGATTTTTTTGATCGTTTCTCAAAAATATTTGGCCATGTCCGATTTTATTTGGCCAAAAATGTTTCTTGTCTGACATTTTCTAGTCACGTCCAA
>VDFB02373365.1:203254397-203306201 GCA_007258455.2 Sequoia sempervirens
ATCCTTGTATAACGTTAAAATTGTCATAATATTGGGTATTAGTTATTGTGTTTTAGTTTAACTTTCATTTTTATTGGTTGGAATGAGTTTTTTCTAATAATTTCATCTCCATTTTTTAATAAAATTGAACCCAACATTTTATGTGTGCTTAAACTTTGATGAATTGTCATTTTATCATAGATAAAGACAATCCAAAGGTTATAATCATATCATTTACAAAGTGGGAAAAAATATTACATGTAAAAAATCAACACACATTTAAAGCTATTTTGATTAAAAGTAGAGCTTAAATGAAAATGTCATTTTAGTACAAATATACATTTTAGGGAATTGCCAACAAATTAATTGAAAATTTTAGCTTAAAAAATCATTTTCAATTAACCTTTTCACTTATATACTATAATGATGAAAGCTCATACTCATGCTCTTTTCCAAGCTTTTTAGGCTAGGTTTCATTACAATATCTTAAATGCAACAACTTACTTACAAGTGACATATTTTACACGAATGTGACTCATGACATCACCATATCTTTATCTTATTATCACTTGTCTCAAAAGATTGATAATGATCCCTATATTTCATCATTACCACCCTATATTAGATAAAGAAGATAAAAATAAAATAATATTGATATAAATATTATTTTTGAAAATTATTTTATGATTGAGTTTACAAATTATACATTTAATTTAACTTCCAAAAAGAAATTAAGAATAGTAAGGTTGTTTGGAAGTTACTAAACATCCTTTCAAGTATTGCAACTCAACACAATTTGATTCTTATTAGATTTTTTGTGAGCCAAATAATTTCATGAATAGATCAAGAATCACTTAAGACAATTGCAACAGTGTACCATTTTTCTTCAAGATTTTAGAAATATAGTTGCTACAATATGGACCTGAACATTGTATGTGTGTTTAAATGAATATCATTTATGTCTTCCAATAATGTAATATAACATACATATCCTACACTTAATATAGGGGAATATAGTTGATAAATGTGATAGGTTATTTAAGACTTGAGATTATATTTTAAATGATAAATTGAAATAGGTTAGTAAAGATTAATTCTTTAATCAATTTAATTGTAGTCATTAGGAAGGCTACGATACATAAAATGCTTAATGATTAGAATTAATATTCTAGGATTTTATATGTACTACTTACATGATGAACTTGAATTGAAACATTAAACTACTCTAGACAAGGTCGTGTCAATGGTTTAGTCCATAGTCACTTTGTCATTGCCTAAATTTGTTCTTCTTGGTGCATTTATGTCCTTGTCACTTGTGATCTATAAAATCTTGCTCATCTACAATTGTACTTATGTTTGAAATTTGGGTGATGTTGTACCTTTAGATTTGTTGTATTCAAAAGGATGGTTTATGACTTCCTTGATAACAAGTCAACTCTTTTGAAGACAAGTCATACACACAATGAGATCATTTATGATGTTCCTATGTTGCTTTAATATTAATATACATGTACCAAAAATATTTTGTGAAGATTAAGTCAATATTATCTAATAAGATATTTTGTAATTCAATAAATATCGATAATTTAAAAGTATTTTTAAATATAATATTTTAAACAATCAATTGAATATTAAATAATTTAATAGTACTAATAGTAAAAAAAAATATATATTTATCCTTATACCTACAAATGATTTAAAAATAAAAGAAAAATGATTATTTTCTAGTGAGTAGGTGTGTAATAAAGGAAACCATTCATTTCTTAGCAAGTTCATAATAAATAAGAAGAAATATGCAAAAGAGGAGAGTAAAATTCCCCTTGGACTATTTTGGGAAAGATATTACATTGGAACTTAAAAGTTCACCCAATGTGGTAGTCAAGGCTAGCCTTATAGAATCAAACAAATGAAAAGGTGAAAAATAAATTAATGAATTAGATAATTATCATGCTTATAGATAAATTCTTAAAGGGTGGAATGTGTACTTTTAGTTTATTTTTCAATTTAGAATTTGATTTTTTTAATTATTTTTATTTTATTAAAATTTAAATAAGAAGTTTCTTTTTAACTACAGTTTTGATTTTTAAAATTTAAAAATAAATTTAAATATAAGTTTTATGTTAATTTGTTGAACATTCAAATTAGTCAATTTAAATTGTGATATTAAGATATAAAGATGTTATATAAAAAGATAAATTAAAACATAAGTAATCTCTTAATCTATTATAGCTCTACAATATTATATATAATTACAAGATTTAATAGTAGATCACTAAGAATAGTATATCATTGCTCTAGTTGGTACCTCCCCTCTTCATAATATTATCTCTCAATCATGCAAGCAAGTCATCCTTAAATTCATTTGAAGTTTTGTTGCTTTATTGTCTTCGCACCTCCTTGCCCCTCCAAATTGATATTAAAAAATGTTTTGTTGGAATATTTCTCTTCAAATGTCAAGTTTGTTAGCAATCCTTCAAGATAATTTGCATGCCATCAACGATATTAAAATCATGCTATTTATAATCCTCAAACATAGCTCTAATTGGTTGAAGGATAGACAAAATTCCAACTCTCTCTACACCATCAAGATTGTCTCCTCTTCTTGGGGACTGTTCTTACCCAATATGTTAAAATTTTAGTTGATGGTGTCGCATTGCTTACTATAATGGAGCCGATACTTGCTCTTGAACTTAGTGTCATTGTCTTGTTTTCTTTTGTCTATGTTAGCTTGGAAAAAGTGTAAACTTGTTCTTTTGGTTGTGTTTTTGGTGGGATTGTGTGTACACATTGTTTACATATTGAGGGCTATGGAGCTAAATGGAATAGTAGTTAACTTTTTTAATTTTGAACATATTAAGCAATGCATATATGGGGTTGTAGGAAGGCATCAAGAGGTTTTTTTTGTATATGAAAGAAAGAAGCATGAGTCCTAAGGTTGTTTCATACTCAACTCTTATGAAATCATTTATCAAGGCCAAAAATTTAGATGAGATTCAATTGGATTGAAAGGAAATGGAAATTTTTTGTTCTATTCCCAACATGAAATGTTAGAAACAACATTATATCATGGTAGATGGAGCCCATCATCAAATTTTTAGTTTTTTTTATGCTTATTTACTAATTCACCTCACAATAAAGTTTATCCAAGGCTTGAAAGATTGCCCTTGTTGCCTTCTTACATAGCTAACTTATATATTTTGAGTGGTTTGTAACAACTATGTTACTATTCATTTTTTGTGTATGTAGCTATTTTTTGGCCTACCTTGCTTTCCTAGTTTTGTGGTTGCGCCTATTCCTTATGTAACTCATCTGTTTGTAGTATTGTCTTTGTATTTATAATTGTTTCTCTTAATCCAATAAAAAAATAGATTAAAATATGAGATCTCTTCATAAATAAAATTAATTATCCTAAGCTTCTTCATTAATTTAAAAAAAAAAAGCTATCATGAGTGAAGTTGGACTAACATGTGGTGATGACATGAATCATAAGTATCCCCTATTCATTATCTTGGATTAAATCCATGAGTGTAAATTTGACTCACGTCATTTCCATAACCATAGGTCTAATCTCTAAAATTTTAAAATTTAAATTCAAAATAAATCCCACTAACATCTTTCTACTAGCCATTGTGAACCAACCTAGTGCATATTTGCAAGCTATGTTGTTTTATTTAAGAATATTTATTCATCAATTTGAAAAGATCCAAGGACAACCTATGATTCATTAAACATTATTTAACATATAGCATTTATGGGAGCATCATATAAGCATTATCAAAGCATCACATCAATGTACATCATCTTAGGTTCATTGCACACTTCCTTGTTCTTAATCCTAATTTCAAAGTCATTGGATTGGTCCAACTAGGGATTCGATTAAGACCATGATCCTCATAATTCAAATAATTCCCCAAAGGCATTTCTCAACACCACTAGTCCTTACTGAGATTCAAATTTTAGAAGATTGAGGCAAATTAATAGATATAGTCTATTTCTTGCCAGTCCATTCACCATTGATTGGATTGGTCCAGCTAGGGGTTCGATTAAGACCATGATCCTCATGATTCAAATAATTCCCCAAAGGCATTTCTAAACACCGCTAGTCCTTATTGAGATTTGAATTTTAGAAGATTGAGGCAAATTAATAGATATAGTCTATTTCTTGGTAGTCCATTCTCGTGGGTACAAGTTTAAGTTCATGCATTAGTTCAATTTTGTAGGTGTTTATATGGACTAGAGTAGTGCATAGTGAGATTACAGATTTGAAGACATCTATATGATCATTCCTAAAAATCCTACAATTGTGACAAATCCATTCCTAACATCTTCAACATAATTTTCCTATTCTTGAAATTCAACTAAATTTTACATTTATATTTATTTAATTCAACATTTATTATTTCCACTCATAAACTCCTTTACCTTAATTAATTATATATATTTAATTACATCATTTAATTAACTTATTGATAATTTTATTTAAATTATATTTTTTCCCTTACACATAAATATTTATCATTTTTTTAATAATGGTCAAATAACTTCTTAACAACTATTACTAAAAATTGCTAATCACTATACCTATATTTAATTACTTGACTTTGAAATGTCATCTAAAATCACTTTTTAGAAAATTGACAATACAAATTTAAATATATACTTTTCATCCATAAATATAGAAAAAGATTGCTCAACTCCAAATAATAGATGTACCTAGTTAGCACATGCTTTCATTGCAAATTTATTAAAGTAATTCATCTATAAATTGGATGAAAGTGGGGGGAAGTGTTTGCTATAATAATATAGAAAAAGGAGGGAAAGGGACGAATTATCTGAAGTTATTTATATGAACCCATTACGTGTAAATTGGGGGTAGTTGTCGGGAAGATCACGTGGGAAGTGCTTATTTTTTAATTTGTTTATTGTTAGTTAAAAGGAAAAGATGCAAGGATTTTCTTCTCTTGTCCCTTCTTTAGTTTAAAGATGGTTGATGTAGTAGATGGTAGGTTAGTTAATTCTTATGATGGATTGATTTACCTACTTGCATGGGACCCTCCAAAGGATCTATTTGTTAGATTCTAATTAGGATTATGTGTCATACTTTTGTTTTGTATAAAGTAAAAATTAAACATATTCAAAGTTTAATAGTCAATTTAAAGGGAGTGAACAAGTAATGCAATTTTCTTTTTGTATTGATGAAATACAATTATAAATAATAAACTGTAGTGATAAAGTGTACAAAGTAAAAGATCCGTTGCAAAACATAGAGTTGTACAAACAACCACGACTCTATAAAAATCAAGAGCTAAACCTTTGTACATAGTAGCAACTTAAAATGTCACAAAAAAGAAAAATATTACGTCAAACTATCGGGCTATGCAAAATTTTGAAGCACTATACAACTTGAAAAGAAAAGAACTTAAAACCTTGAACTATACAAACTTCATTTTTGCTCAACAATTGTTCAACTTGCAATTTGATATATCGAATTTGGAAACTCAACATGAGACTCTTCAAGGCCTCATTTTGGAGCATAGTGTCGTGTTATGGAGACAAATCAGACTCGGACACAAAATCTTAATAATATTTTTTATTAAATAATTTGTTGCACTATTAAATATTTTGTTGCACGTGTATTTAAAATAATAGTTACAAACAATTATTAAATGCTAAAAATGATTAGTTATAATATTTAATTAAAGATAACTTCATTTAGTTATTGTAACCATCCAAAAGAAAATGTGTTATTGGGTGCATGAGAAAAAAACCAATGGCCACACTACATTTGTAATTAATGGGACATGTGTGAGAACATATTCCAACACTTGGATTAGAGTTTTGAGGGTAAGAGGGCGTGGGAAATGTTAGTAGAAATTTACAATTTTGTAGCTGGAAAAATGCTGGTAGAAATTTACAATTTTGTGGCTTGAAAAATGCAGGTAGAAATTTACAATTTTGTGGTTGGAAAAATGCAGGAAGTGTCGCAAGTACCCACAACAAAGGCCATGTAAAAACAATAGTATTAAAATGTGATGAAAAATGTTGTTACAAGTTGTAGATGTTGTTGCATGTATTTGTAATGGTTTTTTTTTTTTTTTGGAAGTTTAATATATATCACACCCTCTTGTTGGTGGATGTAGCCCGATTTTGGGTGAACCACATTAAATCTTTGTGTTGTCTTATTGTTGTCCATTATTTTTGTTTGTTCTATTTCTCTGTTTTATTGGTCAAATATGCATTTAATTGATAGATATCTACCTCCTAACCCTAATAAGTGGTATCAGAGTAGGTTGTGTTTAGTTATCCTTTGCAGTCCAAGGTCTCACGGTTGAGTGGGAGTCTCACGGTTGAGTGGGAGTTATGGTAGATGAGAGTAAATTGGACCCTCTTGTTGGTGGATGTAGCTTGATTTTGGGTGAACCACGTTAAATCTTTGTGTTGCCACAAAATTACAACGAATATATATTGGTGGTGGATATAGCTCAATTTTAGGTGAACCACATTAAATCTTTGTATTGTCTTATTGTTGTGCATTATTTCTATGTGTTTTATTTCTCTGTTTTATTGGTCAAATGCACATTTAACTAATAGATATCTACCTCCTAACCCTAACAAGTGGTATCAAAGCAGGTTGTGTTTAGTTATCCTCTGCAATCCAAGGTCTCATGGTTGACTGGGAGTTATGGTAGATGAGAGTAAATTGAAGGTTGACAAGTTCAATGGGTAAAACTATCAGTTATGGAAGATGTAGATGGAGGATTATTTTTATCAAAGATTTATGGCGACCATTGGAAGGGAAAGCTAAGAAACCGTCAGCAATGTTTGTTGAGGATTGGGATATTCTGGATGGAAAGGCACTTGGTAGTATGTCTTTTCCTGGCCTAATCAATGGTGTTTAATATTTCACAAGTGAAGACAACTGTAGAGTTGATGCAAACCCTAGCAAAACTATATGAAAAACCTTCATCTTTGAATAAGGTATTTCTTAAGAAGCATTTATTTAATATGAAACTGGTAGAAGGTGGGTTAGTTGTTGATCATTTAAATGAGTTTAATACGGTTACTAGTCAATTAACTTCTATAAATGTAAACTTTGATGAAGAAGTTAGGATTATTTGATTCTATGTTATTTTCCTAAAAGTTGGAATAGATTGGTAATGGTGGTTAGTAATTTTGTTTCTGGTTCAAATACATTCAAATTTGATGGTGTTGTTGGTGTTATTTTGAGTGAGGAAATTCATAGGAAAAGCTTAGGTGGTTCATCCACATTAGATAATGTTTTGAATGCAAAATGTAGGGGCAAAACAAAGAAGAGAGGAAATTTTTTTGGAGGTCATGGGAAGTAACGAGGAAAATCAAAGGACAAGAGGTCCCAATCTAGAGAGAAGAAGGATTGTTGGTAATGTCGTAAGTCAGGTCATTTAAAGAAAGATTATTGGTCTCAAAAAAATAGAGACAAAAAAGAAGGTAGTAAAGAGAAAAATGTGGTAGGTAATAAATTTGATGAGGATGCTTTGATTCTTTCCCTTGATAATGTTAATGATTCTGAGGTGTTAGATTTAGGGGTTTCATTTCATGCTACACCCCATAAAAGTTATTTTCTTGATTATGTTTGAGGGGATTTTGGGTTGGTTTATTTGGGAGATAATGAACCTTGTCAGATTGTTGGAAAGGGAAGAATCAAGATTAAGTTGTAGAATGAGAATCATTGGCTACTACAAGAGGTAAGGCACATTCAAAATTTAAACAAAAAACTAATTTCAGTAGGGCAACTAGATGATGAAGGTTATGTTGTTACTTTCTAAAGTTGAATTCAGGCCTGGGATGGAAGCTATCAGAATAATTGACCTCATTCAGAATGTTTTTGAAATTTTTTGCTTATAAAGGCATGAGCATAATTGATCAGAATGTGTCATGCTATGCTATAAGATTATGACAAGTGTCATAATCTTATGGTTATATAGCCAAGGTGAGTACATAGAAGGGCATAAGATTATGACAAGTGTTGTAATCGTATGACATGAGACAACTATGAAAAGCTATCACTCCACCTAAAGTGGAAAAGTGATAATGTGATGGAGAGGTAATCACGTGATGTGTCCATGAAAGGTGGATGTGATAAAGTAATAACATGATAAGTCCACCAAAAGTGGAAATTCTCCAACTACCTCCTATGTGGTCCCTAAATAAACTTAACTAATGTGTAATCATGACCTAGGACAAGGTACACCACTTTTAATTACATCAACACCCCCCCTTAAGTGCAACTTAGGGAGAATGTACACAAAAGAAAACAATGCAAGATGGATCCCAACTACTAGGCCATGTTAGGTACCCATGTACACACACAATGCAATCTCTCACAATCGGAGAAAAGGAGAAAACCCAGTGGGACAAAACTCCTCCCCATAAGAGAGAAACAAAATAAGAAACATGCTCTAGAAAGGACAAAACCTCGAGTGAGGAAAAATCCACCCCCCCATGAAGAATGAAGATAGTCCATGCAACCCTCCCAATGAAGAGTCATTGCACAAATGTCACAAAGTCAAGAGTCCCCAATCTTAACAAAAAGGAGACAGAGTAGAACAACGTGAACACTAATGAAGAGCGGACCAAGGATGATGATGAGTCCTCCGAATGTTGTTCCAAAAGAATACCAACTATGACAAGCACTAATGGAAAGAATTAGGTACAACTACAGAAGATGCCACATAACTGGTGATTGAGTTGAATCTGTCAACTCAAGAGTAACTGTAGAATCTGTCAAGGAAGAACTATAGATGAATCCACACTGCAACAGGAATAAGGTTGAAACCAAGAAGACAACTACATGAGCATCAACTTGAATGCTCGTTAATGGCATATTAGTACAATCTAAGTCTCACTGGAGCCATGCATCAAGTCTCTAGATGTAGAACCAAACTTCGAAAGACAGGTAGAGTGCTTCCAAAATAAGAGTGTCTATATGGTGACTAGTCCATCCCACCGAAATGCATGGGTAACCAACCATTGCATTCGCTGAGTATATAGGAACTAACACTAGATACATAGATCAATCCAAATAAGCATACAATATGATAGAGTACACTGAAAAAGTAGATTGTGACACTTTATTTTAGTGTGTTTACAACATTAGAAGAGAACTATAACAACCATGATCATGATGCAAAAGTGCATTAGTAACTCTGAATAGCTCAAAACAACCTTTCCAACAATGCAAGAATCATGAAAATCGGAGGAACGGTGCAAAAGTTATGAGCTTGGGAGTGCAACTGGACCTTCAAACTTCAATGAGCAAAAAATGTATCCAAATAGAATTTTTTTGAAGAAACACCTGTACCACTGGAAAGTTGATATCACCACCTTTTCGATGATATTTCATTTGCAAAATTTCACCATTTGGAGCAAAAGTTATGCAAAAACGAAAAAAAGGCCTAAAAGAGGACCTTTCACACTAATTGAGTGCAAAAATCAATACTAATTGGGTCAAAAAAGTGGCCCCTAATCAACCATATGACCCCCCCTTATTCAAAAAAGAAAAAAAAATATATACTAGTCCTGCCACCGCTAGTGGTGGGTGGACGGAGTGAGGGTGGTGCCCCGGTGGCCATGCCACCTGGGGGCCACCTCGTCCCATTGGTTTTACAAAATAGATATCGACCTTTTACAAACTTGTAAAAAAAGTTTAAAAATATTAAAAACCCTTAAAAAACTAATGGATGTTCCAATAAATCTTCAAAGAACTATCGTAGCATCGTTCAATTTGACTCCAAGTACGCTGACTAAGGAAAAAACTAGGTCAATAGAAGATTGGAAGTCGCCGATAAATACTCAGACCTGCCAGATTGTGAATAAAGGATTGTTACGATTGAATGCCAAATCCATACCCTATGTAGATTGTGACAAGGATGACATTGGAAGAGTGGTCTGATCCAAGAGATTGGAAGTGAATTCTCCAAATGTATAAGGCACGAACAATGAAGTTGTCGACCAGGTAAAAAACCGTTGATGTTGAAAGATGACTATGAGATCCGCCAAGGTTGAGGAGATCAATGGAGATCTCGAGGCCAATGACTGTGAGATTCATGCAACAATATAAAGAGTTTTTAGTCTGATAGGATGATTACGCCAATAGGAGCACACCAAGAATATTCTAAGGAATATGCCCTGCAGAGAATCTCACAATATTCTACTGACTAAAAATATTTGCCCCAAATATTTAATCAACCTTGCAGAAAATATTTAACTAAAATATTTTATTGCGAAAATTGAAAAATTTGTACCGATATGGGAGTTTTGTACGACCTTCAAGCAATTTTTTTTGCCTCACCTGCAACTGAAAGTGTCAAAAATTGACAAATTGGTAGTCGATCTTTAAGGTTTTTTTTTAGCCTCCCAGATGCAATGGCAGGGTTTGTTCTAACCCAAAATGCTCCAAAAATATGGCTACCTCCTAAATCAAGCAACCAACACCCAACTTCAAACCTTTGCAGATTTGGCCTTCAATGTCAAACTAGGAGGAAATAAAAAGGAAAATCTGACTATCTCAAACACTTTGGATGCAATGGTGAGCTTAGATCTTATGCAACAAGCTCCCAAAATGTACCTACAATACAAGGCCAAAAATGGAACCCCCAGAATCTGGTATTTTTATCAAGAAAATGCAAGATTGCACTCAAGATCTCTCCAAAAACTAATCCAAAGGCACTCAATAGCTTTGATACCATGTAAGAATTGGCTATGAAGGTAGCCACCCAAGATCTAGAGGCCTAATAGAAAGCACAAGCATAAGAGATAGAAACAATATGACAAGAATAGACTGTATTTTGCCAATAATGCAAATAGAATACAATGTGTCGTGCTATGCTATGTCAAAAGTACATAGGAGACCCCTTGTTATATAGCCAAGGTGAGTACATAGAAGGGCATATATATTATGACAAGTGTCGTAATATTATGACATGGGACAACTATGAAAAGCTATCACTCCACCTAACGTAGAAAAGTGATAATGTGATAATCACCACAAATGGTGGATCACCCACAAAAGGTGGAGAGGGAATCACATGATGTGTCCATGAAAGGTAGATGTGATAAAGTAATAACATGATAAGTCCACCAAAAGTGGAAATTCTCCAACTATCTCCTATGTGGTCCCTAAGTAAACTTAACTAAGGTGTAATCATGACCTAAGACAAGGTACAACACTTTTAATTACACCAACACTTTATTATCTTATGTCCGCAGATCTATGAGTAATATAGTAGAATATTTATGATGTGAATTATTTAGTAAATAGGAATATTAATTCATGTGTTAATAGAATATTTATGGTATGATTTATTTCGTAGATAGGATTAATAACTTATGCATATTATTATTTATTAAAATAATATATTCTTGATTCATTTTGTATCTCTTATATGATTATTTGCAAATCTGAGTGTTTGAAACTATTTGAAAACTTGCTTCGGCGTAAGGGCCTGATAAAGTGGTGCCTAGAGACCCTGCTTAAGATCCACCTATTCCCAATGCAAGGAGGGGCCATGGATGAGTGGAGAGTCCACTTAAGATTTGCCTTGTCTGAAGGTAGGGATAGGCCATGGATGGGTGGAGGTCTCACTCAAGTCCGCCTAGACCAAAGAAGGGAAGGGCCATGGAGGGGTGGTAGCCCTAGACCACTATAAACTTTGTTGGATTTCTCCAATAGGTGAAGTGTCTTCTGAGGTTGTGACATGGGTGGAGAAAGCAGGTCACCAACAGGGAGATTTGTGGTACGCAACCTCTTAGGCTTGGTAAATGGCTTCGGGCGGAACCATCCATGTTACTCTTCCTAGTTCATAATAGTTGCATTTGTGATGAATCTATAAATGTGATGCCATGATTCTAATGCAAACATATATGTGCATGTGTGGAAATATTGTTTATATGGTGAATGCAGGATCCCAATCCAAGATTACATCGTTAAAGGAAATATTTATTTATTAAAATGAAACCTTAACCCTAATTAGCTAGCGTTTGTGATCTATAGGATAATTATAGGGAAAAGTAGACAAGGGACAATACATTCTAACTAAGTTATCAATGCTCATGTGACACATCCTTTGGTGCCATAACCAACTGTCATTAATTTGAGACATAAAGTAATGACCATCAACACCCTTGAGCTGATAGATGTTTCCATCTATCCTCTTACCAGTAGCAATCACAGTTTTGGACCCTTTTTTGATCTCACATCTTTCATCCTTAAACATAAGATTATATCCTTTGCTACACATTTGTCCAACACTCAAAAGATTATGCCTTAAACCTTCAATATAGTAAACATATTCCATATTATGAAAGTGCCATCAAAACTAAATGAACCCATTCCACAAATCTTAGCTCTTGAATTATCTCCAAATTTAACTAATCCTCCATCATACTTTTCAAGTTCATCAAACTTACTTTTGTCTCTGGTCATGTGATTAGAGAAGCCACTATCTACAACCTAGTAGTTTTTATCTTGTTTAACATGAAAAGCATAAACCAAAGTACCTTCTACCTTATCCTTCTTCTCTAAAACACTTTCCTTCACACAAATTTTAGAGTTAGTAGAAGTAGATTCATCTTTTAAAGCTAAGAACAAGCATTCATTTTCATCAGCATCTCCATAATCAGATTCATCATCAGAAATACCAACATCTTCTCTAACGTGGTAACTTCTTTTAATCATCTTTCCTTTGTTCTCCTTACTTTTTTTGTTCACAACTTTGTTTGGACATCTTGAAGCACAATGACTTATATTTACACAGTTAAAACATTTGAAAGGTAGTTTGTCTTTGTACTTATCAGTGCCCTTTTTCATCTTTCTTACAAAGTTAGCTTCCACATCATCAAGATCTTCTCCATCTGAATCTTCAACCTTTTTGGATTTTCTAGCCTTGAAAGTAGTCTCCACTTTTGTGCCATTTCTCAAGCTAGGTTTTCTCATTTCAAATGAAGTTAGTGTACCAATCAACTGATCTCTTTATAAGTATTAAAATTTGCAACTTCCTCAATAGCAAATACCTTTTCATTGTAAGAATCATGAAGAGATCTGAGAACTTTCTTTACCACCCTAGGTTCTTTGACTTGTGCACCAAGACCTCTCATTGCACTTACCAACTCATCAACTCTCTACATGTAGATTGTAATTGTTTCATCTTCAAACATTCGTAGTGTCTTAAATTATGCCTTCAAATTTTACAAATTTGTGTGTTTAACCTTATCATCTCTTTCATAAATTCTCTCAAGCTTATCCCAAACTTCTTTAGTAGTCTTGAGATTCATAACTTTTACCAATTCAAAATTTGAAAGACTATTCACCAGAATAAATCTTGCCTTAGCATTTACCTCACGTGCCTTGATCTCATCAGTTGTGCTTATACTATTCACAGGTGCATTATATTGATTCTTTATTGCCTTTTCAATCTCATACCCATGAGATGCTAGATATCCTTCCATTTTTGTCTTGCAGAATGCATAGTCCATGCCATCAAATCTAGGGCAATCCAACTTGTTTGCCATCTTGGATCTACCTCAAGGGTTCAACTCTTCTCCAAGGAACCTTGCTTTGATACCAATTTTTGAATGAACAAGACAACTAAGAGGGGGGTGAATCAGTTGTATCAAGTTAAAACATCAAAACCCTCAACAGTAATCAGATTCACAAACATTTATTAAACCCTTATTCTATTAAATTGACTAATCATGAAATGCAAATAACAAAAATTGAAATAACAACACCATACACAAGAGAACACCAAATTTATGTAGAAAACACATCGAGGGAAAAAACACGACGAGGATTAGCTCACAATATAAGTAATTGCAAAACCAGTATGAGGGCTCATTGTAAGAATATGACACACTGTCCAATAGGGATCACAACCAGGACTTACAGCCACATAATGAAAAAGATGATAGGAGAGAAATGTTACATAGAGAACAACTTCTCAATGCAACAAAGAATCTACCATAGTTTCTCCAACACCTTCGCAACCTTGTTTGAATGATTGCGAACACCTTTAACTAACTACATTCAAGAATCCAACACTTTGAAGTTTTCACTACTCTGCTAAAATTTGCATCTATAATTCTGCAATTCACATCACATTCATCAATCGCATCTATCTTTCCTTATCTTGCATCTTCAAACAAAAAAATTCTTATTTATATCTTCCTCAACCTTGAAAAATTTCTCCAAGGTTGGCAACACATCCTTTACATTTAAAATTTCAATTTAGGTCAGCACCCAAACATTCTCATGGTGGATAGGAATGAAGGCGAACCATATAAATCCTTAGTTAGGACCCAAATCAAATCTAACACACATCAATACACTTTCACAAACTTCGAAAGGCTTCACATGTAGTGTTAACACTAAGTCGATCGTTACCCATGCTAAACACCTTAAAACTATTAAGTACACGCTTCCCATTTGATCAAGATGAGACACAAACCACACAAATATCTTTTACACGATCTAGAACAATCCACAAACCACCTAAGATCCAACAAAGGATTCATCCAAACCGGCATCATAGAAATACTTCAACCCAAAACATCTAGTTAACCTTATATGCACACCAACGCATGAAACACACACTGTACTACACTAAATCAAGTGAAACCTTGAATTCCAAAAGATATAAACATTATAGGAAACTTCTCAGATCTATACAACCTGAAACCAAAATGTGAAGAAATGTAGAGCAAATACATTTCTTCCAGACCACAGAAAACACCATTGAAAACCTAGTTCACACACTAGTGAACATATCTTACTCCGCACAATGATCTAGAAACCCAAACTCTGGATATAACAACTATTGAAAACCCAGAATATCAGATCCACACAAGCATAGCATCAACATAGAAGAAATGCATAACACATCTTAGAGCACATTTTGAACACTTGCACACCACTGTTTTCTCTGTTTATCAAGTTTTCTCAAAAGTACATGGAAACCAAGTACCAGAGCCACCATCTTAGCACATTACTTCATTCCAACACATCTCTAGACCCTGCAACCCAAATTGATCTCACAAGAGATGCATATTTCAACAAGTGTTTGGAGGAGATCAAACATCAATTTTTGCAGCTACATGAAGGGGAGTTGTGTTGTGCTAGACAATTGCAAATCATGTTCAAATTTAGAGTGTAATGGTGTCTTAAGTTTGCTGCATATTGGTTGTTTAGTTGGGACATTGTAAAATCATTGTTGCTATTACATGTTCTCTCTCCTAACAGTCTCCATTTGGGGCTGCATTTATTTTTCACTGTAATTAATTAATTAATCATAGGGCATGATTTATTCCTATTTTTTACGTTTCTTCTCCCTAAATTTGACTATTTACTATAAGAAATACATGATTTTCCTATAAACACATATAATGTTTGAAGTCATATTGTAACAACTACATTTCCCAAAATCTTAAAAAAAATACTAAAATTTTACTATTGCCTCAAGTGATTCTTGATCTATTTATGAAATTATTTGACTCACAAATAATTTAATAATAAGAACAAAGTTTTGTTGAGTTCATTGATTGTACATGAAAGGATGTTTACTAACTTCCAAAAAAATTCATTTGTTTTTGGAAGTTAACATAAATGTACAATTATTAAGTCATCACAAAAGGATCTTCATAAATAACATTTACATAAATCATATTTTATTCTTCCTCATCTAATCTAGGGTGACAATGGAGGGAATCTAGGGACCATTCTCAATCTTTTGGGACAAGTGATAATATGCCACTTGTAAGTTAGCAATTGCATTTAAGATACTATAATGAAATCTAACCTAATCTTTTGTAAAGTGTGAACTTTCACCATTCCAATATGTAAGTGTCAAACTTATTTGAAAGTGATTTTATTTTGTTCCACTAGATTTCCATTTTTTTTTGTAATTTTCTTGAATGTATATTGACTATAAAAATGACATTTTTATTTAAGTTCTACTTTTAATAAAAATAATTTTGAATAGATGCTCATTCTTTTATGTGTAATAAATATTTACCTCCTTTGTAAAATGATATGATTGTGACCTTCATTTTCTTTTCATTTATGATATAATGACAAATCACCAAAATTTAAATATATAAAATATTTTGGTCAATTTTTTTCTTAAATGAAGATAATTTTTGTAGAAAACACTTATTCCACTCAATAAAATTAAAAGTTAAATTAAAAACTCCATATTATGATACCTTTAATGTTATTCATAAATTTTTCAATTTAATAATAGACATTTATATTGAAAGTTACACCATGTCCATTATTAAGGTTGAAAAAATATATAGAAAATAAATATGAGTTTATCTAATTAAAAAAAATGGTTTTTAATTAAAAAACTTGATTGTTTTTGGATTTCTTCAACATGTGAAGAAATAGAATTTGAAAAGTCCTTGGGATATATAACTGATGCAACAGAATATATGTACAAAAGACATAATATGGGCGAATCACAAATATGATTGTTAATAGCCTATAAAAATCACGCTGACGTGGAAAACCACAACGGGAAGCCTGGAAAATTTTGTCCACTAGTAAAAGGGCACTCCCCGCAATTCGATCTCGGGATCGATTGGACTTTAAAAATTAAAAAAAATTGACTGGGTTTTGACAGGGCGTGGAAAATTTATCACAATATTCTTGATAAAACGTATCAACCCAGAAATACAGGGCGCTGAGACGACAATTCTTTTCTAGTAATTAAATGGGAAATTATTTCTTCATCCTTATCTTTTTGTGGAAGATTATTTTGGTGGGAACGGAACTGTAAAAAGTGTTTCAAACTGATATGGGGCCCTCTCCTAGCCAACCTGTAATTCTTTTTTTTCTTTCAATTTTTCAATTTGTTTTGCTTGCATTACTGTTTCTTGAGCTTTAGACTGTCAAAGCCAGCGGTATTTATTCGTCTTTGGGAGAAACCGGCTGTTCAACGTTTCGGCGTGCAGAAGTTCCCGTCATTTGGCGTGAAAAAAAAGCGTCCGACCGTTGAGTGTGTGTTTAAAACTTTGTGAACAGCTTTGAAGTCGTCAGTAACGTGTTTTCGTGGTTAAATCTGCTGCATCTTTCTTCGTGCAGTTTTTTGGATTTTACAGACTTAATTTGTTTTAGCTTTGAAAAAACACTCGTTCTCTTCACTTTTTTGCTTTAATTTGTAATGCAAACTGTCCCTTAGAGTACTTTCATTGAGGACAGCGCTGGGATTCGATGCTCACAGCTGATTTTTTGGCGAATTTTAAAGTGAGTTTTTTAAGCTCAAAATTTTGGAAAAATTCTAGTGCAATTTAAGGAATAATGTGCTTCCACCTTTAATCTCTTTAATTAAATGCTCAAGCGAGCAGCAAGCTACACTTTTTCTTTGACCTTTAAAGTCGTCAGCATGAAAATCGTATGGATTTTTTAAGTTGACGGGAAAAATTTCTTCCTTCTTCATCTTTTAGTTTACTGTTTTACACAAACCACATCCAGCCGTTTTTGTTTGGCATCATGTGTTAATTTTGCTGTTTTATGCAGTGAAAAATCATTTAGATTTGTACATAGGCGGTGTTTACTTTTTAGAACCAATTTAAATTAGCAGTGATAGTTATTCCTCGGCTTTCAGTTTTCCTACATTAGTCTGTACTTTCAAAAGAATTCTTGCATTTGCAGAGCCGGCATACTGTCCGCTTTAAATCCGTAATTGTTGCTTTATTTTGGAGCTTTAATAAAGATTTGGACAGCAGCTAAGCATTTTAATTTTTTTGGAGCATTCACAAAAGTAATTTTAAAATGCTTTAATGGTTTCCTTAACAGATTCATTGCGTTGCAGTTATTTTGAAAACCCTAGTAGGGGAGCCGGTTATTGGATCTGGCTAATAATTTATAAGCCCTGCACTTATAACAGAAGTACTTGGCTTTTATTTGAACAAAATAAGGGCGTTACGCAAGATATCTCAGACGAGATTTTAATACAGTATCCAATGAAGAAACCTCCTCTAAACTATTCTGTTGCTGCTTTGGTGGGGTTGCTACTGGTTTTAGATTTATCCTTCACGCAAGGCTCTACAGACCTTCAAGATGGTAAGCTTTTGGTGACATTTGCATTATATTTATTGCCTCTGTCAATTATAAGTATCTTGTTTTTATGCTCTGGTATCAATTATATGGGTCTCGTTTTTATTTACAAAATTAGGAGAATTCGAACTGGGTCATGCCTGTACGAGGAAGAGCGCCCATTACCAGGACAATTTTCATAGATTAGTTTTATGAGTGAACTTAGTTTGTGAAAATTTCCAAACCCAAATTATCATAGTAACCTTCGAATAAATATACAACCAAACAGGCTGTACAAGGTTAGCTTAAATACAACACTATCCAGGCCCCCAGCTATGCAGGCCTAAATACAACACTAGGTCAGCTTAAATTGTCTTGAATTTTGAGTTAATTTTTGGAATAATCCTGCACGTGATCAATGCCAATGTACATCATGTTTGGGGTAGGTTACTTCAGCCACCATCAAGCTTATGGGAGATGTGCGTCCAAGTTTTTGATCTTGGTAGGGTAAGTATTATGATTGTTCAAATGTTTGTTCTAGGCAAGGTTTACTCTGATAAATTTATAAAATTTAACATTGTTAAGCTATTTTAAGTTTTGATGTTCGTTACAGCTGAGGCTTAGATTTAGTGTGCCTATTGAATTTTATAGCATTTGCTGGAATTAGTTTAAAAGCTTTTGTGTGCCGGAAATTGTATATTTCTGCCCAATTATGGTGAAATTGATTTGTGGTTGACTTTATATTGTGCTATTTTTTCTGCAGTGTATGCCATAAATGTTCTGTATACAAACCTGGGACTTCCGCCCCTTACAGGATGGGTTCAAAGTGCAGGTGATCCTTGTGGTGACAATTGGCAGGGTGTTCAATGTGTGGGACCTAACATCACTGAAATGTATTCTCCATCCCAATATTGGTGGATAGATACCATATCGCTGAATTATAGCTCATTTTTTTCCTAGAAAGATTTGTGATTTTTTTTTGTGTAATTTGTGAGTATCGACATGGATGCTATCTATGCTGCACCTAGATCTGAAAATTGATTTGACTGGATGACCAGATCTCTTTCCAATTCAAATCTGGGAGGACAGTTGGGCTATGGGTTGCAAAATTTTACATCTTTAATAATTTTGTAAGTACAAGGACAATTTCCTAAACATATTGCAATGTTCTGTTCAGAATAAGTGGAAAAACAAAGGCAGTTTTATAGGAAGAGGTATTTGAATCTATAATAGTTGCAAGGTTGACAGTACTGTTGTCCTTATAATGCAGAGATCTTCAAAATAACCATATAGGAGATGTCATTCCATTTCAGCTTCCGCCTCACCTGCAACGCCTGTAAGCTTCTTGGAAATAGTGAGGATTTTTTGCAAAGCATCAATATTATTCCCCATAGAAATTGGGGATGGTGAGATATTTCTGCAAAATATCAAGATTATTCACCATGACATTGGGGAATATAGTTTATTTTGTTAATTTTGATGAACACAAAACATGAATTGAAAACTTTTGATTCTTTGGCTTTTGTTCTATGCTTGGTGAACGTTTGTCGATACATGCAAACTTCAAAAATTACCACTTCATTCGTAACACCTATTTTCAACAAGAATTGAGGTGATAAATTTTAGTACATGGCAGGTTGCTTTCTGGTAACCAATTCAGTGGGAGCCTTCCATATTCTTTATCAACTTTAACGTTTCTCTCTGATTTGTAAGAACTAAGAACTGATGGATAATTTCAGCAAATCCTTTGGTAGTCTTTAATATTTATTGTTTTTTAGCATTATTCTCAGATTAGTAAGTAATGATATAGTTGATAAGTATAGCTAACTTTATGTGAACTTGATTTTTTTTTAGGTTATTGGGTAACAACCGTTTAATAGGTGCAATTCCAGATATTTTTCAGGATCTAACAGGTTTAATTAATCTGTGAGTATGTTTGTCATATATTTGAATAATTCTTTGTTTCTACTATTAGAAATCTGATAGTTTCATTTTCAAAATATTTAACATGCATGCTACACTTGTCAAGTGATGCTTTTCATGTATTATTTTGTTTTTATTATGTAAAAACAAAGATTTTTTATCAACAAAAAATATCTGGGGACATCGCCCCAAAAAGATTTACAGAAGGCAGTCATTTAAAAAATGTTTTTGGAAGATCTAGATGTTTACATGCATAAAACACATCAGTAACCAGATGGCAGAAACAGACCTTCATTAGATTCCAGCATAATATAGGAATTAACAGCAAAATATGCTTTCCAATGGATCTATCTGGACACATTGGATATTCATCAGTTGATTACGTGTCTAAGAATTAATTGGAGGTTTTCCTTTATGTATCTTCGATTTTGCAGAGATTTTTCTTTCAACAATTTTAGCGGTCAACTACCTGCTTCCTTGAGCGCATTGACAAGTCTGTCTTCCCTGTAAGTTTATTGGATCATATTGGTGAATGCATAAAAAAAATGTTTGATAAGCTTTCTTTGTTTGTGAGTACAGGTGCTTGAAGTGTTCTGAATTTCATTAGGTTGCTTGCAGGCATTTACAGAATAACCAGCTGAGTGGCACTGTTGATACATTAGCCAGTTTAAATCTAACAGATTTGTAATTTTCTTTCCCACTGCTTTATCTGTATTTTATGCATATGCATTATGTTTTCACTTTTGTTATTGGGGCCAAGCTTTCAGAATTGAGGAGACTAGTTTAGAATTGTTTGCTAGAAAGGATCTTGTAGAATCTTTTGGTCGGCAGCAATACACACTTGACTGAAAAGGATTTATTTTTTAATTTCAACAGAAACATAGAGAATAATCTTTTTAGTGGACAGATTCCTCCAAAGTTATTGACAATTCCAAATTTCAAGTAAGTACATGGAAGATCTTGGATACTGATTCTAAAAGTTGAGCTGATTTGATGTGCATATTACTTATTAGTTATTTCAAATCAAGAATTTAGTTAATCTGGACATGGTTTCTTGTAGTCACTCATTATCCACCTACTGGCAGGGATACTGGCAATCAATTTAATACATCTCCAGGTTCTCCAGCATCTCGTTCTTCACCTCCCCCTGGTTCCCCATTGTCCTCAAATCGATCAGCGAATGGTTCTTCACCAGCAAAGGATTCTCAGCATGACAAAAGTACAAAATATCTAACAAGTGGAAGGATTGCTGCCATTGCAGTAGCAGGACTCTTAACTGCAATTGTAGCTGTGCTGGTGATTATGTTCTTTGTCATGAGAAAGCATGATCAAAAGTCAGCTCCAGGAAAGAAATACAGGGGTAAGGGAAAGAAGAAAAAGAATGAGGACAAGTTATCATATCAAGATGTGGAGAATGAATTAAAGAACAAATCTTATAGGACTGGGCCAGTGATTCCAATTTCTAACTGTAAGTAGTGTGCACATTTATCCAGGTTAGGGGGTACTTTCAAGCCCATACAATTTTCCTTACTGTTATCTGTTGAAACTATACTCAACTGTAACTTAAAATGTAAAAGTGACAAATTTGTGTTTTGTATTTCCTCTTAATAATTCCAACGTGTATGAACCTAGTTCCAAACCTCTTTACAATGAAGAACATACACATACATACACACATAAATAGAGAGATTGGCACTACTTTAGTTTGAATTTGTGGAAAAAAATGGTCCTCTTAACTATTTTTAAATGGACACTGTGAAAACAGCTCAGGATGAAAGATCAGAGGAGAAAGCTATCACTTTGGTGCCAGATGTGAATATAAAGCCCCCTCCAATTGAAAAACACAAAGTGCCTGTGAATATGTCTGTAACATCACCAGCACACAAAATGCCATTCAAACCCCCTAGAGCTCCAATAGCCACAACTGCCTATACTGTTGCTGCTTTGCAACAGTCCACAAATAGCTTTGGTCAGGAAAACCTAATTGGAGACGGTTCTCTGGGCCGAGTTTATAGAGCAGAACTTCCTGATGGAAAGGTAATTTTATTTTTGTGCGTCTTTTTGAAGTATTGTAGTTTTTGGTCCATAATGTGATGGCATGATTGTAGGAAAATTTACAAATTATATTGATTGACAAATTGTATTTGGATTTCTTTCTGTAGATCTGTTCTGACTCATTACAGGAGTATTTTGTTCTACAATCTTTCTGTTACTTTGGGCATTTATTTGAAGTTGCAACTTGTTAATTCTCATATTTATTTAATCCTGTACTAACTTTTTACACAGGGATTTCTAACCTTCACCACTGTTTCTGTGGAAATTATATAAAACAGAAAAATGATGTAAATTTTGGAAGAACACAAAATGCTCTTCATAATTTGTCTGTTGGCAAGAAGTGTCCATGTATGTTGCCCATTGCCCAAAGCCATGTCCATAGGCTAAAGTTTTTCCAATTTATTACTGTAGACTGTCTTCTACAGACAAAATCAATTTAAAAAACTGTTGCTGCATTTCTATGGGATCAAGTCTAACCTCAAAATAAAAATTAATATATCTATCTGAGAAATAATACTATGCTATACAAGCTTCTTCTAAGAAGTGTTTTTTCTAACAGTCTTAAATCACATCTGATATCTCTGAACTGCTGAAGAGCACGGAAGTGCAATACAATCTTCGGATGAGTAACAACAATTCCTTTTCTGAACACTTTTCCTTAAAACCTCATAATTTGCAAGTTAGCTCCACCTTTATTGTTTGTTTTGGTGGTAGAATGAGAATGAGACAAACCAGTATTCAATCTGTATATTCCACATCATCTTTGTTATCGCATTCTTGTAATGACAATTTTGAGCATACCCAAAGCCTTTTTTAGCTATTGCACAAGGTCGACCACATCTTCCATTCATTTTCCTGTCCATATGGAAGGTTATTTTATTGATGGTGACAGATCCCATATTTATCAGCAATGCCTTTTTGATGCTCATAAGATCAATGAGCAGAATACTGCTTTTTTTTGACTCCACCATTTAGTCTTTGGCAGTTTCTTTTCTTGGAATAAACATCACAGGTTCAGATCTGGAAGGCGCATAGGGAATTAAGGAAATGTAATGTCCCCAAACAAGGGTTTGATTTATTTGATTTATTTGTTTGTTTTCTGGTTATGGCCAATCAATGAAACCAAAGCCAATCAGATAACTACTCCACACAAACTGATCGCTGGCATAAACCCTTAGCATGAAATTTGGAAATTTGCAAATCTGAGAAATGTGAGCAGCTGCAGTATGCTTACATCAATCACTAATATTCAGAGCAAACCATTATGCATAATTTATTGATTCTGTGAGAAGTTTAGCAGCCAAAGTTATAACAAATATTTGATTGTTTCATGACAAATGTACAGTCCCAAATTTATGTAGATAAAAGGAATTTGTTATCAATAGAATCTGCAACTGGTATGTTAACCAGCAACTAACAAACTCCACGCATTTGCAAACAATTGACTGTCAATGCTTCATGGATCTGCAAACAATTGACTCGCCTGTAAGCCGCATGTGAGGTGTCCACAGTGTTGAATATGGAGCTGTGTTGGAAGTGATCATTGTCCCCTAAACCCCTGTTGTCTGCTCTCCAATTCACACCATCTATCATGAATCAGCAACCTTAGTGAAGCAAGTTGTGCACAATAAATATGTGTAATCTGCTGTGATCAGGTTATACTGTTATTGTAGTTCAAATCCTTGGCACTGTCAATGATCAAAGTCCAGCAATCAAGGAAGATGATCAGAAAAATATCGAGATCTGATTGGTATCCTCCCAGAAATGAAGGTGCCTTCACTCCAAAGGCTGGTTGCTTATGCTGGATGACTGAAATAATGTAACCAGCAGCTGGTGGGACTGATCTAATACCCAGAATGACCAAGTTTCTCTCTCTTAATGTGGTGCTCAGCTAGAGTTGACTGAAACAGCTTTGGATCCAGCTATATATTATGCTCAAAAACTCACCAAAAATCCAAAAATCAATATATAAACCCTCAAATATGCTTTGGCAATAAGATGATGATATTTGTTTGCATAAAACACTGTAGCAGCACTGTAGCTGATTGAGAAAATCTCCAAATCCTCCACAAACTAGCACAGTTGTGATTCCAAGATGGAATCATCCAAGATTGGAAGCAAGGGTTTTTGTCCTTGATCCCAAGTGTGGAATTCAAGAGGGTTTTCATCCTCCCAAACCCCAAACAAACAGAGGATTTTCGTCCTTGGATGGTCTAGATTGAACAAATTTCCCAAATCTGAAAATTGGATGCAAAGGATAACTTGGATGATGATGAAACAAGGAAAAGTGCTCCTTATATAGTTGTGCCTATTTATGGGCCCTCCATTTATTTATTTTTATTTTTATTTTATTTTCCCTTCAAGTATTGAAAATACTTTTTATCATAGTTGAAAAACTCTTTGAGTAATCGGTGAGTTTTAAAATAGTCCCGGGTTTTTTTTGATGGCGAGTTTTTCCTGCATTTACTCTCCAAAATTGCTTGCCGAATAAAGTAGAAAAACTTATTGCCAAAAACTTGACAAGTTCACAAATTTTTTTTTTCCCGTCACAAAAAAAGGTCTCCTGTGGCCGCTAAAAAGGCATTTTCATTTCATTTGATTTTCTAGGTACTCTCCAAGTCCAAGTTTCCAAGTTTGCCTACAAGTCTTCATCTATAATATCGTCTAGTTCTACCTCCCCCTAGTTTTCACTAGACATGGGAAGAGGAAGATGTAAATTTGTAAAATATATTAATGTAGTATTTACTTTCAGTTTTACAAAAACAATTTGCCATTTTCATTTTGTTTCAGACTATCAGTCTCAGTGCATTCCACATGAGGATGCCATTTTGTACCCAATTTGCTTTCAAATCAATCAAATACAACTAGACTCAACTTGTTTCTTTTATGTACTCATTTATTGACTCATTGGATGCATCTTATCATTGAATTTTGCAAAAAAAGTGCATTTTTAATGAAATTTAAGCAATTTTTTAAGTTGCTGAATTTTTTGCTGGGTTTTTGCTGAGCTTTTGCTGAGTTGTGCTTTTTGGGCTTGGCGAGTTCCTCAACTATGCTTTTTATATTTAAGTGTTTAAAAAAAAAATTCTTTAAGCTGCCCCAAAAAGTAAAAGTGGCTAGGCCCAACTTAAAAAATAATTATTAATTATTTTAATCTGGAAAAGGGGACATGGCAGGAAGAAAGGTCACAGAGTTCTCTTGAATTGGGTTAATGCATGACAAGTAAGAGCACATGCTCTCACTGTGCTCCCTCTTCTGGCTGGCCCAGATCTGCGTGTCCTACCTCCACTGATCAGATTTCTGTGCATTCTGCGACCCAACTTCTTTGAGTTACATCTTGTCCCTTTCAAATTCATCTTCTCTCATATACCTGCACTCCTATCAGCTCCATAGTTTGCTCATTGTCTCATTCTGATGCCATGTTGTCTTTGAGTGTTAGAGTCCTCTTTCCCAAGGTGAAATCAGTGCATGCCAGACTTAGCTGTATCTGACAAGGGAAAGATTATTCAACCTTCTGTAGATTTACTTCAGAGCCTTTATTCTCATTGCTCATGTCCTTGCTCTCTTCAAAACATTTGCTCGTCTCTTGAGCTGGTGATGGTAGGAGACTTACAATAAATCTGTCCAGTCATAACTTAGATGCCATAACTACCAAAGTTCTGGAAAAATGTCTTCTATACTATAGCTCCAAAACAAGTTCCTTCTGAAGATTATATCATTTACATTCAGAATGTCATCTGAAGCCTTCCAAATCATGTAATGTAATTAGTAAGACATGATTGTTTAGTTGTGCCGATGCTCAGATCAGTTAAGTTTCTCAAGGAAACTCATCTCTTGAGAGTTGAGAGGATATCTCTGAAAAGAAAATTAAAATCTAGACAGAAGGGAAATTCAGTGCTGGGCACGGTCAAAAAAGGCTAGTGGGGAAAATGGAGGACCATCTCCACAATAGAAGAAGCTACAGAAATTGAATAAGAATTCAATTGCATTGCATATAAAGATCAAAAAATTATAAGTGTTTCTTTTTAAGAAATAATTTGAAATAGAGGTTGTTAATGGGTTCTTTTTAAACAGTAGTTGTTTTCTTGTTCTCCTAAAACAAACTTTGAAGTGTCGTCCTCTGGTTTTTATAGCATTTAAGGGAGGGGAAGATTTGGAAGGAACAAAATACATGACTAATTGTACGAGTCCTGTTTACAATTAATATCATCTTTCCAATCTCTTTAGTTATTTGCAATATTACCTTGATTGATCTGCAGGAGTCATTCCTAGACCAAAATGAATGCCTGGTCACTTAATCATCTGGCCTGGCTAAACTATTTGCAACCTTCTTGTGAGTTATCTTGGACAGTTTCCAAATAGTGATAGCTTTTTGGTTCATCTTCAGCTAGGTGCATTACACCCTGAAAGTTATGGGTATATGAGCACTATCAAGAGAAAGAGATAATATTTGTTACTTAGATTAATTATTAATGCCATTAGAGAGTGTGGTATGATTAAATACTTCTATTAATGAAGTTGGTAATAGCCTCGTTACTCAATAACTTCCTCTTAAATATTACGGCCTATGTTGTAACTAAGATCTCAGTTATTAGGTATATCCAGCTCGCATTACTAATCTTAGTTTCTTAAACAATTCTCTTGCTTGTCTTTTTTATAAAAATGACAATTATACCATTGTTAATATTTATTCTGAAAATTGAAGAACACCCAACATGTTTCTAATTTTTTCAAGTCTATCATAACATAGGGGTTAATAAAGATTTCTGCCACTAGATACTCCTTTCTGCAGTAAAGCAATTCTATCTCTCCATTCTGCACCTGGTCCATAGTGTAGTAAAAATGTACTTTTATATGTACTATTCTAGCAATGAAAAGAGTTTTCTAGCCAGCTTTATTTAGCTCTGGTAGCTGTACCATAATATGATAGCTTGCTTCAACTAAACATATAGAACCTCCAAAATTCTTCTAAGCAAAGATGCCTCTCCTGATGCCTCTAAGGCTGTTTTGTTTACATCTTCTATTGATGAAAATGAAACAATAAGAAGGGTAAACAGCACAAAGAAACTCAAACATTATTTAAGGATTTGACTAGGGTGGATGAGAACTCAGATGATCTTCTGATACACCCTTCTCATCATAAATCAATTAAGCATGCTAATCTTCTTTTCCATAAATTGATTTTGGCAGTAGCCTTCTATTCCCACCAACTCATCTCTTTGTTCGATTAAAGACTACACAAAATCTATCAATCAAATCTGGATAGGGTAACTGAATTTGCATTGATTTTCTCTGCCGCGGAGCCTTTGAAATATTGCCAAGCTTCAATGCTCGACTATGAATAGAGGGTGAGGTTTAAATGTGAAAGTGCTGAATGCAGAAATAAGAACCTTCAGATTTAGAAGAGGAGATTTTCAAAAAAAGAACTAAGTGGTTGACTGATTTATGAGAGTGAAGGTGGAGCAAGAAGGGAATACTAAAATGCATCACAGCTGATTCATGTCAAAGAAGAAGAAGCTGTTACAGAGTAGGCTACTTATGGCAAACCGCCTTCAAACCTGCCCCAACAGCTATCTGTACAAGGAATTCAAGCTCACCTAGGTAACGGCCAACACCCTCATTCTTGAGAATAAAGTATTATTTGCCTCTCATTTCCCATAGGACCTAGCTTGTTCCCCAAGTTTATTCAGTGTTTGAGATGTGTCAAATGAACTCGAGCCCGTGCCTCTCAAATAATTCCTTGAAATCAAGTGCCTAGAAGAGATAAATTTCAAATGCCATCTACACAGTCTTTGGAAAATCAGAATTCCACTGGTAGTTCTGCTGAAATCATCAAAACTGACCATATTCTGCTTGCTGCTATCTAGTAAATCCCTCACTGTAAAGAGCTTTAACAAAAAAACATTGCTGAGAAAAGGTTCCTTAATCTGTACTTAGGAACTGATCTTGCAAGGCTGTTCCCCGTGGTGTCCAGGCAGCCCAAAAGAATTGATGATGAATATGTTGGAAAGATTAAGGTTTACATGTTGTAATAAAGTCAAATAAATATTCATTAGTTAAGAGTTGTTGTCCATAGGTAGTTTAGGTTGTTTGGGAAAGTTATAGGAATGCAATGCTTTATAAGAATTTGCACAAGTCATTGTAAAACTAAATCCATATGAGTGTTATTGATATTATATTTATTTTGATACTCTATGCAACAATGGTTTAATATATTTCAGTTCTCAACACTACCATTTTTTAACATGGTATCAGAGCACTAGGAAGAAGACTCTGGAGTACTCCTGTGAGAACGGTGTAATTTTGTGGAACTGGCGTAAATGTTTGGAATTTCTTTGTGCATCAAATACTTCTATGTGCATCAAATAAATTGAATACTTTTCCAGTTTGGTTGGGGATATTCCTGAATCCTGAGGCAATTATGTGAGGAGGCACAGAGCTTGAGGAGGTTGTTGATTTTGTGCCACAAGTTGATGGTTCTAGTACACAGGCTTGTAATTACATAGATATAAAAATGACCATAACTGAAGCAATAGAAGTCTTTTGAAGGGTACAACCATGAGTAAGCCATTAAGCTTTGTCTGTGAAGAAATGTGGGGAGGAATCTCAGTTTGGTGTGATGAAGAAATGCAGGCATCTGTTCCCAAATCTATAAACATAACTCTTGCTTTATTCACCTGTTTGTGCTTCTGCCTTCCTCCATTGACAGGCGTACATTTGCACTAATGTGGTATCAAAGATCACATTTATAAGCATTCCAAATCATTGAGCTTTGCCAGTGAAGAAATGTGGGGAGAAATCTCAGGTGTGGTGTAGAATTGTAGGCATCCGTTCCAAATCTATAAACTTAACTCCTTTATTCACCTATTTGTGCTTTTGCTTTCCTCCATCAGCAAGCTTACACCTGCGCCATTGTGGTATCAGATACGATGGGTGAAGGCCGTAAATCTACTTGCTGATGTTTTTATCATTTCATCAACAATTAAATTGTGGTACATTTTTTGACTTTTAAAACTGCATTGTCTTTTAGGGAAGATGATTAATACTATAAAAAGAGAAGTGTGGAGTTAATAAGGAATAAGGGAGAATAAGTACTTATAAGGTGAAGAGTACTAAAATATTTGGAGAATTTATTTTTTCTTATATATGGAATGGGGAGAAATAAGGTTTACTATTGCATTGGCGGTACATGATTTTGTGTAATATTAGAGGTATTTTATTTTTTTGAAAATAAATAGAGAAGACATTGTAAAAGGTACATAATAAGTAGAAATTGAGACCTTCAAATATGATAATGTTTAGTTTTATTATGTCACTAAATATTTGTATTCTTCAAGCCATCCATGTTATGCTTGACAAATATATTAGAGACTCACATGCATGTACTATCGGAGAGTAATGAGACATCAAACAGATAAAGATTAACAAAGACATAATTGGAGGTTGGAGGAATATAATCATCTTGAGTTAGTTAATTGTTTAGAGACGATATCTTGCACGAGAAGCACCAATTTCTTTGTGTGTCCCTTCATGGAGCAAGGAAGAGCATGGCAGTTTAATGATTTGTGGATAATTGAATATGACTTGATCCACAAAAGAAGGAATGTTATTGTGGATAGTGGAGTAAGTCTTGATTCATAGTTGGTTGGTGTTTTTCTTGTGAATAATTGAGTGTGTCTCGATTCACAAGAGGGATGGTAAACTTATAAATAATTGAGTATATCTCAATTCATAGGTATTGTTGGATTTAACATTTGCCTAGACATGAGCAATTTGGGGTGTTCTAGATGAGCATAGAGATTTGATGGAGATGCTTCTACAGATTTCTAGTTGGGTTGTTTCAGCTAGTCCATGTTACAATATTTCTATTCTTTCTTTTTTTTTTGTTTTTACAATGTAAACCTAGAGTTGGGGAGGGGGGGGTTGGGGTGTTGTTAAAATTAATATTTAAATATAATAAAGTCACCTTAATGACTTAGTTTTAGCATTAAAATATTTATTAGTTGGGAGTTAGTTTCTTGTAGGTAGTTTATGTAGTTTGGGAAAGTTATGAGAATGCAATGCTTTATAAGCATTTGCACAAGTCATTGTAAAATTAAACTTGTATGAGGATTAATATGTTGAATTTTGCATTCATGGACCAGCTGGGACTTGAACCTAGGACCTCTCATTTGTCATTGGAGTGCTCTACCAGTGAGCTACCAGCCCACTTGGTGGCCGGTCCATCTTCAGTTCAGGTGTGGCTTTTTTCCAACACCCCCCATAAGCCACATTTGTTGTGCCTGGGGCTCCTAGCCTGGTCTGGCTCTGATACCATGTTGAATTTTGCATTCATGGACCAGCTAGGACTTGAACCTAGGACCTCTCATTTGTCGTTGGAGTGCTCTACCACTGGGCTATCGGCCCACTTTGTGGCCAGCCCTCTTCAATTCAGGTGTGGTATCATAAGAAGATATCAAAAGAAAATTCCTAAGTGGTATCATACCACCATAAAGGCTGCAAAAGATGATGCAGTTGTTGATACATCTTTTCATGGGCCTAAGACTCGTAGCAAGTCTTGTGAAGAAGTGAATATGGCCCTTATGTGTATAGTTATGCATAGTTTTGAACCTGAAATAGTGCAGCAAGCTCTTGAGTCACCACCTTGGAAAGATGCTATGGATGCTGAATATTAGGCACTTCTAAGGAACAATATATGGGAACTTGTTGATCTTCCACTAGGGAAGAAGGCTATTGGTTGCAAATGGGTTTTTCAGATCAAATACAAGGCAGATGGTAGCATTGACAAGTATAAGGCCCACTAAGGGCTATGTACAAAAGGAAGGCATTGATTTCGATGAGACTTTTGCCCCTATAGCGAAGATCAAGACTATTTGTATGGTATTGGCTATGGTTGCGCAATTTGGGTGGAAAGTTCACCAGATGTGTAAAGAGCCTGAGTAGTGCCACTCAAACAATTTCTACTGAAATTTCAAAACTCTAAATACTTAGATCTAAGACAAAGTTAACAGCAGCAATTTGCACAAAAATGTGAATAATTCCTCTACCTTTGTAGGATCTCAACTCCTAACTCCACAACAGAATTCGGATATTAATACCACAAAAATCCAATTCACTCTGAGAGAGAGCAATTGATATTAACGTTTGCACTTAAAATTGTGAGCATAAATCGCACAACATGGTATGAACACAAATCTGGACAAGACTCTTAAGCGCCAAAGGATATATCTTGCGATTATAAACTCTTTTGGATTGATACACAAATAACAATAGAGACCTAGTTTATAATGGAGATCGATGCTTACATACATATGCAACCTCGGCCGAACTAAAGATAACAGTTGTCGGGAAAGCTACGGCTCAAGGTAAACCTTGCAAGTTAGTTCTTCGGTGTAGTTCCGGCTAGCCCCTTGTGTAGCCGACTCCTTTGATAAATCTAAATGAATGTACCACCGTCATAGATCTTCTGATTAAGCAATGACCAACCATGATGAACTTGGCGCGATGCTAGCATCCGGCTTGCCTGTGAGTTGCTCAAACCAATGAGATGTAAAATCAATAACTAGAGTTGTATGTATGCTCGATGGTAGCTAGAATGGAGAAGGCGTCATCCGAGCACTAAGAATGAACACGTAGGGGTATCGAGTGCAAGCAATATTCAATCGATGTTCCAATATTTATATTGACTTGCCTTCGACTTACTTCTTGTTGATGATGGATCTGACCTCCTGTAGCAGATTGTCGACGCCTGAATACCAGCGATGGGGATGGTGGTGACTGTTAGCAGTGACACCATCCTCAATCAAATCTCTTTTCGAATATTATGTGCGCGGGCTTGGTGATTGTATTTCGAAATTGTTGGCGCCCATGTGCCTGAAGGTGACATGATACTTTGTGTCGATGCTTCAACATTAGGAACCTCTCACGAAGGATGATGTTGGAAAATGATCGGGCATATCCTCCCGGCCAGAGCCGTTAGGCTGGGCCTAATTGCTTATGATTGTCTCTTCCTAGTGCTTGTGTAATATCAATTTGCAAACCAGAATGAACCTGTATGAGTGAACAAAGAATCAAGAATGCTAACACGAATATGATTAGGGAGAGGCTACACACCCCTGAGTTCTTTGACCGAGTAGCTACGCCCTTTGGTCACCCAAGAAGAGATGTTCTCCAAATTCGTGATGATATTCATAGCCAGAAGGCCGATATAAATATGTATTGAAAGATGCCTTCCAAAGAGGTCGGTCGGTAATGAAATTAGGAAATTCAAATGGAAAGCGCCAACCAAACATGTTGGCCAGAATAAGTTCTATAAATTTAAATATTATTTTATTAATAATTATATTTATATTTAATATTATTATTATTTAATATTTATTATTTAAAATATTTAAATTTCACCTTAGTGTTGATAAACACTATTTCCTGCCATTGCCAAATTGGGGACATGACAAGATGGATGTCAAGAGCGCCTTCCTTAATAGAGATCTCATGGAGGAGGTCTATATGACTCAACTAGAGGGATACACTGCACCTGGGCAGCAACACAAAGTATGCAGACTCATCAAATCCCTCTATGGTCTTAAATAGGCTCCTTGAGCCTAGTGTATCAAGATCAATGATCATCTCCTTAACCATGGATTTATTAGGAATCCATATGAACCCAATCTCTACCTCAAAGAGCAAGGGGGAGAGATTGTTATTCTGGTTGTTAGATGATTGATGCAACAAAGAATGATCTCAAATGATTGTTTGACATGAAAAATCTCGGGCTCTTGCATTATTGTCTTGGACTTGAAGTGTGGCAAAAGAAGAATCAGATATATGTTTCTTAGATGAAGTATGCCAAGACACCGCTTGAGAGATTCCACAAGGAAGATTGCAAACATATGTCAACCCCCATGGAGACAAGTTTTCAACTTTCTTGCCACGACCCATCTGCTCAGGTGAATGCTACTCTTTATCGCCAATTGATTGGGAGTCTCATCTACCTAACCTATACTAGGCCCGATATCAAGTTTGCTCTCAGTTATCTTTCTAGGTTTATGTAGGAACATAAGGTTGTTCATTGGAAGGCAGCAAAGAGAGTTTTGAGATACATCCGTGGTACAATGGCATATGGCCTAGAATATAAGCAAAATGTAGATTTTTCATTGTATGGATACACAGATGTGGACTATGCAGGTTCAATGTATGATAGGAAGTCTACTTCAAGCTTCATTTTCTTTCTAGGATCTACTCCGATTTCATGGGGGAGCAAGAAGCAAACCACTGTTGCACGCTCTTTTGTAGAGGCAAAATATCGCACTATAGGGATGGTTGTCTATGAGGTGATATGGTTACGTCGCATTTTGACAGGTATGGGTGTTCATGATATAGGTCATACCACTTTGTTTTGTGATAATTAGAGTGTGTTGAAGCTTGTTCGCAATCCAATTTTTCATTAGTGTACCAAGCATATTGAGGTTTAGTGCCATTACATTTGTGAGCATGTTTAGCAACATAATATACAACTCCAGTTTTGTCTGACTCAAGAGCAGTGTGCAAACAATTTTACCAAATCACTTGTAGTCGTGAAGTTCGAGGCTTTTCGAACTTTCATGCTTTGGTCTCTTGGACATATGATGTAATAAGGGGGTGTTAGAATAGTTTGTTTATTACATCATTATTTTAATAATACGTAACTACTTATGTAGTTACAATACAGTTGATCGGGTATGCCCGATCAGGTTGGTGGATAACCAACCTTTCTTTGTATATATTCTTGCCTTGCTGATTATTTGAATTTGTTAATGAATGATAGCGTCGGTCAGATATGAAGGACGATTGCTGCAAGCATCATCGTCATTCATATTTGATTCGAGTTTATCTTCATATCTCTGGAAATCATTTCAAACGAATTTGTGAGTATTCATATAAAATCCGAATTATATTTGATGTTATATTTTGAATCGGAATTTATATTCTCATCCGCCACTTAGTATATATGTGTTATACTAATCGAATCTTTAAAACTGTGTATATCTTAAACTCGCGCTTTGAAGAAACACGTCCCATGAGTGGACGTCTCCACTTGTGGAGACACGTCCTCTCATGAGACGTGTCTCTTAGAGACAGGGTCTCATCACATATTTATGGCGGAACCTTTCTAGATATGCAGATATAGAAATCAGATAATGTTCTGCATTCAGCACATTAAATTAATAAATCTGGAAGTCGCAAAACTCTGTCTTAGGATCTTGGTAGAAGTCTAGAATCTGAGAATACAGTTTGAACCCTTAGTCTCTAATTCTTGTCAGTAGATTTGTTTACATTTACATGGTATCAGAGCCACGTTGTGCGAATCCCAAACAAATCTAATATCAGTTTGCTCTAGAAAATTCGTATTTTTCTAAAAATCGAATTTACTCACATTCTTCATAATGTCAAGTGTGATCAGATTTGAAGATCGCCTTGTAGGAGCAGACAATTTCACATCATGGAAATTTAGAATCATGATAATCCTTAAGGAACATAAGTTAGACTCACTTGTGAGAGAAAATTTGGAGGAACCTAAGTCTGAACCTGAGAAAACTCAATGGGTGGAAAACAATGAAAAGGCCATGAAAATCCTTGTAGATGCAGTTAGGGATCATATTGTGCCTATCCTAGCAAAACATGAAACTGCATACCTTATGTTCAAATCTCTTGAGAAAACTTATGAGATCAACAACACCTGCAGGACTCTTGCTTTAAAAAGGCAAATCAACAATGCTCAAATAAACAAAGGAGAGTCCATTAATGCATACTTCATGAGGATTATTGAACTGAGAGATCAATTATCCACAATTGGATATCAGATTGATAGCAAAGAATTAACTCTAATTGCACTAGGAGGCCTACCAAACTCATGGGAGTCATTTGTTCAAGGAATAAGTGCAAGATCCAAACTCCCTAAGTTTGACAGGCTAAGAACTGACTGCCTTCAAGAAGAAACAAGGCTCTCCTCAAAAGAAAACAAACAGAAAAACGTAGATGAAGATATTCATGTACTCAACACATCGTCTAATAAAAGGAATAAGAAAAACTCCTACAAGAAAGGATCTTTTAAAAGAAAGAGAAATTCCAATGGAAAGGGATCCTCTAAAAAGAAAGACATCTCTCAAGTACAATGCTTTAGATGTGATCAATATGGCCACTATGCAATGAAGTGCCCTGACAGATCTAAGCAACAAGCATCGTTTGCCAAAGTAGGAAAGTCAAATTCAGATCATGAATCTGAAAACTTTGTGTTCTATTCAGCCTTATCTAGTCAAGTATCTAACAATATCAACAACTGGGTGATTGATAGTGGTTCTTCGAGGCACATCACAGGGTTTAGAGAACACTTAGACACTATGACTGAAGAATCTGATGAAGATGTCACAATTGGGGATGACTCTACACATCAAGTAAAAGGGGTTGGAACTTGCTCCATCACATTGAAATCTGGTCTCTCCCTCCAACTCACTGGGGTCTTATTTGTACCTGGAATAAAAAGGAATCTTATATCCATCTCTGCCCTTGAAGACAATGGTTATAGAGTTACGTTTATGGATGGGAAAGTTCTAGCATGGCCTAAGAACTCAACAATCAAGAAAGCCCAAATCATAGGTGTGAGGCAAGGGTACCTTTACAAACTTTGCACTGAAGTCAAACAAGCCCTTACCCTTGACACCTTTGATTCAAATGAGATTTGGCATAGAAGATTAGGACACCTTCATTTCCGTGCACTACCTTCTGTAGAAAAACTTGTAACAGGCTTACCTAAGTTAAAACCATTTCATGAAGGAACTTGCAAAGGTTGTGCCTTAGGAAAGAATTCAAAGGGATCCTTTCCAAATAGTTTGAGTAAAACCCTAAATGTGTTAGAATTGGTTCACTCAGACTTATGTGGACCCATGTCTGTACCCTCTAAAGCAGGATTTCTATACTATGTCATATTTGTAGATGACTTCTCTAGGAAAACCTGGATCTATTTCCTTAAGTGTAAAGAATCAATAGAAATCCTCAAAAGGTTCAAAGAGTTTAAAGCCCTCTCTGAAAACTTCTCCGGAAAGAAAATAAAAACCTTAAGGACAGACAATGGGAAAGAATACACCTCTGAAATTTTTAAGGAATTCTGCATGAGTGCTGGAATTAAGAGGGAGTTCACAGTGGCTTACAACCCTCAACAAAATGGGGTTGCTGAAAGGAAAAATAGAACCATTGTAGAAGCTGCCAAAGCAATGTTGCTTGACCAAAACATTGAAACCTCTTTCTGGGCTGAAGCCTCTAGGACTGCTGTCTACATCCAAAATAGATGTCCTCATTCTCATCTTGACAACAAAACTCCTGAAGAAGCCTTCACTGGCATAAAACCTGACATTAGTCACTTTAGGATTTTTGGTTGTCCCGTCTATATTCATGTGCCCAAGGAGAAGAGATTCAAGCTTGAACCTTCCGGAAAGAAAGGGATATTTATGGGATATAGTGAAACCTCCAAAGCCTACAGGATATTCATACCCGGGCAGAAACAAATTGAATTGAGCAGGGATGTTATCTTTGAAGAAGACATTGCATTCAAAAGGGCAAGAAGTTCTAGTGAGACTGAAACCTATTTCCCTAGAGTACCTGAAATAGAACTTGCTCCTGAGATTCAGAGGGAGCATCCTGAGGAAATGTCACATGAACTTCCTTCTACTTCAAATGAGAATACAGATGTCAACGGCAGAAAGAGACCACTTTGGGCCAAGAAGATGATCAAAGAAGCAGAGAATCATGCAGCACCCAAAGGAACGTTCAGGGAGAGCAAAAGACCCAAACGCTTCTCTAGCTATGTTGCTCTTATGAACGACATCATAAACTCCGAACCTGTCAGTGTTTCAGAAGCCTTCAGACATCAAGCATGGAAAGATGCAATGACGGAGGAATATCAGTCCATTCTAAAGAATGATGTATGGGATGTAGTGCCTAGACCAAAAGGGAAATTTGTTGTCTCTTCCAAATGGCTCTTCAAAATCAAGCATGCTGCTGATGGCAGTATAGAAAAACATAAAGCACGTTTTGTGGCAAGAGGTTTTTCTCAAAAGGAAGGCATTGATTACGAAGAAACATTTGCACTTGTTGCCCGTTACACATCAGTGAGAGCAGTGTTAGCCATTGCAGCAGCTAAAGGTTGGAAGATCCATCAAATGGATGTGAAAACTGCCTTCCTGAATGGAACCATTGAAGAGGAAGTCTATTTGGAACAGCCTAAAGGTTTTGTGATACATAAACCTGACTCACATGTATGCAGACTGAAGAAAGCTCTTTATGGACTTAAACAGGCTCCCAGGGTCTGGTATGAAAGAATTGACAGCTATCTCTTGGGATTAGGATTTTCCAAGAATGAGGCCGACTCCAATCTCTACTTCAAGGTAATCAAAGGTGATATGCTAATAATTATTTTATATGTTGATGATGCTGATAACAGGAGAAGATCACCTCATTGCTCAAGGGAAGCAGGATCTAATTTCTGAATTTGACATGAAAGACTTGGGCATCCTACACTACTTCCTAGGTTTAGAAGTATGGCAGAAATCAGAGGGCATTATACTAAACCAAGGGAAGTATACTATTGACATTCTGAAAAGATTTGGAATGTGGATTGTAGACCGATGTCTACACCTATGGAAACCAACCTTCACAAATTGAAAGAAGCAGGAGAATCCAAGTGTGCGATCCAACCCTTTACGCAGATGATTGGATCCTTGATGTTAACACCAGACCTGATATTTGCTAATGCAGTGAATGTTCTCAGCCAGTTCATGTGTGAGCCAAAGGAAATTCACTTAATGGCTGTGAAACATATTTTGAGATATCTTCAAGGAACTATTGGATATGGTCTTCTTTACAAGAATGACCAACTAGATCTTCATGGGTACTCTGATTCAGATTGGGCTGGAAGTGTAACCGATCGAAAAAGCACATCAGGATGTTGCTTCAGTTTAGGATCAGCTATGATCTCCTGGATTTGCAGAAAACAATCTTCAGTTGCACAGAGCTCAACAGAAGCTGAATACATTGCAGCCTCAATGGGAGCAAGAGAAGCAGTTTGGCTTCGTAAATTGCTTGTGGGACTCTTTGGTGAGCCCTTGAATCCTACAATTATTCATTGTGATAATCAGAGTTGCATCAAACTCTCTGTAAATCCTGTCTTTCATGATAGATCGAAGCACATTGAGATCCCCTATCATTATGTAAGAGATATGGTGGAAAAGAAAGTAATTCAGTTGGAGTATATTAGTACAAATGATCAAACTGCAGACATTCTCACCAAGCCTCTCTCCCGAATCAAGGTGGAGCACTTCAGGAAGAAACTTGGTATGGTTGAAATGTAATTTGTTATTTATGTTTGAAATACAAATTGTTTATAAATTGTACTAATATATATAAAGATGTTTAATGTGTAAACTCTTTTGTCATGTGTGTGACTCCATGACTTTATGGGCCTACTTCCCCTGTGTGCATTATTGAAAGGTGACGATCTTTCTAATAATGAACACTTGTAATTGACATTGTAAAGTGACGACTCTACAATGATTAAACTATCATGATAGATATCATGTGACTTGATATTAATGGACATGTCATGATAGTATCTCTTATTGATATCATGGGACTTGATATCATTTGTAGATCATTATGATCCTTAAGAGATAATCATGGTGGATATTTATATCCATGGATATGCCATGAATTATGGTAGACATCATGTGACTTGATGTCAGTGCACATACCATAATAAAGATATGATATGAAGAATGTCATGTGACTTGACAATATTGAGAAATCATACCATGTCTTAGATATCACGTGTTAAGGTGATATCTCTAGTTATTTGATTTGAAATATCTTCCCTAGCTAAGAGGGAGTGTTAATGAATGATAGCGTCGGTCAGATATGAAGGACGATTGCTGCAAGCATCATCGTCATTCATATTTGATTCGAGTTTATCTTCATATCTCTGGAAATCATTTCAAACGAATTTGTGAGTATTCATATAAAATCCGAATTATATTTGATGTTATATTTTGAATCGGAATTTATATTCTCATCCGCCACTTAGTATATATGTGTTATACTAATCGAATCTTTAAAACTGTGTATATCTTAAACTCGCGCTTTGAAGAAACACGTCCCATGAGTGGACGTGTCTCCACTTGTGGAGACACGTCCTCTCATGAGACGTGTCTCTTAGAGACAGGGTCTCATCACATATTTATGGCGGAACCTTTCTAGATATGCAGATATAGAAATCGATAATGTTCTGCATTCAGCACATTAAATATTAATAAATCTGGAAGTCGCAAAACTCTGTCTTAGGATCTTGGTAGAAGTCTAGAATCTGAGAATACAGTTTGAACCCTTAGTCTCTAATTCTTGTCAGTAGATTTGTTTACATTTAATTGCTTGATTGCTCTTTACATTTTATCATAATAATATTATATTTATTTTGATACTTTGTGCAACAATAGTTTAATGTATTTCAGCACTTAGCACTACCATTTTTCAACAAAATAATTGCATTGACCTGATGAATGAGGTGATTGAGAACATTAATACTTTGCTCCTTTTGAGAATGCCAAAAAGAGAATTACCAAGGTCATGCAAAATCAAGCTAAGCTGGCCCCATACCTAAAACGGTAGGCTACTTGTGTGTAAAGCTCTATTGCAGCAATTGTTAAAAGGCTCAAATTGGAAGAGGCATCTCTTCTAACCTCAACATACTATGACTATTCTAGTCTAGCCCTGGGTATTGATGACATTAGACATTTTTCATGCTATAAGTGTTTTATATATAGTCCTATTAGTGTTCTCTTTGTATTTTGAATCTTGAATTTGGTTTTTTAATTATAACGCTAGAGATATTAAAGCTATGAATAGTACTAAAGTACATAGGAATATTGATTTATAGTCATAAGACAAGAATTTCCTTTTATACTGTTGTCCATTACAACCATAGTTGGAATACTTGGAGTTGACAATAATTCAGCTAACCTGAAATTCTCCAAAAACTTGAACTTGGCAAAAACTTGGGGAAAAACTTGACAAATTTTCTGAACATTAAATAACACATAAATTTGTAAAAAAAAATCATCAAAAACATACATTCTATTAAAGTTCCATACACATCATAGACCAAGAAACAAGTTCAAAACATCTCAACTTCAAGATTTAGTTCAAATTATAGCTTTCAATAATTGTAATCTATAAATTTTTTCTATTGCTAAAGATAAAAAAAGGCTATTGCTAGGTAGGTGTCCTCAAATTGGATGGTCTTTTTGTAGCTTCTTGTTGAGGAACAAAATTATCTTCAAAAGAGCTGTTGTGAATGTGATGAAACCCCATTGATGGCTCATCTACTATCTTCTCATATGTTGGCTCTTTTGCTTGCCATTGCACTCCCTCCACAAATCAATCATATCATCCACATCATCAACAACCTAATCAGAATATGGATCGATGCCTTTGAGGTCAACTATCTCATGTGTCTCTTGCCTATGTGCCTTCTTTGCACACAATTGAAGGTTTTAATACACAAAGAAGGGGTTATTCAAGGGCATTTGTGTCAACTTGGTGCCTTTTTTTTGTGAATGGCCTCAAAAACACTTTGATTGCACTCACACCAAAGATAGCAAGACTTTGAAGATTAGGTGTTGTTGCACCAAAATCTTCCCACCACAAATTTGCAATAACTTTGTAAGGATTTTAATTTTTAGTAAACTTAAAAGTTGAAGTAAACAATGAACTAAATTTAAATATACATGTTATTTTATGTAGTTGCAATGTGGCTATTCAAATACATAGAGGTGAAGCAAACAACTCTCCTCAACCCTCATATAAATTTGTAACTTATTTATTGTGTCTCTAAGGTTCTCACTTGGGACCGACCTTGTCATATATGTATTGAGGTCATCCATGACCTCCTAATATGCTTTTAATGAAGGCCATCCATGACCTCCTCGTCTACTTTGAATGAATTGGAAAATAAAAACTTAGGGTTCAAATAGGAGGTAGTAGCATGAATATGTTGGTGGAGTTGTTTGTTTCACCTCCAATCAATTATCTATTGGATAGATTTATATTTGTTTCTATTGGAAATATACAAATGTTGAATTGCCTCTTTGGCTTTGTCTATGGCCTCATATAGATACCTCATTGGTTTTTTATCTCCATCCACTAGTCGTAGAACCCTAACCAAGGGTATTAACCCCTAATACAAGAGAGCATATAAAAATGAAATTATAAATTTAAAAAACAATTAATTTAGAATATAAAAATATAAAATTTCACAAAATCAACAAATTGAAAGATTAAAAAATTAAAAAAATAGAATTTTTAATCATTGATTTAAATTGAGAATCTCTTCCATGTGCTAGAAAAATGTATCTTCTAACATTGTTTCATTCCTTTCTTTGTTTTGGCCTTCCTACAATAAGGACTTTGCAACAACCTATTGCTCACAAACATGCACTTAAGTTTGGACAATCCAACTCTAATACTTTGCAAGGTGATAATTTTTTTTGCAAATTGTGTGACTCATGAATAGAAGAGTTCCTTGCCATCAGTGTGATTCCTAAATTCAACACCCATGTTGCTATATTCCATGGAGTTTCTTGATAGGGGGATGGGGGCACCAAGGGCCTAAGTTTGGAGATGGTGGGGGTGTGGCACAAACACATAGTATTTGAAATATTAGTTATAAAAAGATGTATAAGGAATAATTATGAGAATTAGACATGAAACTTTGGCATACTATATTATTCTAAGTTACCAATTCGTTTTTGGATTCAGGTACGTGTACGTGAATCCGGTACCGGATTTTCAGTCAAAATTTTTTTTGGGGTTGGGTACATTAATACAAAAAACATATAAAAATCAGAAATATATACATATTTGCAGCAGTAATTAAGTTCAGAATACACCACCATATTAATAGTCAAATAACATAGCAAAAACACATCACCACTCACCACTTTCATAGTCAAATATTAAAATATTAGTGATACTCGAATGACATGATATTAAAGTTCAAACATAAAAATGTCAAGTGTTTACAATCGGCCATTATTGATCATCGATCAATTTGAATCATATGGGTCATCAAAAAAAGCAGCATCATCAGCATCATTAGATGCTACATTTTGTGTAGAACCACAAATAGCATCAGTGGCACTTGCACAAGCACTGACACTACCACTCTCATGCTCAGTAGCTGCTTCAGGCTCATACTCGTCATTAATATCAAGTGCAGCTAAGTGACTTGTGGAAGCATCCAAGTCAAGCTGCTCTGGCTCAATATCCCACCTCCTTGTGTCTCCTTCTTTGTAGGAACTTTGTTCGAAATTGTGATAATTACAGATTATTTATCATCATAAAGTGAACAATGAAAATAGCTCGTATCAATTTGAATGTCAAATATTACAAATAAAATTGCATGATTTTACACTGGATGCTTTTAGCTAGAGATAAAGTTCCATACTGAGGGTTGTAGCATAATATTCAGACTCAGTGAGTATCTGTCAGATTGATAGCATCCTGTGCTGAGCAGCCTGCTGTAGGTCTTGCTGGCTTGGCTCAGGAGGACCTGTTAGTAAAAACTTTTTTTCTAATGCACAAAACTATCATAAAAAAATTTAAACCTGTAAAGCCTCTTTCATTCTTTGCCTTCCACGTTTCATGGTCTGCAAAATATATCTCTGCACTGTTGCTGATCAAATTAATCTTTTTTTATTGGTTCATGCATCTAGATTCGGTCTGGATTTGCGTCGGATTCTGCTGGGCGTATCTTGGACGAATCCACAAAGGCAATTTGTATCCATGGTGTATCCACAGGTGGAATTTCGTACCCTGTGTGAATTTGAATTATATCGAATCCAAATTTCGAATCCGATACGAATTGTATCATATCTAGAGGCTCCCAAGGACGAATCGGTAACATAGATATTATTGCATAGAATATAATAATTTATTATTGCTTCAGGATTTTCATTCACTTGACTTGATTTTTTACATTGCTCAATATGGCTTTATAAAGCCTTACTTTTTCCTCTAACTTTTTCAAACTACTTATGAGAAATTAACTTCCAAACCAACTATTGTTTTATTCACTAACTATAAACTAACCTTTAATTATGAACTATCAACTAACATTTATTTATTATCTAACTTTTAATCTAAGTGTTGATGTAATATAAACCAACAATAAACCCTAGTAAAATTGAAAAAACAGAAAAAAGAAAAGGCAAAACCCTAGCAGCCTAGCAGTAAATAAAAAATTTAACAAAAAAAAACAAAAAAGCCCTAGCAGCCTAACACAAAACATTTAGGACGAAGGCACAAAAAAAATGGGAAATGTGTTGTAGTCACATACATTTGAAATGCCATTGAATAAGAGCAGATTTGAGCTGATTTGTTGTTTCCAAATGCCTGCAAACTCAAACATCACTGCAAAAAAAAGAGTTGAAAATGATGAAAAATTATAACTTTTTTGGGCTAAACAGACTCTGCAAAATGTGGTTGAGTTTTTACATGCAAATTATGCATTAATGCTGAGTTTTCAATGAGTATCTTACTGCTGAGTTATTTGGCAAGTAACTTGTAGCCATTTCAATTTGTGAGCTCTTGCAAATGGCACTTTCATGAGTTTTGCACCTATGCTTACAGTAACAAAATATTTTGCAGGCAGTATATCTTTAGTAATTATAGAAATGCATATGGTCATGGGTTAAGATGAAGGCTGATAAAAGATTTGAACCTTCATTGGAAGAATATTGAATGCCTGAATTTTGTTTCTCCAGGCAAAAATTGAACCCTATCCTTTTCTATTAATACAATAGTTTACTTCTTCCAAAAGACTACATGGTTTGTTTTTTATGCACCCATGATAGGGAAGCAAATCAAGTATTGAACATATACTTTGCAGCAGACTTTCTATAAACACTGAGTTTCACATTTCTTTTAAATTCCAACCCAAAATCAAGGGTACCATGTGTATAGGAGCATTCAATTATTTAGATTTGAAATGTACAGTAAAATAGATTAATCAACTGCCAGTCTGCCAATACAAAGTTTCATTTACCTTCAGGCTTCTTTGAATCTTTTCTTTCCTTGAACAAATTCTCGTAGGTGTCTTATAAGGATTGCAATTAACTATATCAAACTTCTGTAACAATTCATTAGCATATTTTGGTTATTAAAGAAAAATATCATTTCTTACTTCAAGACCTAGGCAAAAATGCAACAAAATAATGTGTAAGACCTGTCATATCAAATGCCCTTCTCAAACCATTTTTCGAATTGATAATCGATGTTCATGGCATATCTTGGATGGGGATGATGGGACACGTTTAGGGGATATCAGTCCAAGGGGGTTATAAACAACTCTCTCTATGTGTGTGTGTATACATGTATCTACGTACCTTCCATAGCCAATTCCATCTTTGTCAACCTTAGCAAAGTCTTGAAGTCTTGGGAACAAGCCAAAGAAAACACTGACAGCAACACTAACCTGTTTAACCATAAGGAGGCCATGTCCAAACTTAAATTTTGATGCCATGTAGAGCTGAACTTAATAAAATATAAAAAAAATTGAATTTATATGTGTGTGCATATATATATTTATATACATGACAGCAAAATTTGAGTTTGGACATGTTCTCATCGTGGTTAAAGTTTAAACAGGTTGGTGCTGCTGTCAGTGTTTTCTTTGGCTTGTGCCCAAGTCTCCAAGACTTTGCGAAGGTTGACAAAGATGGATTTGGTTATGGAAGGTTTTTGTATCAGCTACCTGTGATCTGTGTGTATATACTATATTTACATACATACATATGTATGTGTATACACACACACATGTATATCTAAGTTACCGTATTGCTGGAAAACTAGGCTGATTCTGGATACGAAATGTTCCGGAATCAGAGTCTGCCTGGAATCGGTTAGGATTCAGAATTTTTGTCCTTAGATTTTGCTGACTTTCTGATCTCCGAGAAACCCTAGACGTCACTAAGTATGGATGCCTTGGGAGAGAAAATTTGGCTAAGTATTGGCCCCTTGGAGAATAATGTTTCAAAATTTGACAAAATTTGACTAAGTGTTAAAAGAAGTGATGTCAAGGAAGTTCGCCATGCCAAAAGGAAACATGGAAAAATCATCTTGAAGTCCGCCCTATCAATGTCAAAACTTTCTTGAAGTCTGCCTAGACATCAATGAAATATGGCAAGAAAGTTGCGAATTCCGACCTAGGAGAAAGGGAATATGGAAAAGACACCACAAAGTCCGCTCTAGGAAATGTCAAGAAGTTTGTAAAGTCCGACATGGAAGATGGATGGAAAGAAATTCACAGAGTTTGACCCAAGGAAGGCTGGCATGTCAAAGGCAATCCAAAGTCTGCCCAACAAGAAAAATGTCTAATTTCTGTCCAAATCCGCCCAAGAGTGAAGAGGAATGGATGGCACAAAAGAAGCCAAGTCCGCCAAGCCTTGGCAAGAAACAATTAAAGTCTGCCCTTGTAATGGAAAGATAGAGAGAAAGTTCACCTAGCCAAGAAGACTCAAAAATTGGCAAGGCATCAGGAAAATCCGACTTCACTTGATCTAGGCATGTCTAAAGCAGCTTGAAGTCTAACTTAGCCCTAGTAAGAAGATGTCCAAACCATTTCACAGTCTGACTTTGGCCAAGGGAGAAAAATGTTTGTGTTAGCAAAGTTTTCCTTGGCATGAGATGATGCAAAGTCTGACTTGGCTAGAAAGAAAGATGTCCCAACCAATGGAAAGTCTGACCTTGCCCAAGAAATGATTGTCCAAACTTTGCTTAAAGAAGGCATATCCTAACATTCAAGCACAATGGCAAGCATGATGCAAAGTCCGACTTTGGCATAAAGAATGAATGGCAAGACCAAAGTAAAGTCTGCCCAAGGAGAAAAATTCAAAAAATTGACTAAGTGTTGGAAGGGAAACAAGAGGAGTAAAGAGGAAAAACAAAGAGGAAGTGAATAAAATTTTTGTCCAAGGATGGAATCCGCCCTACTTAGCACAAGCTAGATTTAGAATTGAAAGCAAGTCCATAGGAATAGTTCATTCGCGCATCGAGATGACCAAAACCTTGGCTAAATGTTGAATGGTCCACATGAAGGTATTACAAAATGAAATTGAATAGCAAAAATTTGGCTAAGTATGGGAAATACTTCACAAAGAAAATTCCGATTTCCTCCATTGTGGTGATAGCATAGAGAAATTTTTCTCCAATTTCAAGGCACTTGGAAGAACCAATCAGGACAGCTTCTTGAAGGATTTCATCTCTTGAAGAATTAAAGACAAGCCCCCAATAGGAATTAGATGGTGACAAGAAGTGTGTTCCAAACAAACTTTTGTACTTAGACAAATTCTTGACACAAATTGGATAATTTAGAGAGAAAATCCAAAGGAATGACACCAATCTAATTCAAGCAGGAGGAATTTCAAAGCAATCAGGAAAGAAAATAACTTCAAGTTCGGACACCTGCTCCAAGGCGAGACTTCCAATACAGATGAGAGGAAGAAATCAAAGGAGATCCAAGATCAAAGCTAGGAAGGAACAAGCGCAAAGGAGAGAGTCGTCGTCAAGGAAAGATATTCTAAGGCAAGCGCGTGGGAGAAAAACAAAGTGACCAAGGAAGACATCTAGCACACTGAGGTGGCGCCTCATCCAATCAAATTGTTCCAAATCAACATGTGACAAATTTCTATTTTATTGTTGGTTTATATTTAGCAGGAGTGTCCCCAAATGTAATTTTCTCATTGGTCGAGAGGTAGTTGGTTGTGACAAACCCTAATTAGGGTTGTATTTTGTAATATCGGCCGTTGATCCTAAATCAATCTTGGCCATTGAATTGTAATTGGGGAGCCTATAAATTGAGCTCGCCGCTCATTTGTTGTAAAGGGTGAAGAAAGTATATGAGATTGTTGCGTTTTGCTACTTTCGATAATAAAAGCTCTTATGCATGATTTGCTTTGAATCACTTTTATTGTCAAGTGGTTTGCAAGGTCACATAACTTCTTCAACATTAGATTAGAATTAAGATAGAATTTGTTTTGAATGTATGTTAGATGAATGTGAGATTTGATAGTATTGATTGGTGAAACTTAGCTCATACTTTCTTTGAATAGATGATTTTTATTCAATGCGTAAAGTTAGCTTGAGCTTATATTGTGGATGCTTAACTTTTGTCTGGATAAATATTGTTCGACTTGATGGTAATTATTCATGACGTGAAAATTACAAGCACACCCCTTAGAAGATTGCACCCACTTTGTGTAGTTGTCCTAGGGAGGCGAAGCAAAGCGTGGTTACCAGTTTCACCTAATCTTTACCGTCTCTTGAATTCTTAGGAGTAGATTAGAAATTCTAAACCCTTATCTCGTTTTTAGTTTTCTTTAAGTCTATGATCCAAGACCCAAACAATAGAGCTTCATTGTCTAGACCTTCATTGTGAAGTGAACAAGCCTAGCGTAAGTCCCTTGTGTATTACTAGCATATCACAACGCCCATTGAGCTTATCCATATGCCATGACCTGACAAAAGAAACCTTGGAATCGCCATATGATCTTCTTACAATCTTAGCATACACGGTGGTTTTTCAAGAGAGGATAGAGTGTCGTTGGACATTTTTTTCTGTGTTCGGTGGGTAATAAAACACACACCAACACTACTCTAGCTCAACACACTTAACCACAAAGTTTTCCCCAAGGTTAAGCCCACTTAGCTTGCAACCAAATTTGCAAAACCTTCAACAAGTGTTGTGCCTTATGAACCATTCGTTGTAGAGCCCTTTTAGCTCATCAATTGATAAGTAGGAGGTATTTTCCATAGTGTGTCAAATTGTGATATTGCTATCAAGATTCAATTGTGTAGTTTTACGAGGCAAATTCATTGACCCATGTTTCATGAGTAGTGGTTCACAAGAACCCATCTCTCATGATAATGAATGGTCCACTTAGCACTCATTGCATCTAGGTGATGCTCACAGAGGTGAAGCATTGGGCCTTCTCAGGAGGTAATGTTGGTGTATGTTTTATCATCCATCGAACACACAAAATAAAATGTCCAAAGACACTCTATCCTCTCTTGAACAAAATCATCGCGTATGCTAAGATTGAGAAGATCATATGGCGACTCCAAGGTTTCTTTTGTTAGGTCATGACGTGTGGATAAGCTCAATGGGCGTTGTGATATGTTGGTAATACACAAAGGGACTTACATTAAGCGATTTCTCCACAAGTTTAGGACTTAGACGAATTTAACATTAAATACTTCTTCTTTTGGGATTTTTAGTTTGGGATCTCAAAAAAAAATGCAAAAAAGGATAAGGGTTTAGAGGTGCTAATCTATTCCTAAGAATTCAAGAGACGGTAAAGATTAGGTGAAACTAGTAACCACGCTTTGCTTTGCTTCCCTGGGACAACTACACAAAGTGGGTGCAATCTTCAAGGGGTGTGATTATAATTGTTATGTCTAGAACAATATTTATCCAGACTGAAGTTAAGCATCCACAATCATTAGCTCAGGCTAACTTTACGCATTGAATAAAAATTATCTATTCAAAGAAAGTATGAGCTAAGTTTCACCAATCAATACTATCAAATCTCTCATTCATTTAACAAACATTCAAACCAAATTCTGTCTTAATTCTAATCTAATGTTGAAGAAGCTATGCAACCTTGCAAACCACTTGACAATAAAAGGGATTCAAAGCAAATCATGCATAAGAGCTTTTATTATTGGAAGTAGCAAAATGCAACGATCTCATACACTTTCTTCACAAAATGAAAATGAGAGATCAAGAGTTTATATAGAGTTTCTAAGAGCAAATGAAAGGCCGAGATTAAAACAAAATTAATAACCAAGATCAATACACATCAACCCTAATTAGGGTTTCCCAAATGACATCAGTAATCAATGAGCGAACAAAGAGTGAATTGGCGTCTGGAGCTATTTTCAAGGAGATGCATCCCTATCCTCTTGAGCAATAGTGTGTTCGACAACCCTGGACACGATTGCGATGACTTATTCCATCGTGACTTGTGGCAGCATGTTTATCTTGAATTCTAGCCTGCCCAAGTCCTTAGCATATTTGGCAAAGGCACTCTCCCAATCCACTTCTTGTTTCGTAAAATCATCCTGGATGGATAGGAGGTTCACCACTCTTGTGAAGTCCTATCTTAGAATCGATCCTGTGGTGGAGAAGATTTTTTGAACCTTGTGCTTTAGTCTTTCTAGCTGCATGTCATTCTCTTGGACAATCTCTTTCTCAAATATATCTGCAGCTATGAGGTAAATCTTTCTCTGAATTTCTCTAACTTGTTTCTCCACTCTGAGTCCATCAACCTTCGCTTTTCCCAAGACCTCGCTTTGTATTGTCAATGCCCAATACCAATGGTGGAAGTCATAAGCAACGCCTGCTACAATTATCTTTCCCTCGAACAGTCAATCGAACTTGTGAAAAATGAGTTGATGAAACTCATTATAAGGTTGAAGAGCTTGATTTTGTTTTAGTAATTTCATCTTTTTATGCTTGTTTTCTCCTCTTCATCAAGGCAAGTTTCTATTTTTTCTTCAAAATCCTCATGGCAAGCTTATCTAGGTGCCACCTTCAGCTAAGATCTTTAGATTTTCTTTGAACTAAAAAATTTGCCCAAGTGTTGAAAAATAAATGTCCAATATATTAAATTCGACTTACTCATGGCGAAATTTATTAAGATTATTTAACTATGGCAAATTTTTTTTTTTTTCATGGCTAATTATTTATCCTCTTAAGTTATTTCACTTTATCTTCTAGCCAAGGCAAATTTCATATTTATTTTGCCATGTTTCATCTTGGTGGGCGAATTTTCTAACACTTAGACTTTACTTTTTTTAGCCAAGTCGGACTTTCTAGTCATCTTGCCAATAATTTTTATTTCTCTTATGCCATGGCAGACTTGTGCTAGGCATATCTTCCCATGCCAAAATCGAGCTTTACTCATGCTTGGACTTTATTTACTGCCTAAGTCGGATTTTATGGCCTCCTTTCTCCTCATGGTGGACTTTATGAATTTGTTTCCAAGGTGGGTCGGACTTTATTTCATGCTTTCCACTTTGTTGGCAAGGGCGGACTTCATGTATTTCTTTCCACCTGATGGCAAACTTGGAGAATTTCTTTCCATATGGTGGCAGACTTCACAACTTTTATTCCATTTTCCCCTCTTGCTATGGCGGACTTGGCAAACTTTATGTCAAGAGGTGGGTTGGACTTTGAGAAGGTCTTGGCACTTCTCATCTAAGGCTTGGGCATACTTTGAATTAAGCTTGCCATTTCCTTATCTTGCCATGGCAGACTTGGAAAATATTTTTCCAAGGCATGGGCAGACTTTGTAAATTCTTTTCCATACTCCCTCAATGCCTAGGCGGACTTCATAATTTCTTTTCCAAGGCAAGGGCGGACTTGGAGAATGTCTTGCCACTTGAAGGCAGACTTCACAACTTTTATTCCATGCTCTAGGCGAACTTGGAAGCTTCTTAGACATTACCCTTGGTCGGACTTCTTCAAACTTATGCCACTTTTCATCCTTGATCGCCATGGATTTTATGCTAGCTTCTTGGCCATATGCCCTTTCCTTTTGATTTTTCCAGACTTTTCATTGCTTTTCCATGCTCTTCATTGATTTCATTGATTTTTGCTTTATTTTTCGATTTTTTAACCTTTGGTGGCCTGAATTTTGATTCTAAAAATGGAAATGTTGACTCCATGACCAGGGTCGACTTTCTAAAATTAGAAAAAGCAAAATCCCTGAAAAATAGGGATCCCAGATTTGTCCAAAAATGCCAAAAACGAAAAAAGCAAAAAAGCAAAAATCCCTAAAAAATAGTAAGTGTCAGAATTGACTCAAAGCACAGGTGATCCTCGTCTTCCGGACCCTTTGAGCACTTCCATGACGTTTAGGCACTGTTTCAGGCTTGAATTCTCTAGTTGGCTCGAGTGATAACTCAAAACTCTGACTTGGAACTCTCAAAGCAATGATTTCATGAAATTGTTGTGTGAAGGCAAAACCCTAAAAAAACAAAACACTGGGGGTTCCCATTTGCAATGGGGCAATGTGTGAAAAGGTCACAATAGGTAACCCATCCCAGTACTACTCAAGCTCAAGCGCGCTTAACTAGAGTTTTCCCCAAGGTTAAGCCCACTTAGCTTGCAACACCATTTGCAAAACCTTCAGCAAGTGTTGTGTCTTATAGAGCCCCTTTAGCTGATCAATTGATAAGTAGGAGGTATTTTCCATAGTGTGTCAAATTGTGATATTGCTATCAGGATTCAACTGTGTAGTTTTACGAGTCAAACTCATTGACCCATGTTTCATGAGTTGGTTCACAAGAACCCATCTCTGATGATAATGAATGGTCCACTTAGCACTCATTGCATCTAGGTGATGCTCATTGAGGTGAAGCACTGGGCCTTCTTGGGAGGCCACCCATCCCAGTACTACTCCAGCTCAAGTGCGCTTAACCATAGAGTTTTCCCCAAGGTTAAGCCCACTTAGCTTGCAACCTCATTTGCAAAACCTTCAGCAAGTGTTGTGCCTTAAGAACCATTCATTATAGAGCCCCTTTAGGTCATCAATTGATAAGTAGGAGGTATTTTCCACAGTATTTCAAATTATGATATTGCTATCAAGATTCAACTGTGTAGTTTTATGAGTCAAACTCATTGACCCATGTTTCAT
>VDFB02373365.1:203306301-203411479 GCA_007258455.2 Sequoia sempervirens
AAAGGGGTCCACTCAAATGATGCGTTGTTCAAAAGTATGAAGGATATGTTTCTTTCTCAAATTGATTCATCATCAAGGAATCCTTTTGAAAGATGTTCACTTCATCAATGAATCAAAAGGAAGAAGATTCCCCCACACGAGGGGAAGGTTCTCAAGCTCTTTCTTTACAAACCCATGATGAAGGAAACACTTTCCATTAGGGTTTTAAGTTGAGAATGTGATTCTTGAGAAAAGTGTTGTTGGAAATGAATGCATTTTCTGAAAATCCAAATGTTATAGAAGTGGCATTGTCACACATGAGAGGGAAAACTCAAGCAAAGAAGAATGAAAGATAATGGAAAATATAAAGCAAAAAGAACATAAACACAGGGCATAGGGGTAGCCTAATATTTTAGGGTTAGAACTACTCATAAATATATATAAGTATAGTAATAGTATATAAAATGAACTGTCATCAACCCCCTACTATATCAGACCATGTGAAGAATGCACAAGAAGACAAAGTGAAAATAAAAAACTTGGTCAACATGGAAGGGAAGCCTAAATTCCCCAAACGCTTTGCATCATCCCCAATTTTCCAAAAATCAAGTCACAAACATGGAAGAATGATGATAAAAATAGAAGAAGGTTTATGACACAAAAACCATTCCTATATCCAAGCACCAATAGGGGTGAAAAGGGTCATCCAAGAACACATCACAACACACACACACACATCAAATATAAAGATAAAGAAGGGGGGGCCTCCTCCTAACACTAATAAACTAAGAGGTCATCCACTTCCCACTCTAGATCATCATAGGGGGAAGGAGGATGAGCCTGTAGTGGTTAAATGTTAAGAGGAAGAGCATCCAACCCTCTCACAACAAGGGCTAAGGAAGAGGGACCTGCAAGGTCCTCTCCACCAAGGTCTTGTGGACCTAAGGTCAACGATTTTGCGAAGATTGCTAACAAGGCCATAACCTTGTCTAGAGAGTTAAACACGCACTTTATAGGAGTGCCATGTTTTACCTCAACGTATGAAGAAGGTTGCACCCAAGATTCATTGCTAGGCTCACCGAGTGACTCAGGAGCGGCGACGAACTCAGGGGAAGCTAGGATTGGTTCCATCACTAGGACAAAACAAATCAGCGTGGGATCATGTTTTAGAGAAGGTGGGCTCCTCTTACATCCTTTGTTGCTAGAAGGACCACTCTCCACCTTTTGCTCCATCGGGGGATGTGAAGGAAGATGAGGGAGAGAAAACCATAGTAGACACCACCAAAGCTTTTGTGATATCTATAAGTTTTAGGAAAGGTGGGACATCAACAAAGGTGGCTCCATTGAAGTAGCGATGAACACTTACTCCTTTTTAGGGTTAAGCACATTCGTACTCACAGTGAAAGCCAAAAGTGATATAGAACTAGACTAAATGGAAGTAGAGGGGAAGAGAGAGGAGATGCAATAGGAGGACCTGATACATGGGTGGTCGTCTCCTCCTCCTTCCTCTGTAAGGTAGCTTGTTCAACCATGAGATCCTTTCACTGGTGCTTGTGCTTGGGTGCAAGGGGGTTACTATGACTCTTTGAACCAGTGATTGGTGGCTACGAAGGAATAGAAGGATCTTGCTCAGTCATGGTAGTGTCCACTACAGTCATTTTCAGTGGAGTAATAGACTCATAAATGGGAGCAGGAGGAGTAGGTTGAGGAGCAACGGGGGGAGTCGACTCTAATGCCTTGGTAGTGGGCCTCTTCCTGTTTACTACTTTGGGAGTAGGAGCGGTAGGAGGCCATGGAGGTCAATACAAAGAGGATTCCCCATAGGGGGCTTTTCTTCTTGTTATACTAAATAGACCTCAGCTCCGTGGGAAAAATAGGAAGCTCAAATGTGGGATGCTTTGGATTTCACCAAGTGGGAACCATAGGATTCTCTCGCAAACATGGAATGAAATCCAATGACACCACAGTGAGGCAAGAGGAGGCATCGGGTTGGATAGTGGAAGAGGAAGAAGGAGGGTCTCGGGACTACTTCTCTTCTTCCCTTCTACCTCCCTTAGTGGCATCACTGTCAGATTTTAGGCAAGCCCTATGTGAAACAGCATAAGGCGATGGAGGGTATCTCACTTTCAACCTTAGGAACCCTTTCTTATAGTTTTGATACATTTGATATAGAAGGTCCATCCTAGGTGGGAGAGGACCAATGGGAACAAGCCAAGAGTAATCCAAGGAGTATCTACCATGAGCAACCGGTGGTTTATAACCAGTATCATGAATCACATGCATGAAACCCTTGTGGATAAATTTTAAACATTTATGCATGAACGAAGGCACCACATTCATAGCTACTAACCAAGGGATACCTAGCTTCACTCTAAAGAGTTCATACCTAGGGATTATATCAAACAAAAGCTTCACAGATTTAGGTCTAACCAAAATTGATAGGAGAATACTATGAAAAGGGGCACGAAAAGTCCATCATGCATGTGGATGGTGCTTACGGGTGCATCATACCCATCTTTGTGCAAAAATTTGATTAGAATGATCTCCTCAGTTATGATATTTACTTGAGATGTTGAATCAATGAGAACACCTACTACAATGTTTCTGTTGATTCGTGTAGGGATGTAGAGAGGAGATGATTCCCTATTGAAACCCATTGGCAAGTTCTATAAAGTGAAGGTTATACTAGTACCACTACTCACAAGTTGCACAGAGGGGATAGGTTGATGTAGGAAAGAGGCCATTACACACACTAGACAATACTTTCACAGAGTCCCTAAAAGGTTAAAGGATAAGACGGTGACCCAATCAAGGTTTCGTTATGAAAAACCTTTAGAACATTCCAACTACACCTACTAGGGGTCACAGGTTGGGTTGCAAGGAAAAATCCTCACAACATTCACAACTACAACACTCTTAGAATACAAGGAAAGAAACTTTCAGTATTGCAAAATGGAACCAAAATAGTTCATGTCGGGTTCACCAAAAATGTAAGAGAGGGGGACCAACCACGTTCAAGGCCCCAAGTCATGGAGAGCCAAGAGTGATAGGCTACCCTAACTTACCTCACTCTAAAGGAATGTCTTGAAATGAGGGATGAGAATGATGAGGACTATAGGGTCCTTCAATCACTATGCAGAGTTGTAATTAGTTTTGGGACTAGGTGAGCTAGTTTTTGGGTCCAACATTGTGCCTTATGTAGCTCTCTTCTTGAGGACGAAAGTGTGGTTCCCATAAAATAGCATGGTGCGCTGGCATCTCTCAGGTGTGTTGAAATCCATAAAACCAGAAAACCAAAAGTATAGTGAGAACTACCAGAAAATGAGCTGACAGCCTAGCTAGTGATTCTAAGAGAGAAAAATAGAACTATGACATAAGAGATATATAAGCATATATGATAAAGCAAATATATTAAAGCTAGGGTAACAAAGATGATCTCACAAAAGATCCTATTCACTAGCTAGCTCCAAATGCATGTCCACCTACACATAAGGAGGAAAATTATGGTGGGGCTATATAGGGGCTTGCCTCAGTTAGACCCCCATTTTGGTGTTTCCACCTCCACAAACAGCCAAGATAGCAACAATGGAGAAAAGTATGATAAAGGAAGAATGAAAGTAAAGAACACAATAAACACTACAAAACTGTAATGTGCTACTCAACCAAATCATAGAGGAGAGGAGTGAAAATGCTTACCACCTCCACCAAGAGATCACTAGCTAATGGAGGATAAAATGAGAGGACTCAAGCCCCTGTTGCAATGGTGTTGTTCCACACTTTCTCTACGGAGTTGATGGAGTGATGTTGCTACTGCTATGGAGTGCCAAAGTGCTACTTGAGAGTGATGGATGCTAAGAGAATGTTGGAAAGATTGTGTAGAGAGCTGAATTGAATGCTTAGAGAGATTGTGAAGAGGATGAAATGAAGGAATAAAGAGTGTTTTTGAAGGGAGACTGAGAAAAATGGCCATTTTCAAGTCAGTTGGTCGAAGAGGGGCATTATAAATAAACCCTAATGGGAAGTGTAATGCTCCTACTGGCTTCAGACGTAGGAATGTATCAAGGATGTAAGTGCACCACATAGATGTCTACGCAACCCATAGGTGTCCCTGGCAATTAGTCTTCTATCAATGCACAAAACAAATGCCAAGTAGAATGAAGTGGGCTAATATGGATTTTCACCTTCGAATTTGGTTTTTTAAGGTGAGGAAGTGTAAAAGGGGAATTTGCATGAGGGGTGAAAATTCACTCCTATACATTCTCCATTATGAATTTTCTTCCTTTCTTAGCCTTCTTCGAGATAGGCTTTCATCCTTCCATGACCTTCCTCTCACAAACTCAAGGCTTCTCCATTTACTACCTCTCTAATACCTCTTTTCTCTTTCAAGATCAGATAGCGGGAGGAGACATGGAACTTTTTCTAGATGATCTTGCCTTGGGATCACCTTCTTGAGGATATTTTTCTTCAATCTTTCCCCCATCACCACTCCCTTGTGTGTTTTATTTCTCCCATTCACCATAAGTAAGTTCTACCCCTTGTTGCTCTAATTGAGTAATCTAATCATCAAGCTACTTCTTAGTTCTTTATAGCATTGGGTGATTAACCAAATCAATGTTTGTTTACTCTCCTCAGTCCAATCAATTAATGAAAGAGGGAGCTTAGCCACCTTGTTATGGGCCTCTTCATCCAACTTATTATTATCTTCTTTCAATTGGTTAGGAATGGTACATACATCCAAAGTTATTACAAACTCCAAGGTCATTTTTACAGTTGGCCCAAAAGTATTCCACATGTAACCTATGTGCATGGTGCCTTCCAACCTATTTCTTCAACTTTCCCAAGAGGTCCATATTTCCCCTTATAGTTTGGAGGAGGATCTCATATTCTTGGATTTCTTTAAAAGATATTTTAGCTGATATGGCTACTGGGCATGATTACATTGCTCTTCTAAGAGACATGGGATACATAACCCCATCTTTATGCTTTGACTGTAGAAATTGGTATAATGTGCACATTTGTCATGTAAGCTCTAGAATTACCATCTTATCTATAGAGTACCTTGGTAACCTGTATGGGCCCCCAGAGAAAACCCCAATTTTGAAGCAGGTGAACTTAGGGAATTGGATAAAAAAATAACCAAAATTCTTTACCATTTCCTTGGCAAAGTATGACATCCTATTCCCAAAATCACTAGCCAAGGATCTAACAATGTGCATAATGAAAGCATCATTCACCCTTTTGTAATTCCTCTCATAATTTCTATATTGTAGCTATAGGTAGAACTCATAGACAATGTTTTCATCATGGCTAGTCCCCAAATTTCCTTTGCATGTCAAGCCTCTCTATGGAAAATGAGCTGCTAGCAAGTAGATGACATAAGAAGTTATGTAAAATTCTAAGTTCTTCTTCAATGAAACATATTGGGTAAGGATATTGTTACTAATAGTCTTTTCCTAGTGGAATTTTGCATCTCTTATTAGTATCTCATTGATAAAGTAGTACATCCATTCTTCAAATACATTTTAGATAGGAAGGCCTGCTACCATGCTCAACAATGTCACCAAATCATTCACTTTTTCCACAAAATCACTCATGTATAATTTATTTGGGAGTTTCCTAGCATTGGGCCAAGGAGTGTACATCCATTTTTTATTGATCACTTGCATACAACCTATAGGATTGTTTTTCCACCTGTTGATAGCATATTATTTTAAACAAACTTCTATCTCTACAAAAAATGAGATTCTAAAGATTAGTAATAGATGGAGGTGACAAGTCAACCACCACCCATCTCTCAGATGTGACTATCCTTTGTGAATCCTTGTGGTAGAACTCTTGACACCCATGGATGAGTTTAGGTCTAATTAAGGATGGTGGGAAACCCAAAGCGTGTGTAATAGCACTTTTCTTGATCCTCCTAGCCATATCATTCTTTGGGTTGATAAGGGTGTGCTCTCAGAATTCATGGATATTCAAATGCTCGAGGTTAGTATCTAATATATTATCCCAATCAAACATGATCTTGGAAGTGATCTCTAAGCCATGAAACTCGTACTTCATTTTGGCCTTTTCTTTTTAAGCTCTTGCTATTTTCTCACCCTTTCCCACCTTTTTAGTCTTTTTGATATAAAGTGCATAAATGACACGTAATGAGTAAAATTGTTCAAGTAAAAGAAAAAAATTAGTCTAATCAAGAAATGCTTTATTGTGATAAAAAATCATCATAAACATATCAAATGCTAGAAAAACCCCATTAAATTCAACAATTTGAGGAATTTTCTGACATTTTGCAGGTTTTGGAGGTTTTTAGGCCAAGGGTGTGTGGAAGCCAAGAGGTTGTGGGCCAAGACACTACGAATTCTCGAGGATCATGGGCTGAGTGAATGTAGAGGCTACATGGACCGATGCTAGAGAAGTGGCAACCTGCATATGGAATTTCACACTTGGCATCCCACATGGAGTTTTTCAGAATGTGCAAATACTTAGCAATTTTAGAGCTTGTCAATTTTGGCACATGGAAAAATGAGCATTCAAAGGTGTTTAATTGTAATGCTTAGGATTTTCATGAAATATGCTTATGCGAGAAAGTGGATGTGGATGCCACTGAGTCAAAATCCATCAGTGTTCATTCAAAAAATGGCATGGAAGAAATGAAATTTTGCAAACAACCGCCCATAGCGAATTTTCCATAAAGGCCCAAGAATTAGTAAATTGAATTCAATCATTTTAGCATGGGGAAATGCATGCTCAAAGGCTTCAATGTTCAATTCATTGCATTTTTCATCGAATCTCACTAATGTGGAAAAATGGAATGTGGAAACCATGAGTGCGGGTGCCAAAGGAATTTATGCCATAATTTTGGCATGAGAGTGAGAGCACCTCACAAATAGATCTCCATGTAGGATTTCGCTCAAAGGATGCAAACTTAGCAAATTTCAAGTTCATTCAATTTTGTTTGTGAAAAGTGGATCTCTTTACCGTTTTAGCCTATTTAACTCTATGTGGTGATTAAAAATGCGGGACCCATTAGGGTTTGTGCTGAAAATCAGCAACACAGAGTTGGCCTCTTGAAATGAACTTTATGTAAAGGATTTCTATGAGGTTTAAAGTATGCAGAGAATGAGGATGCGGTAGGTAACCAAAGCCAAGCCACTTTTATGGTGAGGCTCGATTGAAATCCCACAAGATTTTTGAATGGGAAAGATAATTGAGAGGGGGTTTGAACATGTTGTACCAAATTAAAAGATCAAAACCCTCAATAGTAATCAGACCCACATGCATTCATTAAACCCTTAATCTATTATAATGTTTAAACATGAAAAGTAGATAACATAAACTGAAACAACCAACACCATACATAAGAGAACATTTGATTTACATGGAAATCCCAATGAGGGAAAAACCACGGTGAGGTATAAGTAATTGAAAAACTGGTACAAAGAGGCTCACTACTAGAATATGAAACACTATCTAGAAAGGCTCACAACCTAGGCTCACTATTGGAATAGAAAGAAGAAAGAAGATAGAATGTTACACAAAGAACACAATCTCAATGCAACAGAGACTCCACCATAATAGCTCCAATCAACACTAGCAGCCTTCAAGAGATCAAGATACCTCAACTCATTGCATTCATAAATATTGCATTATAGCTCGCATTGCAATTCACACTTCTACACTTAATTTTGCATCACAACACACAACTCTATTCCACACCTCATCTTGCATCAATTAAATTAAATTTATACCATCCTCTACTTGAAAAAAATCTTCAAGTCATCTGCACTCTTCTCTCATTTAAAAAATTCAAATTAGGTCAGCACTAAGCATTCCTACGATGGATAGGAATGAAAGTGGACCAATAAAAAACTTAACTGGGCCCAAAATATACTCACACACAACAAAATACACCTTGATTAATACTTGAACATCTTTGAATGTAGTGTAAACACTAGGTCAACCATTACCCATGCAAACACCATTAAAATTTAAGTTACACGCTTCCTCAAGTCCAAATATGACTTGTGAATCACATACAATGCTTCATCATGATCTAGAATATTCCTCTATTCTTTTGAAATCCATTAAACTCCTTCGCAACAACTTGCATCATTAGAATGTACACACCTAGTACACTCAAACTACACTGCCAAACATTGCAACTCTACAATCTAACTTTTGGAGTACCAAACCAAAAATCCTCTTGATGCAAGCAAGAGATCAACATCATCAACATACCTTCAGAATTGTAAGACATGAAGAACAACTATAGAGAAATGTGAAGAAAATACATTTCTCCCAAACACCTTAGTAAGCAACATTGCAAAACTAGTTCACATTGGTGAACATAACTTATTTTTTCCATCAATCCAAAAGCCAAAATTATGGATATAGAAACTTTCAACACCTCTAACTAACATATCCAAGCCACACAAGTAGATCTTCAACCCAAAAGAAATGCAAAGAAAAACCAGAACACCTCTACAAACCATAACACCTTCACAACAACCTGTTTCCTTATTTTATCAATTTTCTCATTATCTTTCAACATCTGAACCATAAATAGAAGCTTATGAAAGAAAAACCAAAGGTTGAAATTATAAAATTAACTGATGATAACATAGTTCAACTAATCAAAGAAACAATATATTCTTAACCACTATACTACTATCATCAATGACAACACCTTCATTCTTACAACAAAGAAACCCTCTGAGGTAGAACTAAGCTATTGAACCTTGAAGAAAAATGTTTCATACAAATCTAACTAAATTATTTTAAATGGGAAATTATGAGGGTTCCATGGGAATCCATACCTTCAATAATGCAAGTGAAATCTAACATTGAAGACAACCTTTTGAATGCACGAAAACACGAGAGGGCTCCTCAATGTTTGAAATCCATAATCAGTGAGGTAAAAATGAATAATCAATGACCCATATTTATAGCTGAAGGCCTCATAAATGTGGAAATTAATGCAAGAAGATTTCAAAAAAATGCAAACCCTAGTTTTTGGAGATGTGAGTGGAAACAAGGGTAATGCAGAGAAATGACATGTGGAAGTCAAGGCACTATGGGTCGAGAGGATGCATGAGCCAACTGTGTGGAAGCTGAGACAATGCAAGCTGAGATGATGCAAATTCCATACCCAATGACGCCATGAATATGGAATTACACAAGAAAAATTCCATAGGTGGTGATCCATATGAAGAAACCTATAAACGAAAAAGAGACTTCAACATTCACTGAATGGATTCCTATAGATGGAATCTCAGAAAGCAAAACCCACAAAAGGACACTTAGCCAATTTTAAATATTTTTAAGGGTTCTCAATATTTTGAAGGAAACACGAACCAAAGGTCGAAAAAGAGAAGGAAAAAAGGGAAAACCAAAAAGACATAGACAAAGCTGACACAAAAGCAAAAAGAAAAGAGGGGGTCCCCGTTTCATAGGGCGTGTGTGAAAAATGCACAAAAAATGGCAACTACTATTGGGGAAATGATTAGAGCATTTCAAAGATAAATGATGATCTTGGACCTAGAATATTTTGTTTCACAGACCAAATATATAGACTCTTGTGAGTATCGAGTTTAAAGAACCACCTTGAAGTATGAAATGATCATCCATAAGAGGAAACCATTATGTCTAGATATGATGTTTATTATTTCCCACTTGAGAAGGACCTCAACAAGAGGAAACAACCCACCACACATAAGGCTATGTAAGTAATTTCTATTCCAAAAGCATCCTAGATAGAGCCTTGTTTCCAGTAAGGCATCCATAGCCTTGACGAGGTTTTCACTAATATCTTCCCAAACATAGCTCTACTACTAGTCAGGCATCTATAGCCTCGGTAGAGTTATTCACATCCACCTAAAAAATTGATTGAGACATTTTTCCATCATCTTTTATAATTTTCTTTGTTCCTCTTTGTTTCTATTCTTTCAAAATGTAAGCAATGAAGCCTTCCTTAGGGTTGAAGATACCAGTGGTACTGAAATAGAAAATAAATATTTTTCACCTTACATGAGGTAGCCATGTTGCAACTCAAAAATACCCCTCACATATTTAGATGTGTATATTAAGCATGCAATATTTCACCCTTATAAAAAGAAACTTCACGATTCAAAGTGGACAAAATATAGATACTCAAAATCATTTCTTATTGGTATAATTGACCATACCCTTTAAGAAGTAAGATCAAAATTTATCAAAGAAATACTAGGCTCAGTTCTCAACAAAAATACCCATTGCTCAAAATTATGCCCAAGACCAAAAGGAAATAGGAATGATGCAATGCAAAAGAAACGTACTCCAACTATGTAAAATTGGTGAGTTGAGAACATTGCAAGCTAAGAAGTAATGTTTTAGATACTGCCCATTGACGGGCAGTGAGATGTCTTCACTTGTGAAGGTCTTTATGTGGTAAGCATTCTTCCCAAGTATTTGAAATTTTTGAAAGGGGCCAAGCCAAATCTTGTCGAATTTTTTTTGCTCCCCCTTTCGTTCATGGGCTTCATCCTAGTATAAGAATAGATTAGAAATTTTGAATTCCTTGACCTTAGCTTGCTAGTCAAACCAACATTTATAGTTCCCTAATGTTTGGTGAAATTATCATTAGCTTGATCATGTTTTTCCTCCAAATGGAGGAGTTGGGTAAGATAGGGTTCAAGCCTCTCTCCTTCATTGTAATATTCTTTGATAAAATATAGTGTGGGGATCCTCAGGTGGATAGGAAAGATAAGCTCCTGGCCATAGACTAGATGATACAGGGAAGTGCCAAGGGTATCCTTCTATCAAGTATGATATACCCATCAAGAAAACTGTAATTGGGTATGTCAATCCTCAAGGTTCTTAACCAACAACTTGTGAATAATAGTTAAGAGATTCTTATTAGTGGACTGAGCTAACCCATTCCCCTATAGATAGTAATTAGAAGAAAACTTAAAATCAATGCCATAATTGAATGCCCATCCCAAAAAATTTAGTGAAGCAAATGCATAACCATTATCACATACCAACATAAACAGACATCCAAAATGAGTAACAATATGCTCTTCTAGGAATTTAATTACTACCTCAGTTGTGCATTGCTTACATGAAATATCTTTAGTCCATCTAATAAAATAGTCAATATTGGTTAGAATATACCTATGATTGATGGAAGATGGAAAATTAATGATACCAATAAAGTTGAGTCCCCATTGTGTGAATGGGTGCACCTTGGCTATGGCTTGTAATGGAACAATGGCATGCTTCTCTTTGATAGCAATACTTTGCAAGTATGATAGGTTCAAACATGTGCATGAGCATCCTTAAATAGTGTGGGATAGTAGTATCTCACCCTTAAGATCTAATTTGTGATTGAAGGCCCAAAACCATGACCAGTTCCAAATTTATCATCAAATTATTTTAGCATTGCCACTGCTTCTTCCTTTTCTAGAAAGTGAAGGTAAACTCCTTCATGATTCTTCTTGTATAATATTTCCCCTTTCATCATGCAACCACCGCCATTTAATTGTAAATAGTAGACAATATCATCATACCATTCATCTAGAGATATGCATTTCAGGTTGTACTTTAGTGATATTAAATCCAAATGAACCTTAGCCATATTACACATTAACGCTTGTTGTCTAACCAACTTCATGGGCTATGTTTCCATATCATACTCATAGATCATGGTTACCCATTTGGCTTTGTGTTCACCTAACTCATTCTGCATTAGAATAATCTTTACTGTGGGGTCTGGTACAATAGAAAATACCTTGTTCATTAGAATATAATGCCTAAATTTCTTGATTGTGTAAAGCAATGCATAGGCCTATTTCTCTACACTTGGATAATATAACTCAAAATCCTTGAGTGGAGCACTCATAAAGGAAATAGGGTTATCGTCAACTTGTTCTCTCTTTTGCATTAGCATTCCTACGCATGAATGATCTGAAGTGAAAGAATAAATGTTGAAAGGCCATGTGTAGTCAAGACTTACCAAAATAGGGGCATCAACAATTGCCTATTTTATCTCTTTAAATACATGCTTTGGTTTTGGTATCTACTCAATCTTGGAATCTTGTTTCAACATGTCATTTAGAGGTTTGACAATCTTAACATAGCCTATGATGAATTTCCCTACAAAATTAATCTTGTCGAAGAAAAACTTCATCTCCTTCTTACTTACGTGCGGCTGAATTTTGAGTATTTCCTAAATTCAATCTCAATCAATTGATATACCTTTTTCTAAGATCACATGGCCAAGTAATTTTCCTTTAGTTACACTAAAGATGCACTTCTTTGTATTAAGTGAAATTCCAAACTCTTGACATCTTTCCAATATTTTGTTTAAATATGAAAAGTGATTTTCCCTTCTTTTGGAAAATATTGTTAGATCATCCATGCATATTATGATGCATTTTCCAATTAGTTCTCTAAAGGCTATTTCCATAGCACATTGAAACATGGCTCCGACATTAATTAATCCAAATGGCATCTATCTATAGGAAAAGGTTCCCCACTTGGTGGTGAATTTCGTATTAATCCTATCTTCATACTAAATCATTACTTGGTTCTACCTTGAATATGTTGCAAGAATGAGCTACTTTGGTGGTGTTATCATTGATGTTGTCATTGATGTAAACACAATTCAGTATGTTGTAGATTGTACATGTATAGCTGAGATGCTTTTGAGATGTTGTGAGTACATGGTGTTATCTTTATGATGTTGCAAATGTGTTGGTTTGATGAGTTTCCAAGTGCTTTTGAGAAAATTAATAAAGAAGAGAAGTCAAAGTGTTGAATGTGTGTAGAACATGCTCGGGTATGTGCTCTGCATTTCTCCTGTGTTGATCCTATGCTTGTGTAGATATGAAGGTTTGATAAAGGTGATTTATTGGTGATATATGTTGAGTTTTAGTTTCTGGTATGATTGTATGTGAAAGTTGCATTCACCGGTATGTGAATTGTCTTGCAAGTTTGATCTTCTATGGATAAATGTTTCTGCTCCATAGTCCTTTGCTATTTTGTTTTAGATCTTGTGGATCTGGGATATATCTTGTGAAAGTATTTTTTGTGCTCTAGCAAAGATGGCTGAAGTTTGGTAATTTTTAAGTCATGTTTCTCTATTCCTGTATAGGTTTGCATAGTCTGGTTAGACTAGTAAAAGGTATTTAGTGTATGATGTATATTGTTTTGCTGCAGACGTATCTGAAGAAGTCTAGGATGAAGTCTCATGCATATAGAAGCATGTTAAGGTGTCTATGTGTCATCTTCTTGTTGGGAAGCATGTACATCAATGTTTATCTATGTTTTCATTAGGTTTGGCCGACCTGGTGTTTACACTTCATTTTAAGAACAAAATTTTAATTAAGGAAGTGTGTAGATGATTCAAGAAAATGATTTTATTGGTCCACTCTTATTCCTTTCCACCATGGGAATTTTGAGTTGCCGACCTAATTTGAATTTATGAAACATTGTTTTGTGGCCGAACTTGGTAAATGTGATGCAGAGCAGGGTGGAGGAACATTCAACCAAGCTTTGAAAACCAAACACCAACTCACAATCAAATAACTAGCACAACTTCCATAGGGTTAGCTCTATGGCTTCCCAATTCACAACTAAGCAACTGAAAGACCAATTCTTCAAAGAAAACTGTAAGAACACCCACTGATTATCCATATAGCATCGATATTCCATCAAAAAGACAGTTCCAAGATTACAAGATTCATTTGTCAAAACATAGAAAAAAATCAAGACACCATGTCCAAGGGCTAGTAGAATTAGCCCACATTTACAAACAAAGTATCTTTTAAATTGCCTTTCACCTTACCAACTCTTGGAAAGTCACAAATTGTGGCCCAAAACAAAAGATTCACTGATCAAAACCTCCATACTACCCTTCTATACTGTTGCTCCAACAAGCCCTCCTTTTCCTTCCTAAAAACTAGGGCTTATTGAAATTCCTATACCCAGATCACTTGTAGACCTAAAACCACTTGAATCCTTCATATTTCCACCTACACATGCTCAACACATCTTAATATTTGACTACCATCACGTTTTGCACATACTTCCTTTGTAAACCACCTTATTTTCCACTCTTTTCACCCCTTTACCATAGGGTTTCTAACTTCCTCACACAACCAGTCACTTATAGCCACTCATAACTTCTAGATAACATTAAATACACCTACCAAGGCTATCTTCTAGGGTTTCTACCTAGATTTCATTCCCTATAGGCTTTTTCACTTACTATAGCCTTGACTTCAAGGCCTAAAACTCAGTTTTACAACAGGGTAGTGTTGTTAATCTACTCTAAATACTCTTCCACCACAAGGAGGATCATACTTATACTTGCCCTACTTTACATAGGCCCATTCCTCTGAGTTACAGCCCGCACAGAAGGAGGAATGGCCCTTCAACACACATTGAACTTCAAAACCCTACTGCCCCTGTTTCAGACTAGTCAGCAACAAATTCACTTCAATAGGCTTAATTCACAATAAGAACTCTCAAGAAACAATAGAAAATAGTGTCAAATCTATCCTCTGATGGATTTAAGGCATTTCAAAGTTTAACCCTGCTGTACAGAACCGTACACAAGCCAAGAAATGAAAGAAAAACCAGAAAATAACTGGAAAATAGAACTTTATATTAATTTTCTCTTTTCAAATGCTACAAGCAACCCTTCTCGAGCCTTCAAGAGGCCATTTAAACATTTTTCAATCCAAAGTACCCATGAAATGCCTATAACTGACCACAAAACTACCTTAACCCTTACATTGCTTAATTTTGCATTGTTTGACAATTTGTTAACAATAAACACAATATTATGCAACCTTTTGCACTTTTGGAACAACTAACCTTAAAAACCCCCCAATTACATGAATAATAGTCTCAAAGACCTTATTTAACATTAATTTACTCAAATACCCCTAAATTCCTAATGCCTTCCTTCAAAGGATGAATTGTTGAAACTGTGTGTACTGGGTGCTCCTGCACCATACACCCTGGCTTGAAAATTCTTCCAAGTCTCTTGGAAGCCTCACCTACAACAAAGTTGGATCTCCATCCTCTGATACTCCTTGTAGATGCTTCATCTTGACCTTTGGCTTTGTCTTGTCCATGTGTAGCATTCCCTTGCTTGCATTGATTCCTTGGTTTTGCACTATCAATCTCAGACCTGCACTTACATACCTTAACCAACTGCTCCCAACATTCTCAACATGTTCACACAACACCACACTATGTGCTTCACCTTTCATCTTGACTCTTGGCTTAACCTCCATCATCAAAATCATCAAAACAAAGAAATAGCAAACAATCCTCTTCATTCTCTGCCTCTCCATTTTCCTCCTCACAACTTTTCTCAGCTTTCCCATGCTCAAAATAACCTGCACAGTAGCATACACAACCCCTATCCAATCCATATTCTCTGTTTTCTGCTCCATCCCAATTGGAGACTTCCCAAATTCTTTTCCTCTAGCCTTCACTAGGCCATTCACCATCAACTCTTCCTTTCTTGGAAATTCACTTATCCATTTTACTTGATCTTCTTCATCATTCAAAGTGACTGCACCTTTCTCATTAACTTCACACTCTCCTACAAACTCACTCACTGCCCCTTCTTTTACCTTATCTTCTTCTTCTTCCAATAAGTCTTCATGAGAATCCTCAAAGACATCTTCCTCTTCCTTCATCTTCTCTGCACCTTTAAGTTCCTTGACATTTAGGCTTTGCATCAGTACCATTATCTTATTGACCTCTGTATCCTCTGTCACACAGTCCACTGTATTCACAATCTCTGTCTTCTTATCACTTACATCTGCTGTTAAGGGACACTCCACTGCCCCAATCATGATCTTGTTATAATTTTCAAGCCTTTCATGGCTTTCTCCAACCTTCCCACCTGTCTTGTCTGTATCTCTTCTTTCTCCTTTAACATTCTCAGCCTTCAAAACTTCCCTGTCATCAGATCTTCTGCCCTGCTGCAACTCATCTCCTTTGTTATCAGGTTTTTGTGGCTTCCCATTACCCTGTCCATTCAGTAGACATTGCTTCTCACCTTTATAGACCTCACTAGGCCTTCCTTGGCTCTCCATTGATAACTCTCCTACATTCTTATTCATTTCTCTTTGAGGGATCTCTGCCCCAAGTGCCTTCTGCTCACAATACTCTGTCTCAGCTTCTTGTACCACTGTACTTTTCATAGGTGTCTGCCCTAGAACACCATTAACCTTCAATGAACAAACTTCTTTATGTCCTTTATCTTCAACACAACCTTCAAGCTTACCTTTCTCTTTTAAGGTCATTTCACCCTTGACCCTTTCTTTCCCATCACCTTTCACACACTTTAACTTTGAATCTTCCTCTGCTCTTATTGTCTCAGTAATCTTTTTACATGTGGTGGCTGCAACTTTGTCTTTGTCTTCTTCACACTCTCTATCCTTATATTGTGTCATCAAAGTCTTCTCATCTCTGACCTTCACTTCCCTTGTTTCTCTTATGTCTTCAATCTGCACTGTCCTTCCCAATGCTTCTTCATGGTGTTTTTCTTTCTCCATTGCAACTATGCTATGCCCTATTGTCTCTTCTAGGTTCCCTTGTTCCTTTTGCTCCAACATCTCTCTTTTTCCACACATCCCTATCCTTCTTTGTGTCCCTTCATCCTACAAACAACTCAAAATATACCTTTGCCCATCCTTTTCAATTTCATACACATTAAGCCTCCCATCATGCATAACAAATCTATCATATTGCCAAACCCTTCCTAGTATCATATGACAATCCCTTATAGGCATAATATCACATAATAGAACATCTTTATAAGGACCAATTTCAAAATCTACAAATGCTTGCTCTCTAACCACAACATGCTGACTATCATTTACCCAATATGCCTTGTAAGGTGATTCATGTTTTAGCCTTGTCAAATGCAATTTTTCAACCATTTCTTCTGAAACAACATTACCCAATGAACCTGAATCAATCATTACTTTACAGATCTTACCTCTGCATTTGCATCTGGTCTGGAAGGTAGCATGCCTCATTTGTCCTTCTTTCTCATCCAACCTTTGAAGTCCATAATGTCTTGTATCTTCCAATGCTTCTCCTTGCAATCTTCAAGAGATCTACTTCCTTGCTCTGATACCACTCTGATGCAAAGCAGGGTGGAGGAACATTCAACCAAGCTTTGAAAACCAAACACCAACTCAAAATCAAATAACTAGCACAACTTCCATAGGGTCAGCTCTATGGCTTCCCAATTCACAACTGAGCAACTGAAAGACCAATTCCTCAAAGAAAACTGTAAGAACACCCACTTGATCATCCATATAGCATCCATATTCCATCAAAAAGATAGTTCCAAGCTTACAAGTAAGATTCATTTGTCAAAACATAGAAAAACATTAAGACACTGTGTCCAAGGGCTAGTAGAATTAGCCCACATTTACAAACAAAGTATCTTTTAAACTGCCTTTCACCTTACCAACTCTTGGACAGTCACAAATTGTGGCACAAAACAAAAGATTCACTGATCAAAACCTCCATACTGCCCTTCTATACTGCTGCTCCAACAAACCCTCCTTTTCCTTCCTAAAAACTAGGGCTTATTGAAAGTCCTATACCCAGATCACTTGCAGACCTAAAACCACTTGAATCCTTCATATTTCCACCTGCACATGCTCAACACATCTTAATATTTGACTACCCTCACATTTTGCACATACTTCCTTTGTAAACCACCTTATTTTCCACTCTTTTCACCCCTTTACCATAGGGTTTCTAACTTCCTCACACAACCAGTCACTTACAGCCACTCAGAACTTCTAGATAACATTAAATACACCTACCAAGGCTATCTTCTAGGGTTTCTACCCAGATTTCATTCCCTATAGGCTTTTTCACTTACTCTAGCCTTGACTTCAAGGCCTAAAACTCAGTTTTACAACAGGGCAGTGTTGTTAATCTACTCTAAATACTCTTCCACCACAAGGATGCTCATACTTATACTTTCCCTACTTTACATATGCCCATTCCTCTGAGTTACAACCTGCACAGAAGGAGGAATGGCCCTTCAACACACATTGAACTTCAAAACCCTACTGCCCCTGTTTCAGACCAATCAGCAGAAAATTCACTTGAATAGGCTTAATTCACAATAATAACTCTCAATAAACAATAGAAAATAGTGTCAACTCTATCCTCTGATGGATTAAAGGCATTTCAAAGTTTAACCCTGCTGTACAGAACCGTACACAGGCCAAGAAATGAAAGAAAAACCAGAAAATAACTGGAAAATAGAACTTTGTATTAATTTTCTCTTTTCAAATGCTACAAGCAACCCTTCTCAAGCCTTCAAGAGGCCATTTAAACATTTTTCAATCCAAACTACCCATGAAACACCTATAACTGACCACAAAACTACCTTAACCCTTACATTGCTTAATTTTGCATTATTTGACAATTTGTTAACAATAAACACAATATTATGCAACCTTTTGCACTTTTGGAACAACTAACCTTAAAAACACCCCAATTACATGAATAATAGTCTCAAAGACCTTATTTAAAATTAATTTACTCAAATACCCCTAAATTTCTAATGCCTTCCTTCAAAGGATAAATTGTTGAAACTCAGAGCCATCAAGTGCCCCGCATTCAAAATGTTTCTAAGGTTGAGAATGGTATAAGAGAAAGTTGAATTGTGAAGATTTGCATGACAGTGTGATGCAAAGTGATGAAAGTAAAGCCACAAATCATAAGAGCAGAAGTGTGTGTGTGCGAGTGAGTTGTGACAACAGTTCTTCTTTGTGTTGAAGGAAGTGAGCAAAGGGTTTCTGCAATCCTAGGAATGTGCATTAATTGTTGTGGTGGATCTTTTTGTTCTCTTTTGTATCTATAGGTAGTGAGCCTCCCTGTTGGATAGTGAGTCCTTTCTATAGGTAGTGAGCCTTTGTATTTGGATGGTGAGTCCTCTTTTGGGCAATGAGCCCTTTCCAGTGAGCCTTTATTTTATAATCTATATTGTGTGTTAATCCTCACCGTGGTTTTTCCCTCATTAGGTTTTCCACGTAAAAATACGGTGTTCATTATGTTGATTTACTTTATGTTATTTATGTTTCATGCTTATATTTAATAACAAAATAGTGTGGTTGAAGATTTGATAAGTGATAAAGTTTTAAGGTTGAATTTGTGTGACAACTTATTCACCCCCCCTCTTAGTTGTCCTATGCCTATTTAACAATTGGTATTAGAGCTTGTGGTTCCTTGTGTTGAGTTTAACCACTTAAGGAAGATCCAATGGTGTAGAAATTGGTGATCCCTATGTTTGATGGAACAAACTACAATGACTGGAAGGGATAGATGAGAGGATACATTATCTCTCTTGGTTTCAAGATATGGAAGGCTATTGAGAATAAGTATACACCTCTATCCGATGGCATTAATTTTGCAGATGCGATCTCTGCTTATGAAGAAAATGAGAAGGTGAAGTATGCAATTTGTAGTGGTTTATCTGAAAATGAGCGATTCAAGGTTAATTCTCTAGATACTGCATATGGATTCTAGAAAAAGTTGGAAGACATGAATTAAGGAAATGAAAAGGTGAAATTGACAAAGAGGTTGGCGGAAAAGTGTAGATTTGTGAATCTGAAGATGGAAGATGGGGAAGATTTTATGAGCTACTTTCAGAGAGTTGAACTAGTAGCGAATGAAGTTAGAAATTGAGGAAAATTATCAGATGAAGATATAATTGAGATTATGACCACCTTACCAGATTGTTACAGTGACAAGATCTCTATTATTGAAGAAATGTATTATCCTAAGAAGTACACTCTAGAAGAGATGTTCGACACCTTGCAAGAATTTGAGATAAGAAAGTTCTGGAAAGATGAAAAGATAGAAGAGAAGATAGAAACAACATTTAAGGCTTTGAAGATTGAAGAACCAGATAGCAATGATGAAGAGCTAGAAGCAAATTTCACCAAGAAATTGAAGAAAGGCACTGGAAAATATAAAGGTATGTTACCCTTTAAATTTTTTAGTTGTGGTAATATTGGTCATTATGCTTCGAGATGCCCAAATGGGGCTACACATAAGAAGAACAAGGATTATAAGGATAAGGATAGGAAGGATAAGAATTATATGAAGTTGTACTATGTTAAGGAAGAGGCAGGTATTTTTGATGATGAATCTGACAATGAGGTTGATGATAGTGAATGCTTATTCTTAGCTTTGGAAAGTAAACCTATATCCACTAACTCTAGAAAATGTGTAAGTAAGAAGGCTCCAAAGGTTAAGAAGAATATGAGGGAAGGCACCTTGGTTACCACTTTTCATGCAAGATAGGATGAAGACTATTGGGTAATTGATAGTGGATGTTCTAATCACATGACCAGAGATAATATTAAGTTCACTAAACTTGAAAAATATGATGATGGTTTAGTCATGTTCGGTGATGATTCAGGAGCTAAGATTTGTGGTAAATGTTCAACTAGTTTTGATGGAATGCATAATACTAACAATGTATATTATGTGAAGGGTCTAAGACAATCTTTTGAGTGTTGGTTAGATGTGCAATAGTGGCTTTAAACTTGTGTTTCAGAAAAACACCTATGAAATTAGAAAAGGATCCAAAAATGGAGACATGAATGCTACTAGAAAAAGAACTCATGGAAACATCTATTAGCTAAAGGGAGATGATGGTCATTGCCTTGTATCTCAAATTAGTGAAATTTGGTTATGGAACTAGAGAATGGGACATGTGAACTTTGATAACCTAGTCAAGATCACTGCTAAGGAGATTGTTTGAGGACTTCCTAGAATCACAAGACGTGCTTATGATATGTGCAGAAGTTTTCAATTTGGGAAGCAGACAAGATGTAGCTTTAAGGGAAAAGAACATTCTACTATTGGAATGTTGGAGTTGATTCACATTGATCTTTGTGGTCTGACTAAGACTGCAAGTTTGAATGGAGATAGGTATTTTAAGTTGATTATTGATTATTATAATCGAATGAAATAGGTTGCATTTCTTAGAGAAAAGAATCAGGCCCTGGATAAGTTTAAGGTATTCAAAGCACAAGTGGAAAATGAAGTAAATCTGAAAACAAAGTGTTTGAGATTTGATAGAGGTGGTGAATTCACTTTTGGTGAATTTAATACATTCTGTGAAAAGCATGGCATAAAAAGATATTTTTCTACTTCGAGAACCCCATAGTAGAATGGAGTAGTTGAAAGGAAAAATATGACAGTATAAGAAGCTACTAGAACTATGATGAAAGAATCTAACGTACTAGATGTATATTGGAGAGAAGAGATACATACTATTGTTTATGTTTTTAATAGAGTTTAGATCAGACACAACAACACAAAGACACCCTTTGAGTTATGGATTGGTAAGACTCCTACTGTGAGATACTTTAAGGTATTTGGAAGTAGATGCTATACTAAAAGAGATGATGAAAATATTGGAAAGTTTGATGCTAGATGTGATGAAGGAATATTTCTTGGGTATTCTACTACTAGTAAGGCATACATACATTTTAACAAAAGGTTGAGAAAAATTATTGAAAGTGCTAATGTGAAAGTTGATGAAGAAATTTGTAGACCTATTGAGATAAGTGAAGTTGAACCTAATGATCCTATTTGCGGACATGTACCTGAAGAAAGTAAGGAGAAGGAAGAAGAAGAGAAAGAAGGAGAAGAACAAGTGGAAGAAGAAGAATAAGAGAATGAAGTAGAACCTGCTGCTAGGACTCCTAAATATGTACAGAAGAATCATCCAGAAGATCAGATAATTGGAGACCAAAGTGAAGGCATGAAGACAAGAGGTAGAGTTCCAGCTGAGGTAGATTTGTGTTTACTCTCTAAAATAGAACCTAAATCTGTAAAAGAAGCATGTGAAGATGAAATTTGGATGAGAGCTATGAAAGAGGAACTACAACAAATAGAAAAGAATCAGGCATGGGAAATAGTTCCTAGAACTGTGAATAAAAATGTGATTTTTTCAAAATGGGTGTTCTGAAACAAATTGAATGAAAATGGAGAATTAGTAAGGAATAAGGCAAGACTGGTATGCAAAGGATATTCACAAGTTGAAGGTATAGATTTTGAAGAAACGTTTTCCCCTATGGCCATAATGGAAGCTATCAAAATGTTTTTGGCATTCTCTGCCCACAAGGACTTCAAAGTATATTAGATGGATGTTAAGTCAGCTTTTCTAAATGGTGAGTTGGCGAAAGAAGTGTACATGAAGCAACCAAAAGGACTTCAGTTGTTCGATAGACTGGATATGGCGTGTAAACTGAAGAAATCATTGTATGAACTAAAGCAAGCTCCCAGAGCTTGGTATGCAAGACTGGACAAATATCTGACAAAGCAAGGATTCAACAAAGGTTTTATTGACAATAATCTCTACTTCAAAACACAAGATAATAAGATGTTGATTGTAGTTGTTTGTGTTGATGATATCATTTTTGGTGGAAATGATGACATGTGTAAAAAAGTTTGTTGAAGAAATGCAGAAAGAATTTGAGATGTCTATGATTGGTGAATTGAATTTATTCCTTGGTCTACAAGTGAATCAAACTAATAAATGGATATTCATTTCTCAATCTAAGTATGTAAAAGAGTTGTTGAAATTTTTTGGGATGGAAAATTCTAAACCGGTTTGTACTCCTATGGTAACTAGATGTAAGCTGAGCAAGCAAGATGAATTTTCTAAGACTGATTAGAACAAATATAGATCCATGATTGGAGGATTGTTGTATCTCACTACTACCAGACCAGTTATTATGCATGTAGTGTGTTTAGTTGCTAGATTTCAAGTAGATCCTAGAGAAGCACATCTTATGGTTTTAAAAAGGATATTTATATATTTTAAAGGTACACTGGATTTGGGCTATAGAACCCTAAGAGTAAAGATTTCACCTTGAGTGCTTATACAGATGTTGATTGGGATAGATGTGTAGATGACCAAAAGAGTACCAATGGTGGTGCTTTCCTTCTTGGTGGAAGATTGATTTCATGGTTGAGTAAGAAGCAAGACTCAATTTCTTTATCCACTGCAGAAGCTGAATATATTGTTGTAGCATCCTGTTGTACACAAGTTTTTTGGATGAAGCAAACTTTGAAAGAAATTGGTGTGGTATGTGATGAGCCTATCTCTATCTTTTGTGACAATACAAGTGCAATAAACATTTCAAAGAACCCAGTTATGCATTCAAGAGCAAAGCACATATCTATCAAATACCATTTCCTGAGAGAAAAAGTGTTGGAAAATGAAGTCAGATTGGAGTATGTGACTACAAAGGAATAGATTGTAGACATATTTACTAAGGCTCTTCCCAAGGATAATTTCGATCATCTTAGGAAGATGTTGGGGTCATTGGCCCTCCTAACTAGGTGCATCAGTCCAGTGAATTCATAGATTCTTCATTTATCTGGACTAATAAATGGGTATACTCCGCAGGGGGAGTAGAAGTGGTTTTATTGTTGCAATATGTGTGTACTCTTAAGGGGGTGTAATCAGATAAATTGTTCTTTTCCATTGATGTCAAAGGGAGAGAAAAGGTTGCGTGTTTCCATCAATGATAAAGGGTGAGACTGTTGCAAGAATGAGCTAGTTTGGTGGTGTTGTCATTGATGTTGTCATTGATGTCAACACAGTTCAGTATGTTGTAGATTGTACATGTATAGTTGAGATGCTTCTGAGATGTTGTGAGTACATGGAGCTATCTTTATGATGTTGCAAATGTGTTGGTTTGATGATTTTCCAATTTCTTTTGAGAAAATTAATAAAGAAGAGAAGTCAGAGTGTTGAATGTGTGCAGAACATGCTTCAGTATGTGCTTCGTATTTCTCCTGTGTTGATCCTATGCTTGTGCAAATCTGAAAGTTTGATAAAGGTGATTTAGTGGTGATATATGTTGAGTTTCAATTTCTGGTATGATTGTCCGTGAAAGTTGTGTTCACCAATATGTGAACTGTCTGGCAAGTTTGATCTTCTATGGACTTGGATAAATGTTTCTACTCTATAGCCTCCACTATTTCATTTCAGATCTTGTGGATCTGGGATATGTCTTGTGAAAGCATTTTTAGTGCTCCAGTGAAGATGGATGAAGTATGGTAATCTAGAATTCATGTTTCTATATTCCTGTATAGGTTGGCATAGTTTGGTTAGACTGGTAAAAGGTATTTAGTGTATGATGCATTTTTTTTTTTTGTAGACATATTTGAACAAGTCTAGGATGAAGTCTCATGCATATGGAAGCATGTTGAGGTGCATGTGTGTCATCTTCTTGTTGGGAAGTGTGTGCATCAATGTTTATTTGTGTTTTCATTAGGTTTTTCCAACTTGGTGTTTACACTTCATTCGAAGAACAAAATTTTAATTGAGGAAGCATGTAGATGATTCAAGAAAATAATTTTATTGGTCCACTCTTATTCCTTTCTACTACGGGAATTTTGAGTTTCTAACCTAATTTGAATTTATGAAATGGTGTTTTATGGCTGACCTTAGTAAATGTTTCTAAGGTTGAGAACGGTATAAGAGCAAGTTGAATTGTGAAGATTTATATGATAGCGTGATGCAAAGTGATGAAAGTAAAGCCACAAATCATAAGAGAAAAAGTGTGTGTGTGCGAGTGAGTTGTGATAGCAGTTCTTTTTTGTGTTGAAGGAAGTGAGTGAAGGGTTTCTATAATCCTGCAAATGTGCATTAATTGTTTTGGTGGATCTTTTTGTTCTCTTTTGTATTTGTAGGCAGTGAGCCTCCCTATTAGATAGTGAGTCATTTCTATAGGTAGTGAGCCTTTGTATTTGGACAGTGAGTCCTCTTTTTGGCAGTGAGCCCTTCGTAGTGAGTTTTTGTTTTATAATCTATATTGTGAGTTAACCCTCACCATGGTTTTTCCATCATTGGGTTTTCCATGTAAAAATCTGGTATTATGTTGATTTACTTTATGTTATTTATGTTTCATGCTTATATTTAATAACAGAATAGTGTGGTTGAAGATTTGATAAGTGATAAAGTTTTAAGTTTGAGTTTGTGTGAAAACTGATTCACCTCCCCCTCTCAGTTTTCCTACACCTATTTAATAGAATATCCATCCAAGAATGACATCATCAGAGAACCATTCACAAATTGTAGAACCTAATCCAAGGAGGGCACTAGGTAATTGTCCTTTTTTGATGCTTGATTAAGATTATGAAAAATCCACACACTAGTGGATTTCAATTTCTTTTTCCTAACTAGTACCAAGTTGGATACCCATGTAGAATTCCTTATGCTAAATATTATTCAAGCAAACAAAAACTTCTATACTTCTTTTTGGATAGTAGGCTAGAGTAAAGCATTGATAGGTCGCTTCCTGTACCTGAATGGTTTCACATCAGCCTTAAGAGGTATCGTATGTGTGATAATGGAAGTATCATATGTCTTGAGATCTTCATAGCTCCATGCAATGATGCCATGTTATATATGTAGTTCTTCAATTATCCCTTTTCTTTTGGTAGGGATGGAGACCTTATCGATAAAGTCATTCTTTATGTTTTCTAAAGTACCCATGATGTGTGTATCACACTAATTTTCCATAGACTCATTTTGGGTTCATTGACCTTTCTCCCTTAGCTGATCAAAATCAAATATTCTTTCCAACTTCACCATACTCTTTGGAATAGTATTCATCTTCAAGTTGATTACTCCTTCTAGGTCCAATTCTTCTTTTTCGAGTTCTACCTCTTTAATGATTTGAGAAGAAAATACATCAGAGCTAGTAATGAAGTCAATAATGTGTTTATCATCCTTGAAGACTTGGAAATTTGTAACATTGTCCGACATAGATGGTATAGGAGTTAGCTCGATAGTAAACTTCTTCAAGCCTGACAATGATAGAGGTTCCAATATACTTACTACCTATGCTAACATGTCAACAGTTTGATTCATTGCTACAAGAGATCAGGTGAATATTGAAGGCATCAAAACTCTCTATCAAATCCCAAACACGGTGCCAACAGTTGGTCATCCTCCTTTCATGGAAAGAGTACTGCTTTTTAACTTTCTTCACCACTAACTTAGAATCTCCAAACACTTGAAGCGTCTTGGCCTTCTTACATAATGCCATAAAAAAGTCCATGCACCAATGCTTTATAATTGTAAAAATTATTAGTGCAATAGAATTGAAACCTATAAGCCACAAAAAATGTCTTACCAGTAGGGCTAATCAATTTGAATCCTACTTCAACTCCTTGCTTACATTTAGACCCGTCAAATCTCAAAGTCTAGAATTTGGTTAGATTCACTTTCTCTTTGTTGCTTGCAAGAATTTTATTCTTGTGTTGAGAAGCTTGCACATGCTAACTTTGTACAGGTGACTATTCTTCCTAAAATTTCTAAATTTCAGAAATGAGACCAAAAGGATTGACCTATTTTTGATCTCTTCAATTGCAGTATGAAAATGACAACATTAAAACTTTGAATGGGAGGCATCATGGATTCTACACTAACAAGTTAGAAAAATATCTTTAAAGTCCACTTTATTTCCTAGACTAATCTGATTGTGTACACACCTTTTCATAAATTCCTAAAATCCTTCAAGTAGTTTGATATCTCCATCAATCTGGGAACCATCATTCAATTCAATAGATACCTCAATGCTATCAAAAATTTAATTCAAATCCTAGGACATGTCATGTAACATTATTACTTCCTCTTCCTCTTCCACAACCATGGGAATATAAGTTCCCAAGTCTATTTTTGAGAACACTTCATTAGTCTTATTATACTTCATGATCATGTGCTTCATACTTGGATCTTGTTAAATACAAATCTGATTTGGCATTCCTTTCCAAGGAAGCCACACATGTGAATGATCAACGTGGATGTATCCACTGAGCACCTGGTCTAGTCTCTACTTAAAATTAAGCCATAGGCATTTGGTATTGCAACCACTTGGATGTTGATTATTTGCTAAACTCTATGGTTCAACACCACTTGTATAGGAATCATGTTTAATTATCCAACTACATTCACCTCTGTCTTATCTATATGTGTCACTTTTTGATGAGAAGGAGTGGGAGTAAGACCAAGAGCTTTACATATTGCAAGAGTCATAAAATTCATGGAAGAATCTGAATCAAGTAACTAATTGTTCAGTTCTTTCCCATATATATGTAGAGTTAACAAGAAAGGAGGGATTTCGTGCTTATCTCAAAACAAACTTACTAGAGTATTTGCATAAGACACTTGGGCCTTTTCTTTTTCTTTACCTTTTTCTAGGATTTTCCTAATCATTGGCTCATTATCAATTGTGCTAGATGGAAAAAATTTCATATTGATGTGTCTTGTGAGGACTTAGGATAATTAGTTTCATGTATTGATCTTAAAAAGGTATTTCTAATCTTAGGTACTTTTAACAATTTAAAAGATGAGAGGCCTAATTTTATTTTCTTCAATTTTTCAGCTACATATTCTCCCATTTGGGAAAATTCAAACCTTGATTGGTCTTATTTTGAAAAATACTACATTGGTACTGTTGATGGGTGTTTTATCACTTTCTCAACACAAGCAGTGCATAGGTGCACTACCTCTCTTGAATGGAAATCTCCAACAAGTTGTTGAAAATCACCCCAAGGTCTCTTGGGTGTCAGGTCATGAAATACATAGAATATCTCAATTCTTTCAAATGTGATTTTGTTGGTAATCACAGGGCAGACTTGTGGAGTTTGGTTGGAGACAAGGTGAATCTTAAAATGGAGTTCCTGTGATGGGAAGTTAATGTGCAATTTGTTGCAAGTTCAAAAAGTAGTCTTAAACTCCTATTTTATCTTAAGATTTGACTTTACAATGTGCAATGAACCTCAGCATAGGTTACTTCTAAAAAAAAAGGAAAAAAGGGTAGGGAAGAGAAGAGGTTCCTGGATCTAAAACTAGCTATGAATAGTGATCATGGAGGTTTCTACTGTGGATAGCTTCCTTAAAACAAAATTTCACTTAACCAAATTAACTCACAGTATTATGAAATTTGTGCAAGCTTCTAAGGACTACAAATATTCAACCATTCATTCACCATAAACATGCATGAATAAAAGATAGAAGTTTGGAGTAGCTTTTTAGTTTATGCACAGACTAACTTTACATAGCTATCTACCATCAGTAAACAAAAAAAAGTATGGACAAGAAAGGAATCATCATAACAAAAATCTACATAACCATTGAACAACATCAACTAATCTATCAAAGTAATCTAAAACATGAAGAGCAACAAAAGTAAATTTATCTAAATCAACTATGGGAGATGAACCATGTAACATGCAATAGAAACTCAAGATTCTAGCAAAAGCTAATGAACTTCTATTAAAAATTTTGCAGCATACCTTTACAACAACTCAACTCTCTCTTGAAAATGAGAGGAGACACCCTATTTATAGTGTTCAAAAATAAAAATGAATGGCCAAGATTGATTTGCATTGTGTGGCCAAGATTCAATACAAAGTAGGGTTTCACGTACCCCCAAATATATTACAATTTAAAATTACATTCTTATCCTTTTCCCTATTTTGTCCTCTTGTGGCAGCATTGTAACACTTTTTCCTTTTGCTAATTGCTTTTGCTATAGCTATTTTGTGAGAATCTTTTCATCAGTGACTGGTTTTCCTTCATGCTTCTTCAAAGTGGAATACTCTATAAACTTGTTGATTAATACTTGGAGCTCATCAATCTCTATTATATTAGATTGGATCACCTGGTTGTTCCATTGCATGGATCAACCTATGAGTGTATCTCAATCTCCATCATAATTAGCAGTGTTGTCCCTAACTTGTTAAAATTGGGTGAAAGCCTGAGAAAAAAAACTCATAAAATTTGTGGTAAGCTTGCTTGACATTCCATCTTCCACCTTATTATAGAAATAGGGCTTTATCTTTTCTAGATCAATCTCGATGGTGGGCATGTCATAATCTGTCACTAATTTCAAATATTGAACACAGTATTCCCTAATGTCCTTTTCCTAATCAATTTCAGGTTCCACCTTATAGAGCACCTACTCCAATATCTCCTTTATATGGTCGAAGTCCTACTTCCACATATCCACCAACCAATGATCATCCTTCGTCAGTGCAAGCTCCTTTTTCCCACGTTTTCAGAGGCATCCAGAGGATGGCCTCAATTTTAGGATAGGTGGACTCATATATCTTTGGGAAGTTAGTGCAAAACTTCCTGGTGCCCTCAAGGTATCTTTGTACTTCCAATGACTTATTTGTTGTCTTGATAGCATGATTGATGCCCATGTTTCTAGCATACAAGACTTGTCAGAACCAGTCCTTCATAGTCTTAGTCCAATTCTTTATTTTCTCGAGCTTGTCGATATGGTCCTTGGAAAATAATTGTGGTGGCACTGAGGATGTGGTGGGGAGTTCCTCCACTGACAACCATTGTTGAATATAGCTAGTTAAAATCAGCCAACTATTCCTTTAGCTCTTCCTTAGAGATCTTGTCCTTTTGCATCCAATGTACCACTATGGCAATAGACTCCTGGAGATGATCAATTTTCTACTCTCTGGTGACTATCCATAGGTTGATGGTGGAGACATTGTAACTTATTCCTTCTTCTCCCACCACCAGTGTGGCTACTTGCATAGTTGTAGATCCAGAGGCATCCATTTTCAGCTTGGATCTAACTTTGGGCTTCTTTTCTTTCTTGGTGCTGATCTGAGCTCGCACAAAGATGGCCTCCAATATTGCTCTTGGAACCTTTGGGATAGAATATTTCTTCTCTAGTTATTTCTCAAGCCACTTAGGCATCTAAGACTCTCCCCTTGGTGATTCATGATCACCTTCCTCTTCTCTGATTTCAATCTTTTTGTCACCTGGAGCTTCCTACTTTGTCCTTGTGTTTTCTTCATCTTCGTCAAAGTCGCAAATGAATATTGTGTGTCTGATGGGGGACTTGGAGGGAATGCATTCCTTGGGGCTGTCCTCCCCTTTACTATCCTTTTCTTCTTTTTCTTCTTCGTGCCCATGTTCCTCAGGATGCTCTATATCTAGACTCTTGTTAGCTTCAAACTCTTCTTATGGTTTATCTTCTTCTTTGTTTTCCTCTTCCTCCCATTGAGGTGGCACATCCTCTTATTCTTTCTTTTCTTTCTCTTCTTTCCCTCCTGAGAGAGGAATTTCTCCATCATGCTCGGGGACTTTATCATGCTTCCTAGTTGGAGGTTTAGTGTCCTCCTCCATCTTATCACTTGATTCCTTCTCTTCCTCAGAAGGTGGATTTTCCACCTCCTCTTCAACATCCTTTAGATGTTGAGCTAAATCTTCCTCAACATTTGCATCAAAGGTCTCCATGATATATTTGGTGCAAACATCTTCTTCATCACTCTTGGAGGATTATGTTTCTTGCACCACTTCATCAATTGGCAAGTGCTGGAACTCTGGATGTTCATGGTAATCATCCGCTTCTTCCTCGATCCCTTTGTGGCTTCCTTCTCTTGTCATTCCAATTCCTTGGATATTTCCATTGTGGCTTTCATCTTGGGTGGTTCAGTTGGAGGAGTGGAGCCGGGGATACTAGCAAGAATCTGCACCAAGATAGCTTGAATAGCTAGGTTCATCAATACTTTAGAAAGCTTTGTAGGAACCTTTTGCATATGCTGAGAGAATGCCTCTATAAGTGATTGTGTGGGCATTGGAATTATTGTTGTTACTAATGAGAGAGATGTGGTCAAAGACATGGGAGCAAAACAAACCAGAGAGGTGGTGACAAAGGAAGAATCTATTGTCACAATCTGCATGGTGGGTGGAGAAGAGGAAAGGTGGACCGAGATGTCCACTGCAGGTGGGGAAGTAGCAACCATAGCCTAATAATCAAGTGGAGAGCAAGTAGTAGCGGAGGTAGTTGGTGGATATTTGGGTTGCTCAACTCCTATCTCTTCTCCCTCATGGAGCAGATCCTCTTAAATGATAGGCATATCTGTAGCACTATCTGATCTTTAATGTTTCTTGGAAGGTTCACCTTCTGAGGCCTTTCTTGCATATACCTTGGGGTTTGGCTGTTGCTTTGCAACCTCCTTTCTCTTCCTTGACCTAGTGGCCGGAGGAGATGTTGAAGTCTCACCTGATGGGGCTACGGCTACCCCACTATCTATTTCACTTGGCTCATTCTCAACCTCTTCATAGGTCAAAATGACCCCTTGTTTCTTTAATTAGCGAATTCACCCATCAATCCATTCTTTTGTCCTGGCCTCGACATGCCTAGTTAAGATATCAAGGTCGTCGACCTCTTGCTATCCCAATCAATTAGTGGCAGTGGGAGATTGGAAACTATGTTGTACCAAGGATCTATTACTATGCTTTCATCTTCTTCCACCTAGTCCAGTATGGTGAACATATTGACCTTCTTTACAAAATACATGGTCATCTGCATATAGTGCCTCATCTATACTTCATTGTCATCTCTACAATCTACCCAAAAATCCTCAATATGATGTCTATGAGAGTAGTTAGTTTCAACCATCTTCTTCAATTTTTTGTAGGGGTCCATTCATGGCCTAGTAGTATGAAACCACTAATAATGTGACCTATGAAAGCATCATTGACCTTGCAATATTCCCTTTTGAAGTTTTTGAACTGCAATTGAGGGTACATGTCATAAAATTTTAGGTCCCTACCTGGTTCCTCATCTGGAGCTTTGAACAAGCCTCTGTATTGTGCCCTCTCAACTAATGAATAGACTAAGTAAGATGTCATGTGAAATCGAGAGGTCTTCCTTACAACCACAAACTGCTTGTGGAAGAAATCACTGATTATCCCTGCCTAATAGAATTTGGCCTCTCCACGGAGAATCTCTTCAACAAAGCACAACATCCACTCCTGGAAGTAGGCAGCAATAGGAAGTCCCATTACTCTACTTAGCAATGTTACCAAATCATGGTAATCTTCATAAAGGTCACTTCAAAAAAGCTCTTGGGGAACCTTGGTAGAACTTTCACTCTTCTCTTTCAACCAGTGATGATTTATAAGCCTTTTGTACTTGAGAGGGTCTTCATCCCACATCACCTTGCCTTCATCCATGGTTGGTACTTCCATCTCCCCGAAGGTAGGGATATGAAAATTCTTTGTTATTGCCTTGGGGGACATGTCAGCCAAAACATTTCCATCTTGGTCTACTATGGATCTGGTCTTTGGCTGGTATGCCTTTCTACAGGCCATAATAAGCTTAGGGGCAACAAGAGAGAGAGAGAGAAGTGTTGGGAGATTGTTGGATGTTATGGATGTGTTGCTGATATGTGGTTTTCATTGATGTCAACACTATTATCATTTGGTGTATCTATTATTGTATATGTTGAGGATATTGAGAAAATTATAAGGAAAAATGTTTCAGGTTCCTAGTGGAACTGCACAAGTCATAAAGGAATTTTGTTTTTTACATAAAAGATTAGCTGATTTGGATTAAAGGGTTTATTTTTTAGTATGTCTAGATCATCTACCGAAACTTGTAGAGGTCTGCATGAAGTTGTGTGTGAGTTATGGTTTGACAATGTTTTGTTGGTCTCTAATAGTGTTCCTGAATGAAGATTGTGTGATTCTAGTTATCTTAGTCATTGTAGATGTTTCTCTACTATTTCTTGGTGTTCTTAGATGTCTCTAGTTCATTCTCTATCTTTTTAGTACATCGAAATTGATTTGTGTACTCGTGGTTGAAGAACTTCATGTGCATGTTCATTTTTCATGTTCTTGGCTGACATGTTGATGATAGTGTGTCACAGATGTTTGAGGAGAAATTAATTAAATTATTTTTGTGTTGGAGATATTAATTTGGGTCTCCACTATGTTGTTTCCAACCTTGGTGGGTTCACATTAAAATTTAGCTATTAATCTGGGCCGACATTGCAAATATATTTTATTTTCTTGGCCGAAAAAGTTGTGATGGAATCTCATGTAGTGGATATATAAGGGCAATTAGTTCATTGATGATGATGATGCTTTATGTGCTCCTATGTGTGTATGTGTGAATATCATTACTAAGCAGAGTGTGAAGAAGGTTGTGTGAAGTGCGAAGAAGTGTTGAGCTTAATTGGAACTATAATCAAGCTTGAGCAAAAGCTTTTTCTTAGTTCATACCCTCTGAATTTTTAATCCAAATTTTTGGGAAGTGAGCCCCTTTTGTAATTGAGCACTGAGCTCTAGGAAGTGTGCCTAAATGCATGTGCATTCCTCTTATTTTTTCATTATACTTTTAGCAGTGGTATAATCTTGTGTACTAACATCCACTATGGTTTTCCCAACAGGTTTCAAGCAAGTAGTAACCTTGGTGTTATTTGTCTCTCCTGATGTAAGCTAATTGCTTATGGTTAATTGTTCATTCATCAAATATGAGATTAAGGATAAGTTAAGTTAGAGAATGTTTAAATCTCTTTGTGACAAATCCTATTCACCCCTCTCATTTGTTTGTCCTTGTTTTGCTAACAATTGGTATCGAGCTAGTTCCTCCCAAGAATTCTAAATAACTTGAGGTGATCCGGGATGACAAAAATCTCGGGGACAGCGATAGTCCTAGATTTGATGGAACCAACTACTCACTATGGAATTCACGATGCAATTTCATCTGCAGTACATTGGTGATGCTTATTGGAAGATTACAAGAGATCAATATACTATTCCTCAGAATGGTCCCTCCTCTGCTGATGAAATCAAAGATGTTGAAATTAATACCAGAGCTATGGAAGCATTGGTGAGTGCTCTAACAGATTCAGAGATGGCTAATGTGATAAGTCTGCAGACAACTCATGAGATCTAGATGAAGCTAGAAACTTTGTATGAAGGAGATACACAGGTGAATATGGCTAAGCTACAGAGCATAAAAGGAAAGTATGAGAATTTGAAGAGGGGTGAAGATGAAAATATTACTTCTTTTATGCAGAGAGTAAATGAAATAGTGTTAGGTATTAAATGTGTCGGTGGTTCAGTGAGTAAGGATGAAATTGTGGCTAAGATACTCAGATCCTTGTCTCCTTATTACAAAATGAAGTTTCATGCTATTGAGGAATTTATGTCTGTAAATAAGATGACAAGAGATACACTGGTAGGGATGCTTGCTACTTTTGAAATAAGTGAATTTGGTGAATCTACACCAAAAACTAAATCTGCATTCAAAGCTATTGTATCAAGAAGTTACAAGAAAAGATACAGTCTAGGAGAGAGCTCTAGAAAGATATCTAAATATGATGAAGAATTGAAATAGCTCGAAGACCAAGAAAGAGAAGTACAAGAACTGGAAGCACTGATTGCAAAGCAAGAAGGAAGAGGAAAAGGTAAGTATGAAGATGTATTTCCTATTAAATGCTTTTCATGCAATAAGATAGGTCATTTTGCATAAAGATGTCCTGAAAGAGTTCCTAGGCCTAAGCCTAGAAAACCTATATTCCAAAAGAAATGCTACTTTGTTGAAGAAGCAATAATTGATGATGAGTCTGATAAAGATAATCGAAATGAATATGAATGGGCTTTCATTGCTACCATTGAAAATAACCATGTGCCTATTGAATCTACTAAAGATAAGAAATCTCTTGCAGCCTGAGTTGAGGAGAAAGATGGGTGGGTCATTGATAGTGGATGCTCACATCATATGACTGGTGATAAAAGCAAGTTTGTGAGTCTAGAGAAGTATGACGGTGGGGTTGTAAGATTTGGAGATAACAATGCTTGTGGGATTCATGGAAGAGGTTCTATTAGCCTTGGTGGTAAGGAAAACACTAATGATGTTCTCTATGTTGAAGGCCTAAAGCATAACTTTATTAAGCGTTGATAGATGGTACACAAGGATACAAGGAGCCGCAGCTCAAGAATGGAGAATGCAAGATTCATGGGAGAGTTTCCGTAAAACATGATTACTACCCGTGTGTGCAAAACTAAAGGAAATATTTTCACTTGAGTAATCGCTTATGGAAGTTGTTTAATTTCTCAAGTAGATGAAAGTTTGTTGTGGCATAGGAGGTTGTGTCATGTAAACTTTGACAACATTATCAAGATAAGTTCTAGTCAAGTAGTAAGAGATCTGCCCAGGATAGTGAAGCTTGCTAATATAATCTGCAAGGAATGCTAGATGGGTAAAAAAACTAGAGTCTCTTTCCTTCGTAAGAGAAAAGTGTGAAGCATTGAACAAATTAAAAAGTTTCAAGGCCATGGAATAAAATGAAAAAGGTTTGAAAATCAAATGCTTGAGATCTAACAGAGGTGGTGAATTCATTTCAAAAGAGTTCAATTCTTATTGTGAAGAAAATGGAATTAAAAGATAGTTATCTGCTCCTCAAACCCCTCAACAAAATGGAGTTGCAGAAAGAAGAATAGAACAATTTTGGATGCTACGAGAACAATGATGATGGAAGGGAATGTGTCTCAGATGTACTGGAGTGAAGCAGTAAGCACTATTTTATATACTTTGAATCGAGTAAATGTGAATGGTAATTCTGGTAAGACCCCTTATGAATTATGGTTCAGTTACAAGCCTACTGTTAAGTATTTCAAGATCTTTGGAAACAAATGTTATATCAGGAGAGATGATGATATAGGAAATTTTGATGCTAGAAGTGATGAAGGGATCTTCCTAGGTTACTCCACAAAGAGCAAGGCATATCGATGCTATAACAAAAGATTGAGAAAGATTGTTGAGAGTGCAAATGTCAGAGTTGATGAGGACTCTGTCAAATCATCTAGATGATGCAGCTATGATTCAGATGAAGAGAACACAAATCAAGGGCAGAACAATCAAACACTGAATCTACTTCAGATTATTCCATATGTTCTGGTGAAGCAACCACAAGTTGTTACAAAAAATCAAGTTAGTCAGGAAGCACAGATAAATGCAAGTGTAGAAGAAAGTTCAGAAGACACAGAAGTCCAAGAAAGTCCCAAGACTCCAAGGTATGTAATGTTGAATCACTCTGAAAGTCAAATCATAGGAGATAAGAGTAAAGGAGTCCAAACTAGAAGAAAAATTGAAGAATATTGTCTAATTTCCAAGAGTGAACCTAAGAGTGTCAGAGAAGCTTGTCAAGATGAACAATGGCTAGAAGCCATAAAATAAGAACTAACATAGATTGAAAAAAATGATACATGGACACTAGTTCCTAGACCCAAAGACAAGAATGTGATTGGTACTAAGTGGGTATTCAGAAACAAGTTGAATGAGAAAGGTGAAGTGGTCCAGAATAAGGAAAGATTGGTATATAAAGGGTACTCTCAAATGAAAGGTATTGATTTCAAAGAAACCTTTTCCCCTATTGCTAGAATTGAAGCAGTAAGATTATTTATTGCTTATGTTGCTTATAAGAACTATAAAGTCTATCAAATGGATGTAAATTCTACATTTTTGAATGGGGAACTAGAAGAAGAAGTGTACATTGAACATCTAGATGGATTTCAGCTAATAGATAGGGAAGATATGGTTTGCAAATTGAAGACAGCTCTGTATGGACTCAAACAAGCCCCCAAAGCCTAGTATGCCAAATTGGAAAGCTTGGATTCAATAAAGGTACTATTGATAGTAACTTATACTTCAAATTAGATCATGATAAGGAGTTAATCATAGAAGCCTTTGTTGATGAATCATTTTTGGTGGAGATGATAATCTATGCATGAATTTTGTTGATGAGATGAAGAGTGAATTTGAGATGAGTATGATTGGTGAAATGAAGTTCTTTCTGGGATTGAAAATTACACAATTAGACCAAGGGATTTTCATATATTAGTCCAAATATGTGAGAGAACTGTTGAAGAAGTTTGGAATGCAAGACTCCAAACCTATTGGTACTCCCATGGTAACCAGATGTAAGTTGACTCAGAATGATGACTCTCCTAAGGAAAATCAAACCAGATATAGGTCAATGATTGGTGGATTTCTCTACTTGACTCAGACTAGACTGGATATTATGAATGTTGTATGTATGGTCACTAGATTTCAAGTTGATCCAAAAGAATCATATGTGACTACTGTCAAAAGAATCTTTAGATATTTGAAAGGAATAGTTGACTTTGGACTTTGGTATCCAAAGGATGATGATATCACTTTGTGTGCATACACTGATGCTGATTAGGCTAGTGATGTGGATGACATAAAAATTACTAGTGGTGATGCTTTCTTCTAGGGAAGAAGCTAGTATCCTGGTTAAGTAAAAAGAAAAACTCAATTTCTCTATTTATTGTTGAATCAGAATATATTTCTGCTGCTAATAATTGTACTCTAGTTATATGGATGAAATAGATGTTGAGAGATATCAAAATAATATATGAAGAGCCTATTGCCATATACTATGACAACTCAAGCACAATAAATATATCAAGGAATCTAGTGCTACACTCTAAGACTAAACATATATCAATCAAGTTTCATTTCTTGAGGGAGAAATTGAATGAGAAAGAAGTCAGATTGGAGTATGTGCCTATCGAAGAACAGATTGTAGATATATTTACTAAGCCATTACCGAATGATACTTTTGAGTATCTCACGAGAATGCTAGGGGTAATTACCCCTCCTAATAAGAACTAAATGATGCATTTACTTACATCAATCTATGAGCCTCATTGCTATATTATGATCTGGATTGATATTTTCATGTCTACTACTTAGGGGGAGTAGTCAGATGCGCAAATATGTGGTTCAGAGCATGTGTATGGAAAGGTCATGGTTACCTTTTCAATTGATTTCAAAGGGGGAGAAGAGTAATGTGAAAAATATCTTAGGGGGAGAAGAACAACATGTCAAATCTTTTCAAAAAAGAGGTGTAGAAGAAGTCAGTGTGTTGGGTTGATGGTATTTTTCACATCATGTCTTGCCATCAATGCCAAAGGGGGAAATTGTTGGGAGATTGTTGGATGTTGTGGATTTGTTTCTGATGTGTGGTTTTCATTGATGTCAACACTATTAGCATTTGGTGTATCAATTACTATATATGTCGAGGATATTGAGAAAATTATAAGGAAAAGTGCTCCAAGTTCCTAATGGAACTACGCAGGTCATAAAGGAATTTTGTTCTATATGTAAAATATTAGCTTATTTGGATTAAAGGGTTTATTGTTGAGTATGTCTAGATCATCTACTAGAAGTTTTAGAGGTCTGCGTGAGGTTTTGTGTAAGTTATGATCTGATAGTGTTTTGTTGGTCTCTAACAGTGTTCTTGAATGAAGATTGTGTGATTATGGTTATCTCAGTCATTGTGGATACTTCTTTGTTGTTTCTTGGTGTTCTCAGATGTCTTTAGTTCATTCTCTATATTTTTAGTACATCCACATTGATTCATGTACTTGTGGTTGAAGATATTCTTGTGCATGTTTGTTTTTCATGTTCCTGGCTGACATGTTGATGATAGTGTGTCGTGGATGTTTGAGGCGAAATTAATTAAAGTATTTTTGTGTTGGAGATATTAATTTTGGTCTCCACTATGTTGTGGCTGACCTTGGTGGGTTTGCATTTAAATTTAGTTGTTAATCTTGGCTGACATTGCAAATATATATTTTTTTCTTGGTCGACGAAGTTGTGATGGAATCTCATGTAGTGGATATATAAGGGAAATTAGTTCATTGATGATGATGATGATTCATGTGCTCCTATGTGCATATGTATGAATATCATTACTGAGCAGAGTGTGAAGAAGGTTGTGCAAAGTGTGAAGAAGTGTTGAGCTTAATTGGAACTGTAATCAGGCTAGAGCAGAAGTTATTTTCTTAGTTCATACCCTCGAGGTTTTTAATCCAACTTTGTTGGGCAGTGAGCCCCTTTTGTAATTGAGCGGTGAGCTCTAGGCAGTGTGCCTAAATGCATGTGCATTTCTCTTATTGTTTTTCATTATACTTTTAGCAGGGTATAATCTTGTGGACTAACATCCACTATGGTTTTTCCCCTAACAGGGTTTCCATGTAAAAAAATTCTTTGTGTTATTTGTCTCTCTGATGTGTTAATTGCTTATGTTTAATTTTTCATTCATCAGATCTGAGATTAAGGATAAGTTAAGTTAGAAAAAATTTAAATTTCTGTGACAACTTATTCACCCCCCCTCTCAGTTTTCTGCCCTTGTTTTTCCAACAGGAAGTCTGCAACTTTGGCCAACCCATTGCTCCTGATTAGTCTTGCATTTTTTTTGTAGGGTTGATCCTGACCCTTTGCTTGAATTCATCGATGTCTATATGTCTGATGCTTGTGTTAGAGACTTATTTACAATCTGTGGTGACTTTAGAGTTAAGGGGCTCCCCTTCGAACTTATACTTCATCTGGTCTTTGTCATCCTTTATGTGGGGTGCTTTGGCTATTTTATTTCCTTTATCTTTCTCAGTGGCCTCTCCCAAAGGTCCTTCACCTGATTCCATATATCCTGTGGGTAAAAGAGAGGTGAGCACATTCAAGCATGAAAACATGGAAACATTAGCCAAATCTCTGCAAAACAACGTTAGATTAGATAAGTCATCATTAAGGGACCCTAGCATTTCCTTCAGATTGTCATTAGCATGTTGCAGAGAGGATTTTAAATAATTCAGGCCCCAGGGGTTAGAATTCCCCTAGCTAATGGTTGCTTCAGAGCTGCTATAGGAGGGACGACAACCAATGTACGATGGCCTACCTGTCTTGACTTGCCTTCTAATTTGAGAAGTTTGAGGAGTCCATTAATGGTAGTGCTCTATTTTAACATGTGGGTCAAAGTCAACTTGGTGATTGGAGGGCATTTGGATCACCTTTTGGTCAATCAGAATCAAAAAGGAGCTTGGCTGTCTAGAGTCTGTCGTTTAAAATGGCTCTGGTGGGATGACATTCCAGGGGTAGAGTTTTGATGGGAGCAACTCGAGGCATCGGGTCCAACAAAAAGAGTTCAACCTTCTCATATCACTTGGTTTGTTGTTTGGAGTATCTAATGGCCAAGGTAGGTTCGAGATTTGAACACCAGAAGGATGGGGGTAGTTTTTTGTGTGGGCACAACGAGGATGGGACAGAGTCCCATTGACAACAACCCAATAAGGGAGATCCATGAAGGATGATTACTTAGCAATTTTCACCATTTCAGTCAAATGGTCATGGGCTGCGTGGAACTCGATGGTTGGAACACAGAGGCCATTGGTCGTTGAGAATTAAAAACTTGGCATGGCGGCCTATGGACCCATGAAGAGGTTGGCACTTGTTTGTTGGTTCATAAAGTCAACCGATAGAGAAGAGGGTCCGAAGGTTGGACGGATGGGATTAGACTACTGGTTAGAACAACGGGCTATGCACAATGCCTCAGGGACAGAGTCCTGTGGGCACAGACCCAAGTAGCCTGTCGAACTCCATTTATTTTTTGAATTGACCAAGTTCAAACGATGAAAGGACAAAGTCCTCCTGTGATGGCAGACCCGACAGAGAGGTTCGTTGCTTGGAAGTTATCTTTATTTTCAAGGTTATTGGTAGTAATGAGGTTTCCCAGGCCCACCAAGTGTGAGTGCTCTGGCTAAAGAATGGCGTTGGGAAGTTAAGGTTCCATGGGTGATGTTTGGGTCGATCTCGAAAGTTTCCTAAGTTTTCATCATATGGGTTTTGGGCGCCTTGCTTTCCTCTATCTAGTTTATGTATTTTTTCTCCTTTTAATTTATCATTTTACCAGAAATCAAGGAAAAGACATCAAACAGGGTGCGGGCAAAAAACTTACCTCAAGAATCCAATGAAGGAGGCACCTAAATCAACTAGAAAACATGTTGGATCGACAACGACACTCGTCGGACTCAAAGGAAGCATGGGGAGATAGCTCTGGATCATTCTGACCTCTTTCTACTCAACTGACAAAGTGATAATGACAACTCGAATTTTCCTATTTATAGAAGTTAAGGCATTAAATGTTGGAAATGAATTCTTGTACGACAAACATCAGGTTGGTGGGTTGTAAATTCAAAAATTGTCGTGGGAGCAATGAGATCTGATAGGTAGGTAGCCATTAGCGGATGGACTTTCAATGTTTCAGTAATGGGCAGATGACAATGGGAACTCTAGGTTTCAGCGAGCGGAAAGTTGTCAGGTAATAGCCATTGGAATGTCAGTGATAACAGATGGTGAAATAAGCTCCAAAAATCAATGGGTGGGAAGCTGCTAGAGGAAGGCCATTGGGAGCAATGAAGAGGTGAAAAAAGTCCATGAGGGGCGACCCAGCAGGGCAGGCCCGATGGACTCCATGGATTCTATCCTTAAAAAAGTAAGGCAAACAACAAATGAGGACCCACCAAGACTAAGGACTTAGGAAAATTTGAGGAGGTGAAGATATGGTCAACTCAAGATGGATTCTTTGGGGCCCACTAACCATTTTGAATACTAAAATTGGGGGAACATAAAACAAGATGGTAGTAAAATGACCCACCAAGGTGAAGGAAAGAGAGGGTCCCCGTTCTAAATGAGGCATGTGTGCTTAGGGCACAAGAAATGGTGACTCCGCTGGGGAATGCTCCTGAGCATTCTAAGGATAAATACTCATTCAGAACCTAGAGTCTCTAGCTTCACAGACCAAGGGTTGACGTCCAAAAAGTGAACTAGGAAAATAGGATCCTCAGCTTAATCAACCCACGTAGCATCTTAGGAGTGTGTGTTTAGTGGATTCATTCCCTTTCCATGGAAACTGTGCCAAGTGGTAGTTAATCTAACCGACAAGCTACATAAATCGTCCAACCCCAAAAGTAACTTGAACATTACCCTACTACTAGTCAAACGTCCATAGCCCCAACAGAGTTGTTGTGACCTCATAGATATTTCTCTACTACCAGTCGGGCATCCATAGCCTCAATAGAGTTATCTGCACACCCATACGGTTGTGTGATTTCATAATTTCTTCTCCTTTCTTTCTTTTGATACTTATTTTAATACTTTCTTCTTTTTCTCAACCATGTAAGCATTGAAACCTACTATGGGTTTGGGAACCACAGTGGTCACTGGAGGGGACTAAATATTTTTCACTCACTAAGTCATCATAATAGCTACTATACAGCCCTTTGGAAACCATTAATATGTGTTTCGTGTAGAATCTGAGATGAATGTAAAAGGATTCAACTAAGGGTCAAGTTCTAGGGAAGAGTTCAAATGAGGAAGTCATCCCATGGTAGCTATTAGAGACCAAAAGTTGAGAGTGAACATTTAGCCAGAGAAAACTAAGAGTGAGAAACAAAGGGAGCCATTCATTAAACGAGCATGACCACTACAATAGAAATGAAGAACACCCTCATCAAAGAAAAATAGTTGGGAAATGAGCAAAAACATGGAGTGAAGCAAAGCAATGAAACAATAGCAAACCAAAAGCACCCTACTCTAACCTATATACAAGTATTTACAAAGGGGGGGCTCAAAAGAGCTCAGGCTTGGAAGTAATGCTTTAGGTGTTTCCCATTGACAGGCAATGAGATATCTTCATCGGCTAAGGTCCTTAAGTGAAAGGCATTGTCTCCAAGGATTTTGGAAATCTAAAAGGGGCCAAGCCAAAGCTTGTTGAATTTGTTATGTCCCCTTTTCTTCTCATGGGCCTTGTCCCAGCATAGGACTAGATCTACAATTTGGAAGGCCTTGATTTTGGCTCAGCGGTCAAACCATTTTTTGACTACACCCTGATGTTTGGAAAAAAATTATATTGCATGATCACACACTTCTTCTAAATGTAACAGCTTAGCTAAATGAGTTTCTCTATGATCCCCTTCTTCATAAAATTCATTGATGAACTAGAGGGTAGGTATTTTCAAGTGGATTTCCAAAATAGGCTCTAAGCCATAGACGATGGGGAACAGGGAATCACCAAGGGCAGCCTTGTGGCATATTTTATCTTCCCAAAGGGACAAACAGAGTTGGGTGTGCCAGTCCTTGGGATTCTTGTCAAGTAGTTTTTTAATCACAATAATCAAGTTCTTGTTTGTGGATTTTTCTAGGTCATTTCCTTGGGTGTAATAGTTAGACGAGAACTTGAGAGAAATTCCATAGTAAAAGGCCCAACTAGAAAATTTAAGCTAGTAAAATGTAGGGCCATTGTCACACACTAATGCATAGGGGAAACCGAAACAATTCAAGATGAAACTTTCAAGAAAATATATAACTACCTCTGTTGTGCATTGCCTACATGCAATGGCTTCTGTCCATCTAGTACAATAATAAGAAGTAGTTAGAATCTACCTGTGTCTTGTAGACGATGGTGGGCTTACCAAACCAATGAAGTCAAGACCCCATTATGCAAAAGGTCTCACCTCCAAAACTGGTTGCAATGGGACAACAACGTTCTTCTCTCTAGTTGAACTGGTCTGGCATATGTGGCACATACAAACATGGTTGTGAGCATCCTTGAAGACTTTTGGCCAATATCAACCTACGCATAGGATCTGATGAGAATTTGAAAGGATAGATCCATGACTGGTGCCATACTTGTCATGAAACTCCTTCAAGACCCGGTCTGCTTCTTCTTTTCCAAGGCATCTTAGATAGACACCTTCGTGATTCCTCTTGTATAGTATGGATCCCTGCAACATGTAGCTATTTCTTTTTAGCCTAAGCACATGCTTTGGAACTCCTTGCAAGTGAGGTGGGCACTTGTGGTTCAACAAATAGTAGACTATGTCATTGTACCACTCCCCTGGGGAAACATATTCAAGCTCGTACTGTTGCACTATAAGTTCAGGTCTTGCTTTAGCTATTGTTTCAACTATTGTTCAGGTAAGTGCCTATCCTCTAACCAACTTCATTAGCTGAATTTCCATGGCATACTCTTGTAGCAAAGTAACCCACTTTTCTCTTCTCTTGCCCAACTCATTTTGCATGAGAAATGTCTTCACCGCTGGGTCAAGAACAATGGAAAACACCTTATTATATAAGATGAAATGCCAAAACTTCTTCACTCCTCTGACAAGAGCATATGCCTACTTTTCCACATTGTGATATCACAACCCAACATCCTTCAAGGGAGCACTCATGAAGGTGATAGGGTGTTGATTTATTTCATTGTCTTTCTGAGTCAGGATGCTAGCACACGAGTGATATGAAGCAAAGGAGTAAATGTAGAATGACTTCAGATAGTCCAGGCTGACTAGCACTGGTGCCTCAACAATTGCCTTCTTAATTTCTTAGAAGGTTTGCTTTGCTTCTAGGGTCCACTCAATATTAGCATCTTGTTTCAACATGACATTAAGTTGCTTGATGATTTTAGCAAAGCCTATGATGAACTTCCTCATGAAGTTGATCTTTCCAAAGAAAGATTTCAATTCTTTCTTACTGCCTGGCAGTGGGATTTTTAGCAAAGATTGAATGCACTTGAGGTCAATAGAGATGCCTCATTCCAAGATAACATGCCCAAGCAATTTCCCTTTAGTGACTCCGAAGATGCACTTCTTCAAGTTAAGGGAAACTCCAAATTCCAAGCACCTCTGGAAGACTTTACAAAAATTGGAGACATGATCACTCCATTTCTTAGAGAACATAGTTAAATCATCCATGTAGATGATTATGCACTTTCCAATTAGATCTTTAAAGCCTATGTCCATGGCACGCTGGAAAGTGGCGTCGACATTGATGAGCCTGAATGGCATTCTTCTGTAAGCAAAGTTTCCCCACTTGGTGGTGAACGTTGTTTTATGTCGATCTTCGTACTACACCATCACTTGATTGCACCTAGAGTATCCATCAAGGAAGGAAATCATCTATGATCCATTGAGAATTTGCAATACCTCTTCCAGTGAAGGCACTAGATAGTTTTCCTTCTCTGAAGCTCAGTTCAAATTGCAAAAGTCCACACACAATCCGATTTCTCTATTCTTTTTCCTAACCGGGACCAAGTTGGACACCCATGTGGAGTGCCTAATTGGAAAGATTATTCTGGCTGAAAGAAATTTTTGCACTTCCTTGTAAATGATGGGTTCCAACAATGCATTGATGGGATGTTGTCTTTGCTAAAATGGTCGCACATCGGGCTTGAGAGGGATAGTATGTGTGATAATAGAGGTATCATAGGTTTTCAAATATTCATAGCTCCATGCTACCACAATGTGATAATTTTGCAAGTCGTCAATAATTCCTTTCTTTTCTTCTATAGTGCATACCTTTCCAATAAAAACATTTTTTATTTCCTTGGTTGTTCTGAGGTTGTGGGTGTCGCACTGGTTGCTTATGGCATCCTTCTTTGTTTGTTGGTCTTGATCCCTTATTTGATCTAGATCAAATATGCACTCAAGTTGAACCATACCTCTGAGGATAGTATTTGTTTTGAGGCTGAACACCCCTTCTATATCTAATCTAGCTTCTTCTGGATCAGTTTCATCAATTATTTATGTCACAAACATGTCAGAACTAATGATGAATTCTAGGAAATGTTTATCATCATTGAACACCTAGAAGTGAGTGACATTATTTGGGATAGATGGAGTAGAGGTCAACTCCACAGTAAATTTCTTGAGGCCAAAAAGGAATAGGGTTTGTAAAGTGTTGGCTGCTTGAGCCAAAGCATTAGTAGTATGGTTCTGAGAACATGGGATCAACTATATATTAAATGTGTCTAGACTTTCTAAAAGATTCCAGAATCTATTCCTATAGTTTGTTAACCTTTTGTCATGGCATGAGTACAATTTCCTGACTTGTTTGACCACTAGTTCCAAATCATCAAAAACTTGTAGCATTTTGACATTCTTTCTCAGAGCCATTAAGAAACCATGGAATAAAGCCTTATATTCCACTACATTATTGGTACAATAAAATTGGAGTCTATGGGTAGTGAAATAGGCCTTACTTGTGGGGTTGATGAGCTCAAACTCGGCGTCGGCTCCCTACTTTTACTTGGATCTATCGAAGCACATCTAAAATTATGAAGGTTCTTTGATGGTAGGGCCAATGATGTGTTCATTACCTTTAGGCTACGAGTTGGCATCTACAACCTCCAGAGTAGGTACTGATTCAGTATGATTGAGGGCATGCTTCCTTGTTAGCGTCTTTATCCAAGGAGCAATTAATCCTTTGACATGTTCCATACTATCTGGCACAAACAACACTCAAACTCAGAGTGGGTAGCATTGTGTACCCTGCACCAATTATGTAGTAGGAGGCCTTGGAAATCCATTCTTTCCCCTAGGCTAAGTTGATCTTGTACGCATTTCTCCATGAACTCTTGGAATCCATCTAGAAAACCTAAATTGCCATCTTGATAAGGCTCTTCATCTTCTAACACCACTAACATTTTTTTTCTTTGAGGCACATGGGCTAAATCGATCAAAGGGCTACATTGCACCAGGAAGACTTTTGCAAGCAATTCTTCTTCTTGAGGGTACGCTTCTTCCTAATAAACAAAGGGGCAATAATTCCCCAACTCTGTTTCAACAAACAATACCTAATTGGTGGTGTTGTTGTATTCCATGATCATGAATTTCATGTGTAGCTCTTGATCTATACAGACTTGATTTGGAATCCCCTTCCATAGCAACCACATGTGAGAGTGATCTGTTGCAACATATCCATTCAACATTTCAGTGAAGTCTCACCCAAGTATAATTTCATAGGTGTTAGGGATGTCTACCACCTGAATGTCAATGACTCATTGTACCCTTGGATCTACAGTGATCTGCATTGGGATCTAATTCATTTCTCCCACTATATTCACCTTTTTCTTGTTCAATTAAGTCACTTTTCTCCTTGATGGTGTGGGGGTGATCCCAAGAGCTTTACACATTTCCAGGGGAATGACGTTGGCTAACGCACCCGAATCAAGCAAGCAATTGTGGAAATTATTTCCAAATATCCAGATGGTGGTGAGGAAGGGTGGTGTTTCTAATTTTCCTTGGAAGAGGCCCATAGGTGTGTCCACTTGAGCTAATTGGTCTTTGTTTTTATCGCTAGCCTTATCCTTAGCCTCCCAAGAAGGCTGATCCTTGGGGCTTTGCCTATTATTTTGATCTGATTCCTTTGCAGTTTGTTTACTCATTGGTTGATTTTGAGTTGGATCTACCTTCTTGCTATGAATTTGCTGAGTGACAGGTTCACTTGGAGGGTCTTCAAAAGAGACTCTCTTGGCTGGTATTTCCTATGTTTTCGTAGAGGAGGGTGTTCCATTAATCACCCTAAAGAAGGCATGCCTAATTGCAAGAACCTTAAGTAACTCAAAGGCGGACAAGCTGATTTTGACCTTTTTGAACTCCTCAACATCATATTCGCCCATTTGTTTAATTTTAGTTTCGAAGGCTTTGCCTATGGTAGAGTTAGCAAGTTGGGCTTGTGTCTGGCTTGACTGATTTTAGGGTTGACCTTGAGGCTAGTTTTTTGGCTAGCTTTGAGGTTGATTTTGTGGTCTATCCTTGTTGAGGTATTGAGTAGGCACGTGAGGCAGACCCAAATTATTACTAGCATTGGGGTTAGGCGGGGTGCTGAAGTAATTGGGTGGAGTGGAAGTCATGAAAGGTCCTCTTGCCTTTATATTTCTAAGGTAGTAGGGATTCACCCTCTGATGGAACATATGAACATCTACATATAGTTCCTCCTCATCCATTGGACCATTGTCTATTGAATCGAAATCCTGAGACAAAGTTTCTTCACTACTTACCTCTTGGATTTTGTTCTCTTTTGGTGGAGCATCCTCACATTCCAGGATGTTCTTCTCACTTTGTGGGAATGGCTCTAGATTGACCACAAGACAGGAGGAATCATAGGGCTCGGATGGGACTAGGTCATGGCATCCAACATTGTCCATGAAATTTTGAACTTTGACTTGGAAGATTTCTACAGCTGTGAGCAACTTGGGGTAGTCCAATTCAGAGTGCCTACTAGTCTTGTGAATCTGACACCATCCAGAGAGAGCTACTTCAGCAAGGTACATGCCACTAGTTGTCTTTTCAAAATTTGTAGGCTAGTCAAGTGGAGTAGGAACACCCCCGTTGCTGGGTCTAGTATTCCACATCTTATTTTGTCTTTGGGAAAACCTCCTTTCAAAATTTTGATTAGAATTTTGTCCTCTTTCATAGCTCTGTCCTAAACAAGGACCTGCATCACGGTCATCCCTACTTTCTTTGTTGAGGTTGGCTTGAAAGCTCCACTAGGAAGCTTGCAGCTGATTTTTTTGATTCCTTAAGTGTGTTATCTTTGTGGACATTTTCTTAATCATTTGAGTCAACTCATCAAGCTAATCTTTCTCAATGTTACTTGGTTGTGACACTTGATTTTGAAGTAAAATGGGCAGGGCAACCAGCTAATTTTGTTCTGTTGGGTGAAATTCTGGCCCTTACAGGTATAACAGTGTTTAAGGCTATTGAGAGTATGCCTACTATTGTTGGGGAGCTGGGGTGTAGGTCTTCTATTGTTGGGGCTGCACATATGGAGGCACAAGAGGTACCTAGTTCATCAACTATCTTGGATGCGGAACTATGGGCAGCTAAGGCACCTAGTTCATAAGAGGTGTCTGATGAGCGAACACTTGGTTGAGCCTTTAAACCTACATCAAATGAGCCACTGGACCCAAGGAGGGTAGCAAACCAAAAATATTTTCCCCCAAGTCTATACTAGCAATAACTACCTCCACATAGGTATCTACCAATCTGGTTAGAGGTGGTTGCAATCTCTATACCAATGCAGTTGTGAAGTTATTCAATGCTGTGTAGTATATCAGCAAGGCAGTAGCATCATTGAGCACATACGGGACTTGCAACCTAATATAAGCTCAGTGAAATTGATCATTGAAAGAGTTGATCAACTCATTGACTTCCCTATGAACTAATGTGAATTGTCGATATATCTCTGAAGGGTTGATCAAGATCTTGTACTTCTACAAGAAGGTGTTCATCATCAAATCCCAAGATGTAATGGATCCTGCTAGAAAGTTAATATACTAGTAGAAGGCCTCTTCCCACAATGAGTAAGGGAAGAGCCTACATGCCACATCTTCCTGATTGATTTGCATGTCCTTCAACATTGTTTTGAAGATTTTTATGTGCTCCTCAGCTATCCTCTATGGATCCCGAGGATTGAACTTTGTACAAAATATCTTTGGATTCTTAGGCATGTCATGGTAGGTGTTGAAGTTCAACAGAGAAAGGTTATTCCGAAGCCAAGCCATGAGGGGAGGTGGAGGTGGTATTTTCTATGGAATAGTGACTTGGGATTGCATAAGGGCAGTGGAAGTTGGGACTGCACCTTGTACTTGGAGGGTAGGGGAGGGGGTAGCACCCCAGCTGTGGGAAGCAAGAGGTGGAAATGTTGTGTGGTATGGCTGAGCAGAATGGATGAAGGTGAGGGAAGTCTACTGAGTATGAGGTGAATGGAAGGAGAAAGGAGGTGAAGGAAAAGGTGAAGTGGGTGGAATGGAGGAGGAAGAAGAGGTTGTGTCCCCTCCTTTAGTTCTTCTAGGCCTTGTGGGAGGCTGTAATTCCTAAAATTCCCCTTTGTTTGGAGTAGACCTTAAAATTCTCCAGGACCTTTTAGGGGAGAGTGAATCACCTTGATCCAGCTTAGCTCAAATTCCCTCCTTCTAGCGCTAGTTTTGTCGATGGGTGTTTTAGCACTTTCTCAACAAAAGAAGTGTGTAGGTGCACTACCTCTCTTGAAAGGAAATCTCCAACAACAAGTTGCTGAAAATCACCCCAAGGTCTCTCGGGTGTTAGTTCATGACATACATAGAATATCTCAGTTATTTCAAATGTGATTTTTCTAGTAATCACAAGGAAGACTTATGGAGTTTGGCTGGAGATGAGGTGAGTCTTAAAATAGAGTTCCTGAGATGGGAAGTTAATGTGCAATTTTTTGTAGGTTCAAACAGTAGTCTTAAACTCCTATTTTATCTTAAGATTTGACTTTACAATGTGCAATGAACCTTAGCATAGGTTAATTCCAAAAACAAATGAAAAAAGGGAAGGGAAGAGAAGAAATTCCTAGATATGAAACTAGCTATGAACAGTGATCATGGAGGGCTATACTGTGGACAACTTCCTTAAAATAGAGTTTCACTTAACCAAATTAACTCACAGTATTATGAAACTTGTGCAAGCTTCTAAGGACTGCAAATATTCAACCATTCATTCACCATAAAGATGCATGAATAAAATATAGAAGTTTGGAGCAGATTTTTAGTTTATGCCTAGACTAACTTTATACAACTATCTACCATCAGTAAACAACAAAAAGTATGGACAAGAAAGGCATCAACATAGCAGAATATAAACAACCATTCAACTAAATCAACTAATCTATCAAAGTAATCTATAACATGAAGAACAACAAAAGTAAATTTATCTAAATCAACTATGGGAGATGAACCATGTAACATGCAATAGAAACTCAAGAGTCCACCAAAATCCAATGAACTTCTATTAAAATTTTCACAGCATGCCTTCACAACTCAACTCTCTCTTGAAAAATGAGAGGAGACCCCCTATTTATAGTGTTCAAAAAGAAAAATGAATGGCCAAGATTTATTTGCATTGTGTGACCAAGATTCACTACAAACTATGGTTTCACCTACCCCCAAATATATTACAATTTAAAATTACATTCTTGCCATTTTCCCTATTTTTTCCTCTTGTGGCAGCACTATAACACTTTTTTCTTTTGTTGATTGTTTTTGTTGTTGCTATTATGTGAGAAGCTTTTCATCAATGACTGGGTTTCCTTCCTACTTCTTCAAAGTGGCATACTCCATAAACTTGTTGATTAATGCTTGGAGCTTATCAATCTCCATTATGTTAGATTGGAGCACCTAGTAGTTCCATTGCTTGGATTGGCCTGTGAGAGTGTCCCAATCTCCATCATACTTAGCAGTGTTGTCCTTGACTTGTTTAGATTGGGAAAAATCCCAAGCAACAAAACTCATAAAATCTATGGTAAGTTTTCCTGATATTCCATCTTCCACCTTCTTATGGAAATAGGGCTTTATCTTTTCTAGATCAATCTTGATGGCGAGCATGTTATAACCTATCATTAATTTCAAATACTGAACACGATCAGCCCTAACATCCTTTTCCCAATCGATGTTAGGTTCCACCTTACAGAGCACCTGCTCTAGTATCTCCTTTCTATGGTTGAAGTCCAGCTTCCACATATCCACCAGCCAATGGTCATCTTTCGTCAATGCAAGATCCTTTTCCCATGTTTTCTGAGACAGCCTAAGGATGGCTTGAATTTTAGGATAGGTGGAGTCATATATCTTTGGGAAGTCAATGTAGAACTTCCTCATGACCTCAAGGTATCTTTTTACTTCCAAGAACTTATTTGTTGTCCTAACAGGATGATTGATGCCCATGTTTCCAGCATACTAGACTTGTTGGAACCAATCCTCTGTAGTCTTAGTCTAGTTCTTTCTTTTCTTGAGCTTTCTGATATGGTCCTTAGACAATAATTGTGGTGGAACTGAGGATGTGGTGGGGAGCTCCTCTACTAATGACCATTAATGAATATAGCCAGTCAAATCAAACAACTGTACCTTTAGCTCTTCCTTAGAGATCTTGTCCTTTTGCATCAAATGTACCATTGTGGCAATAGACTCCTGGAGATGATCAATCTTCTGCTCTCTGGTGGATATCCCTAGGTTGATGGTGGAGACATTGTAACTTATTCCTTCTCCCACCACCAGTGTGGCTACTTGCATGGTTCTAGATCCAGAGGCATCCATTGTCTGCTTGATTCTAACATTGGGCTTCTTTTCTTTCTTGGTGTTGATCTGAGCTCGGGCCAAGATGGCCTCCAATCTTGCTCTTGGATGCTTTGGGGTAGGAGCTTTCTTCTCTAGTTATTTCTCGAGCCACTTAGGCATTTGAGATTCTCCCCTCACTAATTCATGATCACCTTCCTCTTCTTTGATTTCAATCTTTTTTTCACTTGGAGCTTCCTGCTCCATCCTTGTGTCTTCTTCCTCTTTGTCAGAGTCTAGATGAATACTTAATATTTGATTGGGGCCTTGGAGGGCATGTGTTCCTTGGGGCTGTCCTCCCCTTTAGTATCCTTTTCTTCTTTTTCTTCTTCATGCCCATGTTCCTTGGGCTGCTATGTCTCTGGACTCTTGTTAGCTTTAAACTCTTCTTGGGGTTTATCTTCTTCTTTCTTTTCCTCTTCCTCATGTTGAGGTGGCACATCCTCTTGTTCTTTCTTTTCTTGCTCTTCTTTCCCTCCTAAGAGAGGCATTTCTCCATCATGCTTGAGGTCTTTATCATGCTCCCTAGTTGGAGGTTCAATGTCCTCCATCTTATCACTTGATTCCTTCTCTTCCTCACAAGGAGGATTTTACACCTCCTCTCTGACATCCTTCAACTGCCAAGCTAACTCTTCCTCGAGATCTGCATTAAAGGTCTCCATGATATATTTGGTGCCAACATCTTCTTCATCACTCTTAGAGGATTCTATTTCATGCACCACTTCATCAATTGGTAAGCACCGAAACTTTGGATGTTCATGGTAATCATCCACTTCTTCCTCAATCCCTTTTGTGGCTTCCTTCTCTCATCGCTCCAACTCCTCAGATATTTCCATTGTGGCTTTCATCTTGGGTGGTTCAGTTGGAGGAGTGGAGGTGGGGATACTAGAAAGAATCTATGCCAAGGTAGCCTGAATAGTCAGGTTCATCAATACTTTAGAAATCTCTATAGGAACCTTTTTGCATATGCCAAGAGAATGCCTCTAGAAGTGAGAGTGTGGGCATTGGTATTATTTTTGGTACTAATGAGAGAGATGTGGTCGAAGACATGTAAGTGGAATATAGTGGAGAGGTGGTGACAGAGGAAGAATTTATGGTCACAACCTACACGGTGGGTGGAGAAGAGGCAAGGTGGACCGAGATGTCCACTGCAGGTGGGAAAGTAGCAACCATAGCCTGAGAAGCAAGCGAAGGGGCAGTAGTAGTGGAGGAAGCTAGTGGAGATTTGGGTTACTCAGCTCCTATCTCTTCTCCCTCATGGAGCGGATCCTCTTGAATGATAGGCATCTTTGTAACATTGTCTAATCTTTTATGTTTCTTGGAAGGTTCACCTTCTGAGGCCTTTCTCGCATATACCTTGGGGTTAGGTTGTTGCTCTGCAACCTCCTTTCTTTTCCTTGACCTGGTGGTCAGAGGAGATGTTGAAGTCTCAACCAATGGGGCTGCGGCTACCCCACTATCTATTTCACTTGGCTTGTTCTCGAGCTCTTCATACTTCAAAGTGACCCCTTGTTGCTTTAATTGGGAAATTCACCCATCAATCCATTCTTTTGTCCTAGCCTCAATAGGCCTGGTTAAGATATTGATTTTGTCGACCTCTTGCTCATCCCAATCAATTAGTGGCAGCAGGAGATTGGCAACTGCATTGTTTCGGGGATCTATTGTTGTTCTTTCATCTTCTTCCACCTGGTTTGGTACGGGGAACAGATTGACCTTCTTTACAAAATATGTTGTCATCCACATATAGTGCCTCATTCGCACTTCATTTTCATCTCTACAATTTTCCCAAAAATCTTCAACATGATGTCTATGAGAGTAGTCAACTGTGACCATCTTCTTCAATTTTCCATAGGGGTCCATTTGCGGCCTGGAAGTATGAAACCTTAGATGATATTCCATGAGCTCCTTGCCTGAATTATCTACACATTGGGATGTGTGGAGTTCATATTTCCCTTAGCCAAAGGAGAGGGGATAAGGAATCCCTACCTTATGCTTGCCACTCAGGAGGGCGTGTGCCTGCTACAGCTACTAAGAGAGCTCTAGCAATATTATCCAGTCATTAGGGTACTAGGGCAGCTTGTATGGTTTTTCTAAGAAGCCTTCATTACAAATGTTTGTGAAATTTGGAAATTGTATAAACAAGAAGGAAAATAATCACACAAAATCATTGGCACTATGGGAGACTCTTCTCTCAAAGTCACCCCTGGGCAATCTGATAATGTGACCTATGAAAGAGTCATTGACCCTACAATATTCCTTTTTGAAGTTTTTGAACTACAATTGAGGGTACATGTCATAAACTTTCAGCTCCCTACCTAGTTCCTCATATGAAGCTCTAAACAAGCCTTTGTATTGTGTCCTCTTGGTAAATGAATATACTAAGTAATATGTCATGTGAAATTGAGAGGTCTTCCTTACAACCACAAACTGCTCGTGGAAGCAATCACTAATTATCCTTGCCAAGTAGAATTTGGCCTCTCCATGGAGAATTTGTTCAACAAAGTACAACATCCACTCTTGGAAGTAGGCAGTGGTAGGAAGGCCCATTACTCTTCTCAACAATGTTACCAAATCATGGTAATCTTCATAAAAGTCGCTTTGGAATAACTCTTGGGGAACCATGGTAGCACTGCTCCTCTTCTCTTTCAACCAGTGTTGATTTATAAGGCTTTTGTACTTGAGAGGGTCTTCGTCCCACATCACCTTGCCATCATCCATGGTTGGCACTTCCATCTCCCTGAAGGTATGGATATGAAAGGTCTTTGTTATTACCTTGGGGGACATGTTAGCAAAAACATTTCTATCTCGGTCTACTATGGTTCTGGTCTCTGGCTGGTATGCCTCTCTGCAGGCCATAACAAGCTTAGGGGCAACAAGAGTGGGAGGGAAGCTTGCAACTTTGGCCAACCCATTGCTCCTGATTAGTCTTTCATTTTCTATTGTAGGGTTGATCCTAACCCTTTGCTTGAATTTTTTAATGTCTATATGTCTGATGTTTGTGTCAGAGACTTCTTTCCAATATGTGGTGACTTTACAGTTAAGGGGCTCCCCTTGGAACTTATACTTCATCTAGTCTTTGTCATCCTTTATGTGGGGTGCTTTGGCTGTTTTCTTTCCTTTATCTTTCTCCACAACCTCTCCCAAAGGTCCTACACTTGATTCCATATATCCTGTGGGCAAAAGAGAGGTGAGCACATTCAAGCATGAAAACATGGAAATGTTAGTCAAATCTCTACAAAATAGTATTAGATCAGATAAGTCATCATTAAGGGACTCGAAAATTTCCTTCAGATTGTCATTAGCATGTTGCAGAGAGGAGTTTGAATAATTCAGGTCCCAGGGGTCAGAATTCCCCTAGCTAATGGCTATTTCAAAGTTGTTGCAGGAGGGACAACAACCAGGGCACGAGGATCTGCCTGTCCTGACCTGCCTTCTAATTTGAGTAGCTTGAGGAGTCCATTAATGGTAGTGCTTTATTTTAACATGTGGGTCAAAGTCAACTTGGTGATTGGAGGGAATTTGGATCACCTTTTGGTCAATTGGAATCAGAAAGGAGCTTGGTTGTCTAGAGTCTACCATTCAAAATGGCTCTGGTGAGATGGTATTTTGGGGGAGAAGTTTTGATGAGCGAGACCCACAGCTCTGGAGGGTGGTCGATATCACACTTTGGTGTTTGGCCATTTCAGGCCAGAGGGGGTAGAAAGTCATTAGGTAATTGTCGTTAGGGACAGTGAAAGTTGGGCAGAGTTCCGACGAGAGCAACCTAAGGCATTGGGTCCGGCAAAGAGTTCAGCCTTCTCATATCACTTCATTTGTTGTTTGGAGAATCTGGCGGCCAAGGTAGGTTCAGGCTTCGAACACTAAAATGATGGGGGAAATTTTCTATGTGGGCATGATGAGGATGAGATAGAGTCTCGTTGATAGCAACCCAATAAGGGAGATCCATGGAGGATGATTACTTAGTAATTTTCACCATTTCAGTTAAACAGTAATGGGGTGCATAGAAACCAGTGGTTGGAACACCAAAGGCTAGGGGTCATTGAGGATGGAAGACTTGGCACAACGTCCCACAAATGGACATCTATGAGGCAAGACCCACGAAGAGGTTAGCACTTGTTCATTGGTTCATAAAGTCAACCGGTAGAGGAGTCAGGGTCTAAAGGCCGGAAGGTTGGGATTAGATTTCCTCTTAGAACAACAAACTATGCGCGGTACCCCAAGGACTGAGTCCTGTGGGCATGGACCCGAGCAACTTGTCGAACTCTGCTTAGTTTGTGAATTGACCAAGTTCAAACAAAGAAAGGATGAAGTCCTCCCACAAAGAGGTTTGCCGCTTGGAAGTTATCTTTATTTTCAAGGTTATCAGTGACAATGAGGAGTCTCAAGCCTACTGAGCATGAACACTCTAGCTGAAGAATGACGCCAGGAAGTTAAGATTCTGTGAGTGATGTTTGGGTCAATCTTGAAAGTTTCCCGAGTTTTCATCATATGGGTTTTGGGCACCTTGCTTTCCTCTATCTAGTTTATGTGTTTTTTCTCCTTTTAATTTATCATTTTACTAGAAATCAAGGAAAAGACACAAAATAGGGCATGAGTGGAAAAATTACCTCAAGAATTTGATGAAGGAGGCTCTTGAATCAACTAGCAAACATGTTGGATCGGCGGAAACACTCGTCGAGCTTGGAGGCAGCACAGGGAGATAACTCTGGATCATTCTGACCTCTTTCTGCTCAATTGACAAAGTGATAATGACAACTCAAATTTTCCTATTTATAGAAATTAAGACATTAAATGCTAGCAATGAATGCTTGTATGGAAGACATCAGGTTGGTGGGTTGCAAATTCAAAAATGGCCATAGGATCACTAGGATCCAACAGGTAGGTGGTCATCGGTAGATGGACATTCAATGTTTCAGCAATGGGTAGACGACAATGGGAACTCCAGGTTCTAGCGAGTGGAAAGCCATCAAGTAATAGCTATCGGAATGTAAGTGATAACGAATAGAAAAATAAGCTCTGGAACCCAATGGGCAGGAAGTCCCTAGAGGAAGGTTGTTGGGAGCGGCGAAGAGGTGACAAAATTTTGAGAGGGGCAACCTGACAGGGTGGGCCCGATGGTCTCCATGGACACCAACCTTAAAACACTAAGGCAAATAGCAAATGGTGACCCACCAAGACTAAGGACTTAGGAAGATTTGAGTAGGTGAAGATATGGTCAACTCAAGATGGATTCTTTGGAGCCCACTGACCATTTTGAACACTAAAATAGGGGGCACACAAAACAAGAAAAAAACAAAATGACCCAGCGAGGCGAAGGAAAGAGAGGGTCCTCATTCCAAACGGGGCATGTGTTTTAAGGGAACAATAGGTACCTCAATAAATGAAGGATTGTTGCTCACATTAGGATCTAGAGGGATATTGAGGTTATTTGGTGGAGTGGAGGTAGTGAATGAACTATTGACTTTCCTATTTCATAGATCATATAATGTCTTCCTTTTGTTCAACATCTAAACATCACCCCCCTCTACACTATCAGTATTTGTATCAAACAACTAAGAAAGAAAATCTTCATTACATATATCATTTGACTTAGTTGTAGCTTGTGTGGACTCTTCGGTCTCAGGTTCATTCTCTTCTGCCATAGGGAATGGAGCCCGATTAACCACCATCACATACTCATATGGGTTGTAAGGAACTATCTTGTGCCCCAATGACTCATTTGTATCCCTGACATTTTGCACTTCCAACTAAAATATGTTGGCTATAATATGAAATTCTAGATAATTAAATTTTGAATGTTGATTTGTGTTATGTATCCTACACCAACCCAGTAATGTTGCTTCAACTAAATAAAATATTCTAGATCGCTTCTCAGAATTACTTGGTGGATCAAGTGGAGTGGGAACTCCTCCATTGTTAGGCCATGTGTTCTAGGTTATATTCTACCTTTGAGAATTCTAACTTTTCCTATGATCATAATTTTGATTTTGGCCAGAACTTTAGCCTTGATCCTTATTATAGTTGATCTAAAAATTCCTCTAAGAAGACTAGTGCTGATTATTCTAATTTCTGAGGTAAGTTACCTCAGTAGAAATTTTCTTAAATTTCTCTGTCAACTCATCAATTTGATCCTTCTCAGTTGATTTTTGAGTAGGGATATAATTTTGGAGATATACAAGCTAAGCTACTACAATTTTTTTTAAATAAGTAGGTATATTGGAATTCTACTAATAGGCCAATGTATCAAAATTTTGTAAGTAGGTAGGGGACTATGAAAGGGGTCTGATTCAATGAAAGCTCAAGATGAGGTACCATCTACATGTGTGGAATTTGGTTCATCTTTGGAGTGTGGTTATCTAATTCATGGGTCAAGCCTTGTATCTAACTTGGATTTATTATTGGGCCTAATGAAAGGAGTGGACTAGTATATGTTGTCCCAAATAAACACTTGCAACAACCATCTCACTATATGCAACAACTAAGCTCTATAGGGTAGGATTCACCCTTTTTACAAAGGTTGTAGTGATATTGTCTAAGGCTTCATAATACATTAACTTAGATGTTGCATCATTCACAACATAAGGATCCTACAACCTAGTGTCTCGGTAGAATATATTATTGAAATATCTTATGGGTTCATTTTCTTGTCTCTTGAATGAGATGAATTGCTTATACAACACAGTGGGGCTAATGGGAACCTTAAAATTTTGCAAAAATGTATCCTTCATACTATCACAATCCCATATTGACCTAGATGGTAAATGAATAAACCACTAGAAATATTCTTCCCCCATAGAATATGGAAACAACCTGCAAGCCACATGTTGATGTTCAATCACTCTATCTCCAAGGGTTGTTTGAAAGATATTAATATGTTCTTTTGCAATCCTATTGGGAGAATTAGTAAAGAACTTGGAGCATAAATTCTCTAGATTATTTGTCATCTCATGGTATTCACTGAAAATTAAAGATGATGGGTTGGTAGCTAGTGAAGCCATTAGTGGAGGTGGAGTGGTAATGGCTAGGGTACAACAACTGAAATATGTGATGAAGATGAGGATGAAGTGGGGGAAGTGGATAATATAGAATCAAAAGATGGGGAAGGGGGAGGTGAGGGAAAAGTAGATATGAAAGGAGGTGTTGAAGATGAACTTTCCCATTTTCTAGCTCTCGTAGATCATGTAGGGGTTTTAATCTCCTAGAACACTCCTTTATTTGATGTATATTTTAGTTCTCTTTCTATCCTTTGTGGAGAGAATGATGCTATATGCTCTAGCTTTATTTAAGTAGTCCTTATAGTGCCAATTTTGTTGAAGAATGTTTTTGCATTGCACAACACAATTAAAACACAAGTGTTCTATCTCTCTTGAAAGGTAAATTTCTTAAAAGAAATTCAAAAAATGACCCCAAGGTTTTGGATGTTAGGTATAGACTTGCAAAAATAGCTTAGTAGTTGATGTGATTTTTTGGTAATCACAAAGGGAATTTATAGTTTACAAAGACTAGAAGCTTATGGGACTGGAATGAGGTTTCAAAATGTCTAAAAAACAGTTAAAACCCTAGCTATAACTTCAAAACAATAATACGAAAAAAAACCTTCTATCATCAAATATGGTGTTTTGGGTAGTGCTCTAATCCTAAAACTAACACAAAATTATAAATAAATAGGAAAATTTTGATGGTTTGAGAGAAATCCTAATCTTGAGAACCTAGTGACAACTATAATAGTGGTTGATGCTTCAAATAGATAAAATCCCTAAAACTTATCTCTTCTTAACCAAGTGTAACCTATAGTTCTACAGAACAAGTGCAATATTAAAAGGTAACCTTCAAATTTTTAGAGTGTAACATTCACACATAGATGCAGAAACATACACAATTAAACTTAAGTGCATTAAATCAGCCTAATCTAACCTTACAAAAGGTATGAGCAAGAGGTTCATCAAGATATGCTAACACTTTTCCATCATTAAAGTTGAACATAAACTAACAATGCTGAAATAAAGTTAGAAGATGGAATCATGCATACATTCAAGAACACAAGGAATTCACCAACACTTCAATGCCTTCTCTTGTATTTCTCTAGAATGTATTTCAATAATTCTTCTCAACCCCTTGCAAATGAGAGGAGGCTACCTTTTATAGATTTTACATTACAAATCAATAGCTAGGATTAAATCTAGTTCAAGGGCCCAAATTTAATTTCCCTTTAGGGTTAGGGTATAATAAATGCATTTACAATTAATCCCGATATATAATAGTATCACATTTGAACCTAGGAAAATGTAAAATATCCCTACATATTTTATATTAAGAAATATTCTACAAAATCCCCCAAAATTGGGTGTACACACTTTGATGTGACTAATTTTGTCTTGGGGCTAAAAATTACAAATATTTATCTTCTATTATAATATTTCCAATTTCTTCTTTTTTATAGCATATTTAACAAAATTAATTAGGGCTACAAAAAGTTGTTGATAGGAAGGAAGTTGAGCTCTACTAATCTTGAATGTTATTAGCTTGTACTCCTCCATTAACTCCTTGTGCAGGTTCATACATGCTTGTCTTTGCTAGATCAATTGTTAAGACTTTGTAAATTCTCTTACAACAAAATGTAAAAAGGTCTCCATCCAAACTATGAGAAATTCCTTTTCATATCTTTGCTTCAAAGCCTGCTTGATAGCCCCAACATCCAACTTTTCTATAGAAATTGATGCCCCAACCAAAATTCCCAGGACAAATCACAATCCAATAGTAAATTATTAATTATTTTAGCAATTATTTGCATCTTTGGCAACACCTTAGCAAGAATCTCTTTGTAGAATTTGATAGCATACGCCCATACCTCAGGCTCCTTCAACCCATCCCTGGTTAAAATAAGTTCTTTCTCCAAAACTTATGTAGAAAAAGTTCTAATGACTTGCAACTTAGGACAAGCGAGGTCATGGTATCTTAGGAAAGTAGAATATTCCTCAATTTCCTTATCAACTTTCATCTTCAAAAGCAAACAATGATTATGCATTTCCACACCAGATCAACAACTTTGTCCCCTATAATAGAAACATGATCAATCCAATTAGAAGTGGTCTTCATCGAATTCCTCATTCTCTCTAACTTTCTAACCTCTTCCTTTGACAAGATTGCAAGAGTAGGAGTCTCTGCAATAATCTCCTCACTAGAAGTAACTAATTGTTGAGTGAAGGAAATCAATTTTTCCACTTGTGGCTTTAACTCCTTCTTGGTGGCCTAGTCTTTATCCATTTTATTTAGAATGTTTATCATCGACCCTTGGAATTCATCGATCTTGCCAGTTGGACCAATGTTGATGGAAGTCACCTAGTATTTTGAAGGTAGTATGGTTGGAGCATGCTTATCTACTTTCGAGGTAGCAATGTGAACCATGTGAGACCACAAACCATCCTTGGTGATGTGCAATTGGACCTTTGCTTTCTTCCTTTCTTTGGGTTGTTGGTTCAAACATGCAATAATAGCTTCAAAGTGATCCCTAGATCACACACCACTAGAGCCTTGTCTTTAAATTGACATTCTAACCAAGAGGAGCTGATGTTTTCTCTACCAAAGATGTGTCAAGAACCTAGCATTCTTATAGCCCTTCTCATTTTTCTTGTTGCATTTTTTTTAACTCAAAATATCTTTGACTATTCTCTCTCCCTCGATATGCTCTTCTCTTATTACTTTCTTAAATTGAGTGGAATCAATATTTGCTTCCTTTTCCTTCTCTTTCCTTTTCTCTTCTTTTTTCTCTTCTTGATGTTGTCGCTCCTCATGAACTTCTCTTTTTCTCATTTTGGAGTCCTCTCCTCATTGTTGGTATCAAAAGCATCCTCATCAAGTTCAACAATCTTGATGCCCTCGTCTAGATCTTCTATGTGATCCTTAGGCTCAAATCTAATAGAGTCATCATAAATATCAATGACCTCAACCTTCTCCTTTTCTTTTTGTTGCATATCCTCCCAAATTTTCTCTACATTCTCTTTTTTTGGTAGTTTCAGGGTAGGAGGAGGAGTAGGAAGGGTAGTGAAAATATAGGTCATAATAAGCCTATTATCTTGGGACAATAGAGCCTCATAAAATCCCTTGGGCCTGTTCTTCAAATACACTATGAAGGTTTTTGGTAGAGTAGTAGCAAAAGATGGGATGGAAGGGAGAGTAAGCGGTAGTGTGGAGAAGGTAGGTTGAGGAGATGGAAGCAAGGAAAAATAAGGGGATGATTAAGTAGAGGAAGAAGACTCAACCAAGATCATAGAGGTGACTAGAGTGGTGGATGAAAGGTGGAAAAGGATTTCCATAGTAGGCGAAGAAGATATAGGTGGGGGGAGTGGAGTGGAAGCTGATGAAAGTAGTATGGTAGATGGTGGTGGTGATAATGGGTGAGTGGGAAATTGAGCTTGGGAGTCCTCTTCTAGTGGTGATGGATCTTCTTCGATAGTCTCCATTATGAATGTCCCTCCTTTCTTGGCCTTCTTGGGGATAGGAATTCATCCTTCCATGACCTTCCTCTCATAAACTTGAGGCCTCTCTATTGGATGCCTCTCTAATACCTCTTTTCTCTATCGAGATCGGGTAGTGGCAGGAGATATGACACTTTACTTGATGAGCTTGCCTTAGAAGAACCTTCTTGAGGAGCTTTGTCTTTAGTCTTTCCTCCATCGTTAATCCCCAATGAAACATATTGGGTATGGATATTGTCACTAATAGTTTTTTGTCGAGTCAAATTTGGTATCTCCTCTTAGTATATCCTCAATAAATTAGTACATCCATTCTTCAAATTCATTTTGTATGGGAATGCCTACTACCATGCTCAACAATGTCACCAAAGCATTCACTTCTTCCACAGAATCACTCTGGTATAATTTCTTTGGGAGCTTCCTAGTATTGGGCTAAGGAGTGTGCATCCATTTTTTATTGATCACCTACATGAAATATATAGGATTGGTTTTCCACCCATTGAGAGCATATTATTTTGAACACACTTCTATCTCTACAAATTCCACTTGTAACATGTGAAATTCCACTTTTCTTGATCCTCCTAGCCATATCATTCTTTGGGATGATAAGGAAGCACTCTCAAAATTTGTCAATATTCACATACTTGAGGTTAGTATTTGATATCTTGTCCCAATCAAATATAATCTTGGAAGTGATCTCCATGTAATGAAACACATACTTCATTTTGGCCTTTTATTTTTCAGCTCTTTCCGTTTTCTCACCCTTTCATGCCTTTTCATTATTTTCCATATAACTTGCATAAATGACACGTAATGAGTAAAATTGGTCAAGTACAAGCAAGAGGTTAGTCTAGTCGAGAAATGCATCATCATGATCAAAAATCATCATAAACATATCAAATTCTAGAAAAAAGACCATTAAATTAAGTAATTTAAGGAGGTTTCTAACATTTTGCAGGTTTTGGAGGTTTGTGGACCAAGGGTGTGCAGAAGCCAGGAGGTTGTTGTTAGTTTTAGGATTAGATTTAATAGAAAGTAGAGAATGCAACACATGCACAATTAACACAGTAGTTTACCTTGGGAAAACCCTCCTACTTGAGGGAGAAAAACCCAACAAAAATATCTCATATATATATCAAATAGAAGTGCAGAATGCTACATACAGATTTTGGCCTTACACAAGGCTGAGTAAATACAATGAATAATAGCACCACTCCTTGATGAAAAGATACAAGTGAAACTGATATGCTACTAAGAACAAAATCCTTCTTGAAATAATGCGAATTGAATATGAGAATGACTTGATGAAGATTGAATGGACTCCACCTTGTATATATACAAAACAAGGTGACTCTTCACTTAGGTCGACCTCCTTTTAAAAAATAATATAATTTGTGATTAAGGCCAACTTGCCTTATTAGTAATTTATTATTTAAATTTTGAAAGAAAGATATCTCTCAATGCTATAACATCAACACTCCCTCTTAGCTAGGGAGGTATCTTTCTAGATATCCATGTCATGGAGTCTCTCAACATGATGCCCACAATGGGTACACCCATTTGTGGAAAGTTCAAAGTTTCATCACAAATTCCCTCAATGTGATGTTGTCATGGAGTCTCTCAACATGACGTCCACCATGGCTACTCCTATGTGTGGAAAAACACAAGTACAAAGAGTTCATCATGGAGTCTCTCAACGTGATGTCATCATTGAGTCTCTCAACATGATGTATCATCTTAGTCTCAGAGATGAACAAGGGCTCACACCTCATATTTCTCCATCTCAAAGAAATATACACTACAAGGGCTTTGACCTCATAATTCTCCGTCATAGAGAAATAAACACTACAAGGGATTTCACCTCATACTTCTCCATCACAGAGAAATATACACTACAAGGGCTTTCACCTCATACTTCTCTATCATAGAGAAATATACACTACAAGGGATTTCACCTCATACTTCTCCATCACAGAGAAATATACACTATAAGGGCTTTCACCTCATACTTCTTTGTCATATAGAAATATAAACTACAAGGGATTTCACCTCATACTTCTCTGTCATACAGATATATACACTACAAGGGCTTTCACCTCATACTTCACTGTCATAGAGAAATATACACTACAAGGGCTTTCACTTTATACTTCTCTGTCACAGAGAAATATACACTACAAGGGATTTCACCTCATACTTCTCTTTCACAGAGAAATATACATTACAATAGATCTTCATGATGATGTGACTCCCTCTAAAGCTCTAAGTACTTGTATCAACCTCCTGACCTCCTCATTCAAGGTTGCCTCTGTTGGTTTGTTAGACTCCCTATGAATGTTATTTCCTTCTCTTCGAAGAAACTGATCACAATGACAATCTGTATGGGTTCTTCCTCTTCAAGACATGTCTCCAGCCACCAACTCAATCCCATGGCTACAAGCTATGTCTCCATTATTCATCCTATGTGACTTCCTCACAAGATACATCAAGCTCTTCCTCCCTTGAATTCAATATGCAATCTCTCATCATTTTTTTTTCTCCTCAATCTGTCCTAGAAGCATCTTAGAGAGATTAGTAATAGTTCATGTAATCAAACTACTCTGAAGATAAAAATATACAGACCAATGCTAGAAGCATACATGATTCACTATTTCTAGAATTATAAATTTCATGATCAATATTCAAACATAAAATACTTATCTCTTTATGTTGGTCAATTCTACAGATGCAATCTCTTCCTAGCTGTTAAATGTTCCCTCTTTTTAGATCATATAACCAACGCCACAACACTTTACTCAAGCTTAGGTTTGGCAGACGACCAAAATTCATGCACCCAACATTCGGTTCAAACTGGAAACTCAGATTAAACATTCCAGACTCGAGATTACTCAATTAATACTCCAACTCATATTAATTGATTCCTTACTAGATAAATCCTCTTTGAATTTTCTTGGATATAAGAAGGCCAATAAAGACTAGAGAGACACAAACCCGTTGGTCAAGAAAAGACTAATTTGTTGTCTTCATGTGCCATAGATTCCACAATTCTACTCTACCTGAAGCTTATTATAATCCCTGTGACCTCCTTCAGCAACGGATTTTGACTTCTTTTGACATGACTATACTAGAAATATTCATGTTCGCGGCTATAAAGATAGGTGCTTCTTCTTTAAATATTAAATCCTTGATATATTAAGAAATCCACCTGTTCCCGATAAATGTTTAGCTCTTGACTAAAGATATTTAATGGTGATTTATGTCTGCTTCAATTTCTTATATAGCTAGCTAGTCAAAGCTTTATTATCTGTAACCGTTTGTATTCTCCAACTCTGAATATTTATGATTTCAAAGTTATTTTCTTTCTTCCTTGATTATCACACGGCCTGCTATTTGTCTCTGCATTGATGAATTTCGTCATTAATCAACATGGAAAGGCAATATGGTTCAATTTGTGGCATATATTAGGATTAAGATTCTAGTTATAATCACTATGTTTCATTTACACACACGAAGGCAATATCTCGAAGATGGCCTGATACTAATATGGAATAGTACCTTGATTTCTCATGTCATCTAGGAAATATGGAATTTCGACGTTATTCTCCTCCGCCAAGGCCAGATTATTCCAGTAGTAAAACATATGCAAACATAACATCCCATGTTAGTTTTAGGATCATATTTAATAGAAATCAGATAATGCAACACATGAACAATTAACACAACAGTTTACCTTGGGAAAACCCTCCTACTCGAGGGAGAAAAACCTAGCAAAAATATATCTCATATATATATCAAATAGAAGTGAAAAATGTTGCATACATAGTTTGGCCTTACACAAGGCTAAGTAAATACAATGAATAATAGCATCACTCCTTGAAGCAAAGATACAAGTGAAACTGATCTGCTACTAAGAGTGAACTCCTTCTTGAAAGAATTCCAATTGAATATGAGAATGACTTGATGATGATTGAATGGACTCCACCTTGTATATATACAAAAAAAGGTGACTCTTCACTTAGGTCGACCTCCTTTTAAGAAATAATATAATTTGTGATTAAGGCCAACTTTCCTTATTAGTAATATATTATTTAAATTTTGAGAGAAAGATATCTCCTGCCGCTATAACATCAATGGTTGTGGGCGAGGAAACTGTGGATGCCAAAGGGTCACAAGTTAAGCTAATGCAGATGCCACGTTGACTGGTGCTAAAGAAGTGGCAACCCACATGTGAAATTTTTCATCTAACATCCCACATGGATTTTTCCGCAGTGTAAATACATAGCAATTTTGGAGCTTGTCAATTTTGGCATATGGAAAAATGAGCATTCAAAGGTGTTCAATGTTAATACTTAGGATTTTCAAGAAATGTGCTTTTGTAGGAAAAGTGGATGTGGATGTTGCTGAGTCGGAAGCCATTAATTTCCGTGCCAAAATGGCATGGAAGAAACAACATTCCACAAATGGACCCCTGCAGCGAATTTTCCACAAAGGCCCAAGACTTAGTAAATTTAATTTAATTCATTTTCGAACATGGGGAAATGCATGCTCAAAGGATTCAATGTTTGGTTCCTTGCATTTTCATCAAATTTGACTAATCAAGAAAAATGGAACATGAAAACCATAAGTGTGGGTGCCAAAGGCGTTTACACCATAATTTTTGCATGAGAGTGATGGTGCCTCTACAAATGGATCCTCGCACAGGATTTCCCTCAAAGCATGCAAAGTTAGCAAATTTTGAGTTCATTCAATTTTTTTTTTAAAAAGTGGATCCCTTTAATGTTTCAGCCTATTTAACTCTATGTGGGGATTACAAATGCTGGAGCCATTAGGGTTCATGTTGAAAATCGACAACATAGGGTTGGCCTCCTCGAATGAACTTTCTACAAAGGATTTCTATGAGTTTAAAGTATGCAGAGGATGAGGATTCAAGAGCTAACAAAAGCTAAGCCACTGTTATGGCAAGGCTCGATTGAGATCCCGCAAGACACCCTTCAGGGTAGAACTAAGTTATTGAACCCTCAAGAAAAAAATTTCATACGAATCTAACTGAATAATTTTAAATGGGAGATTATGAGGGTTCCATGGAAATCAATACCTTTAATAATACAAGTGAAAACTAGTGTTTACGAAAACATTTTTAATGCACCAAAACATGAGAGGGCTCCTCAATGTGCAAAATCCACAATCAACGAGGTAAAATTGAATAATCAATAACACAAATTTATAGCCAAAGGCCTCATAAATGTGGAAATTAATGCAAGAAGATTTTGAAAAATGTGCAAACCCTATTTTACAGAAACGTGAGGGATGGAAGCCAAGGTAATGCAAAGAAATGACATGTGGAAGCTGAGGCACTACGGGTTGAGAGGATTCAAGAGCCAACTATGTAGAAGTTGGGATAGCATGGGCCAAGTCAATGTGGAAGCCATACCCAATGGAGCTACCACTATGTGATTTTGTAAGAAAAATTCCATAGGTGGTGATCCACATCAAGAAACCTACAAATGACAAGAGAGACTTCAACATCTACCAATGGATTCCCACAAATAGAAACCCGCAAAGAAAAACCCAGAAAAGGACACTTAGCTAATTTTCAAGAATTTCAAGGGGTGCTCAAGATTTTGAAGGTAGTGAGGACCAAAGGAAAAAAAGTAAAGCCAAAAAGGAAAAACCAAATAGACACTAGAAAAGTCAACACAAAAAAAAAGAGGGGGGTCCTTGTTTTGCGGGGCATGTGTGCGAAATACACAATAGTTATTAGTGTATAATTGGATTTGTATGTTGTATTGTTTCATCTATGAGTTGTGTAGTGTTGTATTTTTTCGATGCTTACAAGTTGCATTTATGACTTAGATGTGGGTTTCCTATGCCCATAGATGCTCCAGTGTTACAAATTCAAGTATGTGGCATTTTTGAGTCACTTGTTTTGTTGGTTTGGTTGTCATGTTGAGGACGAGAGATGGTATTACTAGGTGGATTCATGATATGGGACCTATATAGTTGACTATTTGATGCAAACATGTGAGACATGATAGAATTGTGTTATTAGTACATTTCGTGATGATCATGGTTTCATGGGTGTTCTTTATGCTTTAGGGACTTTGGCATGGCATGATTGTTTATATAGGTTTATTATTGGTGGTGGTGTATTGGTTCCTAATTGTTTTGTGGTGATGCATCTTCTTGGCTTGACGATCATGTTTTCACTTTTCCTTTTCAGAGCTCTTGTTGTATTTGAGTTCTTTGATTATGTGAGGGACTTTTGGTTGATCTTCATAGAGGATATGGTTATCAAGATGTCATGGATAAATTTGTTACATGATTCAGGGGCAAATTATGATAGTGATGGTTTAGTGGTGTTGTATCTTCTTGGTTTTGATATCATTGTTTGTACTCTTTCCTTTGGGAACACGATTTTGAGTTATTCAATCATGTTATTCCATGAAGGATCTTCATTTAGAGGATGGTTATTATGTTGTCATAGAGAGACCAGTATCATAGTTTAGTGGGAGCTTGTGGCAATGAAATGGATTCATCACTTGGTGATGAATGATCTTTTGCACTACTTTTTGGTGTCATGGATGTAATCTTAGATTATTTTCTTCTTATGCAATGAGATTTATTTTACATCTTGGGTTTCATTGATAGGAAGTGCTTATATTTATGTGGTATGGAGATGTTGACATCTTGGTTAGCCATGGAGGACTCTTTAGTCTTTGGTTGAAGTGTCATGATTTGTCTTTTGACATGCAATCCTTGCTTATAGGATGGTTTTGTTATTATGTCATGATTTACTCTTGATTCTAGATTAAATTTTTAACATGATACATGTACACGATATGTTCATTGGAGCATATGATATTATTTTGAGGAAATGTGAGATCATGATGTCATGGTGTGTTCCTAATTTTGTGATTAGGATATGAATTTTATCTTGGTTGGTTCTCTTTGTATTGATTACATTGATCATTTTATTGAGAGCTTCATGATGATGCTATGTTACATTTGGAGTTTGGTATGGACTAATTAGTTATAGGTACTCATGCATACTTGGATACATAGGTGATGCTAGGAGATCTCTTGTGATTAGAGAGATGTGTTGAGATGGTTACTCATCGACGAGGTTTCAACTAGAAGTTCAAGGATCCTACACCTTAGTTGGACATGAGTTAAACATGGACCTATGAGGATATTGTTCTTCAATAAGTCATGATGACTTGGACATCTTGGAGGAGCATTATCATTCCCCACTCTTGGTCTACTTGATGGTTAATCATTTGAGGTATTTCCCATTATTATTTTCAAATGCATTATGCTCTATGTTTTATCTTCTCATGCATATGGATCTTGAGCTATGGTTTTTTGGTTCTAGAGGATTCAATAAGAGATGTTGACATGTTTATCTCCTTATGTTATTGGGAATATTCCCTTGGTTTGGGAATGGATTTGGTTTGAGATGCATACATATTGCTTATGGTTATATGTGGATATTTATATTCTCTTTGTGGTTTTATGAAGGAGATCATACTTATCAAAACTTAGCATTTAGAGGTATGTGTAGAAGGACATGCTACAAGTTTTAATTTCCATGTTCTCACTTTGGTCTTGTTCTACTTCCTAGATGTTTGTATTCACAAAACATTGGATTTGAGATCTTGTGCAAAGCTATGGTGATCACTATGTTTTTGGTCATGTGTTATTCATTATTCTTTGGTGATGACATGGTGGTTCCTTTATCCCTTTCCTTTGTTGAGTGTGGAGAACTTGGGAAAGCTATGGATACTTGTGGTGAAAAATGGATTACATCTTATTGGTTTGCAAGATTTGCATATCTTTATGGATGTTCCTTATTACTACATGATATTGGTTATACTTCTATGTGTTCTATTGGTGGATCTTTGTATGTCTTGATCATTTTCAGATTTGACATTACCTATGCAGTGGGAGTTCCTAGTTGTGTATGTTCATTATATGATAGGTTTGGCACTTAGATCTTGTGATTGCATGTTATGGATTTTATATGTTGATGGCATGATGTTCGCTTGTTATTATTTGTGTACCTTTGAGGTAGTAATATTTTGATGTGTTAGAATTTTTTGTGGATGTATTTTCAGCTATGGTGATCATATCTTGACAACTATTGATACATACTTATTACCTTTAGATTGAGTTTTTGTGTATTGGAATATTGATTGGAGGTAGAAATTATGCTTCTTTGTGGAATCTATTTGGATGGATTCTTATCTTTGTGTGATGGCATGATGGAGGATGAGAGCATTCATTCTTGACATGGTGGTTGTAGGTAGGGAAAATTTAGAGGAAAGACATAAATCAATGATAGCAATCATAAAAATACCTAAATTCAAGCCATAATGACTCTAATCTAACAATGAAGCACAAATGACAATATAAATCCAAATAATAAAGAAATAAACCTCAATTCTTATGCTAAAGTTTATTTCCCTTCATTTCTCTTCTCCATTTTTCTTTGTTTGCTCTCAGATTTGTAGTATGCAATGCATTTGATAAGTTTGATGTGTAGTAACAATATCTCAATGATAGTGATAGCAAAACTTCAAAGATTGTGGTTCTTCAAGATGAATGATATGAGTGATAGAAAAATATTGAAGATTGTGGTTAGCCTTAAATGAAGATGATAGCTTATTCAAATGAAGGGTGAGGATTGAATGATGAGGTATGATGATCAATGGATGAGATTAATTGGGAGGAAAAGAGATAAGGATGGGAAGGATGGACCAAAACTCAAGAAATTAGTTATAAAAAAGGGTATGGATAAGAATAAATTAATAATTATAGCAATTATTTAATTTAGAAGAGGAAAAATGAATAACTAAATAATTAAAAATGAATAACTAAATAATTATTTAATTATAGAAGAAGAGAGAGATGAAATATTAAATAATTAAAAAAAAAAAATTAATAATAAATGGAAGGAAATGGTAAATAATTAAAAATAAATATTTAATTAAATATGTAAGAAAACAATAAATAATTAAATAAATAAGGATTTATTTAATTATAGAGGAAAAAGATAATAAATAATTAACTATTTAAAATAATTAATTAAATATAGAAGAAGGAGAGGGAAAACGAAAATGAAAATGAATAATTAAATAAATAATAATTTATTTAATTATAGAGGAAGAATGATGATAAGTGACATAATTTAAATAAATTGACATTTATTTAAATTAATCAAAGGAAGAATAAGGATAAAATGAATTAATTAAATAATTAAGAATTATTTAATTAATAGAACATGATCTTAGAAAATAATTAAATAATAAAATTATTTAATTATGTATTAAAGATGGAAATTAGCATGAAAATGTTACTCATAGACTCGAAACATTTTTCAATGTCCACATTTTTTCCCTCTTTGATACAATGTGATTTTGAGCATTGTGTCAAAGAATAATCAAGAAAATTCAGATCAGGACTTGCCCCAGTATTCCTTGGCATGCCTTAGGTAATAAGGTATAGGATGATGCTCCCTCAGGAAAATTGACAAATTTTCAAAAAAATCCAAAAAATAAGGCAAGTTTATTGATAGGTCAATTTGATAGGCGTGAATGCAATGGCAATAAAAAACTAGGCTTAAAGGTCAATTTTGGGCTTGATATAGGCATTGAAAGGATAAACTTATTGCATCTAATTATAAGCATGGTGGCCCTCTTAGGTCAAAAAGGTTATAAATAGGCTTAGGGGGGTCCAAAATAGGCCATTTTTGCACTTTGAGTTTAGGATTCTAGGAGCTCTAGAGTAAGAATTTGAGAAGAGGGAGTGAAGCTATGTTGTTTGTTCTAGTTGCAACGCATCATGGGTATCAAGTTCGATCATTCAGGCATGCAGAGGGCTCACGTGGGACAATATGTACCCTTTCCTTGCTTTGCAATTTTATTGTTTTCTGGTAGATTTTAGGGCTCAAAGAAGGGAAAACATATGTGATGCAATCTTTGCACTGATGTGTTATCACGTTCATCGCATGTGTGATGTGTGATGTAACTATGAAACAAAGCCATGAATGTTAGGCTTCTTGCAAATGTTAGGTGCACCACATACATGATGGTGCACCACAACTGTAGGCTAGAATGATGCATGTGAAAAAGTGCAATGCATATGTATGACAAAGCAATGTATGTGTAAATTCGGCTCACAATTGAAAATTTCATGGAATAGGTGTGACAAATATGGAAAATGGTGCGACACATATGGATCATAGGAAAATTTACATATCTTTTGAATTTTTTTTGAATATGCAATAGGTCTAATAGGATAACTTAGGCATCATGATTAACATGATATGGATTTTTTGAATGTAGTTGAGACTTCCACCTATTTATACATGAGAGAGCCAACCAACATCATATTGATTTTGAGACCATCTCAACAATGAGGAGCGAGATACACTGCAAGGGCTAGGGCTATACAATGTTGTTAAACAAGCGCAGGACAACTAAGAGGGGGGGTGAATCAGTTGTCACACAAATTCAAACTTAAAACTTAATCACTTATCAAATCTTCAACCACACTATTATGTTATTAAATATGAGCATGAAACATAGATAATAGAAGTAAATCAACACAATGAACACCAGATTTTTTGCGTGGAAAACCCAATAAGGGAAAAACCACGGTGAGGGTTAACTCACACTATATAGTATTTTAAAAGGAGGATCACTGCCAAAAGAAGGAATCACTGTCCAAGTACAAAGGCTCACTTCCTACAGAAAAATTATACAAAATAGAGTAAGGCTTTACAACCCAAAAATGAACTGGCAAGATGCACCTAACATGTGCTAATACAGTTCAGAAATTGTCCAACAAGAGGCTCACTACCTACAGAAAAATTATACAAAATAGAGTAAGGCTTTACAACCCAAAAATGAATTGGAAAGATGCACCTAACATGTGTTGATACAGTTCTGAATGTGCTCACAACTGCTGCCTTTTCTATCACACCTTCTCATTCATCATCTCTTCACTATTTCCTTTGTCACTTTCCTATAGACTTACTACATATACTCGCACACACCCATTCACACTTACTTTTTTTCTTTCTTTAAATTGTTTGCCATATACTTATATATATACCCAATCTCCATTGCAGGAACTAATTAGGTCAGCTCCAAAAAGTATTTTCAAAATGCTTTATCCGTTATTATGTTGGCGCCAATATTTCAAAAAATATTTCCAAATACACAAAAAAATCTTTAGCACATTTCATTATGTCGGCTTGGACCAAGAAATAGGTCACACATAAGTTTTCACATTAGATCAAAATTAACTTAACAGGTCGGTCAGGAATAATCTTCAACGCAACAAGGAAACAATCAATTTGTACATTGTATGAGCACTAGAGCATGAAATAACCTGATCATGTACAACTTTAACATTCATCAGATATTTCCCAAAACTACAACCAGAGATTATCATCCACATAGAAGTGTGGACTAGAATACTAGATAGACAACCAAAATACTAGACTAGCCACTAGAGAGGATGAGCACCGGTATAAGAGTATCAGACCCAACTGCCAGGATACTACCAACATGGTGACATCAATGACAACAAATAGATAACCTACTCACTTTTCCAACAATCTCCTCCTTTGTCATTGATGGCAACATGTGAAAAAAATTCTCAACTCCAATCTCTCCAATCTCTCCCCCTTTGATATCAATGGAAAATGGTGCCAAAAAATGAGTGCAAACATGGTGACATCAAAATATCAAAAATATTTCCAAAAACTTCAAAAATTTCCAAAACTTTTAAGCAAACAAAAATTAAGTGAAGATGACACTCTTCACTTGAAACACCTTCTTATACCTTTCTTTGAGAACTAGATACAACTTCTTCTAGTTAAAAGAAGTAGACTCCAATTTCGTGCATGTACTTTCCAATAATCCCAATACAGTAAAAGAGGGTGACCATTCTTCAACAGAACATTGTTTCTCAACATCTTCAACATCAATAAGAATTGTGGAAAGATGTTCTAACCGGACTTCAACAATCTCTTTAACGAGCCAGAAGGTCTTTATCACATCATCTCTCTGTCTTTGTGCAATGATCAGTTCAGCCTGTAGTTCACCAACTCTTATCCTTTGTTTTCCTTCTTTATCGTCAAATGTGTCAAATTTCTTTCCAATTTCATTCACCTCGACGTCAATCGCTTCAATTATGCTTCTGAAGTTTTCTACAGTAGAAGGCCACTGAAGGCAATACTTGTAAACATCTGAAATTTCTTTTAACACACTTCTTTGTTTCTACAATCAATTCAAACAATCTTTGCAAAGCCTTTTTACATCTTCTTCCAACCAAGATTCCTATCTTGCATCCTTCCAGACCTTCAAGAAACATCCTTTCTTCAACAATCTTAGCCAGATTCTCTAGCAAGAAATCAGAAACAATAGATACTTCAATACCTTTCTGAAGTAGATAATCTATCAGCTCATCATCAATTTTTAGTCTATTAATGGGTGAGGCAACATCCCATAATTCACCAATTTTCTTCATTTTTCTTTTAACTATCATAGATTGGATATCATTAGGATTATGGGATTCAGTGCTAGTATGTGACTCTTTCTCCTTCTCATTAGAAATGTCAATGATGTCTTTAGTTATCTCTTTTCTCCTTTTCAATTCCAGAGGGGAATAACTGATAACAACCTCCAATTCTCTTTTCCCAGACGAAGAGCCTACTTCAAATCAACTTAATGCAGATATACCAAAGCAAGGGTTTGCTCGCAAGGATGATAAATATGATCTACACATATTTTCATTATCTTCCAAAGATTCTAGATTCATGTAAATTTGTTTTCCAATAGGGATACCAGATTCCCATACCACATTATCTTTTCTGGGTAGAGAATTCAAAAAGTAAACACCAGGAATACCAACAAGGATCCGAAATGAAACATATAATTCTTAACCAATGACATTTGAATATTTTCAAGCAAATTATCAAGTAACAAGACACATAAATAAACTTGTCTATTCTCCTTAACCATCATGTGGGCAATGTGTACGGAAATAGCCGAAGTTGAGCTTTCATAATTTCTGAAATAAATTTTGTATGAGATACCATATGCAACATTCTTAATGGCCGAGTCAACAAGTGTATCAATCAACAATTCTCTCTGATCTATGCCAATGCCAATCAACTCCACCACATCTTTATATTTCATAGTTTTCTTTCTAGGAAGTTCTCCTATGCTACATAATCCAATGATTGCTTTAATTTCTTCCTTCGAGATCAAATAGGGTTTTTTCCAAAATAATGTTTCCATCCTTAAGATAGTTCAGTAAGAATATGATAACTTCCTTATCTAAAACCCATGGGAATTCACTCCACAAATCCATCCCTAGGGTTTTTCTATTTTGTAATTCAACTTCGCTTAACCCTAGTTCAATTTCCTTCATTTTCCTATGATTGTATTCTTCTACTTCGACCCTTGTTAGCTTTAGAGAGGTAACACTACACGAGCCACTATCCATTGCTTAGGTTTCTTGAAATTCAGCAATAATTCTTCAATTTTCTTCTTATGCAAACAAAGAGAGGGTTTCTAGATTACCTGAATCGATCTTCAAATTCCCTTTAGAAACACTTTGAGCACACCTCAAGAAATCTTCAAAGCACTTTCTGATGATTTCAAATGCACAATTAACCAAAAAACATCACAAATTTCTACTTATCCATTGTTGAGTTTTCTCTAACCACATTAAATGTGGTAGAAACAAAAAGATGCTAAACACACACTTCACTTAGCACAAGAAACATTCAAACATTTCCACAAATCCTCATACCAACATATTTTTTTTCTAGTTCTTCTAGAACCTTTGAACAAGCATTCTTCACATTTTGACCATGTTCCATCCTCTGACACACCATTCTTCTAGGGGTTTTTATGATTTTCTGATAATGCTCCCCCTAAGACCATGCTAAGTATAAATTTCAAATAAGTCATCTATATCGGATGAAGGTACAAATGCATCAAGAGTCTCTGATTTTTCTTCTTCTTCTTTCTTCTTCCATACCTTATCCATTTCTTGCTTCATCTCTTCTTTGTCAATCTTCTTTACTGGATCATTCTTCTCTATCGAAGCAGACTACTTTTCATTCTTACTTGTGTAAAACTTTAAGATATGTCCATGTTTATTATAGTTATAGTAGATAACACCTTTCTAATTAGACTGTCCTCCATTATTTCTTGATCTACACTGATTTGTTCTATGTCTGAATTTATTACAAGCATAAGAGTAGCCATTAAAGAATTAATTCCTTCTTCCTTCATTAAACCTGTTTCTCATTACCCTACTGATCAAACTTACCTGAGATCTTCATTTTGTTACCTTATGTCCAAACTTCCCACATTCAAAACATTTTCTAGAAAGAGAGCCAAAAAATTGGTTTATCCTACTTCTGTAATCAATTTCTCTATGACCATATTTGTTACAAGAAAAGAAAATACCATGAAAAGAGGAGTACCTTCATGCATTAGGTTGTTTCACAGGAAGTCATCTTGCAAAATTCCTTCTCTGCTTCCTCTTACCTTGATTCTTCTTCATATCTTTAGAAAATTCACTGAAATCAACTCCTAAGCCACCTTTATCCTAACATGGTTTTTGTCCTGCAAGCAATTCTTCAATTTTACTGAAGTTGGATCTAAAATTATTTTCATAGAGTTTAGCCTTCTCTAATTCCACTCTCAAATTTACTAGCTCCTGCTCGAGTTTGGAACATTCTTCAAACTTGTTCTGCACAATTGTATTCAGGCATTCTTCAATCCTCTTATTTTCTTCTACTATCACTTTCAATTATCTCTTGTTTTAGTTGTTCACTTACTTCTCTGTGTCTTTCCTTAAATTTCTTCAATTGTTCCTTATATTTTCAAACACATTCATTTGCTTCATCAAGATTCTCTTTCAAATCTTTGTTTTCTCTTTCCACTTTATCAAGATATTCAAGAGCAGTTCAAAGTTCTCCTTTGTCATTCATTATCTCCATCTTCAGGATCTCCCTCAACTTGTTAGACTTTATTGGAGGAACCAAGAGCTTTGATACCAATTGTTAAATAGGCACAGGACAACTAAGAGAGGGGGTGAATCAGTTTTCACACAAATTCAAACTTAAAACTTAATCACTTATCAAATCTTCAACCACACTATTTTGTTATTAAATATGAGCATGAAACATAGATAATAGAAAGTAAATAAATGCAATGAACACCAAATTTTTACATGGAAAACCCAATAAGGGAAAAACGAGGGTGAGGGTTAATTCACACTATGTAGTATTTTAAAAGGAGGCTCACTACCTACAGAAAAATTATACAAAATAGAGTAAGGCTTTACAACCCAAAAATGAACTAGTAAGATGCACCTAACATGTGCTAATATAGTTATGGATGTGCTCATAGTTGTTTCCTTTCTAATGACACCTTCTCATTCATTATCTCTTCACTATTTCCTCTATCACTTTCCTACAGACTTACTGCATATACTTGTACACACCCATTCGCACTTACTAACTTTTTTTCTTCTTTAAACTCTTCGCCATATACTTATATATATACCCAATCTCCATTGTAGACACTAATTAGGTCAGCTCTAGAAAGTATTTTCAAAATTCTTTATCCGTTATTATTTCAGCTCCAGTATTTCACAAAATATTTCCAAACACACAAAAAAATATTTAGCAAATTTCATTATGTCAGTTTGGACCAAGAAATAGGTCACACATAAGTTTTCACATTAGATCAAAATTAACTTAACAGGTCAGCTAGGAATAATCTTCAACACAACAAGGCAACAATCAATCTATATGTTGTATGAGCACCAAAGCACGAAATAACCTGATCATGCATGCCTTTAACATTCATCAGAGGTTTCCCAAAATCACAACTAGAGATTATCATTTGTGGAGAACTGCAAACTAAAATACTAGATAGGAAACCAAAATACCAAACCAACCACCAGAGAGGATAAGCACCAGTCTAAGAGTACCAGACCCAACTACAAGCATACTACCAACATAGTGACATCAATGAAAATAAATAGATAACCTGCTCACTTTTCCAACAAATGTGACCTTTATGCCTATTGTACAACGAAATAGTGGATTATTAACAATGCTAGCAAAGAGATGACACTCAGAGACGAGTTCATTTTGCCTACGAACTAGAGAGGCAACAGTCACTCTAGAGTATGTGTGGAGGATATTACAACAACCTAATCATGGAGAGTGGATTATGTATGATATTGATTGGGGACTTGCTTCTATTTAGAGGGTTTCTAAGACTAATGACATAGTTAGGCTTGGTGTTGAGGACTATGGGATCTGGTTTGATACTTTGGCTAATAGGTATGATAGGTTGATAGTAGTGATCTGGATGGTCATTGGATGCATTGTTATTCTAGATCAGTGGGGCCATGGATTCCCTGTTGGATGGGGAGAGATGCTAGAGGGCATGATGGAGCAGGTGATAGTATATTCATGGGGTCCTTGCTAACTTTTTATGCTATACTTCTAGCTACATGATGTGGCTCACAAAGATGTGCAATTAATTAGCTATGGTATGATCTTGCTCATGGTATGCTTGTGGAAGCATATAGTTGTGTTTCGACCACTGATGGACAGATACTTAGTTCTAGGAATACCATATGTTTATATTTATGGAGGGGTAGTGACATAGATATGTGCTAGAAACATGGTCTACTAGAGCCATGGGATTGATTTTCTAGATGTATTTACTTGGAGGCCATATAGAGATTGTACACCATGGGATGATGATAATGAGCATCTACCATACTATCAAAAAACTTGATTTTTGATTAGATGCACTCTATAGACCCAACATATCATTGAGATACATTTACCAGAGAGGGTTCTTCCATAGTTTAGAGAGAGGTAGGGTTTTTTCATTGGGATTGCAGAGTATGCTCATCTAGCATGGGAGGTTCCATAGTGGGGACCAATGATTGGTCTACAGGTGGTGGTAGAGGAGATAGTAGGGTTACAACTAATTGAGTGGGGTGTACTAGCCAATGTGGCAAATGTAAACATGACTCCTAAGTATGATGCTTGGTGGGATATGCATAGGGTGAATCCCTTTACATATTAATATCAACTAATGCTATTAGAGTAGTTGGGAAAAGGTCCTCAAGGCACATTTCAAGGTAGAGGATGAGGGAGAGGAGGTTATGGTGGTCGAGGTGACCAAGGAGATGATGAAGATGATAGCGGGGGTGGTTGAGGGATAGGGGGAGATGATAGAAGTCGACATGGTAGAGTTGGTCTACCATCGATAAAACCATAGAGGATGTCACCCATTTGTGAGGAGGGGGAGAAGGAGCAGAGAGTAGTGTAGGTGGAGGTGGATTTTGTCGAGGTGAGAGTGGAGGAGGTAGTTGGAGATGTTAAGATGGAGGCAGTTGTGGCAAAGTTTATGGTAGGGGACGTCAAGGATGATGATGCTCCAATAGAGGAGGAGGGTCTAGAGGATGTTACCATTAGGGAGGCAATAAGGTATGTGATTAGGAAGGATGCGAAGGATGGAGGGAAAGGTCCTTAAGATTTAGGTGCTATAGGTACAAGTTTAGATGTTACAAGGATAGGTAGCCTAGATGCTAGCATTATAGGTTTAGGTGACACAATTTACAACATAGAGGGATATGGCTATTATTAGGGTACAATAGGCCACACAACAGTCCATTGATTTTATTACTACCTTCAATGGGCCTACAAAATATTTAGCTCAAACATTGCATTGGGCCAACTAAGAGGTTCAATACTATAGGGACCTATATGATAGGATAGTGCTAGCTATAGAGAGGGCTCCTAGCTTCCAAAGCTAGAGTAGATCACATACAAGCAGATCTTAGATCAGCGCAAGGGTTTCCTAGCATAGGAGGGAATCACCATATGATAGACCATAAGGTTTGGGAATAGAGAGGAAATTTCACCACCATCAAGATAGTCTCATTCAAGTGATAGGGGCAGCATAGGCTAAGCCTATTTTGATATATTGGACAGATATATTTTTGATCGAGCCTGCGAGGTCCATTTTTTATAGCCATCTTGATATTGTACTATGACACATTACTTTTTAATATATATGTGTGTGTGATGCATGATTTTGGTGGAAAATATATGATTTGCATGATAATATGTGTATGCGCTTATGTGATGGATTTATATGATGTTATGATATGCATTATATGGTTATGTGATGCTTTTTATATGATGTGGACTACGAATCAATGATGTATGATTTATGCTCCTATATGTTGTGATGTATGGATGGATGCACATAAAATGATAAAGAGCCTATTTTGTCTATGTGATTGATATGCAGGATGGTACGATATGTTTATAACATGTGTTATGCAATGATTATGTAGATGATGATTCTATATGAAGTAATGCTATGTATGTTTTTGCAATTTTATTATGCAATATAGATGACCTAACATGTATATGATGATGATACCTATGATGTGATAACATGATTATGTATGTAAGATTATGTGGCTAAATGCATTTATTTTTATGTGTCATAGCATGCCATCAAGATTATTGTAGGGATGGATGGATGGAATATTAGCATGAAGAGAAGATTATAAAGAAATGAAAAAAAATGGGATGGATGAAATGGGATGGGAACTTGCTAATAAATGTTAAAAATTTATTTTATTGCATGATTATCATTGTAGATCATTTATTATGGAAATGAACAACAAGAACCAAGGTTTGATATGTTATCCCTTGGAAAACAACCACATGATAGACAAGGAGTGCCATGACCTAGACTAGTAACCATAGAACCTTGCTAGAATATGTGAGAGAGAAACCACAAAGAATGTTAGTCCTAATGCAATAAATCATTAGATGACCTTTAAGTTGTACAAGATATTTTTATTATACCAAATGGAACCCCAATCACACACAAGGAACTTAGCTTCCCAAGTCATATTGCCAAGACAAACCACAAATAGAAATCAAAGAGAAAAAGGTCAAGATCCATTTTCGTTCCTCTCATCACTTGTGGAATTCCTTGAGGGGCTTAATAACATGACTAAAGATAAATCAAATGAAAAGATAAGAAAAACTAAACCAATAAAGTCCATAACCATTTAGATATTCTTTCCAATGAATGTTTGTATGATACGATTTTGGATAATGAGCATCTAGTTTCAGGAGATGAAGCAGGTTGTATAAGTTCATTTGAGTTTGGTTTCAACAATGTGACATCCTGTATAAAAAAATGATAGGATTGTGTCTAGTTTTAGGAATGATATACCTTGCATAAGACATCCAATCTAGTTTTGAGGGTGCAACAACCTATATAAGACAATTTGATGGTTGATAGATGGATTCTAGTTTCAAAATGAAGCATCTCATATAAGACGCTGAGTTTAGTTTCAGCAATGAAACATCTTGTATAAGACTATTTGATATCTAATAAGGATCTTTGATGTTTGATAGGGAAGACTATTTGGATAGTTTATCTACTATTTCAAGATTTGTTAAGCTTAGTTTTCTGTGGAAGATTTTTTGTTTATTTTGGTTTGAAATGTCAACCTTAGAAAGGGACAACTTATTATGAGATGGATAATGATAGACATGATCTAATGGATAGACAGAAGCCTCAAGGTCTCATTGATGATGGCCTTGCCTATGTGAAGTCACAAAGGCAATGTAGTTTGAGTGACCTTGACCATAGATAGTTTATTATGAAATAGATTATGGATGGATTGAAAATTTGTTACAACAAAACCTAAGGGACTAACCTAAGCCTCAAGGGCTCATCGATGATTCCCTTTCGTATGTCAAGTCATAGAGGAAATGTAGTTCAACAAATTGGATTGACATGTACTATTTTGAATTTTTTGATTTTTTTTTAGATTTTTTGAGGATTATTTGAATGCTTTTGGATTTTTGAAATGTTATGATTTTTTTTTATATTTTTGACATGTTTTGATTTTTTTGTATTTTTGGAATATCTAGATGTGTTTGGATTTTTCAATGCTTTAAATGTTATCTTATGATACCATGTCTAGGATATCCTATGAAACCTAAGTCAAGGATTTTCTCCTAGTCTGCTATATCACTAGTTATTATAAATGGGATTAGATGGGTGAAATTTATTATGGATGGATATGGAAAGTGAAAGATGATAAACATAAAAAATTCTTAAGCCATGAGAATGATGACTAAGCCTCATTATGGACTAATGGGGAAAGTGGAATTTATTATGGAAGAGGATATGTGCAAAGAATTATGGATGGAAATGGAAAAATTAGATAGAATGATAGTAGACAATGGAGAAAAGAATGACTACATATGGCACTTGTTTGCCAGGTTTTCACCATGGTACTTATTCAAAGAGCCACTAAAGTGGTTTTCACTATTGGATGGATTATTTCTCTTTATAATTTCTTTTTCTTTTTTTTGGGTGTCACACAAGATGCTTGTTTTCCAAGTTTTCATTAGGGTGATGATTTGTTTTTTTTTTTTGGTGGGATTCTATAAAGACTAGGTATAATACTTGTGAAGGTGCACACTATAGATAGGATCTAGTAGTGATTCACCTTTAGGAGTAGAAAGGTGATAAGAATTAGATCCATATGCTACAATTACGATATAAGGACCCAACCAGTTAAGCTCAAACATTCTGGGCTTCTCTTGATCTATTTGATTCTTCAAATTCTCTTTTAAGACCAAGTTACTGATATCAAAGTTCCTTACTCAAACCCTCTTATTATAATTGTGATGGAGATGATTTTGATAAGCTTGTAGATGAACCAATGTATTTCGTGATCTCTCATCCAATAACTATAGCTCATGTAATCAGGATACACGATATTCTTCATCATCAATCAATTGTTGCATAGATACTATCAAGGATGGTAACTCAACCTTGATAGGAAGAATGGTTTTGGATCCAAAGACAAGGGAATATGGAGTGGATCTAGTGGGAGTGTGGATGTTGGTTTGATAGGCCCACAAGGTGGGATTAAGTTAGATATTTCAATCATTTCCAACAACATTGATAGTCTTCTTTAGGATTTTAAGGATGGTTTTATTAGATGGCTCAAATTGACCATTAACTTGGGGTAATATGGAGTAGAAAAATGGTGATGGATATGGAATTTATTATACAACTCATGGACATCCTAATTTTTGAAAGGATGACCACTATATATGACAATGGATTGGGGAATGCCATACTAGCATATGATATTATTGAGAATAAACTTGGATATTTAATTTTCAATAATCTAGGTCATCGGGATGGCTTCAATCCATTTTGTAAAGTACTCGATTATAGTGAGGATGAATTTATGACCATTAGTAGATATGGTTAATCTTTCCCATGAGGTTGAGTCCCCATTGAGAGAATAGCTATGGTGACATAATTGGATGAAGTTCTTGGGTAGGTGCATGCATAAGATCTCCATATATTTGACATTGTCAGTATTTCTTAACAAAGTAATAGGCATCACATTCCATGGTGGGTCAATAGTATCCCATTCACATGAGATTTTTAGCTAAGATAGGACCACTAGAGTGATCTCTACATATGGCATCATGTATTTTGTGTAAATCTATTTTTTCTTTGTTCAAATTGAGACATCTAACGAGGGTGTTATCTAGGCTACGATGATAAAGAGTATCACTGATGATGACATATTTAGAGGCTTGTTGGATAAGGTTCTTGTGTTGGTTGGAGGACAAGCCAGGAGGGATAATTTGGTCATCTAGATAGTTATAAAAGTCTTTATACTAGGGAGAATCAGGGCCAACAAGTTCATGCACAAGCTTAGATTTGGGGATATCAAATACAAGGATCAATAGTCATTCCACCAAGAGCTCATACTAAGGAATATTGTTAGGTATATCAAAGAGAGCTCCTATGGTAGCCATTGCATTAGTTTATTTGTTCTAATTTATTGGAATTTTCTTGAAGACAATGACATCAAAATACTGCTTGAAACTATCAACCATTCTCTTGTAAGGAGTAATCTTTTCATCCTTTGTATCATAATCATCATTGACCTAATGGCTAACCAATTGTGAATCACTATAGACATGAAGGTTCTTAATTTTCCATTTGATAGTGATTCAAAGTCCTATAAGAAATTCTTCATATTCAAACATGCTATTAGTATAAGAGAATGCTATTCAGTATGACTTAGGTATTGAGTCCCCTTGAGGTGTGACAAATATGATGCCAGCTTCAAAACCATTATTTGTGAAAGACCCATCAAAGTAGAGTTTCCATGTAATAGAGGTCTATATTGTGAAGATGGGATCATTAGGAAAATCAGACACTAAAGGATGATATACTATTGTAGGAGCATCTACAAGTTGTTCAATTATCACTTGTCCTTTTGTTGACATACGATCAAAATATTCTATATCAAACTTTCTTAGGATCATTACCCACTTTGCTAGTCGACCTATTAGAGCTGCTTTGTTGAGTAGGTATTTCAATGGATCTATCTTTGCTAACAATTTTTTTTGATGATTTAGCATATAGTGTTGAATATTTTGAGTGGAAAAGACAACTGCAAGACATGCCCATTCAATAGGACTATAGTTAAGCTCATACCTAACAAGTGTATGACTAATAAAGTAGATGATTTTTCTTTTCCTTCTTTATCGTTATGTGCTAACAAGGCTCCCAATTCTGACGAGGTTGCTTATATGTATAGTATTAGGTGTCTACCATCAACAAGTGGTATGAGAACTGGAGGAGATAGTAGATAATCCTTGATATTTTGAAACACTTCTTAACACCAATCAATCTATATGAAAGGGATTCCCTTGTGAATAAAGTGTTGAAATGGATGATATTTGTCATCCAACTGAGCTATAAACATTTGAATTGATTATAATTTTCCTTGTAGACCATGTAATCAATTGATGTTTTCTAGTGGAGGCATATCCATGATAGCTTTTACTTTCACATGATCGAATTCAATATTTCTATGAGACAATGTATCTTAATAGTGTGGTGGAATTTACCCCAAAGACACTTTTTTGGATTTAATTTGAACTTGTATTCTTAAGAAACCATCCATGAGTGAGAATTTTGTATCTATCTTTGAGTTCTATTGTGATTTCAATGTTAGGAAACAGTAATTCATCTTTAGGACAAGCTTTATTTAAATCTCTAAAATCTGTACAAACTCTAATTCCACCAATTATTTTTGTTATGGGTACAAGATTTGAAATCCACTCTACATAATCTATGGGTCTAATGAAACCAACCCAATGCAACTCCTTCAACTATACTTTTACTAAGAGTGTGATCTGGGGATGCATATTTCTCAACTTTTGTTTGAAATGTTTTACATTTGGGAACAATGAAAAATGATGCAAAACTAACTTAGGATCTAATCTAGGTATATCAACATATGACCAAGTGAAGTTGATTTGTCTCACTAAAAGGAAACTAATGAATTCTAATTTTTCAGTACCAATATTTATTTCCTCTAATTTTTCTGCAAGCAATGGTGATCTCTCTTGACTTATTATAATAACCTACATAGATTAAACTTAATTAAATACACAAATTGCACATCAACAAGCATATAAAAATGAAACATGTCCAATTTACAAAGAAAAGAGATAAGGAATATATTAAATTAATAAATTTTGGAGTACAAATTCCAATATCATAGAAAAACATATAAGAATGAATTCCTTATAATAGACCACATGGTTGAGAATAAGATATTGCAATGAAATCTAACCATGAACCTCCTAATAGTATTCTTACTATGCTTTACTCCTTCAACCACTTCAAGGGTGAGAACATTTCTAGAGCACATTTCCACCCTACCATGAAGTAATTCACTTCCCCAGAATTCTTCTTGAATAGAGAACACCCAACCAAGCATGAGGAAATCTAGCAGTGAAAATTAAAATGAGTCATGGAATATTTGAGGCAATAAATATCTACATCTAGTCAAATAATGATTTTTTAACACAAGGAAAACACTAAAAACACCATCATGCATTGAAACTCATGTAAATACACAAGCATATTAGTTCAATTTCAATGTTACTTGATCCATACTTTCATATAAGAAACAAGGTATATTCTTTTCAAATAAAAATATGCTATCATGATGATTTGTCTATATGCATGCAAGTACATCAATAAAAGGAGTTAGAGAAAACTCTAATCAATATTTCAAAAGCACGTATCATAGGGATGTAGTGGTTTCAATATAAGAATACACAAGCATAAAATTAAGAAGGTATAGCTCATGTATGTATATGTGTGTGTGTGTGTGTGTGTGTGTTTATACTTATATATGAGTAAACATTCTTATAATTATAAGAGTTGGATCAAGAGAGTGAGAGTTCCTATTTCTTCTTTCAAATACATTAAAACATAATACAAGGGAGATGAATATGATAATGTGCCTAATATTCAATAAGATAAAGTATGATTAGAAATTTATAACCAACTTATAATATGAATTCCTTTCTCTAATGTAATTGAAGTTACATCTAACTTTCCTAAAGATGTTCAAAAGGAAACATGTTGATGGTGTTTTCTGCACAACAACAACTCAAAAAAAAAATGGAAATCCTATCTCTTTTGAAAGGTAAATCTCTATCAGCAAGCCTCAAGAGATAACCCCAAGGTCTCTAATGTCAGGTCTTGACAATGCATAAAAAACTCAGTGATAATGTGAAAATGTTGGTAATCACAAAGGGACCTTATTACAAGCAAATACTGAATCTCAAAGCTTATCAGATGGTGATACTTCTCATCCTAAATCTAACCCAAATGACAAAAGAAATATCAAAAGATAGGGGTTTTAGAGAGATTCTTAAATTTAACACTAATCCTAACATTAACAATGCAAATGGTAAAATACTTGAAATAGACCAATCCCTTAGAAACTGATTCCTGCTTGACCCAGATGAATCTGCAATATTACAAAAATAGTGCAATCTTCTAAGGAATTATAGATTTTTAGATTATGAACATTCATCCAAAACAACCCTATTGCAATCGAAATGAACAAACATCCACAACTGAACTAAGCATAGTGAATTTAAGTCCAAGCTAACTTTGCAAAGCAACTAACAATCAACTAGCTGCAAAAAGTATCGACTAGAGATTGTTGCAACACCTCAAGCATCAAACCATAAACACCATCAATTCATCTAACAATAAACCTAGCATATATTAACTAAACTTAAGCAACTTCAAAGATAGAATCACAAGAACCATGCCAGATAAAATTCAACACAAGAAAGGCACCAAATCACAATGTCTTCACTTGCATTAAATCTCCCAAAGTAGCAACAATTCAAGTCTTCTATTACAACACTTTCTTGAAAATGATACTAACTCCTAGCTCTAACTCTTGCTATATTGCTTAATTCGCTCCAATATAAAACTATCTAGCCCATACAAATGAGGCAGAATGCCATATTTATAGAAACCCTTAAGATATGTCGGCCCAATTAGGGTTTACAATAATAAACAGCCACAAAACAAGTTGGCCAAGAGGAATTCAAAATAAAAAAAAGTGGGCATTAAATGCATGTACTCCATCTAGGTCGGCCTGGGGTCTCCAACATAGCTTGGTCCAATGCATGCGAAGGAAAAAGAGAAATAATGGGGAAGCACAAATTCCAATGAGGCATTGTATTAATGGCTCCCCCCTTTGTCCTTATCTTGCCCCCTCCTATCCTACACCATCAAAAATATCTTGTCCAAGTCGGCTACAAGTGGCATAGCTAAAACCCTAATTCTCCATTCAATGGACTTAATGTCCTCTCTTGACTTCTCTACAACTTTATCCCAATCCACCTTACTGGTTTAATATTTATCCATTACTACTTCTAAGATTGAAGATCCTTCAAGACCCTAATCCATTTGCTTGGTCCTAGTTCCACTTGCAACTGCCTTACCTGATTCATCCTACAATCGACAAGAGACCATAATAAATCCTCTTTACCACATTAGAATTAAGGTCATCTCATCATAAACTACATGTTTATCATTCAACAATTCAAAAATCATGACTAAAATCCTTTAAATCATCATAAGGGACAATTTCTTAGAAATTTGGGATTTTTGGCCATCCAGGGAAATTAAGCCAAAGAGGAATTTCGAAAAATTCCACACCAAGTGGATTTTAATGATCATGGTATAAATATCATAAATTGATCATCCAAATGAAGAAAAAGCATGAACCATCTCTCTAATTATTCAAATTAACCATGGAATTTCAAGACACATAACATTCAATCCATTTATCTTTCCAATTCTTTAGATGGTGGGACTTTTAGGAAAATCTATCAAGAGAGGACATCCATGAGGTAGGCGCAATTCTGGGTGTTTGCATATCTTCAGGAAAATGAAGGGAGGACGGAAAATTGGGGAATTTTGACAGTTAAGGAATTCTACGAAGACTTCAAAATTATGAATGTCAACATTTCTTCACAACTTCACTCAAATTGATCGAACGATCACAAATTTGAGGACCTTAAGCTTGAAGCTAGCTTGAATTGAGCTTCTTACAGATCATCTTTAAATTCTAAACTTATCCCAAAGAAAATCGGTGGGAATTGGTGATGCCCTAAACCCCAAACCCTAAAATTCTGCCATGAACACACAAAACTGGCTTGGACTCAACTTACTCATTTTGTTGGGTTTTCAAAAAAAAGATCCTTAATGGCCTACACCAGCAAGCTATTTCATAATGATAATGAAAAAAATCTCACAAACTCACTTGGGGTCGTGAATCTAGCAAAATCAAATAACCCTAGCTTCAAGATGCCCAATGCTAAACATGCAAAAATCCAGACTCCAAGCATACTCGAGATGCCAAAGAATTATTCACGTTCAACAATCAAAAGCAAGGCAACAAATACATACCATTGATGAAGTGAACTCAATTATAACAATGACAGATAGCAAGCTTTGGCACCCTAGCAAACAATACCAACTATGATGATGCCCAGGAAATTCACCACTGAATCTAGGAACCCACAAATCCAAATGCCAAATCGAGCCAAGCACTCAAGATTAGACCCCCTAGATCGGTAGAAGACAAATGATAAAACTCAATGGCACAAGAATTCCTCAAAATTGACTAAATACATGTCACAAAAATCGTACAATCAAACATTAATGTAGTCGACAAGACAACCCAAACCAAAACCTAGGAATTCGATAGGGTGATAGAATTTCAGAGAAATCTGACCAAGAAGCAATTCCATGAGGTCTTAGAATCTCTGGATCATAGTGTAAAAGTAGCCACCACCGGGTTTTCAAAGCATCCGAGGAATTTCTCCCAGAGGGAGTTTTCCTAAAAACAATGAAAAAACCCAAAAATGAGTCTAAAACTTAAGATTTTCAATAAATACAAAAGAGGGATCATCAATGCAGGCAAGATAAACATTCAAGCTCATGCCAAAGCAAGTAAGTCCTCAAGATCAAAGGGCCAAAACACCAAGAACCAAAAGCAAAAGAGGGTCCCTTCTTTCAACGACGCGTGTGTGCAAAAATTGCACAACAAATGGTGACTCCTGCTGTGAAAATGCTTCAGAGCATTTTGATGATGAACAAGAATCATGAACCTATAATCTCTGGTTTCAATCTCCCTATTAGACAAACATAATAAAAATGAAAGATTAAAGAATCAGTACCAAAGGTAGACTGAACCTTCCATAAACTCCAAATTCAAGTGTGTGCAAGTGAGTTCATTTCCCTCTTTGAGCTACTACAAAAACCAAGTTCAGTCAAGTTAGGCTACATAAATGATTCTAACTCCAAAACCAACTTGGATAGATCCTTGTTGCTAGTCAGGCATTCATAGGCCCAATGAGGTTATCACTGTGATTCTCCTGAGCATAGCTCTACTACTAGCCAGGCGTCCATAGCTTCGATAGAGATATTCAGATACTCCTGATAAGTTGAATTCATTCTTTTGATTTTCAACATTTTCTCTTTTTCTTATTTTTGATATTTCTTTTCTTTTCATTTTTTTCATTTCAACCTGTGAACAATGAAGTTCACACTCAGGGCTGAGAACCATAGTGGCGTTGAAGCAGAAATAGGATTTTTCACCTAACATGACCTCACAAAGACCCCACAACAACCTCAGGATTCTTAAGATGTATGAAAGATATAAGATTTTAGAATACTTCAGGTTCAAATCAAACCAATGACCCATCCTCTTTAAATCAAACATCCAGACTACTTGATGATAACGAAAGACCTCAAACATCCATTCAAGACACACAATTAATTCCATCAATGAAATACTCAGAACAGTCCCAGATAATGAATAATTATTGTGCACGAAAGACACTTCCCCAACTAGAAAATAGAAAAACCCAAGTCGAAGAAGCAAAGCAGCAACCAAACTAAAACCAAAAGCAAACCTAAACCAACCAAAATAGAAGCAAACCAAAATCCATCTAAACTAAGCAAGGCAAACTAATCATAAAGAAACCTATCCTAAAGAAAACAAAAAGTAGATAAAAGCAGAGAAAGTTGCACTTATTCAAATCTGAATTATGTACAAAGAGACTCAAAGTGGCTTATGATCAGACAAGGAAAACTGAGACTCATCCCCATATGGTTAATCAATGCATGGAAAAGCAACAAGGTGATGGTAATAGTCCTCAAGAATGAAAATTCATCTTTATATTCAGAGAAATAAATCTCCATGTTGCAACATTCAAACTCAACCTCATAATCAGGAATAATCAATAGTTGAGGTATTAGGACCATGATCAACCCATATGCAAGTTGTCTTTCCTAAACCTCCATAATCAAATTGATAAGATTCCAAATTTTCAACGAGGAAAGAAACTGCTATAGATTGGATGTGATATTCATCATTCTTCAATTGTGAAGAGCTGATATGTATGTCATCGGGAGGTCTCCATTGATGGTACACCAAAAATCCCCTCATGTTGGAAACATGCAAAACAGAATTGGAGGCATCACTATGTAGTGCAAAGTGAAATTTAGATTTAATAGGTCCAGAATTATCAACATGGAACTTTTCACCTATTGGAGTATTTCCATGAGGAATTAGTGAGGAAATTGTACAAGTCTTGTCATACACAACAAATTTCTTAGTAGGATGCTCATGAAGAAGCATCACAAGCTGGCCTTTAAGCACATTTTCACTTGCAACTGTGTGATCAAGCCTGTTAATTATGATTGTAATATCATTGTTTTTAGCATCATTCAAATTTTCTTGCACATCAGTATGAACCAAATTAGCTACTTTATCATTAATGTGTAAAATATATGAATTTTTGGTGCTTAATTCATCAACAGATAGAGAAAAAATAGAATTTGATAAATGAGAGAACTCCCTAAATTATTCCTCTGGGTGCATTGGTTCAAGCTCTTGATCACAGTTTTCGGGAATGTTGGCTCCTCCATTAAGTGGTTCCTCATATTCTTCAAGACATTCATCAGCAACTCGTTGAAATTCTTCCATTGGAGACTTGTTTGATGTATTTTTCTGTGTACCCCCCATATGTTGTGGTAGTTGCATTTGTTCTTCCACCTCTTTTATGGCTTACTGGCACTGGAAGCATGTGAATTATGAATGCTCCTCCCAATGTATCCTACACCAAGCTGGTAATAACAAGTCCTCTAGGAAGACTCTATAGCTCAAGCTTGACCAATATCTTATAATTCTAGCAACAAACTCTTTATATCTAGTCTGTATTAGATTTTTATCTTGGATGAGAGGAGCTTTTGTGGTAACTCCTTGTAGCTCATCCTCCACTGTATTTTCAGGAATCTGACTAACCTCTACAAGAACATCCTCCTTGATCTTCGTAGGTAACTCTTCACTTAAATGCTCCTCTGTTAACTCTGATGCCTCATATTTGCATTCCTTACACTCAGTCCCTTCCAGAGCCACCTCAACATTAGTTGCAACATCATCTCTAGATTCAAAATTTGTTGGCCTCTCTGTAGTGCATTCCTTGTCTAACTTTTCTTTCTACTCTAGGTATCTTCCAACTTTAATGATGACATCCACACATGAGCAGCAAGTGAACTCTGAATGGGTTGCATCATGAACTCTGCACCATTTAGATGAGATGAAAACTTGTAAACACCTACCACCACAAACTGATCTTCAACCATCTGCATAAATGCCTCAACTGCAGTGTCAATAAACCCTAGATCCATAGAGGCTAATGGTTTAGGCAAGTTCTACGTGAAAATACCCCTTTCCAAAATCATCTCGATTTTACCCAAAAAGTCTAAGCATTCTAACTCACTGTGCCTATAGGCATTATGAATCCTACACTTGTCTGACAATGCATAGTGATGTAGACCCTTACTATTCCAGAGATCCAATCTCTTATTCAAAGACTCACAAAGTTGAGGAAAATCAATCTAAAGACCATTTCCATCATGAAAAACATAAGACTGTTTTTCCATATTGACTTAGAATTTGTACTTTTAAGATTTACAGATCTATCATATCTCATATTTTCAACATGAAGGCTCATCCAACTTCCAACTATGTCACCTTTATTCAACCCTCCTTCTAGCACCAATCTGTTGATGGTTTTTTTTGCACAACAACAACTTAGACAAAATATGGAAATCCTATCTCTCTTGAAAGGTAAATCTCTATCAGCAAGCCTCAAGAGATAACCCCAAGGTCTCTAATGTCAGGTCTTGAAAATTCATAAACAACTCAATGATAATGTGAAAATGCTGGTAATCACAAAGGGACCTTATTACAAGCAAATACAAAATCTCAAAGCTTATCAGATTTAGCAATATGGTGATGCTTATCATCCTAAATCTAACCCAAATGAAAAAATAAATAGCAAAAGATAGGTATTTTAGAGAGATTCTTAAATTTAACACTAATCCTAAGATTAACAATGCAAATGGTAAAATACTTGAAATGGACCAATCCCTTAGAAACTGATTCCTGCTTAACCCAGATGAATCTAATCTTATAGAAATAATGCAATCTTCTAAGGCATTAAATATTTTTAGATTATGAACATTCATCCAAAACAACCCTATTGCAATTGAAATGAACAAACATCCACAATTGAACTAAGCATAGTGAATTTAAGTCCAAGCTAGCTTTACAAAGCAACTAATAATCAACTAGCTACAAAAAGTATGGACTAGAGATTACTACAAAACCTCAAGCATCAAACCATAAACACCATCAATTCGTCTAACACTAAACCTAACATATATTAAATAAACTTAAGCAACTTCAAAGATAGAATCACAAGAACCATGCCAGATAAAATTCAACACAAGAAATGCACCAAATCACAATGTCTTCACTTGCATTAAATCACCCAAAGTAGCAACAATTCCAGTCTTTGGTTACATCACTTGCTTGAAAATGATACTAACTCCTAACTCTAACTCTTGCTATACTGCTTAATTCACTCCAATATAAAACTATCTATCGCTTACAAATGAGGCAAAATGCCATATTTATAGAAACCCTTAAGATATGTTGTCCCAATTAGGGTTTACAATAATAAAAAACAAGTTAGCCAAGAGGAATTCAAAATAAAACAAAATGGGCATTAAATGCATGTACTCCATCCAGGTCGGCCTGGGGTCTCCAACATAGCTCGGTCCAATGCATGTGGAGGAAGAAGAGAAATAATGGGGAAGCACAAATTCTAATGAGGCATTGTATTAACTACTCCCCCCTTTTTCCTTATCTCGCCCCATCCTGTCCTACACCATCAAAAATATCTTGTCCAATTCGGCTACAGGTGGCATAGCTAAAACCCTAATTCTCCTTTCAATGGACTTAATGTCCTCTCTTGACTGCTCTACAACTTTATCCCAATCCACCTTACTGGTTTGATATTTATCCATTACTGATTATGAGACTAAAGATCCTTCGGGACCCTAATCCATCTGCTTGCTCCTAGTCCACTTGCAATTGCCTTACTTGATTTAGCCTACAATCGACGAGAGACCACAATAAATCCTCTTTACCACATTAGAATCAAGGTCAGCTCATCATAAACAACATGTTTAGCATTCAACAATTCAAAAATCATGATTTAAATCCTTTAAATCATCATAAGGCACAATTTCCTAGAAATCCAGGATTTTTGGCCATCTGAGGAAATCAAGCCAAAGAGGAATTTTGGGAAATTCCACACCAGGCAAATTTTAACGATCATGGCATAAATATCATAAATTGATCATCCAAATGAAGAAAAAGCATGAACCATCTCTCTAGTTATTCAAATAAAACCATGGAATGTTAAGACACATAACATTCAATCCATTTATCTTTCCAATTCTTCAGATGGTTGGACTTTCGGGAAAATCCGTCAGGAGAGGAAATCCATGAGGTAGGTGCAATTCTGGGTTTTTGCATATCTTCGAGAAAACAAAGGGAGGATAGAAAATTGGGGAATTTTGGCAGTTAAGGAATTCTACGAAGACTTCAAAATTACGAATGTCAACATTTCATCATGACTTCACTCAAATTGATCGAACGATCACAATTTTGAGGACCTTAGGCTTGAACCTATCTCGATTTGGAATTCTTATAGATCATCTTTAAATTCTAAACTTATCCTAAAGCAAATCGATGGGAATTGGTGATTGCCTAAACTTGAAACCCTAAAATTCCACCATGAACACACAGAACTGGCTTGGACTCAACTTACTCGTTTTGTTAGGTTTTCAAAAAAAAGATCCTTCATGGCCTACACTAGCAAGCTATTTCATAATGATACTGAAAACAATCTCACAAACTCACTTGGGGTCATTAATCCAACAAAATCAAATAACCCTAGCTTCAAGATGCCCAATGCAAAACACACAAAAATTCAGACTTTGAGCATACTTGAGATGCCAAAGAATTATTCACATTCAACAATAAAAAGCAAGGCAACAAATACATACTATTGATGAAGTGAGCTTGATTATAACGACGATGGGTAGCAAGCTTTGGCGCCGTAGTGAATAGTAGAAACTATGATGACACCCAAGAAATTCACCACCAAATCTAGGAACCCATAAATCGAAATGCCAAATTGAGCCAAGCACTCAAGATCAGGCCCCCCAGATTAGTAGAAGACAAATGATAAAACTCAATGGCACAAGAATTCCTCAAAATCCACTAAATACATGCCACAAAAATCGTACGATCAAACATTAATGCAGTCGACAAGACAACCCAAACCAAAACCTGGGAATTCGACAAGGTGATGGAATTTCAAAGAAATCTGGCCAACACGGAATTCTGTGAGCTCTAAGAATTTATGGATCACAGTGTAAAAGAAACCGCCACTAGGTTTTCAAAGCATCCGAGGAATTTTTCCTAGAGGGAATTTTCCCAAAAACAACAAAAAACCCGAAATGAGTCTAAAACTTAATATTTTCAATAAATACCAAAAATGGATCATCAATGCAAGCAAGAGAAACATTCAAGCTCATGCCAAAGCAAGTAAGTCCTAAAGATCAAAGGGCCAAAACACCAAGAACCAAAAGTAAAAGAGGGTCCCTGCTTTCAGTGGGGCATGTGTGCAAAAATTGTATAACAAAACATAAGTACAACTTCATAAACATCTTCAATGATTTCAAGAATCTTTAATTGTAAGTGGAAAAACATACCCTAACAATTAGTGTTTAATTCTTATACCAACAAAAAGAGTAATCTTATCAAATTTATCATTGTAAAGGAGGTGGAACGACTACTCTATGATTCTAGGTCACGGGAGAGTCCTAAGCAACAAGCTTCCTTGATTTACCTCAAGCTTGCTAAGTGATTCAGAAAGGTTAAGATGCTAAGCTTGAAAAATAAGATCAATATGTATGGTACTGTCCTTCTACTAACTAGAATGTTTTGGAGAGTCAAACAAGATGGTTTCCAAAGTTCAATCTATGTTCCAAACAACTCACTACCTAAGGATGAAAGCACAAGACAAAGACTCCAATGCGACACATTGGCATCTTAGTGGTGAGTTGGAATCCATACATATAGAAGATTTTTGAGACAAATATAAACATAAGAAACCAAACTAGTATCTTGATTGATAAATTTTTATAATATGACAAAATATAGAGAAAGTACAGAAACAAAGTGCAACTATGCTTGAATTGACAAATAAGTGAAAAAACGGTACTAAACTCCTTGCAACATGATTCTTTGAACAACTCCAACTGAGAAGAACCTACACAAATAAGACCAAGGAAAATGTTGCAGTTATTTTTTAGAGGATTGCCTTAGTTAGTCCCCCACTTTGGTGTTTCCACCTCCATGGATAGCCAGATAGCAATGATATAGAAAATGATAAAGAAAGTGTATGGAAATAGAGATGCCAAGTAATAACACAAATAAAAATATGCTACTTTTCAAATACGATGATTCAAAAGCAATGGATAATGAGAGATATCACCTTCACATCTATGTTCTCTCAAGGAAAGTAGAGGAAAGAGTGAGCTTACAAGTTATCCAACAACAATGTTGTCACAATGAATAGAGTGGAGGCACCAAGATACTAGCAACTTGTAGCTATAATGAAGTGGTGGTGAAGCTTGAAAGTGTGTAAGTTGATCAAGTTGGATAGATTGAAAGATTAAGGAATTTGAATGGAAATAGGGAGGAAAAGGAGTCATTTTGCATCGGTCAAGGGAGCAAGAGGCATTATGGTTTGTTTCTAGTAGAGAGACATAATGACTCTATAGATTCTAGAGGTAGGACTCATGTTAAGACAACAACACGACATCCAGACATCTGTGTGGTGCATGTTCATCCCTAGAAAAATTCCTCCATTGACACAAAAATATGCTACCAGGTGGATAGGAAATGGTGGTGGGGATCGGGATTGCAACATCAAATTACATTTTCTAAGGTGAAGGATATGAAAATGGGGAGTTTTCAAGGGGTGAAAATTCATGCCATTACATTTTTCCCCCACTTTAATGAGCATACACATTAGTGAATGTGAGGTAAAGTAGAGAAAATTTTGAAGAGAATATACCTAAACTTTCAAATAAGTAGACTACAATCTAACATGCTTAGACATGTAGGAGAGAGAGTGGCTCCATAGGTACTCGGTCCTGGGGAAGGTGAATAAAATCTTTGCAAGTGCCCAGTCCTACAGAATTGGCTTCGCAGGTGCTCAGTCCCATAGAGGGTGAACAAAGATTCTATAGGTGCTTAGTCCTACAAAAAGAAAGCACTTTATAGGTGCTTGGTCCTACAAAGGAGGTGCCACAGGTGCTCAGTCTTGGGGGACCAAAAATGAAAGGCTCCGTGGAGTCTGATTGGTCCTTACAGGTGCTCGATCCTAAAAGAAAAGATCGATGAGGTGCTCGGTCCTCCAAGATTGATTGTAAAAGTGGCTTCATAGGTGCTCAGTCCTACAAAGAAACATGTTAATTCGTAGACAAAACACGTCAGGAAATCAAAAGTCAGGAAGATAGACAATCATATCTTAGAAAAAACAATTGAAGGAAGAGTTTTCAAAGGGGTACATTGAGAACCCTTCAAGATCGCAAGGGGCCCACTCACAGGGACACTCCATTTAAAAAGCGATGACATTTTTTGCAAATGATCCTATCATTAAGGAATCCTTTTGAAAGATCGCTTTCATTAAGGAATCTGAAAAAAGAATGGCCTTCTCGAAGGCAAGTTTTCTAATTATGTTTGCTATGAATTCATTTTCAAAATAAAATCTCGCTAAGGGGATCCTTATCAAAGGATGTGATTTTTGAATAGTGTTGAAATTTTAGTAAGGGATTTGTTGGCCATTGAATGCACTTTATTGAAATTTAGAGAAGTAGGAGCCACCCTTAGGATGGTGTGTGCAAATTGAAGGAGCATGTGACATCCTAAGGAGAGAGAAGATATGCAAAGATGTCGAGGCCCACAATACATGAAAATATGTAGACATGGAAATGTTGTCACACACGCAAGGGACAACACATAGGAACCACAATATCAAGAATAAAATAAAGAAGAGAGAAATATAAGCAAAGATGAAGAAATCAAGAGATAGGGGGATCTAATAATTCAAGGTTAGAACTGTGTATAGATATAGAATGCATGAGGTACATGAACTATCTAACAAAATGTGGAAAATATGCAAGAATGCATGAGGTACATGAATTGTCTGATAGAATGTCTCAAATATCATCTCACTAAATGCAATATTTTTGGTATTGCATAAAATGGATTTTCTATATATAAATAAAGGGGTAGAAAGTGCATAAAGAAGATACATTACACAAGAGCTTACATAAACATTGCTTAAAAGAATCGACTTGGGTCCAAAGGTATACATATAAATGTTGAAACAAGAAAATAAGTTGTTTATATTATTCTAAGGACAACCTTTTAATTGGGATCAATGAAATAATTTATTCGAGAGCCTTCAACATGATAAACTTTTTAAAAAAATCAAATCGAATGCACAATCCAACAGTGGAAAAGAACCTATAGAAATTAAATAACTTATATTGATAAATATATATATAATCAAATGTCAACTTCACAAATAACTACCCTGCCTATACCTATACAAAAAAAGTTAGCCAAAATCCATAGTAATGTAAGCATAAAATACATAGGTTAAACTTATTATCTACAATTGTTGGTGGTTTCTTATAATTTCTATTCTCTCCAACACATCATTTAACGTAGATTCTGGAAAAGATTCTATGGGTAAGCACCTAAATTTTTCTCTAAATCTTCTTTATGAAGAGAACTGAAAGAGAGCCTCATAGTAGGGACATTTTTCCTTTGTGTTGAGGGTGTCCTCCTGTATTATGAAGTGAATCATATTTGCACACTACTAGCTAAGGTATGCTAAGAGGTATTTGAGTCTCAAGAATGATGACCATAAATATATAATGGCAACTGATTTCAAACCATTTTTCCCATAATAAAATAAATACTCATGAAGATGTATGTGGAAGCATGCTCAATGTAAGAGAAACTCCCCTTAACACCTCTAATATTGCCATAAAAAATGGGATCCCCCATTACCATTTCATAAATGATCTCCAAAAATTTTGTTTCTTTTTAAATAAAGGAATGGCAGTCTTTGTGGCCAATTAATTATGCAACCATTACTTTTCAAGTAACTCTCCCACTTCTTGAAATTGAATGAATGGAATAGATTCAAAATTATATCTTTAATTAAATTTTTAATATATTTTATTTTCATTGGATCTAATCAAATTTAATATTACTTTTATTTAATTTCTTCTATTTTATTCCCTTTAAAAGAAAAACTTTTAAATAATGAAGCTTGATATATTTAATAATCCTTCAAATCTAAGATCTTTCATTTATTCTACTTTCAAACACTTAATAATCGAAAAGACATATATTTTATTTTATTTTATTTTTAAAATATTTTCTTTAATAATTTAGTTTCTCAATTTAATAATTAAATTGTGTAGGAGAGTAGGACATGGAACTTCTAGGGAGCATAACCACTATGCAGAGGCAACTGCAGCCTATCATGGACTCAAAATGGCTCAAAGTAAAGGGTATAGGAAGGTTTGGTTGGAGGGTGACTCTCTGAACATTATAAATAATTTGAAGAAGGCTCACCTCATCTTGGACATTGAGGGTTTGGTTAGGGATTCCATTGAAATTATCAATTCCTTTGATACTTGTTATATCTCCCACATTTTAAGAAAGGGAAATATGTTAGATAATTTCTTTGCTAACTTTGGTGTTAGAGAAAGAAAGGAGTGGGATTTAAATTATCCTATTCCTTTTGAGGCAACGACTATTATTCACAATGAATGCTAATCTCAAGTTGATTTTGATCTTATTTTGTTATGACTTGTGCATGTCCTTGATCACGTGGCCTAATATTATGAATGGGGATGCTCAAGTTTTAAGTTTGGAGGACGACTTTCACATGGAGCAGAGTTCGAGTTCATCATTTCATACATGTCCTTATGCTTGCTTCGCATAGATTCTAGGTGATTTTCGTCTTTGTTTCCAGAGTCTTCTATTTTATAATTCTGCTCTAGGTGGTATCTATCTTATTCTCTTGAGGTTTCTGCGTTGTGTTAGGCTTCTGTTTGTTAAGTTTTTTGCGATGGGTGGGGATCGAAACCATGCTGAGCCTAAGTCCTATGTTTCTACTAAGCAGAAGGAGGTGTGGGAGATTTTAGAGAAGGGTGGCTTAAATCCATATATGGAGAAACTGCATGGTAACAGCCCCCAGGTCACTAATTTGGTTGCTCAAGGGTGGAATGATAGAACCCTAAATTTGGGCGAAAGGGAAGTTGTGGTTGATGAAGAATTCATAGCTCGAATTACTGGCTTGATCGTGCAAGGTATGAAAGTGTTCAGAGACAAAAAAGAATCGCAGGCTGGGATGTCTATTTTCTTTAAAGGGAATGAGGCCGCTGATTTGAAGACAACAAAGAGTGGTGGTTATCAGAGGAGCTCCTTAAAAGCGTTGTGGCATGATGTCGTTGAAGAGATTATGAGGTATGTCACCCTGGAAGGCAGGTATATGGCGACTAATACTTACCATTTCCTTATGCTTAACCATTTCAGGCATAAGAAATGGATTTCTTTTCCTTACTACTTGTTGATGTCGCTTGACTCGGGGATTAAGGATCATATGAAAAACCCCAGAAACCCTGTCCTGCATGTGGGGTTGATTCTCTTGATCTATGAACAAGTTAAAGTTCATGAGGTGCAACAACCTCTGGTGTCACCGAAGGAAGATATTGCTAAACCCCAGGAGGGTTATGAGATGGTGTCTGAAGAGGAAAGGGTTATTAAAAAATCTAAGAAGAGGAGGTTTGTTCTGAATAAAGAGTTTGAGTCGGATAGGGATGATGATGTTGATTATGTCCTGGATTCGTATGCCTCTTTTGAGGAGGGCCCCAATTCCCCTGTTCCGAGTAAGACTAGGAAAAGGAAGCCAGATGACAAAGAGGGCTATACGACATGCAGTGATGAGGTGGCTACGAATGTTCTTTCTAAGGGGGTTAAGGACAAAAATGAACTTTATGGGGAAGCTTCCTCTCCTCCCCGAGCCACTCGTATGTAGGAGACTAAGGATGGGAGCCAGAAGAGAAGGGTGTTGAGAACTACTAGCCAACTCTTGGAGAAGGGTTTCCCTCTTTCCCTAGCTGGAGGTATCTTTGGTGAAGCTTCTCTGGGTGCTGATATTGGGATGCAGAGGCAGGGGAAGGAAAGGGATGTGGGTGGAGGACATACTATGGGTACTAGCAAAGCGGATGTGGATAGGCTGATGAAAAGGAAGGCTGTTGTAGAGGAAATCGCTTGCTCCATTCGAAAGATGGAGACTCCTATCTCCGCTGGCAAAGGTAAGGATATTTCTGCTGATAAGGTTCATGTTAGTGCTTCTGATGAGGATGTGGCTGTGGGGAAAGGGATTGAGAACTTTGACAGAGAGGATGTTGATGTGTTGGGATCGGCTCGTGATAGTGCTAATGTGTTGTTTAATCTTTTTAAGTGGTTCTTCCATGAGATTAACAGGACTAATGTAAGAATTAGAGGTATTGCTAGTAAGGCTAAGGATCCTTCTATCCAAAGCCAAATTGATGATCTGATGGACTCTTTTAATACTATGGCTAATACTGTGGTGGAGGAGACCATTAATCTGAAACATAACTTGGAAGGGAGAATCTTATCCCTTGAGGATAAAATTGATAAAATGTGGAATGTTGTGATGAAGAGTGGAGATGTCCCTAAGGTTTTGGCTATTTCTAACTCTGCCAAGGTGATCTCCCATGTGACTACTATGAAAAATAGAAAGGATATTGTGTTCTTGATAGTCTGTGATTCTTGGGCAAGGCTGCTAGATATGAATTGTCTGGTGAGAAGGGTGGTGTTAAAGGTAGTGTTTGATTGTTAAGGTAAATAATAGGTGATTAGGGACCAAAACTAGAGAAACAAAATGAAAGCTGAGAGTGGGGCCTGCAGTTTAGAGGTTTATGATACTATATGGATAAAGTGCGGAAGATGGCTACTAGTGAAATGGAGAACATTAAGATTCTAAACAATATGTAGTGGCGTTGGATGTGCCTTCTTTTGGTACATTGATTGTTGATGTTGGGATGATTGTGTAATGTTGTTTTCTACTTTTATTAGTTTCTTTATTTTGTAAAGGTTGGGTCCTTTCAAACCATCTTTTACCTCCAATCAATACACTTAAAAGGAGCATATCCATTTCATCCTTTGAACCCAACAGAACTTTCACCCTCGAGATATGTCCTTTATTTTTACCTTTTCGTGGTCTAAAGACACCTTTTGGTTTTCACCTAGAGACCTAATATTTTTTGTTTTATCATTTTTGCAACTAAAGGGTGGGGTAGACTCCCCAAAGTAAGATATGTTATCAAGTTATATGATGAATTCAATTTTAAGATCCCCACTTGGTATTCCTTCTTGAAGTCCCATAAAATTTTCTATTACTTCATCTTTTTCAAATATGTTTAAGCTCGAAGGTCCTTATTGATCCAAATCTATAAATTGCAGGTAAACTAAGGGTAAGTCATCATCAATAGGATTATAGCTCAAGGATAAATTGCATATGGTAAATACAAATGTATCATCAAGGTCCCAAAAGGTTTCAATCCAACCTTGTTCATCAGTATGTTTAGGTTCGAAAGGATCAGTATTGGTATTGTCCTTAGATGTCTCAGAATTATTAGAAGCGTATAATTTTAATGGTGTATACCCTAACCCTTTACTCTTTGATAACTTAGGAGGTAATAGAGGTTTTGTCATTTTTTTCTTGTGTAAGCCAAGACCAATATATCTATCATAACCTTTTTGTTTCATGATCTCAAAACATTTTCCATATTGCTCAACTGGTATCTACATGGGCTCAACACCTTCTTCATCCTTGTAGATAAATGTAGAAATATCCTCACCTATGGTCTCTTTTCTTAGCTCACCCCACTTAATGAAAGTAGTGGGAAGGTTATGGATGACAACCTTAGGTTCCTTCTAGATAAGAAATTTTTCCCATGATATTTTGGTGATGTAGGTAACTACTCGATGCAAAATAAAATCTCAATGTTATACTCTCCATGTCCTTGGTCACAGATCTGGAATTCACCTTTGGTAATGGAAGTGGATGGAGTGGAAGATGTGGATAATGAAGAGGGATCAATGTAATGTGATGAGGCAGAAGGAGAGGCTTCTTGATTAATAGGAACTTGATGCTTAGAGGTTCCCTTTAGTTTACTACAATATTGGAAGGGGTTGGAATCACTTGATATTGTGATTTTATTACCATTATAAGGAAAGTGGAGGCATTGGTGGTAGGTGGAAGGGACAACCTTCATGGCATGAATCCATGGGTGACTAAGGAGAAGGTTATATGGTAGTTCTAGATCTAGGACTTGAAATATCATATTTTGAATGGCTAGTCCAACTCTTACAGGAAGTGTAATTACACCTTTAGAAGAATGCTCAGCATCATCATAAGACCTTATAATAATTTTCTTAGATATGTCTATACAAGCTTCAAATAATCCTAATGTTGTGACCAATTTTGTGTGCATATGTTCAGACCTGCTCCACCGTCTACCAAGACTCATCTGATTTTGTGTTTGTTAATGTATAACTCAAGGTGTAATGGATCTTTATGGTTAGTTATTTGCATAGGGTAAGTGCATGGATTTGTGACACAATTTTGGCTCTTAAGATGCCACTTTTTTTCTAAAATCAGTAAAATCAGACTTGCAAGAGAAAATAAAGATAGTTACGCTCAAAATTTCAAGATGCAGCAAGAAAAAAAGTTGAAGTGCTCTGAGTCTAGTTTCTAAGCTACTAATTATTTTTGAAATTAATGAAGATTAAGGGTCTCAAAAGTGGGGGGAAATAGGTCCTATTTCTATCAAAAAACTAGCATAGTGCCTAAGGGCTCCCCCCTTTTTGATTAATTTTTTTTAGACTTTCAAAAAGCCATATGGTGAGAAATTAGCTAACTCCATGTAGTTTATCCTCATTCTTTTAGATAATTTTTTTAATGAATATATAATATTTTATGAATTTTGAAAGTGGACACATCCTGAAAACCTAAAATTTGAGCATGCTCCCCCCTAAATTTTTTGAAAACTAATAAAAAATTGATCGTTTTTCATCATGTGTAGAATGAAGTCTAGTTTCAAAAAATGTAATTTGTTTCAAATTTTTATGAACGAGTAAAAATATATCCTAAAACTAGCACATGTTGGTTTTTGACCAAAAACAGAGGCATTTACAATAGAAGCTATGGATCAAAACCTTAACTAAATCAAAACAAAAAAAGAATTATATATTTAGATAGCTATGAGAGAGGTTAACACCATCACAATTTTTTTATAAACTTGCATTGAAATATGTGCAAAGGTGAGGGGGAGCACAGACAAAAATATGAGGAAATTTAGAAAATCCTACCAATTAACACATCTAAAGCAGGTCATTTTGCAAGTGCCAAATTTGGCACTCGCCAAATGGAACATCACATTTAGCGAGCACCAAATTTGGTGCTCGCCAAATTACTTGCTTTGCACGAAATCTTACTTTCCTCTCTCTTTGGTCGACCACTTTGATAATGCTTTGAGTGCACAGTTTTTGATTGTAGATGGATAGTTGAGGTTTTACCTTTCATACACTCTCTATCCCATTACCCTAACTAGATAACTCTTTATCCCTTTGAAGTCTCTCTCTCTTAGGTCTCACTCCCTCCCACACTACCTAGAATACTCTCTCTCACTGCAATCCCCTCTCTTAGGTTTTGTTCCCTCCCACCCTACCTAGATAAATATTTCTCACTCCAATCTCTCTCTCTCCCCCTCTGGTCTTTTTGTCTCTCTTACTCCATCTCCCTCTCTTAGGTTGTTATCTTTCTCTCTTCATCTCTCTCTCTCTCAAGTATCTCCCTCCTACCCCCTCTCCCTCCCTTAGGTATCTCACTCACTCCCTCTATCTCTCTCCCACTCCCTCTCTCTCTCACTCCCTCTCTCCCCCTCTCTCTCTCTCTCACTCTCTCTTAGGTATCTCCCTCCCCCCTCTCTCTCTCACACACACTACCTCTCTCTCTCTCCCTC
>VDFB02373365.1:203411579-203553113 GCA_007258455.2 Sequoia sempervirens
AATGGAGGACAGTCTAATTAGAAAGGTGTTATCTACTATAACTATAATAAACATGGACATATCTTAAAGTTTTACACAAGTAAGAATGAAAAGTAGTCTGCTTCGATAGAGAAGAATGATCCAGTAAAGAAGATTGACAAAGAAGAGATGAAGCAAGAAATGGATAAGGTATGGAAGAAGAAAGAAGAAGAAGAAAAATCAGAGACTCTTGATGCATTTGTACCTTCATCCGATATAGATGACTTATTTGAAATTTATACTTAGCATGGTCTTAAGGGGAGCATTATCAGAAAATCATAAAAACCCCTAGAAGAATGGTGTGTCAGAGAATGGCACATGGTCAAAATGTGAAGAATGCTTGTTTAGAGGTTCTAGAAGAACCAGAAAAAAATATGTTGGTATGAGGATTTGCAAAATGTTTGAATGTTTCTTGTGCTAAGTGAAGTGTGTGTTTAGCATCTTTTTGTTTCTACCACATTTAATGTGGTTAGAGAAAACTCAACAATGGATAAGTAGAAATTTGTGATGTTTTTTGGTTAATTGTGCATTTGAAATCATCAGAAAGTGCTTTGAAGATTTCTTGAGGTGTGCTCAAAGTGTTTCTAAAGGGAATTTGAAGATCGATTCAGGTAATCTAGAAACCCTCTCTTTGTTTGCATAAGAAGAAAATTGAAGAATTATTGCTGAATTTCAAGAAACCTAAGCAATGGATAGTGGCTCATGTAGTGTTACCTCTCTAAAGCTAACAAGGGTCGAAGTAGAAGAATACAATCATAGGAAAATGAAGGAAATTGAACTAGGGTTAAGCGAAGTTGAATTACAAAATAGAAAAACCCTAGGGATGGATTTGTGGAGTGAATTTCCATGGGTTTTAGATAAGGAAGTTATCATATTCTTATTGAACTATCTTAAGGATGGAAACATTATTTTGGAAAAAACCCTATTTGATCTTGAAGGAAGCAATTAAAGTGATCATTGGATTATGTAGCATAGGAGAACTTCCTAGAAAGAAAACTATGAAATATAAAGATGTGGTGGAGTTGATTGGCATTGGCATAGATCAGAGAGAATTGTTGATTGATACACTTGTTGACTCGGCCATTAAGTATGTTGCATATGGTATCTCATACAAAATTTATTTCAGAAATTATGAAAGCTCAACTTCGGCTATTTCCATACACATTGCCCACATGATGGTTAAGGAGAATAGACAAGTTTATTTATGTGTCTTGTTACTTGATAATTTGCTTGAAAATATTCGAATGTCATTGGTTGAGAATTATCCATTTCATTTTGGATCCTTGTTGGTATTCTTGGTGTTTTACTTTTTGAATTCTCTACCCAGAAAAGATAATGTGGTATGGGAATCTAGTATCCCTATTGGAAAACAAATTTACATGAATCTAGAATCTTTGGAAGATAATGAAAATATGTGTAGATCATATTTATCATCCTTGCGAGAAAACCCTTGCTTTGGTATATCTACATTAAGTTGATTCAAAGTAGGCTCTTCGTCTGGGAAAAGAGAATTGGAGGTTGTTATCAGTTATTCCCCTCTGGAATTGAAAAGGAGAAAAGAGATAACTAAAGACATCATTGAAATTTCTAATGAGAAGGAGAAAGAGTCACATACTAGCACTGAATCCCATAATCCTAATGATATCCAATCTATGATAGTTAAAAGAAAAATGAAGAAAATTGGTGAATTATGGGATGTTGCCTCACCCATTGATAGACTAAAAATTTGATGATGCGTTGATAGATTATCTACTTCGGAAAGGTATTGAAGTATCTATTATTTCTAATTTCTTGCTAGAGAATCTGGCTGAGATTGTTGAAGAAAGGATGTTTCTTTAAGGTTTGGAAGGATGTAAGATAGGAATCTTGGTTGGAAGAAGATGTAAAAAGGCTTTGCAAAGATTGTTTGGATTGATTGTAGAAACAAAGAAGTGTGTTAAAAGAAATTTTAGATGTTTACAAGTATTGCCTTCAGTGGCCTTCTACTGTAGAAAACTTCAGAAGCATAATTGAAGCGATTGACGTCAAGGTGAATGAAATTGGAAAGAAATTTGACATATTTGAAGATAAAGAAGGAAAACAAAGGATAAGAGTTGGTGAACTACAGGCTGAACTGATCATTGCACAAAGACAGAGAGATGATGTGACAAAGACCTTTTGGCTCCTTAAAGAGATTGTTGAAGTCTGGTTAGAACATCTTTCCACAATTCTTATTGATGTTGAAAATGTTGAGAAACAATGTTCTATTGAAGAATGGTCACCCTCTTTTACTGTATTGGGATTATTGGAAAGTACATACACGAAATTGGAGTCTACTTCTTTTAACTAGAAGAAGTTGTATCTATTTCTCAAAGAAAGGTATAAGAAGGTGTTTCAAATGAAGAGTGTCATCTTCACTTAATTTTTGTTTGCTTAAAAGTTTTGGAAATTTTTGAAGTTTTTGGAAATATTTTTGATATTTTGATGTCACCATGTTTGCACTCATTTTTTGGCACCATTTTCCATTGATATCAAAGGGGGAGAGATTGGAGAGATTGGAGTTGAGAATTTTTTTCACATGTTGCCATCAATGACAAAGGAGGAGATTGTTGGAAAAGTGAGTAGGTTATCTATTTGTTGTCATTGATGTTACCATGTTGGTAGTATGCTGGCAGTTGGGTCTGATACTCTTATACCGGTGCTCATCCTCTCTAGTGGCTAGTCTAGTATTTTGGTTGTCTATCTGGTATTCTAGTCTACACTTCTATGTGGATGATAATCTTTGGTTGTAGTTTTGGGAAATATCTGATGAATGTTAAAGTTGTACATGATCAAGTTATTTCATGCTCTAGTGCTTGTACAATGTACAAATTGATTGTTTCCTTGTTGCGTTGAAGATTATTCCTGACTGACCTGTTAAGTTAATTTTGATCTAATGTGAAAACTTATGTGTGACCTATTTCTTGGTCCAAGCCGACATAATGAAATGTGCTAAAGATTTTTTTGTGTATTTGGAAATATTTTTTGAACTATTGGAGCCAACATAATAATGGATAAAGAATTTTGAAAATACTTTCTGGAGCTGACCTAATTAGTTCCCGCAATGGAGATTGGGTATATATATAAGTATATGGCAAACAATTTAAAGAAAGAAAAAAAGTAAGTGTGAATGGGTGTGTGCGAGTATATGTAGTAAGTCTATAGGAAAGTGACAAAGGAAATAGTGAAGAGATGATGAATGAGAAGGTGTGATAAAAAAGGCAGCAGTTGTGAGCACATTCAGAACTGTATCAACACATGTTAGGTGCATCTTTCCAATTCATTTTTGGGTTGTAAATCCTCTATTTTGTATAATTTTTCTGTAGGTAGTGAGCCTCTTGTTGGACAGTTTCTGAACTGTATTAGCACATGTTAGGTGCATCTTGCCAGTTCATTTTTGGGTTGTAAAGCCTTACTCTATTTTGTATAATTTTTCTGTAGGAAGTGAGCCTTTGTACTTGGACAGTGATTCCTTCTTTTGGCAGTGATCCTCCTTTTAAAATACTATATAGTGTGAGTTAACCCTCACCGTGGTTTTTCCCTTATTGGGTTTTCCACGTAAAAATCTGGTGTTCATTGTGTTGATTTACTTCTATTATCTATGTTTCATGCTCATATTTAATAACATAATAGTGTGGTTGAAGATTTGATAAGTGATTAAGTTTTAAGTTTGAATTTGTGTGACAACTGATTCACCCCCCCTCTTAGTTGTCCTGCGCCTATTTAACAACATTGTATAGCCCTAGCCCTTGCAGTGTATCTCGCTCTTCATTGTTGAGATGGTCTCAAAATCAATATGATGTTGGTTGGCTCTCTCATGTATAAATAGGTGGAAGTCCCAACTACATTCAAAAAATCCATATCATGTTAATCATGATGCCTAAGTTATCCTATTGGACCTATTGCATATTAAAAAAAAATTCAAAAGATATGTAAATTTTCCTATCATCCATATGTGTCACACCATTTTCCATATTTGTCACACCTATTCCATGAAATTTTCAATTGTGAGCTGAATTTACACATACATTGCTTTGTCATACATATGCATTACACTTTTTCGCATGCATCATTCTAGCCTACAGTTGTGGTGCACCTAACATTTGCAAGAAGCCTAACATTCATGGATTTGTTTCATAGTTACATCACACATCACACATGCGATGAACGTGATAACACATCAGTGTAAAGATTGCATCGCATCTGTTTTCCCTTCTTTGAGCCCTAAAATCTACCAGAAAACAATAAAATTGCAAAGCAAGGAAAGGGTATATATTGTCCCACCTGAGCCCTCTGCATGCCTGAATGATCAAACTTGATACCAATGATGCGTTGCAATTAGAACAAACAACATAGCTTCACTCCCTCTTCTCAAATTCTTACTCTAGAGCTCCTAGAATCCTAAACTCAAAGTGCAAAAATGGCCTATTTTGGACTCCCCTAAGCCTATTTATAACCTTTTTGACCTAAGAGGGCCACCATGCTTATAATTAGATGCAATAAGTTTTTCCTTTCAATGCCTATATCAAGCCCAAAATTGACCTTTAAGCCTAGTTTTTTATTGCCATTGCATTCACGCCAATCAAATTGACCTATCAATAAACTTGCCTTATTTTTTGGATTTTTTTGAAAATTTGTCAATTTTCCTGAGGGAGCATCATCCTATACCTTATTTGCTAAGGCATGCCAAGGCATACTGGGGCAAGTCCTGATCTGAATTTTCTTGATTATTCTTTTACACAATGCTCAAAATCACATTGTATCAAAGAGGGAAAAAATGTGGACATTGAAAAATGTTTCGAGTCTGTGAGTAACATTTTCATGCTAATTTCCATCTTTAATACATAATTAAATAATTTTATTATTTAATTATTTTCTAAGATCATGTTCTATTAATTAAATAATTCTTAATTATTTAATTAATTCATTTTATCCTTATTCTTCCTTTGATTAATTTAAATAAATGTCAATTTATTTAAATTATGTCACTTATCATCATTCTTCCTCTATAATTAAATAAATTATTATTTATTTAATTATTCATTTTAATTTTCGTTTTCCCTCTCCTTCTTCTATATTTAAATAATTATTTTAAATAGTTAATTATTTATTATCTTTTTCCTCTATAATTAAATAAATCCTTATTTATTTAATTATTTTCTTACATATTTAATTAAATATTTATTTTTAATTATTTACCATTTCCTTCCATTTATTATTAATTTTTTTTTTTTAATTATTTAATATTTCATCTCTCTCTTCATCTATAATTAAATAATTATTTAGTTATTCATTTTTAATTATTTAGTTATTCATTTTTCCTCTTCTAAATTAAATAATTGCTATAATTATTAATTTATTCTTATCCATACCCTTTTTTATAACTAATTTCTTGAGTTTTGGTCCATCCTTCCCATCCTTATCTCTTTTCCTCCCAATTAATCTCATCCATTGATGATCATACCTCATCATTCAATCCTCACCCTTCATTTAAGGCTAACCACAATCTTCAATATTTTTCTATCACTCAACCACAATCTTTGAAGTTTTGCTATCACTATCATTGAGATATTGTTACTACACATCAAACTTATCAAATACATTGCATACTACAAATCTGAGAGCAAACAAAGAAAAATGAAGAAGAGAAATGAAGGGAAATAAACTTTAGCATAAGAATTGAGGTTTATTTCTTTATTATTTGGATTTATATTGTCATTTGTGCTTCATTGTTAGATTAGAGTCATTATGGATTGAATTTAGGTATTTTTATGATTGCTATCATTGATTTATGTCTTTCCTCTAAATTTTCCCTACCTACAACCACCATGTCAAGAATGAATGCTCTCATCCTCCATCATGCCATCACACAAAGATAAGAATCCATCCAAATAGATTCCACAAAGAAGCATAATTTCTACCTCCAATCAATATTCCAATACACAAAAACTCAATCTAAAGGTAATAAGTATGTATCAATAGTTGTCAAGATATGATCACCATAGCTGAAAATACATCCACAAAAAATTCTAACACATCAAAATATTACTACCTCAAAGGTACACAAATAATAACAAGCGAACATCATGCCATCAACATATAAAATCCATAACATGCAATCACAAGATCTAAGTGCCAAACCTATCATATAATGAACATACACAACTAGGAACTCCCACTGCATAGGTAATGTCAAATCTGAAAATGATCAAGACATACAAAGATCCACCAATAGAACACATAGAAGTATAACCAATAACATGTAGTAATAAGGAACATCCATAAAGATATGCAAATCTTGCAAACCAATAAGATGTAATCCATTTTTCACCATAAGTATCCATAGCTTTCCCAAGTTCTCCACACTCAACAAAGGAAAGGGATAAAGGAACCACCATGTCATCACCAAAGAATAATGAATAACACATGACCAAAAACATAGTGATCACCATAGCTTTGCACAAGATCTCAAATCCAATGTTTTGTGAATACAAACATCTAGGAAGTAGAACAAGACCAAAGTGAGAACATGGAAATTAAAACTTGTAGCATGTCCTTCTACACATACCTCTAAATGCTAAGTTTTGATAAGTATGATCTCCTTCATAAAACCACAAAGAGAATATAAATATCTACATATAACCATAAGCAATATGTATGCATCTCAAACCAAATCCATTCCCAAACCAAGGGAATATTCCCAATAACATAAGGAGATAAACATGTCAACATCTCTTATTGAATCCTCTAGAAACAAAAAAACCATAGCTCAAGATCCATATGCATGAGAAGATAAAACATAGAGCATAATGCATTTGAAAATAATAATGGGAAATACCTCAAATGATTAACCATCAAGTAGACCAAGAGTGGGGAATGATAATGCTCCTCCAAGATGTCCAAGTCATCATGACTTATCGAAGAACAATATCCTCATAGGTCCATGTTTAACTCATGTCCAACTAAGGTGTAGGATCCTTGAACTTCTAGTTGAAACCTCGTCAATGAGTAACCATCTCAACACATCTCTCTAATCACAAGAGATCTCCTAGCATCACCTATGTATCCAAGTATGCATGAGTACCTATAACTAATTAGTCCATGCCAAACTCCAAATGTAACATAGCATCATCATGAAGCTCTCAATAAAATGATAAATGTAATCAATACAAAGAGAACCAACCAAGATAAAATTCATATCCTAATCACGGAATTAGGAACACACCATGACATCATGATGTCACATTTCCTCAAAATAATATCATATGCTCCAATGAACATATCGTGTACATGTATCATGTTAAAAATTTAATCTAGAATTAAGAGCAAATCATGACATAATAACAAAACCATCCTATAAGCAAGGATTGCATGTCAAAAGACAAATCATGACACTTCAACCAAAGACTAAAGAGTCCTCCATGGCTAACCAAGATGTCAACATCTCCATACCACATAAATATAAGCACTTCCTATCAATGAAACCCAAGATGTAAAATAAATCTCATTGCATAAGAAGAAAATAATCTAAGATTACATCCATGACACCAAAAATTAGTGCAAAAGATCATTCATCACCAAGTGATGAATCCATTTCATCGCCACAAGCTCCCACTAAACTATGATACTGATCTCTCTATGACAACATAATAACCATCCTATAAATGAAGATCCTTCATGGAATAACATGATTGAAGAACTCAAAATCGTGTTCCCAAAGGAAAGAGTACAAACAATGATATCAAAACCAAGAAGATACAACACCACTAAACCATCACTATCATAATCTGCCCCTGAATCATGTAACAAATTTATCCATGACATCTTGATAACCATATCCTTTATGAAGATTAACCAAAATTCCCTCACATAATCAAAGAACTCAAATGCAACAAGAGCTTTGAAAAGGAAAAGTGAAAACATGATCATCAAGCCAAGAAGATGCATCACCACAAAACAATTAGGAACCAATACACCACCACCAATAATAAACCTATATAAACAATCATGCCATGCCAAAGTCCCTAAAGCATAAAGAAAACCCATGAAACCATGATCATCACCAAATGTACTAATAACACAATTCTATCATGTCTCACATGTTTGCATCAAATATTCAACTATATAGGTCCCATATCATGAATGCACCTAGTAATACCATCTCTTGTCCTCAACATGACAACCAAACCAACAAAACAAGTGACTCAAAAATGCCACAAACTTGAATTTGTAACACTGGAGCATCTACGAGCATAGGAAACCCACATCTAAGTCATAAATGCAACTTGTAAGCATCAAAAAAATACAACACTACACAACTCATAGATGAAACAATACAACATACAAATCCAATTATACACTAATAAATGTTGTGTATTTCGCACACATGCCCCGCAAAACAAGGACCCCCCTCTTTTTTCTTGTGTTGAATGTTCTAGTGTCTATTTGGTTTTTCCTTTTTGGCTTTACTTTTTTTCCTTTGGTCCTCACTACCTTCAAAATCTTGAGCACCCCTTGAAATTCTTGAAAATTAGCTGTGTCCTTTTCTGGGTTTTTCTTTGCGGGTTTCTATTTGTGGGAATCCATTGGTAGATGTTGAAGTCTCTCTTGTCATTTGTAGGTTTCTTGATGTGGATCACCACCTATGGAATTTTTCTTACAAAATCACACAGTGGTGGCTCCATTGGGTATGGCTTCCAATTGACTTGGCCCATGCTATCCCAACTTCTACATAGTTGGCTCTTGAATCCTCTCAACCCGTAGTGCCTCAGCTTCCACATGCCATTTCTTTGCATTACCTTGGCTTCCATCCCTCACGTTTCTATAAAATAGGGTTTGCACATTTTTCAAAATCTTCTTGCATTAATTTCCACATTTATGAGGCCTTTGGCTATAAATTTGTGTTATTGATTATTCAATTTTACCTCGTTGATTGTGGATTTTGCACATTGAGGAGCCCTCTCATGTTTTGGTGCATTAAAAATGTTTTCGTAAACAATAGTTTTCACTTGTATTATTAAAGGTATTGATTTCCATGGAACCCTCATAATCTTGCATTTAAAATTATTCAGTTAGATTCATATATTTTTTTTTCTTGAGGGTTCAATAACTTAGTTCTACCCCGAAGGGTGTCTTGCGGGATCTCAATCGAGCCTTGCCATAACAGTGGCTTAGCTTTTGTTAGCTCTTGCATCCTCATCCTCTACATACTTTAAACTCATAGAAATCCTTTGTAGAAAGTCCATTCGAGGAGGCCAACCCTATGTTGTCGATTTTCAACATGAACCCTAATGGCTCCCGCATTTGTAATCGCCACGTAGAGTTAAATAGGCTGAAACATTAAAGGGATCCACTTTTCACAAAAAAAATTGAATGAACTCAAAATTTGCTAACTTTGCATGCTTTGAGGGAAATCCTGTGTGAGGATCCATTTGTAGAGGCACCATCACTCTCATGCAAAAATTATGGTGTAAACGCCTTTGGCACCCACACTTATGGTTTTCATGTTCCATTTTTCTTGATTAGTCAAATATGATGAAAATGCAAGGAACCAAACATTGAATCCTTTGAGCATGCATTTCCCCATGTTCGAAAATGAATTAAATTAAATTTACTAAGTCTTGGGCCTTTGCGGAAAATTCACTGCAGGGGACCATTTGTGGAATGTTGTTTCTTCCATGCCATTTTGGCATGGAAATTGATGGCTTCCGACTCAGCAACATCCACATCCACTTTTCCTGCAAAAGCACATTTCTTGAAAATCCTAAGTATTAACATTGAACACCTTTGAATGCTCATTTTTCCATATGCCAAAATTGACAAGCTCCAAAATTGCTATGTATTTACACTGCGGAAAAATCCATGTGGGATGTTAGGTGAAAAATTTCACATGTGGGTTGCCACTTCTTTAGCACCGGTCAACGTGGCATCTGCATTAGCTTAACTTGTGACCCTTTGGCATCCATAGTTTCCTAGCCCACAACCATTGATGTTATAGCGGTAGGAGATATCTTTCTCTCAAAATTTAAATAATATATTACTAATAAGGAAAGTCGACCTTAATCACAAATTATATTATTTCTTAAAAGGAGGTCGACCTAAGTGAAGAGTCACCTTTTTTTGTATATATACAAGGTGGAGTCCATTCAATCATCATCAAGTCATTCTCATATTCAATTGGAATTCTTTCAAGAAGGAGTTCACTCTTAGTAGCAGATCAGTTTCACTTGTATCTTTGCATCAAGGAGTGATGCTATTATTCATTGTATTTACTTAGCCTTGTGTAAGGCCAAACTATGTATGCAACATTTTTCACTTCTATTTGATATATATATGAGATATATTTTTGCTAGGTTTTTCTCCCTCGAGTAGGAGGGTTTTCCCAGGGTAAACTATTGTGTTAATTGTTCATGTGTTGCATTATCTGATTTCTATTAAATCTGATCCTAAAACTAACATGGGATGTTATGTTTGCATATTTTTTACTACTGGAATTCTTTGGCCTTGGCGGAGGAGAATAACGTTGAAATTCCATATTTCCTAGATGACATGAGAAATCAAGGTACTATTCCATATTAGTATCAGGGCATCTTTGAGATATTGCCTTCGTGTGTGTAAATGAAACATAGTGATTATAACTAGAATCTTAATCCTAATATATGCCACAAATTGAACCATATTGCCTTTCCATGTTGATTAACAACGAAATTCATCAATGCAGAGACAAATAGTAGGCCATGTGATAATCAAGGAAGAAAGAAAATAAGTTTGAAATCATAAATATTTAGAGTTGGAGAATACAAATGGTTACAGATAATAAAGCTTTGACTAGCCAGCTATATAAGAAATTGAAGCAGACATAAATCACCATTAAATATCTTTAGTCAAGAGCTAAACATTTATCGGGAACAGGTGGATTTCTTAATATATCAAGGATTTAATATTTAAAGAAGAAGCGCCTATCTTTATAGCCACGAACATGAATATTTATAGTATAGTCATGTCAAAAGAAGTCAAAATCCGTTGCTAAAGGAGGTCACAGGGATTATAATCAGCATCAGGTAGAGTAGAATTGTGGAATCTATGGCACATGAAGACAACAAATTAGTCTTTTCTTGACCAATGGGTTTGTGTCTCTCTAGTCTTTAATGGCCTTCTTATATCCAAGAAAATTCAAAGAGGATTTATCTAGTAAGGAATCAATTAATATGAGTTGGAGTATTAATTGAGTAATCTCGAGTCTGGAATGTTTAATCTAAGTTTCCAGTTTGAACCAAATGTTGGGTGCATGAATTTTGGTCGTCTGCCAAACCTAAGCTTGAGTAAAGTGTTGTGGCATTAGTTATATGATCTAAAAAGAGGAAACATTTAATAGCTAGGAAGAGATTGCATCTGTAGAATTGACCAACATAAAGAGATAAGTATTTTATGTTTGAATATTGATCATGAATTTTATAATTCTAGGAATAGTGAATCATGTATGCTTCTAGCATTGGTCTGTATATTTTTATCTTCAGAGTAGTTTGATTACATGAACTATTACTAATCTCTCTAAGATGCTTCTAGGATGGATTGAGGAGAAAAAAAATGATGAGAGAATGCATATTGAATTCAAGGGAGGAAGAGCTTGATGTATCTTGTGAGGAAGCCACACAGGATGAATAATGGAGACATAGCTTGTAGCCATGGGATTGAGTTGGTGGCTGGAGACATGTCTTGAAGAGGAAGAACCCATACAGATTGTCATTGTGATCAGTTTCTTCGAAGAGAAGGAAATAACATTCAGAGGGAGTCTAACAAACCAATAGAGGCAACCTTGAATGAGGAGGTCAGGAGGTTGATACAAGTACTTAGAGCTTTAGAGGGAGTCACATCATCATGAAGATCTATTATAATGTATATTTCTCTGTGAAAGAGAAGTATGAGGTGAAAGCCCTTGTAGTGTATATTTCTTTGTGACGGAGAAGTATAAAGTGAAAGCCCTTGTAGTGTATATTTCTCTATGATAGTGAAGTATGAGGTGAAAGCCCTTGTAGTGTATATATCTCTGTGACAGAGAAGTATGAGGTGAAATCCCTTGTAGTTTATATTTCTCTATGACAAAGAAGTATGAGGTGAAAGCCCTTGTAGTGTATATTTCTCTGTGATGGAGAAGTATGAGGTGAAATCCCTTGTAGTGTATATTTATATGTGATAGAGAAGTATGAGGTGAAAGCCCTTGTAGTGTATATTTCTCTGTGATGGAGAAGTATGAGGTGAAATCCCTTGTAGTGTTTATTTCTCTATGACGGAGAATTATGAGGTCAAAGCCCTTGTAGTGTATATTTCTTTGAGATGGAGAAATATGAGGTGTGAGCCCTTGTTCATCTCTGAGACTAAGATGATACATCATGTTGAGAGACTCAATGATGACATCACGTTGAGAGACTCCATGATGAACTCTTTGTACTTGTGTTTTTCCACACATAGGAGTAGCCATGGTGGACGTCATGTTGAGAGACTCCATGACAACATCACATTGAGGGAATTTGTGATGAAACTTTGAACTTTCCACAAATGGGTGTACCCATTGTGGGCATCATGTTGAGAGACTCCATGACATGGATATCTAGAAAGATACCTCCCTAGCTAAGAGGGAGTGTTGATGTTATAGCATTGAGAGATATCTTTCTTTCAAAATTTAAATAATAAATTACTAATAAGGCAAGTTGGCCTTAATCACAAATTATATTATTTTTTAAAAGGAGGTCGACCTAAGTGAAGAGTCACCTTGTTTTGTATATATACAAGGTGGAGTCCATTCAATCTTCATCAAGTCATTCTCATATTCAATTCGCATTATTTCAAGAAGGATTTTGTTCTTAGTAGCATATCAGTTTCACTTGTATCTTTTCATCAAGGAGTGGTGCTATTATTCATTGTATTTACTCAGCCTTGTGTAAGGCCAAAATCTGTATGTAGCATTCTGCACTTCTATTTGATATATATATGAGATATTTTTGTTGGGTTTTTCTCCCTCAAGTAGGAGGGTTTTCCCAAGGTAAACTACTGTGTTAATTGTGCATGTGTTGCATTCTCTACTTTCTATTAAATCTAATCCTAAAACTAACAACAACCTCCTGGCTTCTGCACACCCTTGGTCCACAAACCTCCAAAACCTGCAAAATGTTAGAAACCTCCTTAAATTACTTAATTTAATGGTCTTTTTTCTAGAATTTGATATGTTTATGATGATTTTTGATCATGATGATGCATTTCTCGAGTAGACTAACCTCTTGCTTGTACTTGACCAATTTTACTCATTACATGTCATTTATGCAAGTTATATGGAAAAGAATGAAAAGGCATGAAAGGGTGAGAAAATGGAAAGAGCTCAAAAATAAAAGGCCAAAATAAAGTATGTGTTTCATTACATGGATATCACTTCCAAGATTATATTTGATTGGGACAAGATATCAAATACTAACCTCAAGTATGTGAATATTGACAAATTTTGAGAGTGCTTCCTTATCATCCCAAAGAATGATATGGCTAGGAGGATCAAGAAAAGTGGAATTTGTAGAGATAGAAGTGTGTTCAAAATAATATGCTCTCAATGGGTGGAAAACCAATCCTATATATTTCATGTAGGTGATCAATAAAAAAAGGATGCACACTCCTTAGCCCAATGCTAGGAAGCTCCCAAAGAAATTATACCAGAGTGATTTTGTGGAAGAAGTGAATGCTTTGGTGACATTGTTGAGCATGGTAGTAGGCATTCACATACAAAATGAATTTGAATAATGGATGTACTAATTTATTGAGGATATACTAAGAGGAGATACCAAATTCGACTCGACAAAAAACTATTAGTGACAATATCCATACCCAATATGTTTCATTGAAGAATACCTCAAAATTTTACATGACTTCTTATGTCGTCTACTTGATGGAAGCTAACTTTCCATATAGAGGCTTGACATGCAAATGAAATTTGGGGATAGGCCCTAATGAAAGCATTATCTATGAGTGCTACTCGAAGATACAATACAAAAACTACAAGAGGAATTAAAAAAGGGTGAATGATGCTTTCATTATGCACATTGTTAGATCCTTGGCTAGTGATTTTGAGAACAAGATGTAATACTCTACCAAAGAAATGGTAAATAATTTTGGTTATTAGTTTATCCACTTCCCTGAGTTCATATTCTTTAGAATTAGTTTCTCTAGGGCCAAATACAGGTTGCCAAGGTACCCTATGAATAGGTTGGTAATCCTAGAGTTGACACAATAGTTATGCACTTCACACCAATTGTTGCAATCAAAGCACAAAGATGGGGTTCCTTATACCATGACTCTAGGAAGAGAAATGCACTCATTCCCAACAACCATATCAATTGGAATCTTTGATAAAGAAATCCAAGAGTATAGGATCCTTCTCCATAATATAAGGGGAAATGTGGACCCCTTCGGCAAGTTGAAAAAATATGTTGGAAGGCAACATGCACATAAGTTACATGTGGAAGACTTTTGGTCCAATTATGAAAATGACCACAAGGTCAAGAAGAGGTTGTACATGAGGATGTCCTTGGAGTTTGTAAGAAATTTAGATATATATTGTTCCTAATTGTATAGAAGAAGATGATAATAAGTTGGATGAAGAGGCCCATAGCAAGGTGGCTAAGCTCCCTCTTCAATTAATTAATTGGACTAAGGAGGAGGAAACATACATTGATATGGTTACTCACCTAGTGTTGCAAAGAACTAAGAAGTGGGTTGATGATCAGATTACTCAATTAGAGCAACAAGGGGTAGAATTTACCTATGGTGAGAGGGATCAAGAAAATAAATAAGGGATTAACGATGGAGGAAAGACTAAAGACAAAGCTCCTCAAGAAGGTTCTTCTGAGGCAAGCTTATCAAGTAAAGTGTCATATCTCCTGCCACTACCCGATCTTGATAGAGAAAAGAGGTATTAGAGAGGCATCCAATAGAGAAGCCTCAAGTTTATGAGAGGAAGGTCATGGAAGGATGAATTCCTATCCCCAAGAAGGCCAAGAAAGGAGGGACATTCATAATGGAGACTATCGAAGAAGATCCATCACCACTAGAAGAGGACTCCCAAGCTCAATTTCCCACTCACCCTTTATCACCACCACCATCTACCATACTAATTTCATCAGCTTCCACTCCACTCCCCCCACCTATATCTTCTTCGCCTACTATGGAAATCCTTTTCCACCTTTCATCCACCACTCTAGTCACCTCTATGATCTTGGTTGAGTCTTCTTCCTCTACTTAATCATCCCCTTATTTTTCCTTGCTTCCACCTCCTCAACCTACCTTCTCCACACTACTGGTTACTCTCCCTTCCATCCCATCTTTTGCTACTACTCTACCAAAAACCTTCATAGTGTATTTGAAGAACAGGCCCAAGGGATTTTATGAGGCTCTATTGTCCCAAGATAATAGGCTTATTATGACCTATATTGTCACTACCCTTCCTACTCCTCCTCCTACCTTGAAACTACCAAAAAAAGAGAATGTAGAGAAAATTTGGGAGGATATGCAACAAAAAGAAAAGGAGAAGGTTGAGGTCATTGATATTTATGATGACTCTATTAGATTTGAGCCTAAGGATCACATAGAAGATCTAGACAAGGGCATCAAGATTGTTGAACTTGATGAGGATGTTTTTGATGCCAACAATGAGGAGAGGACTCCAAAATGAGAAAAAGAGAAGTTCATGAGAAGCGACAACATCAAGAAGAGAAAAAAGAAGAGAAAAGGAAAGAGAAGGAAAAGGAAGCAAATATTGATTCCACTCAATTCAAGAAAGTAATAAGAGAAGAGCATATCGAGGGAGAGAGAATAGTCAAAGATATTTTGAGTTAAAAAAAATGCAACAAGAAAAATGAGAAGGGCTATAAGAATGCTAGGTTCTTGACACATCTTTGGTAGAGAAAACATCAGCTCCTCTTTGTTAGAATGTCAATTTAAAGACAAGGCTCTAGTGGTGTGTGATCTAGGGATCACTTTGAAGCTATTATTGCATGTTTGAACCAACAACCCAAAGAAAGGAAGAAAGCAAAGGTCCAATTGCACATCACCAAGGATGGTTTGTGGTCTCACATGGTTCACATTGCTACCTAAAAAGTAGATAAGCATGCTCCAACCATACTACCTTCAAAATACTAGGTGACTTCCATCAACATTGGTCCAACTGGCAATATTGATGAATTCCAAGGGTCGATGATGAACATTCTAAATAAAATGGATAAAGACCAGGCCACCAAGAAGGAGTTAAAGCCACAAGTGGAAAAATTGATTTCCTTCACTCAACAATTAGTTACTTCTAGTGAGGAGATTATTGCAGAGACTCCTACTCTTGCAATCTTGTCTAAGGAAGAGGTTAGCAAGTTAGAGAGAATGAGGAATTCGATGAAGACCACTTCTAATTGGATTGATCATGTTTTTATTATAGGGGACAAAGTTGTTGATCTGGTGTGGAAATGCATAATTATTGTTTGGTTTTGAAGATGAAAGTTGATAAGGAAATTGAGCAATATTCTACTTTCCTAAGATACCATGACCTCACTTGTCCTAAGTTGCAAGTCATTAGAACTTTTTCTACATAAGTTTTGGAGAAAGAACTTATTTTAACCAGGGATGGGTTGAAGGAGCCTGAGGTATGGGTGTATGCTATCGAATTCTACAAAGAGATTCTTGCTAAGGTGTTGCCAAAGATGTAAATAATTGCTAAAATAATTGATAATTTACTATTGGATTGTGATTTGTCCTGGGAATTTTGGTTGGGGCATCAATTTCTATAGAAAAGTTGGATGTTGGGGCTATCAAGCAGGCTTTGAAGCAAAGATATGAAAAAGGAATTGCTCGTAGTTTGGATGGAGACTTTTTTACATTTTGTTGTAAGAGAATTTACAAAGTCTTAACAATTGATCTAGCAAAGACAAGCATGTATGAACCTACACAAGGAGTTAATGGAGGAGTACAAGCTAATAACATTCAAGATTAGTAGAGCTCAACTTCCTTCCTATCAACAACTTTTTGTAGCCCTAATTAATTTTGTTAAATATGCTATAAAAAAAGAAGAAATTGGAAATATTATAATAGAAGATAAATATTTGTAATTTTTAGCCACAAGAAAAAATTAGTCACATCAAAGTGTGTGCACCCAATTTTGGGGGATTTTGTAGAATATATCTTAATATAAAATATGTAGGGATATTTTACATTTTCCTATGTTCACATGTGATACTATTATATATTGGGATTAATTGTAAATGCATTTATTATACCCTAACCCTAAAGGGATATTAAATTTGGGCCGTTGAACTAGATTTAATCCTAGCTATTGATTTGTAATGTAAAATCTATAAAAGGTAGCCTCCTCTCATTTGCAAGGGGTTGAGAAGAATTATTGTAATACATTCTAGAGAAATACAAGAGAAGGCATTGAAGTGTTGGTGAATTCCTTGTGTTCTTGAATGTATGCATGATTCCATCTTCTAACTTTATTTCAGCATTGTTAGTTTATGTTCAACTTTAATGATGGAAAAGTGTTAGCATATCTTGATGAACCTCTTGCTCATACCTTTTGTAAGGTTAGATTAGGCTGATTTAATGCACTTAAGTTTAATTGTGTATGTTTCTGCATCTATGTGTGAATGTTACACTCTAAAAATTTGAGGGTTACCTTTTAATATTGCACTTGTTTTGTAGAACTATAGGTTACACTTGGTTAAGAAGAGATAAGTTTTAGGGATTTTATCTATTTGAAGCATTAACCACTATTATAGTTGTCACTAGGTTCTCAAGATTAGGATTTCTCTCAAACCATCAAAATTTTCCTATTTATTTATAATTTTGTGTTAGTTTTAGGATTAGAGCACTACCCAAAACACCATATTTGATGATAGAAGGTTTTTTTTCATATTATTTTTTTGAAGTTATAGCTAGGGTTTTAACTATTTTTTAGATATTTTGAAACCTCATTCCAGTCCCATAAGCTTCTAGTCTTTGTAAACTATAAATTCCCTTTGTGATTACCAAAAAATCACATCAACTACTAAGCTATTTTTGCAAGTCTAGACCAAACATCCAAAACCTTGGGGTCATTTTTTGAAGTTCTTTTAAGAAATTTACCTTTCAAGAGAGATAGAACACTTGTGTTTTATTTGTGTTGTACAATGCAAAAACATTCTTCAACAAAATTGGCACTAGAAGGACTACTTAAATAAAGCTAGAGCATATAGGATCATTCTCTCCACAAAAGATAGAAAGAGAACTCAAATATACATCAAATAAAGGAGTGTTCTAGGGGATTAAAACCCCTACATGACCTAGGAGAGCTAGAAAATGGGAAAGTTCATCTTCAACACCTCCTTTCATATCTACTTTTCCCTCACCTCCCCCTTCCCCATCTTTTGATTCTATATTATCCACTTCCCCCACTTCATCCTCATCTTCATCACATATTTCGGTTGTTGTACCCTAGCCATTACCACTCCACCTCCACTAATGGCTTCACTGGCTACCAACCCATCATCTTTAATTTTTAGTGAATACCATGAGATGACAAATAATCTAGAGAATTTATGCTCCAAGTTCTTTACTAATGCTCCCAATAGGATTGCAAAAGAACATATTAATATCTTTCAAACAACCCTTGGAGATAGAGTGATTGAACATCAACATGTGGCTTGCAGGTTGTTTCCATATTCTATGGGGGAAGAATATTTCTAGTGGTTTATTCATTTACCATCTAGGTCAATATGGGATTGTGATAGTATGAAGGATACATTTTTGCAAAAGTTTAAGGTTCCCATTAGCCCCACTGTGTTGTATAAGCAATTCATCTCATTCAAGAGACAAGAAAATGAACCCATAAGATATTTCAATAATATATTCTACCGAGACACTAGGTTGTAGGATCCTTATGTTGTGAATGATGCAACATCTAAGTTAATGTATTATGAAGCCTTAGACAATATCACTACAACCTTTGTAAAAAGGGTGAATCCTACCCTATAGAGCTTAGTTGTTGCATATAATGAGGTGGTTGTTGCGAGTGTTTATTTGGGACAACATATACTAGTCCACTCCTTTCATTAGGCCCAATAATAAATCCAAGTTAGATACAAGGCTTGACCCATGAATTAGATAACCACACTCCAAAGATGAACCAAATTCCACACATGTAGATGGTACCTCATCTCAAGCTTTCATTGAATTAGACCCCTTCCATAGTCCCCTACCTACTTACAAAATTTTGATACATTGGCCTATTAGTAGAATTCCAATATATCTACTTATTTACAAAATTTTGTAGTAGCTCAACTTGTATATCTCCAAAATTATATCCCTACTCAAAAATCAACTGAGAAGGATCAAATTGATGAGTTGACAGAGAAATTTAAGAAACTTTCTACTGAGGTAACTTACCTCAGAAATTAGAATAATCAACACTAGTCTTCTTAGAGGAAATTTTAGATCAACTATAATAAGGATCAAGGCTAAAGTTCTGGCCAAAATCAAAATTATGATCGTAGGAAAAGTTAGAATTCTCAAAGGTAGAATATAACCGAGAACACATGGCCTAACAATGGAGGAGTTCCCACTCCACTTGATCCACCAAGTAATTCTGAGAAGTGATCTAGAATATTTTATTTAGTTGAAGCAACATTACTGGGTTGGTGTAGGATACATAACACAAATCAACATTCAAAATTTAATTATCTATAATTTCATATTATAGCCAACATATTTCAGTTGGAAGTGCAAAACGTCAGGGATACAAATGAGTCATTGGGGCACAAGATAGTTCCTTACAACCCATATGAGTATGTGATGGTGGTTAATCAGGCTCCATTCCCTATGGTAGAAGAGAATGAACCTAAGACCGAAGAGTCCACACAAGCTACAACTAAGTCAAATGATATATGTAATGAAGATTTTCTTTCTTAGTTGTTTGATACAAATACTGATAATGTAGAGGGGGTGATGTTTAGATGTTGAACGAAAGGAAGACATTATATGATCTATGAAATAGGAAAGTCAATAGTTCATTCACTACCTCCACTCCACCAAATAACCTCAATATCCCTCTAGATCCTAATGTGAGCAGCAATCCTTCATTTATTGAGGTACCTATTGTTCCCTTAAAACACATGCCCCGTTTGGAATGAGGACCCTCTCTTTCCTTCACCTCGCTGGGTCATTTTGTTTTTGTCTTGTTTTGTGTGCACCCTATTTTAGTGTTCAAAATGGTCAGTGGGCTCCAAAGAATCCATCTTGAGTTGACCATATCTTCACCTACTCAAATCTTCCTAAGTCCTTCGTCTTGGCAGGTCACCATTTATTGTTTGCCTTAGTGTTTTAAGGATGGTTTCCATGGAGACCATCGGGCCCACCCTACCAGGTTGCCCCTCTCAAAATTTTGTCACCTCTTCGCCGCTCCCAACAACCTTCCTCTAGGGACTTCCTACCCATCGGGTTCCAGAGCTTATTTCACTATCCGTTATCACTTACATTCTGATAGCTATTACTTGATGGCTTTCCACTCGCTAGAACCTAGAGTTCCCATTGTCGTCTACCCATTGCTGAAACATTCAATGTCCATCTATCGACGACCACCTGCCTGTTGGATCCTAGTGATCCTATGGCCATTTTTGAATTTGCAACCCACCAACCTAATGTCTTCCATACAAGCATTCATTGCTAGCATTTAATGTCTTAATTTCTATAAATAGGAAAATTTGAGTTGTCATTATCACTTTGTCAATTGAGCAGAAATAGGTCAGAATGATCCAAAGTTATCTCCTTGTGCCGCCTCCAAGCTCGACGAGTGTTTCCGCCGATCCAACATGTTTGCTAGTTGATTCAAGAGCCTCCTTCATCAAATTCTTGAGGTAATTTTTCCACTCATACCCTATTTTGTGTCTTTTCCTTAATTTCTAGTAAAATGATAAATTAAAAGGAGAAAAAACACATAAACTAGATAGAGGAAAGCAAGGTGCCCAAAACCCATATGATGAAAACTCAGGAAACTTTCAAGATTGACCCAAACATCACTCACAGAATCTTAACTTCCTGGCATCGTTCTTCAGCTAGATTGTTCATGCTCAACAGGCTTGAGACTCCTCATTGTCACTGATAACCTTGAAAATAAAGATAACTTCCAAGCGGCGAACCTCTCTGTGGGAGGACTTCATCCTTTCTTTGTTTGAACTTGGTCAATTCACAAACTAAGCAGAGTTTGACAAGTTGCTCTGGTCTGCGTCCACAGGACTCAATCCTTGGGGTACCGTGCATAGTTTGTTGTTCTAAGAGGAAATCTAATCCCAACCTTCTAGCCTTTAGACCCCGACTCCTCTACCGGTTGACTTTATGAACCAATGAACAAGTGCTAACCTCTTCGTGGGTCTTGCCTCATAGATGTCCATTTGTGGGACGTTGTGCCAAGTCTTCCATCCTCAATGACCCCTAGCCTTTGGTGTTCCAACCACTGGTTTCTGCGCACCCCATTACTGTTTAACTGAAATGGTGAAAATTACTACGTAATCATCCTCCATGGATCTCCCTTATTGGGTTGCTATCAACGAGACTCTATCTCATCCTCATCATGCCCACATAGAAAACTACCCCCATCCTTTTAGTGTTTGAAGCTTGAACCTACCTTGGCCACCAGATTCTCCAAACAACAAATGAAGTGATATGAGAAGGCTGAACTCTTTGCCAGACCCAATTCCTTAGGTTGCTCTCATCGGAACTCTGCCCAACTTTCACTGTCCCTAACGACAATTACCTAATGAATTTCTACCCCCTCTGGCCTGAAATGGCCAAACACAAAAGTGTGATATCGACCGCCCTCCAGAGCTGTGGGTCTTGCTCATAAAAAATTCTCCCCGGAAATACCATCTCGCTAGAGCCATTTTGAATGGTAGACTCTAGACAGCCAAGCTCCTTTCTAATTCCAATTGACCAAAAGGTGATCCAAATTCCCTCCAATCACCAAGTTGACTTTGACCCACATGTTAAAATAAAGCACTACCATTAATGGACTCCTCAAGCTACTCAAATTAGAAGGTAGGCTAGGACAGGTAGATTCTCGTGCCCTGGTTGTTGTCCCTTCTACAACAACTTTGAAATAGCCATTAGCTAGGGGAATTCTGACCCCTAGGGCCTAAATTATTCACACTCCTCTCTGCAACATGCTAATGACAATCTGAAGGAAATGTTTGAGTCCCTTAATGATGACTTATCTAATCTAACACTATTTTGTAGAGATTTGACTAACATTTCCATGTTTTCATGCTTGAATGTGCTCACCTCTCTTTTGCTCGCAAGATATATGGAATCAAGTGTAGGACCTTTGGGAGAGGTTGTGGAGAAAGATAAAGGAAAGAAAATAGCCAAAGCACCCTGCAGAAAGGATGACAAAGACTAGATGAAGTATAAGTTCCAAGGGGAGCCCCTTAACTATAAAGTCACCACAGATTGGAAAGAAGTCTCTGACACAAACATCAGACATATAGACATCAAAAAATTCAAGCAAAGGTTTAGGATCAACCCTACAATAGAAAATGAAATACTAATCAGGAGCAGTGGGTTGGCCAAAGTTGCAAGCTTCCCTCCCACTCTTGTTGCCCCTAAGCTTGTTATGGCCTCCAGAGAGGCGTACCAGCCAGAGACCAGAACCATAGTAGATCAAGATAGAAATGTTTTTGCTGACATGTCCCCCAAGGTAATAACAAAGACCTTTCATATCCATACCTTCGGGGAGATGGAAGTGCCAACCATGGATGATGGCAAGGCAATGTGGGACGAAGACCCTCTCAAGTACAAAAGCCTTATAAATCAACACTGGTTGAAAGAGAAGAGGAGCAGTGCTACCATGGTTCCCCAAGAGTTATTCCAAAGTGACTTTTATGAAGATTACCATGATTTGGTAACATTGTTGAGAAGAGTAATGGGCCTTCCTACCACTGCCTACTTCCAAGAGTGGATTTGTACTTTGTTGAACAAATTCTCCATGGAGAGGCCAAATTCTACTTGGCAAGGATAATTAGTGATTGCTTCCACGAGCAGTTTGTGGTTGTAAGGAAGACCTCTCAATTTCACATGACATATTACTTAGTATATTCATTTACCAAGAGGACACAATACAAAGGCTTGTTTAGAGCTTCATATGAGGAACTAGGTAGGGAGCTGAAAGTTTATGACATGTACCCTCAATTGTAGTTCAAAAACTTCAAAAAGGAATATTGTAGGGTCAATGACTCTTTCATAGGTCACATTATCAGATTGCCCAGGGGTGACTTTGAGAGAAGAGTCTCCCATAGTGCCAATGATTTTGTGTGATTATTTTCCTTCTTGTTTATACAATTTCCAAATTTCACAAACATTTGTAATGAAGGCTTCTTAGAAAAACCATACAAGCTGCCCTAGTACCCTAATGACTGGATAATATTGCTAGAGCTCTCTTAGTAGCTGTAGCAGGCACACGCCCTCCTGAGTGGCAAGCATAAGGTAGGGATTCCTTATCCCCTCTCCTTTGGCTAAGGGAAATATGAACTCCACACATCCCAATGTGTAGATAATTCAGGCAAGGAGCTCATGGAATATCATCTAAGGTTTCATACTTCCAGGCCGCAAATGGACCCCTATGGAAAATTGAAGAAGATGGTCACAGTTGACTACTCTCATAGACATCATGTTGAAGATTTTTGGGAAAATTGTAGAGATGAAAATGAAGTGCGAATGAGGCACTATATGTGGATGACAACATATTTTGTAAAGAAGGTCAATCTGTTCCCCGTACCAAACCAGGTGGAAGAAGATGAAAGAACAACAATAGATCCCCGAAACAATGCAGTTGCCAATCTCCTGCTGCCACTAATTGATTGGGATGAGCAAGAGGTCGACAAAATCAATATCTTAACCAGGCCTATTGAGGCTAGGACAAAAGAATGGATTGATGGGTGAATTTCCCAATTAAAGCAACAAGGGGTCACTTTGAAGTATGAAGAGCTCGAGAACAAGCCAAGTGAAATAGATAGTGGGGTAGCCGCAGCCCCATTGGTTGAGACTTCAACATCTCCTCTGACCACCAGGTCAAGGAAAAGAAAGGAGGTTGCAGAGCAACAACCTAACCCCAAGGTATATGCGAGAAAGGCCTCAGAAGGTGAACCTTCCAAGAAACATAAAAGATTAGACAATGTTACAAAGATGCCTATCATTCAAGAGGATCCGCTCCATGAGGGAGAAGAGATAGGAGCTGAGTAACCCAAATCTCCACTAGCTTCCTCCACTACTACTGCCCCTTCGCTTGCTTCTCAGGCTATGGTTGCTACTTTCCCACCTGCAGTGGACATCTCGGTCCACCTTGCCTCTTCTCCACCCACCGTGTAGGTTGTGACCATAAATTCTTCCTCTGTCACCACCTCTCCACTATATTCCACTTACATGTCTTCGACCACATCTCTCTCATTAGTACCAAAAATAATACCAATGCCCACACTCTCACTTCTAGAGGCATTCTCTTGGCATATGCAAAAAGGTTCCTATAGAGATTTCTAAAGTATTGATGAACCTGACTATTCAGGCTACCTTGGCATAGATTCTTTCTAGTATCCCCACCTCCACTCCTCCAACTGAACCACCCAAGATGAAAGCCACAATGGAAATATCTGAGGAGTTGGAGCGATGAGAGAAGGAAGCCACAAAAGGGATTGAGGAAGAAGTGGATGATTACCATGAACATCCAAAGTTTCGGTGCTTACCAATTGATGAAGTGGTGCATGAAATAGAATCCTCTAAGAGTGATGAAGAAGATGTTGGCACCAAATATATCATGGAGACCTTTAATGCAGATCTCGAGGAAGAGTTAGCTTGGCAGTTGAAGGATGTCAGAGAGGAGGTGTAAAATCCTCCTTGTGAGGAAGAGAAGGAATCAAGTGATAAGATGGAGGACATTGAACCTCCAACTAGGGAGCATGATAAAGACCTCAAGCATGATGGAGAAATGCCTCTCTTAGGAGGGAAAGAAGAGCAAGAAAAGAAAGAACAAGAGGATGTGCCACCTCAACATGAGGAAGAGGAAAAGAAAGAAGAAGATAAACCCCAAGAAGAGTTTAAAGCTAACAAGAGTCCAGAGACATAGCAGCCCAAGGAACATGGGCATGAAGAAGAAAAAGAAGAAAAGGATACTAAAGGGGAGGACAGCCCCAAGGAACACATGCCCTCCAAGGCCCCAATCAAATATTAAGTATTCATCTAGACTCTGACAAAGAGGAAGAAGACACAAGGATGGAGCAGGAAGCTCCAAGTGAAAAAAAGATTGAAATCAAAGAAGAGGAAGGTGATCATGAATTAGTGAGGGGAGAATCTCAAATGCCTAAGTGGCTCGAGAAATAACTAGAGAAGAAAGCTCCTACCCCAAAGCATCCAAGAGCAAGATTGGAGGCCATCTTGGCCCGAGCTCAGATCAACACCAAGAAAGAAAAGAAGCCCAATGTTAGAATCAAGCAGACAATGGATGCCTCTGGATCTAGAACCATGCAAGTAGCCACACTGGTGGTGGGAGAAGGAATAAGTTACAATGTCTCCACCATCAACCTAGGGATATCCACCAGAGAGCAGAAGATTGATCATCTCCAGGAGTCTATTGCCACAATGGTACATTTGATGCAAAAGGACAAGATCTCTAAGGAAGAGCTAAAGGTACAGTTGTTTGATTTGACTGGCTATATTCATTAATGGTCATTAGTAGAGGAGCTCCCCACCACATCCTCAGTTCCACCACAATTATTGTCTAAGGACCATATCAGAAAGCTCAAGAAAAGAAAGAACTAGACTAAGACTACAGAGGATTGGTTCCAACAAGTCTAGTATGCTGGAAACATGGGCATCAATCATCCTGTTAGGACAACAAATAAGTTCTTGGAAGTAAAAAGATACCTTGAGGTCATGAGGAAGTTCTACATTGACTTCCCAAAGATATATGACTCCACCTATCCTAAAATTCAAGCCATCCTTAGGCTGTCTCAGAAAACATGGGAAAAGGATCTTGCATTGACGAAAGATGACCATTGGCTGGTGGATATGTGGAAGCTGGACTTCAACCATAGAAAGGAGATACTAGAGCAGGTGCTCTGTAAGGTGGAACCTAACATCGATTGGGAAAAGGATGTTAGGGCTGATCGTGTTCAGTATTTGAAATTAATGATAGGTTATAACATGCTCGCCATCAAGATTGATCTAGAAAAGATAAAGCCCTATTTCCATAAGAAGGTGGAAGATGGAATATCAGGAAAACTTACCATAGATTTTATGAGTTTTGTTGCTTGGGATTTTTCCCAATCTAAACAAGTCAAGGACAACACTGCTAAGTATGATGGAGATTGGGACACTCTCACAGGCCAATCCAAGCAATGGAACTACTAGGTGCTCCAATCTAACATAATGGAGATTGATAAGCTCCAAGCATTAATCAACAAGTTTATGGAGTATGCCACTTTGAAGAAGTAGGAAGGAAACCCAGTCATTGATGAAAAGCTTCTCACATAATAGCAACAACAAAAACAATCAACAAAAGAAAAAAGTGTTATAGTGCTGCCACAAGAGGAAAAAATAGGGAAAATGGCAAGAATGTAATTTTAAATTGTAATATATTTGGGGGTAGGTGAAACCATAGTTTGTAGTGAATCTTGGTCACACAATGCAAATAAATCTTGGCCATTCATTTTTCTTTTTGAACACTATAAATAGGGGGTCTCCTCTCATTTTTCAAGAGAGAGTTGAGTTGTGAAGGCATGCTGTGAAAATTTTAATAGAAGTTCATTGGATTTTGGTGGACTCTTGAGTTTCTATTGCATGTTACATGGTTCATCTCCCATAGTTGATTTAGATAAATTTACTTTTGTTGTTCTTCATGTTATAGATTACTTTGATAGATTAGTTGATTTAGTTGAATGGTTGTTTATATTCTGCTATGTTGATGCCTTTCTTGTCCATACTTTTTGTTGTTTACTGATGGTAGATAGTTGTATAAAGTTAGTCTAGGCATAAACTAAAAATCTGCTCCAAACTTCTATATTTTATTCATGCATCTTTATGGTGAATGAATGGTTGAATATTTGCAGTCCTTAGAAGCTTGCACAAGTTTCATAATACTGTGAGTTAATTTGGTTAAGTGAAACTCTATTTTAAGGAAGTTGTCCACAGTATAGCCCTCCATGATCACTGTTCATAGCTAGTTTCATATCTAGGAATTTCTTCTCTTCCCTTCCCTTTTTTCATTTGTTTTTGGAATTAACCTATGCTAAGGTTCATTGCACATTGTAAAGTCAAATCTTAAGATAAAATAGGAGTTTAAGACTACTGTTTGAACCTACAAAAAATTGCACATTAACTTCCCATCTCAGGAACTCTATTTTAAGACTCACCTCATCTCCAGCCAAACTCCATAAGTCTTCCTTGTGATTACTAGAAAAATCACATTTGAAATAACTGAGATATTCTATGTATGTCATGAACTAACACCCGAGAGACCTTGGGGTGATTTTCAGCAACTTGTTGTTGGAGATTTCCTTTCAAGAGAGGTAGTGCACCTACACACTTCTTTTGTTGAGAAAGTGCTAAAACACCCATCGACAAAACTAGCGCTAGAAGGAGGGAATTTGAGCTAAGCTGGATCAAGGTGATTCACTCTCCCCTAAAAGGTCCTGGAGAATTTTAAGGTCTACTCCAAACAAAGGGGAATTTTAGGAATTACAGCCTCCCACAAGGCCTAGAAGAACTAAAGGAGGGGACACAACCTCTTCTTCCTCCTCCATTCCACCCACTTCACCTTTTCCTTCACCTCCTTTCTCCTTCCATTCACCTCATACTCAGTAGACTTCCCTCACCTTCATCCATTCTGCTCAGCCATACCACACAACATTTCCACCTCTTGCTTCCCACAGCTGGGGTGCTACCCCCTCCCCTACCCTCCAAGTACAAGGTGCAGTCCCAACTTCCACTGCCCTTATGCAATCCCAAGTCACTATTCCATAGAAAATACCACCTCCACCTCCCCTCATGGCTTGGCTTCGGAATAACCTTTCTCTGTTGAACTTCAACACCTACCATGACATGCCTAAGAATCCAAAGATATTTTGTACAAAGTTCAATCCTCGGGATCCATAGAGGATAGCTGAGGAGCACATAAAAATCTTCAAAACAATGTTGAAGGACATGCAAATCAATCAGGAAGATGTGGCATGTAGGCTCTTCCCTTACTCATTGTGGGAAGAGGCCTTCTACTAGTATATTAACTTTCTAGCAGGATCCATTACATCTTGGGATTTGATGATGAACACCTTCTTGTAGAAGTACAAGATCTTGATCAACCCTTCAGAGATATATCGACAATTCACATTAGTTCATAGGGAAGTCAATGAGTTGATCAACTCTTTCAATGATCAATTTCACTGAGCTTATATTAGGTTGCAAGTCCCGTATGTGCTCAATGATGCTACTGCCTTGCTGATATACTACACAGCATTGAATAACTTCACAACTGCATTGGTATAGAGATTGCAACCACCTCTAACCAGATTGGTAGATACCTATGTGGAGGTAGTTATTGCTAGTATAGACTTGGGGGAAAATATTTTTGGTTTGCTACCCTCCTTGGGTCCAGTGGCTCATTTGATGTAGGTTTAAAGGCTCAACCAAGTGTTCGCTCATCAGACACCTCTTATGAACTAGGTGCCTTAGCTGCCCATAGTTCCGCATCCAAGATAGTTGATGAACTAGGTACCTCTTGTGCCTCCATATGTGCAGCCCCAACAATAGAAGACCTACACCCCAGCTCCCCAACAATAGTAGGCATACTCTCAATAGCCTTAAACACTGTTATACCTGTAAGGGCCAGAATTTCACCCAACAGAACAAAATTAGCTGGTTGCCCTGCCCATTTTACTTCAAAATCAAGTGTCACAACCAAGTAACATTGAGAAAGATTAGCTTGATGAGTTGACTCAAATGATTAAGAAAATGTCCACAAAGATAACACACTTAAGGAATCAAAAAAATCAGCTGCAAGCTTCCTAGTGGAGCTTTCAAGCCAACCTCAACAAAGAAAGTAGGGATGACCGTGATGCAGGTCCTTGTTTAGGACAGAGCTATGAAAGAGGACAAAATTCTAATCAAAATTTTGAAAGGAGGTTTTCCCAAAGACAAAATAAGATGTGGAATACTAGACCCAGCAACGGGGGTGTTCCTACTCCACTTGACTAGCCTACAAATTTTGAAAAGACAACTAGTGGCATGTACCTTGCTGAAGTAGCTCTCTCTGGATGGTGTCAGATTCACAAGACTAGTAGGCACTCTGAATTGGACTACCCCAAGTTGCTCACAGCTGTAGAAATCTTCCAAGTCAAAGTTCAAAATTTCATGGACAATGTTGGATGCCATGACCTAGTCCCATCCGAGCCCTATGATTCCTCCTGTCTTGTGGTCAATCTAGAGCCATTCCCACAAAGTGAGAAGAACATCCTGGAATGTGAGGATGCTCCACCAAAAGAGAACAAAATCCAAGAGGTAAGTAGTGAAGAAACTTTGTCTCAGGATTTCGATTCAATAGACAATGGTCCAATGGATGAGGAGGAACTATATGTAGATGTTCATATGTTCCATCAGAGGGTGAATCCCTACTACCTTAGAAATATAAAGGCAAGAGGACCTTTCATGACTTCCACTCCACCCAATTACTTCAGCACCCCGCCTAACCCCAATGCTAGTAATAATTTGGGTCTGCCTCACGTGCCTACTCAATACCTCAACAAGGATAGACCACAAAATCAACCTCAAAGCTAGCCAAAAAACTAGCCTCAAGGTCAACCCTAAAATCAGTCAAGCCAGACACAAGCCCAACTTGCTAACTCTACCATAGGCAAAGCCTTCGAAACTAAAATTAAACAAATGGGCGAATATGATGTTGAGGAGTTCAAAAAGGTCAAAATCAGCTTGTCCGCCTTTGAGTTACTTAAGGTTCTTGCAATTAGGCATGCCTTCTTTAGGGTGATTAATGGAACACCCTCCTCTACGAAAACATAGGAAATACCAGCCAAGAGAGTCTCTTTTGAAGACCCTCCAAGTGAACCTGTCACTCAGCAAATTCATAGCAAGAAGGTAGATCCAACTCAAAATCAACCAATGAGTAAACAAACTGCAAAGGAATCAGATCAAAATAATAGGCAAAGCCCCAAGGATCAGCCTTCTTGGGAGGCTAAGGATAAGGCTAGCGATAAAAACAAAGACCAATTAGCTCAAGTGGACACACCTATGGGCCTCTTCCAAGGAAAATTAGAAACACCACCCTTCCTCACCACCATCTGGATATTTGGAAATAATTTCCACAATTGCTTGCTTGATTCGGGTGCGTTAGCCAACGTCATTCCCCTGGAAATGTGTAAAGCTCTTGGGATCACCCCCACACCATCAAGGAGAAAAGTGACTTAATTGAACAAGAAAAAGGTGAATATAGTGGGAGAAATGAATTAGATCCCAATGCAGATCACTGTAGATCCAAGGGTACAATGAGTCATTGACATTCAGGTGGTAGACATCCCTAACACCTATGAAATTATACTTGGGTGAGACTTCACTGAAATGTTGAATGGATATGTTGCAACAGATCACTCTCACATGTGGTTGCTATGGAAGGGGATTCCAAATCAAGTCTGTATAGATCAAGAGCTACACATGAAATTCATGATCATGGAATACAACAACACCACCAATTAGGTATTGTTTGTTGAAACAGAGTTGGGGAATTATTGCCCCTTTGTTTATTAGGAAGAAGCGTACCCTCAAGAAGAAGAATTGCTTGCAAAAGTCTTCCTGGTGCAATGTAGCCCTTTGATCGATTTAGCCCATGTGCCTCAAAGAAAAAAAATGTTAGTGGTGTTAGAAGATGAAGAGCCTTATCAAGATGGCAATTTAGGTTTTCTAGATGGATTCCAAGAGTTCATGGAGAAATGCGTACAAGATCAACTTAGCCTAGGGGAAAGAATGGATTTCCAAGGCCTCCTACTACATAATTGGTGCAGGGTACACAATGCTACCCACTCTGAGTTTGAGTGTTGTTTGTGCCAGATAGTATGGAACATGTCAAAGGATTAATTGCTCCTTGGATAAAGACGCTAACAAGGAAGCATGCCCTCAATCATACTGAATCAGTACCTACTCTGGAGGTTGTAGATGCCAACTCGTAGCCTAAAGGTAATGAACACATCATTGGCCCTACCATCAAAGAACCTTCATAATTTTAGATGTGCTTCGATAGATCCAAGTAAAAGTAGGGAGCCGACGCCGAGTTTGAGCTCATCAACCCCACAAGTAAGGCCTATTTCACTACCCATAGACTCCAATTTTATTGTACCAATAATGTAGTGGAATATAAGGCTTTATTCCATGGTTTCTTAATGGCTCTGAGAAAGAATGTCAAAATGCTACAAGTTTTTGATGATTTGGAACTAGTGGTCAAACAAGTCAGGAAATTGTACTCATGCCATGACAAAAGGTTAACAAACTATAGGAATAGATTCTGGAATCTTTTAGAAAGTCTAGACACATTTAATATATAGTTGATCCCATGTTCTCAGAACCATACTACTAATGCTTTGGCTCAAGCAGCCAACACTTTACAAACCCTATTCCTTTTTGGCCTCAAGAAATTTACTGTGGAGTTGACCTCTACTCCATCTATCCCAAATAATGTCACTCACTTCTAGGTGTTCAATGATGATAAACATTTCCTAGAATTCATCATTAGTTCTGACATGTTTGTGACATAAATAATTGATGAAACTGATCCAGAAGAAGCTAGATTAGATATAGAAGGGGTGTTCAGCCTCAAAACAAATACTATCCTCAGAGGTATGGTTCAACTTGAGTGCATATTTGATCTAGATCAAATAAGGGATCAAGACCAACAAACAAAGAAGGATGCCATAAGCAACCAGTGCGACACCCACAACCTCAGAACAACCAAGGAAATAAAAAATGTTTTTATTGGAAAGGTATGCACTATAGAAGAAAAGAAAGGAATTATTGACGACTTGCAAAATTATCACATTGTGGTAGCATGGAGCTATGAATATTTGAAAACCTATGATACCTCTATTATCACACATACTATCCCTCTCAAGCCCGATGTGCGACCATTTTAGCAAAGACAACATCCCATCAATGCATTGTTGGAACCCATCATTTACAAGGAAGTGCAAAAATTTCTTTCAGCCAGAATAATCTTTCCAATTAGGCACTCCACATGGGTGTCCAACTTGGTCCCGGTTAGGAAAAAGAATAGAGAAATCGGATTGTGTGTGGACTTTTGCAATTTGAACTGAGCTTCAGAGAAGGAAAACTATCTAGTGCCTTCACTGGAAGAGGTATTGCAAATTCTCAATGGATCATAGATGATTTCCTTCCTTGATGGATACTCTAGGTGCAATCAAGTGATGGTGTAGTACGAAGATCGACATAAAACAACGTTCACCACCAAGTGGGGAAACTTTGCTTACAGAAGAATGCCATTCAGGCTCATCAATGTCGACGCCACTTTCCAGCGTGCCATGGACATAGGCTTTAAAGATCTAATTGGAAAGTGCATAATCATCTACATGGATGATTTAACTATGTTCTCTAAGAAATGGAGTGATCATGTCTCCAATTTTTGTAAAGTCTTCCAGAGGTGCTTGGAATTTGGAGTTTCCCTTAACTTGAAGAAGTGCATCTTCGGAGTCACTAAAGGGAAATTGCTTGGGCATGTTATCTTGGAATGAGGCATCTCTATTGACCTCAAGTGCATTCAATCTTTGCTAAAAATCCCACTGCCAGGCAGTAAGAAAGAATTGAAATCTTTCTTTGGAAAGATCAACTTCATGAGGAAGTTCATCATAGGCTTTGCTAAAATCATCAAGCAACTTAATGTCATGTTGAAACAAGATGCTAATATTGAGTGGACCCTAGAAGCAAAGCAAACCTTCTAAGAAATTAAGAAGGCAATTGTTGAGGCACCAGTGCTAGTCAGCCTGGACTATCTGAAGTCATTCTACATTTACTCCTTTGCTTCATATCACTCGTGTGCTAGCATCCTGACTCAGAAAGACAATGAAATAAATCAACACCCTATCACCTTCATGAGTGCTCCCTTGAAGGATGTTGGGTTGTGATATCACAATGTGGAAAAGTAGGCATATGCTCTTGTCAGAGGAGTGAAGAAGTTTTGGCATTTCATCTTATATAATAAGGTGTTTTCCATTGTTCTTGACCCAGCGGTGAAGACATTTCTCATGCAAAATGAGTTGGGCAAGAGAAGAGAAAAGTGGGTTACTTTGCTACAAGAGTATGCCATGGAAATTCAGCTAATGAAGTTGGTTAGAGGATAGGCACTTACCTGAACAATAGTTGAAACAATAGCTAAAGCAAGACCTGAACTTATAGTGCAACAGTACGAGCTTGAATATGTTTCCCCAGGGGAGTGGTACAATGACATAGTCTACTATTTGTTGAACCACAAGTGCCCACCTCACTTGCAAGGAGTTCCAAAGCATGTGCTTAGGCTAAAAAGAAATAGCTACATGTTGCAGGGATCCATACTATACAAGAGGAATCACGAAGGTGTCTATCTAAGATGCCTTGGAAAAGAAGAAGCAGACCGGGTCTTGAAGGAGTTTCATGACAAGTATGGCACCAGTCATGGATCTATCCTTTCAAATTCTCATCAGATCCTATGCGTAGGTTGATATTGGCCAAAAGTCTTCAAGGATGCTCACAACCATGTTTGTATGTGCCACATATGCCAGACCAGTTCAACTAGAGAGAAGAACGTTGTTGTCCCATTGCAACCAGTTTTGGAGGTGAGACCTTTTGCATAATGGGGTCTTGACTTCATTGGTTTGGTAAGCCCACCATCGTCTACAAGACACAGGTAGATTCTAACTACTTCTTATTATTGTACTAGATGGACAGAAGCCATTGCATGTAGGCAATGCACAACAGAGGTAGTTATATATTTTCTTGAAAGTTTCATCTTGAATTGTTTCGGTTTCCCCTATGCATTAGTGTGTGACAATGGCCCTACATTTTACTAGCTTAAATTTTCTAGTTGGGCCTTTTACTATGGAATTTCTCTCAAGTTCTCGTCTAACTATTACACCCAAGGAAATGACCTAGAAAAATCCACAAACAAGAACTTGATTATTGTGATTAAAAAACTACTTGACAAGAATCCCAAGGACTGGCACACCCAACTCTGTTTGTCCCTTTGGGAAGATAAAATATGCCACAAGGCTGCCCTTGGTGATTCCCTGTTCCCCATCGTCTATGGCTTAGAGCCTATTTTGGAAATCCACTTGAAAATACCTACCCTCTAGTTCATCAATGAATTTTATGAAGAAGGGGATCATAGAGAAACTCATTTAGCTAAGCTGTTACATTTAGAAGAAGTGTGTGATCATGCAATATAATTTTTTTCCAAACATCAGGGTGTAGTCAAAAAATGGTTTGACCGCTGAGCCAAAATCAAGGCCTTCCAAATTGTAGATCTAGTCCTATGCTGGGACAAGGCCCATGAGAAGAAAAGGGGACATAACAAATTCAACAAGCTTTGGCTTGGCCCCTTTTAGATTTCCAAAATCCTTGGAGACAATGCCTTTCACTTAAGGACCTTAGCCGATGAAGATATCTCATTGCCTGTCAATGGGAAACACCTAAAGCATTACTTCCAAGCCTGAGCTCTTTTGAGCCCCCCCTTTGTAAATACTTGTATATAGGTTAGAGTAGGGTGCTTTTGGTTTGCTATTGTTTCATTGCTTTGCTTCACTCCATGTTTTTGCTCATTTCCCAACTATTTTTCTTTGATGAGGGTGTTCTTCATTTCTATTGTAGTGGTCATGCTCGTTTAATGAATGGCTCCCTTTGTTTCTCACTCTTAGTTTTCTCTGGCTAAATGTTCACTCTCAACTTTTGGTCTCTAATAGCTACCATGGGATGACTTCCTCATTTGAACTCTTCCCTAGAACTTGACCCTTAGTTGAATCCTTTTACATTCATCTCAGATTCTACACGAAACACATATTAATGGTTTCCAAAGGGCTGTATAGTAGCTATTATGATGACTTAGTGAGTGAAAAATATTTAGTCCCCTCCAGTGACCACTGTGGTTCCCAAACCCATAGTAGGTTTCAATGCTTACATGGTTGAGAAAAAGAAGAAAGTATTAAAATAAGTATCAAAAGAAAGAAAGGAGAAGAAATTATGAAATCACACAACCGTATGGGTGTGCAGATAACTCTATTGAGGCTATGGATGCCCGACTGGTAGTAGAGAAATATCTATGAGGTCACAACAACTCTGTTGGGGCTATGGACGTTTGACTAGTAGTAGGGTAATGTTCAAGTTACTTTTGGGGTTGGACGATTTATGTAGCTTGTCGGTTAGATTAACTACCACTTGGCACAGTTTCCATGGAAAGGGAATGAATCCACTAAACACACACTCCTAAGATGCTACGTGGGTTGATTAAGCTGAGGATCCTATTTTCCTAGTTCACTTTTTGGACGTCAACCCTTGGTCTGTGAAGCTAGAGACTCTAGGTTCTGAATGAGTATTTATCCTTAGAATGCTCAGGAGCATTCCCCAGCGGAGTCACCATTTCTTGTGCCCTAAGCACACATGCCTCATTTAGAACGGGGACCCTCTCTTTCCTTCACCTTGGTGGGTCATTTTACTACCATCTTGTTTTATGTTCCCCCAATTTTAGTATTCAAAATGGTTAGTGGGCCCCAAAGAATCCATCTTGAGTTGACCATATCTTCACCTCCTCAAATTTTCCTAAGTCCTTAGTCTTGGTGGGTCCTCATTTGTTGTTTGCCTTACTTTTTTAAGGATAGAATCCATGGAGTCCATCGGGCCTGCCCTGCTGGGTCGCCCCTCATGGACTTTTTTCACCTCTTCATTGCTCCCAATGGCCTTCCTCTAGCAGCTTCCCACCCATTGATTTTTGGAGCTTATTTCACCATCTGTTATCACTGACATTCCAATGGCTATTACCTGACAACTTTCCGCTCGCTGAAACCTAGAGTTCCCATTGTCATCTGCCCATTACTGAAACATTGAAAGTCCATCCGCTAATGGCTACCTACCTATCAGATCTCATTGCTCCCACGACAATTTTTGAATTTACAACCCACCAACCTGATGTTTGTCGTACAAGAATTCATTTCCAACATTTAATGCCTTAACTTCTATAAATAGGAAAATTCGAGTTGTCATTATCACTTTGTCAGTTGAGTAGAAAGAGGTCAGAATGATCCAGAGCTATCTCCCCATGCTTCCTTTGAGTCCGACGAGTGTCGTTGTCGATCCAACATGTTTTCTAGTTGATTTAGGTGCCTCCTTCATTGGATTCTTGAGGTAAGTTTTTTGCCCGCACCCTGTTTGATGTCTTTTCCTTGATTTCTGGTAAAATGATAAATTAAAAGGAGAAAAAATACATAAACTAGATAGAGGAAAGCAAGGCGCCCAAAACCCATATGATGAAAACTTAGGAAACTTTCGAGATCGACCCAAACATCACCCATGGAACCTTAACTTCCCAACGCCATTCTTTAGCCAGAGCACTCACACTTGGTGGGCCTGGGAAACCTCATTACTACCAATAACCTTGAAAATAAAGATAACTTCCAAGCAACGAACCTCTCTGTCGGGTCTGCCATCACAGGAGGACTTTGTCCTTTCATCGTTTGAACTTGGTCAATTCAAAAAATAAATGGAGTTCGACAGGCTACTTGGGTCTGTGCCCACAGGACTCTGTCCCTGAGGCATTGTGCATAGCCCGTTGTTCTAACCAGTAGTCTAATCCCATCCGTCCAACCTTCGGACCCTCTTCTCTATCGGTTGACTTTATGAACCAACAAACAAGTGCCAACCTCTTCATGGGTCCATAGGCCGCCATGCCAAGTTTTTAATTCTCAACGACCAATGGCCTCTGTGTTCCAACCATCGAGTTCCACGCAGCCCATGACCATTTGACTGAAATGGTGAAAATTGCTAAGTAATCATCCTTCATGGATCTCCCTTATTGGGTTGTTGTCAATGGGACTCTGTCCCATCCTCGTTGTGCCCACACAAAAAACTACCCCCATCCTTCTGGTGTTCAAATCTCGAACCTACCTTGGCCATTAGATACTCCAAACAACAAACCAAGTGATATGAGAAGGTTGAACTCTTTTTGTTGGACCCGATGCCTCGAGTTGCTCCCATCAAAACTCTACCCCTGGAATGTCATCCCACCAGAGCCATTTTAAACGACAGACTCTAGACAGCCAAGCTCCTTTTTGATTCTGATTGACCAAAAGGTGATCCAAATGCCCTCCAATCACCAAGTTGACTTTGACCCACATGTTAAAATAGAGCACTACCATTAATGGACTCCTCAAACTTCTCAAATTAGAAGGCAAGTCAAGACAGGTAGGCCATCGTACATTGGTTGTCGTCCCTCCTATAGCAGCTCTGAAGCAACCATTAGCTAGGGGAATTCTAACCCCTGGGGCCTGAATTATTTAAAATCCTCTCTGCAACATGCTAATGACAATCTGAAGGAAATGCTAGGGTCCCTTAATGATGACTTATCTAATCTAACGTTGTTTTGCAGAGATTTGGCTAATGTTTCCATGTTTTCATGCTTGAATGTGCTCACCTCTCTTTTACCCACAGGATATATGGAATCAGGTGAAGGACCTTTGGGAGAGGCCACTGAGAAAGATAAAGGAAATAAAATAGCCAAAGCACCCCACATAAAGGATGACAAAGACCAGATGAAGTATAAGTTCGAAGGGGAGCCCCTTAACTCTAAAGTCACCACAGATTGTAAATAAGTCTCTAACACAAGCATCAGACATATAGACATCGATGAATTCAAGCAAAGGGTCAGGATCAACCCTACAAAAAAAATGCAAGACTAATCAGGAGCAATGGGTTGGCCAAAGTTGCAGACTTCCTGTTGGAAAAACAAGGGCAGAAAACTGAGAGGGGGGGTGAATAAGTTGTCACAGAAATTTAAATTTTTTCTAACTTAACTTATCCTTAATCTCAGATCTGATGAATGAAAAATTAAACATAAGCAATTAACACATCAGAGAGACAAATAACACAAAGAATTTTTTTACATGGAAACCCTGTTAGGGGAAAAACCATAGTGGATGTTAGTCCACAAGATTATACCCTGCTAAAAGTATAATGAAAAACAATAAGAGAAATGCACATGCATTTAGGCACACTGCCTAGAGCTCACCGCTCAATTACAAAAGGGGCTCACTGCCCAACAAAGTTGGATTAAAAACCTCGAGGGTATGAACTAAGAAAATAACTTCTGCTCTAGCCTGATTACAGTTCCAATTAAGCTCAACACTTCTTCACACTTTGCACAACCTTCTTCACACTCTGCTCAGTAATGATATTCATACATATGCACATAGGAGCACATGAATCATCATCATCATCAATGAACTAATTTCCCTTATATATCCACTACATGAGATTCCATCACAACTTCGTCGACCAAGAAAAAAATATATATTTGCAATGTCAGCCAAGATTAACAACTAAATTTAAATGCAAACCCACCAAGGTCAGCCACAACATAGTGGAGACCAAAATTAATATCTCCAACACAAAAATACTTTAATTAATTTCGCCTCAAACATCCACGACACACTATCATCAACATGTCAGCCAGGAACATGAAAAACAAACATGCACAAGAATATCTTCAACCACAAGTACATGAATCAATGTGGATGTACTAAAAATATAGAGAATGAACTAAAGACATCTGAGAACACCAAGAAACAACAAAGAAGTATCCACAATGACTGAGATAACCATAATCACACAATCTTCATTCAAGAACACTGTTAGAGACCAACAAAACACTATCAGATCATAACTTACACAAAACCTCACGCAGACCTCTAAAACTTCTAGTAGATGATCTAGACATACTCAACAATAAACCCTTTAATCCAAATAAGCTAATATTTTACATATAGAACAAAATTCCTTTATGACCTGCGTAGTTCCATTAGGAACTTGGAGCACTTTTCCTTATAATTTTCTCAATATCCTCGACATATATAGTAATTGATACACCAAATGCTAATAGTGTTGACATCAATGAAAACCACACATCAGAAACAAATCCACAACATCCAACAATCTCCCAACAATTTCCCCCTTTGGCATTGATGGCAAGACATGATGTGAAAAATACCATCAACCCAACACACTGACTTCTTCTACACCTCTTTTTTGAAAAGATTTGACATGTTGTTCTTCTCCCCCTAAGATATTTTTCACATTACTCTTCTCCCCCTTTGAAATCAATTGAAAAGGTAACCATGACCTTTCCATACACATGCTCTGAACCACATATTTGCGCATCTGACTACTCCCCCTAAGTAGTAGACATGAAAATATCAATCCAGATCATAATATAGCAATGAGGCTCATAGATTGATGTAAGTAAATGCATCATTTAGTTCTTATTAGGAGGGGTAATTACCCCTAGCATTCTCGTGAGATACTCAAAAGTATCATTCGGTAATGGCTTAGTAAATATATCTACAATCTGTTCTTCGATAGGCACATACTCCAATCTGACTTCTTTCTCATTCAATTTCTCCCTCAAGAAATGAAACTTGATTGATATATGTTTAGTCTTAGAGTGTAGCACTAGATTCCTTGATATATTTATTGTGCTTGAGTTGTCATAGTATATGGCAATAGGCTCTTCATATATTATTTTGATATCTCTCAACATCTATTTCATCCATATAACTAGAGTACAATTATTAGCAGCAGAAATATATTCTGATTCAACAATAAATAGAGAAATTGAGTTTTTCTTTTTACTTAACCAGGATACTAGCTTCTTCCCTAGAAGAAAGCATCACCACTAGTAATTTTTATGTCATCCACATCACTAGCCTAATCAGCATCAGTGTATGCACACAAAGTGATATCATCATCCTTTGGATACCAAAGTCCAAAGTCAACTATTCCTTTCAAATATCTAAAGATTCTTTTGACAGTAGTCACATATGATTCTTTTGGATCAACTTGAAATCTAGTGACCATACATACAACATTCATAATATCCAGTCTAGTCTGAGTCAAGTAGAGAAATCCACCAATCATTGACCTATATCTGGTTTGATTTTCCTTAGGAGAGTCATCATTCTGAGTCAACTTACATCTGGTTACCATGGGAGTACCAATAGGTTTGGAGTCTTGCATTCCAAACTTCTTCAACAGTTCTCTCACATATTTGGACTAATATATGAAAATCCCTTGGTCTAATTGTGTAATTTTCAATCCCAGAAAGAACTTCATTTCACCAATCATACTCATCTCAAATTCACTCTTCATCTCATCAACAAAATTCATGCATAGATTATCATCTCCACCAAAAATGATTCATCAACAAAGGCTTCTATGATTAACTCCTTATCATGATCTAATTTGAAGTATAAGTTACTATCAATAGTACCTTTATTGAATCCAAGCTTTCCAATTTGGCATACTAGGCTTTGGGGGCTTGTTTGAGTCCATACAGAGCTGTCTTCAATTTGCAAACCATATCTTCCCTATCTATTAGCTGAAATCCATCTAGATGTTCAATGTACACTTCTTCTTCTAGTTCCCCATTCAAAAATGTAGAATTTACATCCATTTGATAGACTTTATAGTTCTTATAAGCAACATAAGCAATAAATAATCTTACTGCTTCAATTCTAGCAATAGGGGAAAAGGTTTCTTTGAAATCAATACCTTTCATTTGAGAGTACCCTTTATATACCAATCTTTCCTTATTCTGGACCACTTCACCTTTCTCATTCAACTTGTTTCTGAATACCCACTTAGTACCAATCACATTCTTGTCTTTGGGTCTAGGAACTAGTGTCCATGTATCATTTTTTTCAATCTATGTTAGTTCTTATTTTATGGCTTCTAGCCATTGTTCATCTTGACAAGCTTCTCTGACACTCTTAGGTTCACTCTTGGAAATTAGACAATATTCTTCAATTTTTCTTCTAGTTTGGACTCCTTTACTCTTATCTCCTATGATTTGACTTTCAGAGTGATTCAACATTACATACCTTGGAGTCTTGGGACTTTCTTGGACTTCTGTGTCTTCTGAACTTTCTTCTACACTTGCATTTATCTGTGCTTCCTGACTAACTTGATTTTTTGTAACAACTTGTGGTTGCTTCACCAGAACATATGGAATAATCTGAAGTAGATTCAGTGTTTGATTGTTCTGCCCTTGATTTGTGTTCTCTTCATCTGAATCATAGCTGCATCATCTAGATGATTTGACAGAGTCCTCATCAACTCTGACATTTGCACTCTCAACAATCTTTCTCAATCTTTTGTTATAGCATCGATATGCCTTGCTCTTTGTGGAGTAACCTAGGAAGATCCCTTCATCACTTCTAGCATCAAAATTTCCTATATCATCATCTCTCCTGATATAACATTTGTTTCCAAAGATCTTGAAATACTTAACAGTAGGCTTGTAACTGAACCATAATTCATAAGGGGTCTTACCAGAATTACCATTCACATTTACTCGATTCAAAGTATATAAAATAGTGCTTACTGCTTCACTCCAGTACATCTGAGACACATTCCCTTCCATCATCATTGTTCTCGTAGCATCCAAAATTGTTCTATTCTTCTTTCTGCAACTCCATTTTGTTGAGGGGTTTGAGGAGCAGATAACTATCTTTTAATTCCATTTTCTTCACAATAAGAATTGAACTCTTTTGAAATGAATTCACCACCTCTGTTAGATCTCAAGCATTTGATTTTCAAACCTTTTTCATTTTATTCCATGGCCTTGAAACTTTTTAATTTGTTCAATGCTTCACACTTTTCTCTTACGAAGGAAAGAGACTCTAGTTTTTTTACCCATCTAGCATTCCTTGCAGATTATATTAGCAAGCTTCACTATCCTGGGCAGATCTCTTACTACTTGACTAGAACTTATCTTGATAATGTTGTCAAAGTTTACATGACACAACCTCCTATGCCACAACAAACTTTCATCTACTTGAGAAATTAAACAACTTCCACTAGCAGTATTCAAGTGAAAAATATTACCTTTAGTTTGCACACCAGTAGTAATCATGTTTCCAAAACACCCACGAATCTTGCATTTTCCATTCTTGAACTTCAGATCATATCCCTTATGTACCATATGTCCAACACTTAACAAGTTATTCTTTAGGCCTTCAATATAGAGAACATCATTAGTGTTCTCCTTACCACCAAGACTAATAGAACCTCTTCCATGAATCACACAAGCATTGTTATCTCCAAATCTTACAACCCCACCATCATACTTCTCTAGACTCACAAACTTGCTTTTATCACTGGTCATATGATGTGAGCATCCAATATCAATGAACCACCCATCTTTCTCCTCAACTCAGGCTGCAAGAGCTTTCTTATCTTCAGTAGATTTAGTAGGCACATGTTTATTTTCAATGGTAGCAATGAAATCCCATTCATCTTCATTTCCATGTATTTAGGCACACTTCCTAGAGCTCAGTGCTCAATTACAAAAGGGGCTCACTTCCCAAAAATTTGGATTAAAAATTTAGAGGGTATGAACTAAGAAAAAGCTTCTGCTCAAGCTTGATTATAGTTCCAATTAAGCTCAACACTTCTTCGCACTTCACACAACCTTCTTCACACTCTGCTTAGTAATGATATTCACACATACGCACATAGGAGCACACAAAGCATCATCATCATCAATGAACTAATTGCCCTTATATATCCACTACATGAGATTCCATCACAACTTTTTCGGCCAAGAAAATAAAATATATTTGCAATGTCGGCCCAGATTAATAGCTAAATTTTAATGTGAACCCACCAAGGTTGGAAACAACATAGTGGAGACCCAAATTAATATCTCCAACACAAAAATACTTTAATTAATTTCTCCTCAAACATCTACGACACACTATCATCATGTCAGCCAAGAACATGAAAAATGAACATGCACGAGAAGTTCTTCAACCACGAGTACACAAATCAATTTGGATGTACTAAACAGATAGATAATGAACTAGAGACATCTGAGAACACCAAGAAATAGCAGAGAAACATCTGCAATGACTAAGATAACTAGAATCACACAATCTTCATTCAGGAACACTATTAGAGACCAACAAAACATTGTCAAACCATAACTCACACACAACTTCATGCAGACCTCTAAAACTTTCGGTAGATGATCTAGACATACTAAAAAATAAACCATTTAATCCAAATCAGCTAATATTTTATGTAAAAAACAAAATTCCTTTATGACCTGTGCAGTTCCACTAGGAACCTGAAACAATTTTCCTTATAATTTTTTCAATATCCTCGACATATACAGTAATAGATACACCAAATGATAATAGTGTTGACATCAATGAAAACCACATATCAGCAATACATCCATAACATCCAACAATCTCCCAACACTTCTCTCTCTCTCTTGTTGCCCCTAAGCTTGTTATGGCCTGTAGAGAGGCACACCAGCCAAAGACCAGATCCATAGTAGACCAAGATGGAAATGTTTTGGCTGACATGTCCCCCAAGGCAATAACAAAGAATTTTCATATCCCTACCTTCGGGGAGATGGAAGTGCCAACCATGGATGATGGCAAGGTGATGTGGGACGAAGACCCTCTCAAGTAAAAAAGGCTTATAAATCATCACTGGTTGAAAGAGAAGAGTGAAAGTGCTACCAAGGTTCCCCAAGAGTTTTTCCGAAGTGACCTTTATGAAGATTACCATGATTTGGTAACATTGCTAAGCAGAGTAATGGGACTTCCTATTGCTGCCTACTTCTAGGAGTGGATGTTGTACTTTGAGATTCTCCATGGAGAGGCCAAATTCTATTAGGCAGGGATAATCAGTGATTTCTTCCACAAGCAGTTTGTGGTTGTAAGGAAGACCTCTAGATTTCACATGACATCTTACTTAGTCTATTCATTAGCCAAGAGGGCACAATACAAAGGCTTGTTCAAAGCTCCAGATGAGGAACCAGGTAGGGACCTAAAATTTTATGACATGTACCCTCAATTGCAGTTCAAAAACTTCAAAAGGGAATATTGCAAGGTCAATGATGCTTTCATAGGTCACATTATTAGAGGTTTCATACTGCTAGGCCACGAATGGACCCCTACAAAAAATTGAAGAAGATGGTTGAAACTAACTACTCTCATAGACCTCATGTTGAGGATTTTTGGGTAGATTGTAGAGATGACAATGAAGTACAGATGAGGCACTATATGCAAATGACCACATATTTTGTAAAGAAGGTCAATCTATTCACCATACCGGACTAGGTGGAAGAAGATGAAAGCATAGTAATAGATCCTTGGTACAACATAGTTTCCAATCTCCCACTGCCACTAATTGATTGGGATGAGCAAGAGGTCGATGACCTTGATATCTTAACTAGGCCCGTCGAGGCCAGGACAAAAGAATGGATTGATGGGTGAATTCGCTAATTAAAGAAACAAGGGGTCACTTTGACCTATGAAGAGGTCGAGAATGAGCCAAGTGAAATAGACAGTGGGGTAGCCGTAGCCCCATCAGGTGAGACTTCAACATCTCCTCCGGCCACTAGGTCAAGGAAGAGAAAGGAGGTTGTAGAGCAACAGCCAAACCCCAAGGTATATGCAAGAAAGGCCTCAAAAGGTGAACCTTCCAAGAAACATTAAAGATCAGACAGTGCTACAGATATGCCTACCATTCAAGAGGATCTACTCCATGAGGGAGAAGAGATAGGAGTTGAGCAACCCAAATATCCACCAACTACCTCCGCTACTACTTGCTCTCCACTTGATTATTAGGCTATGGTTGCTACTTCCCCACCTTGCCTCTTCTCCACCCACCATGCAGATTGTGACAATAGATTCTTCCTTTGTCACCACCTCTCTGGTTTGTTTTTCTCCCATGTCTTTGACCACATCTCTCTCATTAGTAACAACAATAATTCCAATGCCCACACAATCACTTATAGAGGCATTCTCTCAGCATATGCAAAAGGTTCCTACAAAGCTTTCTAAAGTATTGATGAACCCAGCTATTCAAGCTATCTTGGTGCAGATTCTTGCTAGTATCCCTGGCTCCACTCCTCCAACTGAACCACCCGAGATGAAAGCCACAATGGAAATATCCAAGGAATTGGAATGACAAGAGAAGGAAGCCACAAAGGGATCGAGGAAGAAGTGGATGATTACCCTGAACATCCAGAGTTCCAGCGCCTGCCAATTGATGAAGTGGTGCAAGAAACATAATGCTCCAAGAGTGATGAAGAAGATGTTTGCACCAAATATATCGTGGAGACCTTTGATTCAAATGTTGAGGAAGATTTAGCTTAGCATCTGAAGGATGTTGAAGAGGAGGTGGAAAATCCACCTTCTGAGGAAGAGAAGGAATCACGTGATAAGATGGAGGAGGACACTAAACCTCCAACTAGGAAGCATGATAAAGTCCCCGAGCATGACGGAGAAATTCCTCTCTCAGGAGGGAAAGAAGAGAAAGAAAAGAAAGAATAAGAGGATGTGCCACCTCAATGGGAGGAAGAGGAAAAGAAAGAAGAAGATAAAGCATAAGAAGAGTTTGAAGCTAACAAGAGTCTAGAGATAGAGCATCCTGAGGAACCATGGGCACGAAGAAGAAAAAGAAGAAAAGGATAGTAAAGGGGAGGACAGCCCCAAGGAATGCATTCCCTCCAAGTCCCCCATCAGACACACAGTATTCATTTGGGAGTTTGACGAAGATGAAGAAAACACAAGGATGAAGTAGGAAGCTCCAGGTGACAAAAAGATTGAAATCAGAGAAGAGGAAGGTGATCATGAATCACCAAGGGGAGAGTCTCAGATGCCTGAGTGGCTTGAGAAATAATTGGAGAAGAAATATTCTATCCCAAAGGTTCCAAGAGCAATATTGGAGGCCATCTTGGTGCGAGCTCAGATCAGCACCAAGAAAGAAAAGAAGCCCAAAGTTAGATCCAAGTTGACAATGGATGCCTCTGGATCTACAACTATGCAAGTAGCCACACTGGTGGTGGGAGAAGAAGGAATAAGTTACAATGTCTCCACCATCAACCTATGGATAGTCACCAGAGAGTAGAAAATTGATCATCTCCAGGAGTCTATTGCCATAGTGGTACATTGGATGCAAAAGGACAAGATCTCTAAGGAAGAGCTAAAGGCATAGTTGGCTGATTTTAACTGGCTATATTCAACAATGGTTGTCAGTGGAGGAGCTCCCCACCACATCCTCAGTGCCACCACAATTATTTTCCAAGGACCATATCGACAAGCTCGAGAAAATAAAGAATTGGACTAAGACTATGAAGGACTAGTTCTGACAAGTCTTGTATGCTAGAAACATGGGCATCAATCATGCTGTCAAGACAAAAAATAAGTCATTGGAAGTACAAATATACCTTGAGGGCACCAGGAAGTTTTGCACTAACTTCCCAAAGATATATGAGTCCACCTATCCTAAAATTGAGGCCATCCTTAGGATGCCTCTGAAAACGTGGGAAAAAGGAGCTTGCACTGACGAAGGATGATCATTGGTTGGTGGATATGTGGAAGTAGGACTTCGACCATATAAAGGAGATATTGGAGTAGGTGCTCTATAAGGTGGAACCTAAAATTGATTAGGCAAAGGACGTTAGGGAAGACTGTGTTCAATATTTGAAATTAATGACAGATTATGACATGCCCACCGTCGAGATTGATCTAGAAAAGATAAAGCCCTATTTCTATAAGAAGGTGGAAGATGGAATGTCAAGCGAGCTTACCACAAATTTTATGAGTTTTTTTTCTTAGGATTTCACCCAATTTGAACAAGTTAGGGACAACACTACTAATTATGATGGAGATTGAGACACACTCATAGGTTGATCCACACAATGGAACAACCAGGTGCTCCAATCTAATCTAATGGAGATTGATGAGCTCCAAGTATTAATCAACAAGTTTATGGAGTATTCCACTTTGAAGAAGCATGAAGGAAACCCAGTCACTGATGAAAAGATTCTCACAAAATAGCTATAGCAAAAGCAATCAACAAAAGGAAAAAGTGTTACAATGCTGCCACAAGAGGACAAAATAGGGAAAAGGATAAGAATGTAATTTTAAATTGTAATATATTTGGGGGTAGGTGAAACCCTACTTTGTAGTGAATCTTGGCCACACAATGAAAATCAATCTTGGCCATTCATTTTTATTTTTGAACACTATAAATAGGGTGTCTCCTCTCATTTTCAAGAGAGAGTTGAGTTGTTGTAAAGGCATGTTGCAAAATTTTTAATAGAAGTTCATTGGATTTTGCTAGACTCTTGAGTTTCTATTGCATGTTACATGGTTCATCTCCCATAGTTGATTTAGATAAATTTACTTTTGTTGTTCTTCATTTTTTAGATTACTTTGATAGATTAGTTGATGTTGTTCAATGGTTATGTAGATTTTTGTTATGATGATTCCTTTCTTGTCCATACTTTTTTTTGTTTATTGATGGTAGATAGCTATGTAAAGTTAGTCTGTGCATAAACTAAAAAGCTACTCCAAACTTCTATCTTTTATTCATGCATGTTTATGGTGAATGAATGGTTGAATATTTGTAGTCCTTAGAAGCTTGCACAAGTTTCATAATACTGTGAGTTAATTTGGTTAAGTGAAATTTTGTTTTAAGGAAGCTATCCACAGTAGAAACCTCCATGATCACTATTCATAGCTAGTTTCAGATCCAGGAACCTCTTCTCTTCCCCACCATTTTTTCCTTTTCTTTTAGAAGTAACCTATGCTGAGGTTCATTGCCCATTGTAAAGTCAAATCTTAAGATAAAATAGGAGTTTAAGACTGCTTTTTGAACTTGCAACAAATTGCACATTAACTTCCCATCTCAGGAAATCCATTTTAAGATTCACCTTGTCTCCAGCCAAACTCCATAAGTCTACCCTGTGATTACCAACAAAATCACATTTGAAAGAACTGAGATATTCTATGTATTTCATGACCTAACACCCGAGAGACCTTGGGGTGATTTTCAACAACTTGTTGGAGATTTCCATTCAAGAGAGGTAGTGCACCTACACACTGCTTGTGTTGAGAAAGTGATAAAAGACCCATCAACAGTACCAATGTAGTATTTTTCAAAATAAGACCAATCAAGGTTTGAATTTTCCCAAATGGGAGAATATGTAGCTGAAAAATTGAAGAAAATAAAATTAGGCCTCTCATCTTTTAAATTGTTAAAAGTACCTAAGATTAGAAATACCATTTTAAGATCAATACATGAAACTACTTATCCTAAGTCCTCACAAGACACATCAATATGAAATTTTTTCCATCTAGCACAATTGATAATGAGCCAATGATTAGGAAAATCCTAGAAAAAGGTAAAGAAAAAGAAAAGGCCCAAGTATCTTATGCAAATACTCTAGTAAGTTTGTTTTGAGATAAGCATGAAATCCCTCCTTTCTTGTTAACTCTACATATATATGGGAAATAATTGAACAATTAGTTACTTGATTCAGATTCTTCCGTGAATTTTATGACTCTTGCAATATGTAAAGCTCTTGGTCTTACTCCCACTCCTTCTCATCAAAAAGTGACACAGATAGATAAGACAGAGGTGAATGTAGTTGGATAATTAAACATGATTCCTACACAAGTGGTGTTGAACCATAGAGTTTAGCAAATAATCAACATCCAAGTGATTGACATACCAAATGCCTATGGCTTAATTTTAAGTAGAGACTAGACCAAGTGCTCAGTGGATACATCCACGTTGATCATTCACATGTGTGGCTTCCTTGGAAAGGAATTCCAAATCAGATTTGTATTTAACAAGATCCAAGTATGAAGCACATGATCATGAAGTATAATAAGACTAATGAAGTGTTCTCAGAAATAGAATTGGGAACTTATATTCCCATGGTTGTGGAAGAGGAAGAGGAAGTAATAATGTTACATGACATGTCCTAGGATTTGACTTAAATTTTTGATAGCACTGAGGTATCTATTGAATTGAATGATGGTTCCCAGACTGATGGAGATATCAAACTACTTGAAATATTTTAGGAATTTATGAAAAGGTGTGTACACAATCAGATTAGTCTAGGAAATAAAGTAGACTTTAAAGATATTTTTCTACCTTGTTAGTGTAGAATCCATGATGCCTCCCATTCAAATTTTTAATGTTGTCTTTTTCATACTGCAATTGAAGAGATCAAAAATAGGTCAATCCTTTTGGTCTCATTTCTGAAATTTAGAAATTTTAGGAAGAATAGTCACCTGTACAAAGTTAGTGTGTGCAAGCTTCTCAACACAAGAATAAAATTCCTGCAAGCAACAAAGAGAAAGTGAATCTAACCAAATTCTGGACTTTGAGATTTGACGGGTCTAAATGTAAGCAAGGAGTTGAAGTAGGATTCAAATTGATTAGCCCTACTGGTAAGACATTTTTTGTGGCCTATAGGTTTGAATTCTATTGCACTAATATTTTTTACAATTATAAAGCATTGGTGCATGGACTTTTTATGGCATTATGTAAGAAGGCCAAGACACTTCAAGTGTTTGGAGATTCTAAGTTAGTGGTGAAGAAAGTTAGAAAGCAGTACTCTTTCCATGGAAGGAGGATGACCAACTGTTGGCACCGTGTTTGGGATTTGATAGAGGGTTTTGATGCCTTCAATATTCACCTGATCTCTTGTAGCAAGAATCAAACTGTTGACATGTTAGCATAGGTAGTAAGTATATTGGAACCTCTATCATTGTCAGGCTTGAAGAAGTTTACTATCGAGCTAACTCCTATACCATCTATGTTGGACAATGTTACAAATTTCCAAGTCTTCAAGGATGATAAACACATTATTGACTTCATTACTAGCTTTGATGTATTTTCTTCTCAAATAATTAAAGAGGTAGAACTCGAAAAAGAAGAATTGGACCTAGAAGGAGTAATCAACTTGAAGATGAATACTATTCCAAAGAGTATGGTGAAGTTGGAAAGAATATTTGATTTCGATCAGCTAAGGGAGAAAGGTCAATGAACCCAAAATGAGTCTATGGAAAATCAGTGTGATACACACATCATGGGTACTTTAGAAAACATAAAGAATGACTTTATCGATAAGGTCTCCATCCCTACCAAAAGAAAAGGGATAATTGAAGAACTACATATATAACATGGCATCATTGCATGGAGCTATGAAGATCTCAAGACATATGATACTTCCATTATCACACATATGATACCTCTTAAGGCTGATGTGAAACCATTTAGGTACAGGAAGTGACCTATCAATGCTTTACTCTAACCTACTATCCAAAAAGAAGTATAGAAGTTTTTGTTTGCTTGAATCATATTTATCATAAGGAATTCTACATGGGTATCCAACTTGGTACCAGTCAGGAAAAAGAAAGTGAAATCCACTAGTGTGTGGATTTTTCATAATCTTAATCAAGCATCAAAAAAGGACAATTACCTAGTGCCCTCCTTGGATTAGGTTCTACAATTTGTGAATGGTTCTCTGATGATGTCATTCTTGGATGGATATTCTATTAAATAGGTGTAGGAAAACTGAGAGGGGGAGGTGAATCAGTTTTCACACAAACTCAAACTTAAAACTTTATCACTTATCAAATCTTCAACCAAACTATTTTGTTATTAAATATAAGCATGAAACATAAATAACATAAAGTAAATCAACATAATACCAGATTTTTACATGGAAAACCCAATGATGGAAAAACCATGGTGACGGTTAACTCACAATATAGATTATAAAACAAAAGCTCACTACCAAGGGATCACTGCCAAAAAGAGGACTCACTGTCCAAATACAAAGGCTCACTACCTATAGAAATGACTCACTATCCAATAGGGAGGCTCACTGCCTACAAATACAAAAGAGAACAAAAAGATCCACCACAACAATTAATGCACATTTGTAGGATTGTAGAAACCCTTCACTCACTTCCTTCAACACAAAAAAGAACTGCTATCACAACTCACTCACACACACACACTTTTTCTCTTATGATTTGTGGCTTTAATTTCATCACTTTGCATCACACTATCATATAAATCTTCACAATTCAACTTGCTCTTATACCGTTCTCAACCTTAGAAACATTTACTAAGGTCAGCCACAAAACACCATTTCATAAATTCAAATTAGGTTAGAAACTCAAAATTCCCGCGGTAGAAAGGAATAAGAGTGGACCAATAAAATTATTTTCTTGAATCATCTACATGCTTCCTCAATTAAAATTTTGTTCTTCGAATGAAGTGTAAACACCAGGTTGGAAAAACCTAATGAAAACACAAATAAACATTGATGCACACACTTCCCAACAAGAAGATGACACACATGCACCTCAACATGCTTCCATATGCATGAGACTTCATCCTAGACTTGTTCAAATATGTCTACAAAAAAAAAAAATGCATCATACACTAAATACCTTTTACCAGTCTAACCAAACTATGCCAACCTATACAGGAATATAGAAACATGAATTCTAGATTACCATACTTCATCCATCTTCACTGGAGCACTAAAAATGCTTTCACAAGACATATCCCAGATCCACAAGATCTGAAATGAAATAGTGGAGGCTATAGAGTAGAAACATTTATCCAAGTCCATAGAAGATCAAACTTGCCAGACAGTTCACATATTGGTGAACACAACTTTCACGGACAATCATACCAGAAATTGAAACTCAACATATATCACCACTAAATCACCTTTATCAAACTTTCAGATTTGCACAAGCATAGGATCAACACAGGAGAAATACGAAGCACATACTGAAGCATGTTCTGCACACATTCAACACTCTGACTTCTCTTCTTTATTAATTTTCTCAAAAGAAATTGGAAAATCATCAAACCAACACATTTGCAACATCATAAAGATAGCTCCATGTACTCACAACATCTCAGAAGCATCTCAACTATACATGTACAATCTACAACATACTGAACTGTGTTGACATCAATGACAACATCAATGACAACACCACCAAACTAGCTCATTCTTGCAACAGTCTCACCCTTTATCATTGATGGAAACACGCAACCTTTTCTCTCCCTTTGACATCAATGGAAAAGAACAATTTATCTGATTACACCCCCTTAAGAGTACACACATATTGCAACAATAAAACCACTTCTACTCCCCCTGCGGAGTATACCCATTTATTAGTCCAGATAAATGAAGAATCTATGAATTCACTGGACTGATGCACCTAGTTAGGAGGGCCAATGACCCCAACATCTTCCTAAGATGATCGAAATTATCCTTGGGAAGAGCCTTAGTAAATATGTCTACAATCTATTCCTTTGTAGTCACATACTCCAATCTGACTTCATTTTCCAACACTTTTTCTCTCAGGAAATGGTATTTGATAGATATGTGCTTTGCTCTTGAATGCATAACTGGGTTCTTTGAAATGTTTATTGCACTTGTATTGTCACAAAAGATAGAGATAGGCTCATCACATACCACACCAATTTCTTTCAAAGTTTGCTTCATCCAAAAAACTTGTGTACAACAGGATGCTACAACAATATATTCAGCTTCTGCAGTGGATAAAGAAATTGAGTCTTGCTTCTTACTCAACCATGAAATCAATCTTCCACCAAGAAGGAAAGCACCACCATTGGTACTCTTTTGGTCATCTACACATCTATCCCAATCAACATCTGTATAAGCACTCAAGGTGAAATCTTTACTCTTAGGGTTCTATAGCCCAAATCCAGTGTACCTTTAAAATATATAAATATCCTTTTTAAAACCATAAGATGTGCTTCTCTAGGATCTACTTGAAATCTAGCAACTAAACACACTACATGCATAATAACTGGTCTGGTAGTAGTGAGATACAACAATCCTCCAATCATGGATCTATATTTGTTCTAATCAGTCTTAGAAAATTCATCTTGCTTGCTCAGCTTACATCTAGTTACCATAGGAGTACAAACCGGTTTAGAATTTTCCATCCCAAAAAATTTCAACAACTCTTTTACATACTTAGATTGAGAAATGAATATCCATTTATTAGTTTGATTCACTTGTAGACCAAGGAATAAATTCAATTCACCAATCATAGACATCTCAAATTCTTTCTGCATTTCTTCAACAAACTTTTTTACACATGTCATCATTTCCACCAAAAATGATATCATCAACACAAACAACTACAATCAACATCTTATTATCTTGTGTTTTGAAGTAGAGATTATTGTCAATAAAACCTTTGTTGAATCCTTGCTTTGTCAGATATTTGTCCAGTCTTGCATACCAAGCTCTGGGAGCTTGCTTTAGTTCATACAATGATTTCTTCAGTTTACACGCCATATCCAGTCTATCGAACAACTGAAGTCCTTTTGGTTGCTTCATGTACACTTCTTTCGCCAACTCACCATTTAGAAAAGCTGACTTAACATCCATCTAATATACTTTGAAGTCCTTGTGGGCAGAGAATGCCAAAAACATTTTGATAGCTTCCATTATGGCCATAGGGGAAAACGTTTCTTCAAAATCTATACCTTCAACTTGTGAATATCCTTTGCATACCAGTCTTGCCTTATTCCTTACTAATTCTCCATTTTCATTCAATTTGTTTCAGAACACCCATTTTGAAAAAATCACATTTTTATTCACAGTTCTAGGAACTATTTCCCATGCCTGATTCTTTTCTATTTGTTGTAGTTCCTCTTTCATAGCTCTCATCCAAATTTCATCTTCACATGCTTCTTTTACAGATTTAGGTTCTATTTTAGAGAGTAAACACAAATCTACCTCAGCTGGAACTCTACCTCTTGTCTTCATGCCTTCACTTTGGTCTCCAATTATCTGATCTTCTGGATGATTCTTCTGTACATATTTAGGAGTCCTAGCAGCAGGTTCTACTTCATTCTCTTATTCTTCTTCTTCCACTTGTTCTTCTCCTTCTTTCTCTTCTTCTTCCTTCTCCTTACTTTCTTCAGGTACATGTCCGCAAATAGGATCATTAGGTTCAACTTCACTTATCTCAATAGGTCTACAAATTTCTTCATCAACTTTCACATTAGCACTTTCAATAATTTTTCTCAACCTTTTGTTAAAATGTATGTATGCCTTACTAGTAGTAGAATACCCAAGAAATATTCCTTCATCACATCTAGCATCAAACTTTCCAATATTTTCATCATCTCTTTTAGTATAGCATCTACTTCCAAATACCTTAAAGTATTTCACAGTAGGAGTCTTACCAATCCATAACTCAAAGGGTGTCTTTGTGTTGTGTCTGATCTAAACTCTATTAAAAACGTAAACAATAGTATGTATCTCTTCTCTCCAATATACATCTGGTACATTAGATTCTTTCATCATAGTTCTAGTAGCTTCTTGTACTATCATACTTTTCCTTTCAACTACTCCATTCTACTATGGGGTTCTCAGAGTAGAAAAATATCTTTTTATGCCATGCTTTTCATAGAATGTATTAAATTCACCAGAAGTGAATTCACCACCTCTATCAAATCTCAAACACTTTGTTTTCAGATTTACTTCATTTTCCACTTGTGCTTTGAATACCTTAAACTTATCCAGGGCCCGATTCTTTTCTCTAAGAAATGCAACCTATTTCATTCGATTATAACCATCAATAATCAACTTAAAGTACCTATCTCCATTCAAACTTGCAGTCATGGTCAGACCACAAAGATTAGTGTGAATCAACTCCAACATTCCAATAGTAGAATGTTCTTTTCCCTTAAAGCTACATCTTGTCTGCTTCCCAAATTGAAAACTTCTACACATATCATAAGCAGGTCTTGTGATTCTAGGAAGTCCTCAAACAATCTCCTTAGCAGTGATCTTGACCAGGTTATCAAAGTTCACATGTCCCATTCTCTAGTGCCATAACCAAATTTCACTAATTTGAGATACAAGGCAATGACCATCAACTCCCTTCAGCTGATAGATGTTTCCATGAGTTCTTTTTCTAGTAGCATTCATGTCTCCATTTTTGGATCCTTTTCTAATTTCACAGGTGTTTTTCTAAAACACAAGTTTAAAGCCACTATTGCACATCTAACCAACACTCAAAAGATTGTCTTAGACCCTTCACATAATATACATTGTCAGTATTATGCATTCCATCAAAACTACTTAAACATTTACCACAAATCTTAGCTCCTGAATCATCACCGAACATGACTAAACCATCATCATATTTTTCAAGTTTAGTAAACTTAATATTATCTCTGGTCATGTGATTAGAACATCCACTATCAATTACCCAGTAGTCTTCATCCTATCTTGCATGAAAAGCAGTAACCAAGGTGCCTTCCCTCATATTCTTCTTAACCTTTGGAGCCTTCTCACTTACACATTTTCTAGAGTTAGTGGATATAGGTTTACTTTCCAAAGCTAAGAATAAGCATTCACTATCATCAACCTCATTGTCAGATTCATCATCAAAAATACCTGCCTCTTCCTTAACATAGTACAACTTCATATAATTCTTATCCTTCCTATCCTTATCCTTATAATCCTTGTTCTTCTTATGTGTAGCCCCATTTGGGCATCTCGAAGCATAATGACCAATATTACCACAACTAAAAAATTTAAAGGGTAACATACCTTTATATTTTCCAGTGCCTTTCTTCAATTTCTTGGTGAAATTTGCTTCTAGCTCTTCATCATTGCTATCTGGTTCTTCAATCTTCAAAGCCTTAAATGTTGTTTCTATCTTCTCTTCTATCTTTTCATCTTTCCAGAACTTTCTTATCTCAAATTCTTGCAAGGTGTCGAACATCTCTTCTAGAGTGTACTTCTTAGGATAATACATTTCTTCAATAATAGAGATCTTGTCACTGTAACAATCTGGTAAGGTGGTCATAATCTCAATTATATCTTCATCTGATAATTTTCCTCAATTTCTAACTTCATTCGCTACTAGTTCAACTCTCTGAAAGTAGCTCATAAAATCTTCCCCATCTTCCATCTTCAGATTCACAAATCTACACTTTTCCGCCAACCTCTTTGTCAATTTCACCTTTTCATTTCCTTAATTCATGTCTTCCAACTTTTTCTAGAATCCATATGCAGTATCTAGAGAATTAACCTTGAATCGCTCATTTTCAGATAAACCACTACAAATTGCATACTTCACCTTCTCATTTTCTTCATAAGCAGAGATCGCATCTGCAAAATTAATGCCATCGGATAGAGGTGTATACTTATTCTCAATAGCCTTCCATATCTTGAAACCAAGAGAGATAATGTATCCTCTCATCTATCCCTTCCAGTCATTGTAGTTTGTTCCATCAAACATAGGGATCACCAATTTCTACACCATTGGATCTTCCTTAAGTGGTTAAACTCAACACAAGGAACCACAAGCTCTAATACCAATTGTTAAATAGGCATAGGACAACTAAGAGGGGGGGTGAATAAGTTGTCACACAAATTCAACCTTAAAACTTTATCACTTATCAAATCTTCAACCACACTATTTTGTTATTAAATATAAGCATGAAACATAAATAACATAAAGTAAATCAACATAATGAACACCGTATTTTTACGTGGAAAACCTAATGAGGGAAAAACCACGGTGAGGATTAACACACAATATAGATTATAAAATAAAGGCTCACTGGAAAGGGCTCATTGCCCAAAAGAGGACTCACCATCCAAATACAAAGGCTCACTACCTATAGAAAGGACTCACTATCCAACAGGGAGGCTCACTACCTATAGATACAAAAGAGAACAAAAAGATCCACCACAACAATTAATGCACATTCCTAGGATTGCAGAAACCCTTTGCTCACTTCCTTCAACACAAAGAAGAACTGTTGTCACAACTCACTCGCACACACACACTTCTGCTCTTATGATTTGTGGCTTTACTTTCATCACTTTGCATCACACTGTCATGCAAATCTTCACAATTCAACTTTCTCTTATACCATTCTCAACCTTAGAAACATTTACCAAGTTTGGCCACAAAACACTATTTCATAAATTCAAATTAGGTCAGCAACTCAAAATTCCCATGGTGGAAAGGAATAAGAGTGGACCAATAAAATTATTTTCTTGAATCATCTAAACGCTTCCTCAATTAAAATTTTGTTCTTCAAATGAAGTGTAAATACCAGGTCAGACAAACCTAATGAAAACACTGATAAACATTGATGCACATGCTTCCCAACAAGAAGATGACACACAGACACCTCAACATGCTTCTATATGCACAAGACTTCATCCTAGACTTCTTTAAAAAACGTCTGCAACGAAACAATATACATCATACACTAAATACCTTTTACTAGTCTAACCAAACTATGCAAACCTATATAGGAATATAGAAACATGACTTCCAAATTACCAAACTTCATCCATCTTTGCTAGAGCATAGAAAACACTTTCACAAGATATATCCCAGATCCGCAAGATCTAAAATTGTGAGAACCCCAATCCCAATACCTGCAAAAAAATAAGAACAAACACATTAGAATATATAATGCAAGCAAGAACAAGGATTCCCCATGAAATCCATTTACCAAGTTCAAATTAGGAAAAAAAATGAAGAATACAATGAAAACAAAAAAATAGAGATTGAATCCTAATTAAACTAGCAAACTCATGATCCCATGGGGGAATTGGTGCCAATTTGATGTGAAAATTGGCCCTTTCCCAATTCCTATGATGAAAGACTGATGTATGTTGATGAATGATCCATTTTGATGAAGGATGGTCAATACTCCAAGCTAAAAACTTACATAACCTAGCTAAGAACTCAATGGTATTGGTGAAAATGGCTAAAGATTTGAGTATAGTAACTTTGCATAAATTGTGGATGATCAAATGAGGAATGAAGCCTCTTATTTATAGATGAGATTGAAGGATGAATGTCCAAAATAGAGAAATGTGGGACTAACATTCATCCAATGGAAAGATGCCACTTGTCAACCTATGAGTGGATGGAGGATGTGCAAGTTTTCAGGATTGTGCCAATAAATGCCTATTTTTGAATTTTGAATTTGTTGAAATGACATGTAAGAGGGAAGAAAGAATGCATTAAATTCCACTTGGCTCAAGGAAAAGGACATGTAAGAGAGAGTAAATGCCTTGTTGGATGTACATGTCAACTTGGATTTTTGAATTCAAACTTGGAGAATATTCCCAAAAGATGCCTTGTTAAGGAAAATAGAGATTTAATAAATCAATTAAATCTATTTTCATGTACAAATGGTAAAAGCTAGAGGATGGGACATGATATGAGATTAAATTAATCAAAGTTAATTAATTTAATAAAGGGGATTAGATGATGTGACCTATTTGACTAAAATTTGTGGATTTATTTAAATCAAATATGAGATGAATGTGATAAGAGATTAATTAAATAAAGATTTTGATTTATTTAATTAAAAGAGATGATTGTTAGATTAAACTAAATAAAGTTTTAATTTATTTTATTTAATAGATAGACTTTAGAGATTTAATCAAATAAAATAAATTATTTAATTAAATTGGATAATTAGATCAAAATGATTAATTTAATTATCGAGAAGAGGTGACTTAATTAGATAACTAGTTTATTTAATTAAGAGAGAAATATTGATGAATTTAATCAGATAGGGGCATTTGATTAAATGGTTAGACCAAAGCATGATTCAGGATGATACAATGTTAGTAGTTGGGATCATATACACAATGCCAATTGGTACATTTTACATGTCTACATTTTGCCCCTCTTTGACGCAATGCACTTGTTGCATTGGTTCAAATAATAAACAATCTTGATCAAAGCCAAAAAATTTCACTTTTAAAAATCTTGCCCCACTACTGCCCAGTGAGAGAAAACATGCCAATATATTGCCCCCTCGAGAGATTGGATGAAATTTTCAATTTTTGGATGATCTCGCAAAAAAAAAAAAAGACAAGGTGACCGACATGTCCAAAAAGGCTCTAGGAGGCCAAAAACGTGTCTAAACACAATGAAACAATGAAAAACATGCCTCAACTGAACAAAAAAAGGTTCAAGGGTTCAAAACCCTAGCAAGATAGCCAATTAGGGTGAAAAAACCCTAATTTTCAAGCTTAAAAAGGCTCTTAGGGGTCACTTTCAATTCATTTTCACACACAACCATCTAGCAACCTTGAGATTTGAGCTCTGACCTCTTGATGATATGATGCAATGACAGCTCCCGATGCACATTTCCAACCGAGTCCAGACGTACCAGCAGCCACCCAGCATTGGGGCACTAGTAAGTGATTCTCACTTGAGCTTTATTTTTTGTTTTTAGCACTCATTTAATGCTTTCAAAGTTAGTCCTTCTTCAGCGGTGCTATATAGCGCTGCTCAAAAATCAAACTACGTTGCTTCGTGTCAGATTGCGCCACGGCGGCAGAGTTTGGAGTTTGAAAACTCCGACGCTGAGGTCATGGCCCGTGGGGTCATTTCTAAAGTGTGATGCGACAGTTCTTTATCGACAAGAATATTTTGAAATTGTGTGGGTCAGAGGGAAAGTGCACCGTGGTGGTGCACTTTCGGCCTTTTTGTGCCCTAGTGTCATAGTTTGATAAAAATCAAACTGCAACACCTTCATGGATTGTGATGCTAGAGTGGTTTCTTGGACACGGCAAAAAAAATTTCAAATTTTTTAACATGATGACCCTTTCCTGATGTAGGATACGGCAAGGGAGCTCTACTCATGAGAGCATAGGTTGCAGGATCTGTTTGGTTACTTGCGGGACTTGAGTGATAGAGATCAGGGTCGACTATGAGACATGGGGTTGTGGTACATCGCCTATGTAGCACCCATTCGCACCCACCTTGGGATGATGTCAGCACTTGCCAAGTGATGGCACAACAAGACCTCTTCTTTCCACCTTCCCACCAATGAGGTGACCATCACCTTGGAGGACGTTTGGCACATCTTGAGATTGTCGATTCATGGTCAGCCTGTTATTTTTGATATAGATGAGGGGCAGAATTTCTATCACACATTCCTCACCAAAGAGGACATTGTCATTTGCGAGGGGTAGATTGAGCTCAAGTGACACAGGGCTATGGCCCCTCCCTTCCGCTTGGTTGTTGCGGTGATTATTTCAGGTCTCATTGCCCAGACCGATGAGGCCGCTACTTCAGTCCTTGCTGGGAACTTTGTTGGGAGCGCATGGTTATGTGTGACATGCCTACTCATTTTTCTTTGGGGTTGGTTCTTCTTGCATCACTATATAGAGATCTCTACGAGTACGTCTACCTCAATGGAAAAGCACTCAGAGTAGGCATGACACTTCTCCATGTATGGGCATGGGAGCACATTGTTGTCCTCCGACCACGGATTTTTGCAGTTCTGATGGGGCTTGATGATCCCCTCGTATGGTGTTATAGAGGCGGTGTGTCCTTCACACACACAAGCGAGCACGAGATTCATTATTGGAGGAAGGTCCTAGATGAGATGTAGGTGTTCATATGGCATCCGTACCTTGGTCAGCCTGAATGGGCTGACGATGTACATCAGATTTTCTACACCCGCCAGGACCGCTTCATGCAAGGGTGAGAGCATATGATGATAGAGAGATATTTTTCCAGGTGCATGCAACATCAGTTTGGTGAACCTCAGGATCGGCCAGACGACAATTATGTGGTCATATTTTCTCGCACCATGTCATAGGTTTCATGGGGTCAATACATTCTTGCCTTGGAGGTCATCGACAACTTCAAAAATTTGGTGGCTCGACCATGAGCTTATGATCAGGGGCCTACGGATCCAAGCATGACACAGGAATACAGGGATTGGTTCTAGCCTCCCCTTAGTTCAAGGAGCAGTCCCTGATTGGCGGAGGGTGAGAGGCAGAGGGGGAGGACGAGGATAGAGGGATGGTGCACGACAGGACCAGCTAGTCAAGCCCCCAATTCAGCCAGTTCAGGCTGACGTGCAGATGCAGGATCAACAACAGGTGTCGGTAGGTGCACCACCACAGGCTAGGGGTGAGGATCATCCTCAGGTATAGCCTCCACGAGCATAGCCAACAGGGCAGGTGGATCCCGGAGATACATTGATTGCACACCTGCAGGCCCAGGTGCAGACCTTGACAGGGGAGAGAGATCAGGTGCGGACCAAGAGAGATCAGATCAAGGCCAAGAGGGATCAGGCCATACTACAGAGATAGGCCATAGAGTTACAGGCAGCCATAGAGCTAGGCCGGAGATAGCAGTTGGAGAGCATGGAAGCCTCCTCCTCTCAGGGTATAGTGTCCATTCGGTCCTATAGGGAGGCCATTCGAGAGGTTGAGTATTACTGTATGCATTATCATGAGGCCGTACCCAAAGCAGCATGGGTCCTAGAGTACTCGCAATGGACCAGTTTTACACCAGTAGAAGGTCACAGTGACAAAGGCGAGGGCAGCAGATAGGAGGGTTAGGCCTCCTTTTGATCAAGATGATATAATTTTTTGTGCCTTATGGGCTCCTTTTTGATAGCCCGATGGGCCTTTTTGTACTAATTGACATACATGTACAGTGATCCGATTATTTTGTACTATGACAGTTACATTATTGATGATATATATATGAGATGACGATTTTGATATGATGTGATGTGTATCATTTATTTATGCATGTATGAATGATTCTATTTCTATATGCTATTGCAATGATGTTATGGTGTTATATGATGTATTTATGGATGCATTTATTTCCGATGATATATGCATTATGTAATGATTATGACCTAACAAATCTATATTATGTTGTTGACTTATGATATGCAAATATATTTATGTGATGCGTAATAATGCTGCAGTCTATATGATGATATGAAATGATATGATATGTAATATGCAATATGCAAAATGATATGCAAATGATCTATGGTGTACACATGAAATGATATGTGAATTATGCTTATAAAATGAAATGATTATGAATGGATGTACGGTTTGCATGTCATGGATTTTGTATGTTTCTATTATGCTTATAATGATGTGGAATGATTTATGCAATGAAATGCAAAAAATGATTGTGATGCTATTTATGAGATGACATGGATGATTAGTGGACGATATAATGCAATGTAGATGCAATGGTCGTGTTTTATATGATGTGCAAATGAGATGGTTTTAAGATTCTTAGAATAACAAATATTATCCTAAACATGTTAAATGATAATGTAATGTATGTGATGCATTTACTATGATGCAATGCGATATATGAAATGATATGTTAATGCAAAGTGGTATGATGATGCTTAATGTAAAATGAACATAATGTGTGCGAGTATGTATGCAATGGATTATCTATAATGCCTATGTACTTATTATGTATGATTATGTAGTAGGTGGTAATGTGAAATGGTTATGAAATGTTTATGCAAATGAATGTTATGTGATGATTGATGTGATGAGTGCAATGTGGTGCAAAAAAATGGATGCAATGCAATGAGAAAGGGATATGCTAATTTTATGAAAAATGCTTATAATACCATGTTTATATGATGATAGAAATGCAATGCATGTGTTTCCTATATGATATGTTGATGCAATATGCAAATGTTTTGTGGATGCAAGATCGATGACGATGATGATGGTGATGATGATCAACTGCCATAGTACCTTGTTAGTGCGATGAGCAACAAAGAATGAAAGAGAAGAAGTCGTTTCAACAAGACACAAAATGATGAATATGCAAAATGATGATGATTACTTGCTGAGGAGTTGGGATTTTCAAAGGGCCAATTTTCTTATGTTTGATAACACACGTGGTACGATGCATCAGGGTCTAGAAAACTAGGATGGTGTTGTACCTAGTGTGATGGACTTTGACTTGACAAACAGATATGAGTATCCTTGTTCACACTTGACATACAAAAACCTTGCTAGGATGCACTTTAGAAGTTTCAAAACAGCTCGGACCAAAACACAAAAAGGTACAACCTATCAATGCAATAGTCAACAAGCTGCCCAAAACCTCCTTCATACATACCTAACAAAGCAAGTATTTTCCAAGTTATATTACAAGAACATCCAACAAGCACATCAGACAAAATATAATGATCGTTGCCCCATTCCTATTTCTCTAAATCCTCTGTTCGGATATCATCGAGAATTCCTTGGAATGAGCACAATAAGATAAGTCAAAAGATAAAGACAAAGTAAACAAACAAGTTGATGTTCTTCAATATCACTAACCAAAAGGGAAGTGTTTTCTAAGGATAAGAACCGAAACTATTGCCAAAAGATAATGCCCATTGTAGGAAGGATACATCCTAGGACATGTTAGTTGATGGCGGCACGTCATTTCATTTATCCAAAGTGTTCTAAATGATGATTGATATGGGACCAATGGGTTATCGACATAAAGAGTTGACCAACTTGCTTATGTACTGACTTAGACCTAAGACTTGACGATTTTATTTTTCACTTTTGACCGGATAGACTTGTTTCTAATTATCTTACCAAAGATTGAGGATGACGATCGTTTTTTATGAATGATGTTATTGCGGGTGCAAGCGAGATGAGATGGATGGATTTTTTCAAATATTTGGATGTTTTTGATCTTTTTGAGATGTTTTGAGGCTGTTTTTGGTATTTTTGGAGATTTTCAAATGTTTTGATTTTTAATTTTCCAATGTTTTAGGGTTTTCTAAGATTTTGACCAAGAGACTAACCTAAAGACCTATCCTAGGGGCCTTGGGGGCTGATCAACAGGTTAGCCTTGCCTACGTTATATACGTAGAGACCACGTAGTTCGACTGACGAGTTGACCGATTTACAGATGATGATATACATGATGAGATGTCAGTTTATTATGACAGACACCTAAAGGACTGACCTAAGTGTTTTGGGGGGTGATCAAAGATCAACCTTTCCTATGTTCAAGGCTCAGAGACCCATAGTTCGACAAGACGGCTAAATTTTTGACCTATTTTTGGGATTTTGATATGTTTTGATGTTTTTGGATTTTCTGATGTTTTGATGCTTTTTTGGATTTTTGGATTTTTTTATGTTTTGGATTTTCTGATGTTTTAGGACTTCAAAGATATACACGAATCCGATCCGATGAGAACATTCCCCCAGCGTGAAGCAATAGACTACCCCGATAAAGGCAGGACAAACTAACCTAGAGGATGGGCTGAGTAGTACTAAAAGGGATCATGATACAAACACAGGACCATGCTATGGTGCGGATGTGGGTGGATGAGTGATGGATGGAGATCCAAATGTGATGGATGATGAAAATGTAATGGATAGATGATTCAAAACAATCCATAAAGATCCTGGTGGATGGAAAGTGCTTATTTACACAAGGTGCTTGTTTGTCAGGTTTTCACCAAGGTACTTGTCCAAAGTGCCACCGAAGTGGTTTTCACTAGAGGATGATTTTTTCTCTTTACTGTTTTCAATCCTTTTTTTGATTTTCTTTTTTTTTAGATTTTTTGCTTTTTTTGTTGTCATCAAGATGCCTGTTTTCCAGGTTTTCACTGAAGTAACCATTTTTTAAGGATATTTTCTAATTTTCTGGATTTTTTGGTTCTATACCTTGAAAGATTTAGGCATAAAACCTTTTGAGATGAGAGCTATTCATGGGCTCTTACAGAGGTTCCTCTTCAAGTGTTGACAGTTGATATGCCCCTGACTTATAACTTGTTGTGATAACAAATGGTCCCAACCAATTGGGTTCAAATTTTCCTTTGTGGTGCGGGAGCACCTTGTTGCATTCAAGCCTCCATGAGGCCAATATATAAAAGAATGCTTAAAGAGTGCTTAGGGGCCATTAAATAAGGTCTTTCAAGACCATATTAATGTATTTGAGTCATTTTATAGGTATTTGGATAAGTTATGTAGTCATTTTGTCTAATTTGCAAAAAATGTCAAATGTTGTTAAATGGCACATGAAAAGTCAATTTTCAAATTTGTAATAAGAGTCAATGGATTTAGATGTTTTAGGGTCCATTGGGACTATCTAATAGCATTTTAATTGTTTGGAGGGTCTTTGGAGTCAAAAATGCAAAAAATGCATATTTTGTAAAAAGTTGTTATATTGTAAAAATGCAAAAAAGTGCAAATGGTGGAGTCAAGTAGTTAGGAGGTTGGTTTGGGTCAGTTAGATAGGTTGTTTTTGATGTTCAAGGATTATAAACAATGTGTATGGTCTAATTCAAGGTTAGTTGAAGATTTTGGTGAAATGAAAAAAATGAAAGTTCTATTTTTCTGTGTTTTTCAGTGAAATCTGTTGTTCCAGAGAGTTGTACAGACTTGTACGGTTTAGTACGGCTCTACAACTTACATTTATGGAAAGATAATTCAATTTATGAAGTTTTTTGTTCTTATCAGAAATTTTTAAAAGGTCGTTTAAGTGGTCTAATGGTCGAATCTTCCCAGCAGCCCTGTTCAGAAATGAAGGTTCCAATTTTGAAGAAAAATTCATATCTTAAGTTTCCACCATTGAAAACTCTTGAAAATTGGTTTGTAGGTCTGTTTTAACATTTTATTTGATATTACAAAGTTACAAGGGTGTATGTAAATGTTTGATAAGGTTTCAAGGAGGCCCTAGGCTCGAAAAGAGTGATTTTGTGTGAATTTTGCATGAAAATGGTGGTTTAAAGCTAGGGTTTGTTAAAATAACATGAAAAAATAACATGAACAAAGGTTGGGTGAAGGTTCCTAATGTTTTTATAGGCCTATTTATACTTGTATGAAGTGGTAACAAAGAGAAATGGCTTGGGAAATGTAAATTTGCTTGTTGAAGGGGTCTAAATGGGCCTAAATGCTGATTTGAACAATCTACTTTTAGAAGTTCACATTTTTGAGTTGTCAAAGTTGGGAAATGGTTTTAAATCAGTTATTTGCTATTGTTTAATGTGTTTTTATGATTCTACAAGAATTTTTGTGCCTTAACTCTATTTTGGTATCTTGAAATCAAGGAAATTGTCAAGAAAGTTGCCTTGTAGAATGGGTAAATGAGTTGAAACCCATTGTTGTGAAATATGTTCAAATAAGTTGAATTTTGAAATCCTCTTGCTCTGCATCAAATTGGTATCAGAGCCTATCAAAAGCTCTGGGTTAGTTTTGGTTTGTGGTTTTGTGTTGTGGTTGTGTGCAGGTTAAAAAGAACCTGATTGTTGCCAAGGAAAGGCAGAGAAAAGTTGAATAGAAGCAAGGAGAGACTTGCTTGTGAAAATGGATTTGGTGACAAGATTGGGAATATATTTGTTGGTAGAGGATGAGAGGAAAAAAAGAAAGGAAGAGAAAAGAGGAAGAGATGAGGCAAAAAGAGATTGAAGAATTAAAGCAAACGATAGATCAATTGCTCAAAAGAGTTACAAGTTGGCACTTGAAGATCAAGAAATGGGTCACATGGCCTATTGAGAAGATTATTCAAAGGAGAAAAAGACAAGCAAAGATGGAAGCAAATGAGGCAAAGGTAAAGTTTGTTGAGCAAAGTAAGTTACAGGTTGAGATACATGATATTCTAATTATGTTTGAAGATGAACAAACTTCTTTGATTGTTGAAGAACACATTGATGTTGAAATGAATGATATGGTTGTTGGTAATCAAGTAGTTGATGAAATTTTTGATAAACAAGTAGAGAAGGTTGTTGAGGTTGTTGATAAGGTTGGTAATGACCCTCAAGATGTTGATAATAAGGTTGATAATGAAAATGTTGTAGATATGTTTTCTAATGAGATATATGTAGATTTTCAAGGATATGGTGTAGGTTATATATGGTACTCTAATGATGAGAGTGAAGGTATAGATGATGTTGTTGAGGTATATGCACAAGAAATGGACCTTTGGGACATGAAGAAAACAAATGTAGTAGAAGATTCAATGGTAAAGGTAGAAGAAGATGATGAAGATTTGGTGCCTACACCTAAAGAAGAAGAGGACAGAGGTGAAATAGATTTGTAGTTACAAATTGAGCCACCAAGGTATGAGAATGAGATATTTACTTCATTGTTTCATGATGAGACTAATGGAATTTTCAGTTTTATCCATGTAGAAGTTTGTGGTTATCTTGAGACAACAGATGTAGAGACATTTTGGTTGATAGAGCAAAAGGAAAATCAAGGCATAGAGTGTATAGATGAGTGTGAGCATGCACAGGATGATATGATGATAAGAAGACATAGTTCACTTCTTGTGGTTATGATTTCATGGAAAACAAAGCCATGGTCAAAATGAAGATGCAACTTTTTGTGATTGTAGGTGATGAAGATTTATTTCTTTTTGCAGGTGATTTACATTTTTCTCCCTCAAGGGACTTGAGTTTTTTCTTCAAGGGGAGAATGGTGCAAGAGCACCTTGTTACATTCAAGCCTCCATGAGGCCAATATATAAAATAATGTTTAAAGAGTGCTTAGGGGTCATTAAATAAGGTCTTTCAAGACCATATTAATGTATTTGAGTCATTTTATAGGTATTTGGATAAGTTATGTAGTCATTTTGTCTAATTTGTAAAAAATGTCAAATGTTGTTAAATGGCACATGAAGAGTCAATTTTCAAATTTGTAATAAGAGTCAATGGATTTAGATGTTTTAGGGTCCACTGGGACTATCTAATAGCATTTTAATTGTTTGGAGGGTCTTTGGAGTCAAAAATGCAAAAAATGCATATTTTGTAAAAAGTTGTTATATTGTAAAAATGCAAAAAAATGCAAATGGATTCAAGTAGTTAGGAGGTTGGTTTTGATGTTCAAGGATTATAAAAAATGTGTATGGTCAAATTCAAGGTTAGTTGAATATTTTGGTGAAATGAAGAAAATGAAAGTTCCATTTTTTTGTGTTTTTCAGTGAAATCTGTTGTTCTAGAGAGTTGTACGGACTTGTACGGTTTAGTACAGCCCTACAACTTACATTTATGGAAAGATAATTCAATTTATGAAGTTTTTTGTTGTTACCAGAAATTTTTAAAAGATCGTTTAAGTGGTCTAATGGTTGAATCTTCCCAACAGCCCTGTTCAGAAATGAAGGTTCCAATTTTGAAGAAAAATTCATATCTTAAGTTTCCACCATTGAAAACTCTTGAAAATTGGTTTGTAGGTCTTTTTTAACATTTTATTTGAGATTCCAAAGTTACAGGGGTTTATGTAAATGTTTGATAAGGTTTCAAGGAGGCCCTAGGCTCGAAAAGAGTGATTTTGTGTGAATTTTGCATGAAAATGGTGGTTTAAAGCTAGGGTTTGTTAAAATAATATGAACAAAGGTTGGGTGAAAGTTCCTAATGGTTTTGCAGACCTATTTATATTTGTATTAAGTGGTAACAAATAGAAATGGCTTGGGAAATGTAAATTTGCTTGTTGAAGGGGTCTAAATGGGCCTAAATGCTGATTTGAACAATCTACTTTTAGAAGTTCACATTTTTGAGTTGTCAAAGTTGGGAAATGGTTTTAAATCAGTCATTTGCTATTGTTTAATGTGTTTTTATGATTTTACAAGAATTTTTTGTGCCTTAACTCTATTTTGGTATCTTGAAATCAAGGAAATTGTCAAGAAAGTTGCCTTGTAGAATGGGTAAATGAGTTGAAACCCATTGTTGTGAAATATGTTCAAATAAGTTGAATTTTGAAATCCTCTAGCTCTGCATCACTTTGCTACTTGGGTTTGGGACATTCTTTTGATTCTCCTTTAATACCAGTTCTCTGACTTGGAAAGTCCTGCTTCTAATTTTCTTATTATAGCTCCTTTTGAGTCTATTGTGATAGACTTGCAAATGATTCAAAGCATCTACACGCCGCTCATCTAGTAGCTCCATCTCATTCAATATTGATAATCGATACTCTTCATCTGTGATGAGGTTTTGCAGTGATATCCTGAGTGATGGGAGCTCAATCTCAATGGGGAGTCTCGATCTCAATGGGGAGTACTACTTGTGATCTGTAGACTAGGGAAAAAGGGGTGGTGCTGGTAGGTGTGCAGATGCTGGTTCGATAGGCCTAAAGGGTGGGATTAAGCTGTAGGTGCCAGTCATGACCTATGTCATTGACTGATTTCTTGAGGATTTTTACAATGGTTTTGTTTGTAGCTTCCGTTTGGCCATTTCCTTGGGGATGGTATGGGGTGGAGAAGCGATGTTGGATTTTGAATTTTTTGCATAAGTCACAGACCTCCTGATTCTTAAATGGTGTCCCATTATCTAAGATAATGGCTTGTGGAGCACCATAGCAGCAAATGAGATAGTTTAGGATGAACTTTGAAATCTTCTTCCTAGTTATATACGTCATGGGTAAGGCTTCCACCCACTTAGTAAAGTACTTTGTTGCGGTTATGATGAATTTGTGGCTGTTAGATGAAGTGGGCATGATTTTTCCAATGAGATCGAGTCCCCACTATGAAAAGGGCCATGGTGTGACGATAGGATGAAGCTCTTGAGTTGGAGCATGGATGAGGTCCCCATGCTGTTGACATTGTAGACACCTTCTGGCATAGTCATGTGCCTCTCTTTCCATTGTGGGCCAATAATACCCCATCCTCAGCAATTTCTTAGCTATGGTCATTCCACTCGAGTGTGAACCACATATACCGTTATGTACTTCAATTAGAGTGGTCAATGCCTCCTCAGTATTTAAGTAGCCTAGTAAGGTTCCTTCTATGCTTCTAAGATATAGGGTATCTCCTAGGATGACAAATTGAGATGGATTTTTTTACAAAGGTTCGTTTTAGGTTTGAGGGTAGGTCGGCAGGTATGACTCCTATTCGAAGGTATGTGTAAATTTCGTGGTACCAAGGATCACTGGGACCAACGATTTCACACACAAATTCTAATTTTGGTACCTTGAATGTAGGCATGGGAAATTGCTCTATCAGGAATTCATATTTTGGAAAGTTGTGGGGGATATCAAGTAAGGATCCAATTGTTGCTGTGGCATCTATTGCTTTGTTATTGGCTCTAGGAATCTGCTCACATGTAATTTTGATGAAGGATTCTTTGAGGGTCTCCACCAATTTCTTGTATGGAGTGAGCTTGTTGTCTTTGGTTTGGTATTCATCATTCACTTGATTTATTGTCAATTGAGAGTCTCTGTATACTCTGAGAGCTATAATGTTCCACTGCATTGCTATTCTGAGACCTATGGTTAAAGCCTCATATTCTGCAATGTTATTGGTGCAAGGAAACACTAGTTTGTAGGACCTTGGTATGAAGTCCCCTTGTGGGGTGATAAAGAAGACACTGGCTCCTGATCCATGTTGTGTGTATGAGCCATCAAAGTACAGTTTCCAATGGTCAGTTACGTTGAGATTAAAAATAGATTCATCTGGAAACTCTAAGAAAAGGGGATTATTTTAATAGATTGGTGCTTCTGCAAGTTGATCTGCAATGACTTGGCCTTTGATTGCTTTCCACTCCACATATTCAATGTCATATTCTGACAGTATCATTACCCATTTGGCCATTCTTCCCGTGAGTATTTCCTTTGACAATAAGTACTTGAGAGGGTCGATTTTGGCAATGAGTTTTATTTTATGTGCCAACATGTAATGTCTGAATTTCTATGATGCAAACACTACTGCTAGGCATGCTTTCTTGATGAATGAATAGTTTAGCTCATGGCCAACCATTGTTCTGCTGATGTAATAGATAGCCCTTTCTATTCCATTTTTGTCATGCTGAGCTAGGAGAGCTCCAAGGGCTGTTGTTGTTGATACATAGAGAATTAATGATTTTCTTGGGATTGGTGGCATTAAGACCGGTGGTGTCAGTAGATATTCTTTGATTTTATTGAATGCCTCTTCACACTTGGTATCCCATTTGTACGCTACTCCCTTGTGAAGTAGGTGAGAATATGGGTTATGTTTGTCCGTTAATTGTGCTATGAATCTTCGAATGGATTGGAGCCTACCTTAGAGACCCCTCAATTGCTTTAATGTTTTTGGTGCCTCCATTTCAAGGATTGCTTTTACCTTTGCTAGATCTACCTTGATACCTCTCATTGACACTATATATCCTAGTAGCTTTCCTGATTGTACCCCGAAGATGCACTTCTTTGGGTTTAATTTGACCTTGTACTCTTCCAGCCTATCAAAAATGGCACTTAGGGTTGCTATGTGATCTTTTCTCTTTCTGGACTTAGCTAGAATGTCATCAACATAATCTTCAGCTATCTTATGGATCATGTCATGGAATATCAATTTCATGGCCCTTTGGTATGTTTCTCTTGCATTCTTTAAGCCGAATGGCATCATGTTCTAGTAGTAAGTCCCCCATGGACAAGTGAAAGTCATCTTATGTTGGTCCTCTTTAGCTTTCATGATCTAATTGTATCCTAAGAATCCGTCCATTAGTGACAACATCTCATGTCTAGCTATCATGTCTACGATCATGACAATGTTTGGAAGTGGGAAGTCATCTTTCAGACATGCTTTATTCAAGTCTCTAAAGTCTATGCAGATTCTGATGCCCCCATCAAGTTTTGAGACAGGTACCAAGTTTGACACCCATTCTGGATAATCTATTGGTTAGATGAATCCTGCATCTAATAGCTTTTTGAGCTCCATTTTGACTAATAAGGTGATCTGAGGGTGCATTTTTCAAAGATTTTGTTTAACAAACTTTGCTCCTGGATATACTGCTAAGTGGTGAACCACGATCTCTGGTTCAAGCCCAGGCATGTCAGCATAGCTCCATGTGAAGTTTATCTGTCTTTCTCTTAGGAAGGCTGCTAGGAGCTCTTGTTCCTCTAATAGTAATGACTCTACATAGAATGTGATGTGCGGGGTTTCCTCTATTCCTAGATTGACCAGATTGCACCTTTCTGCCAGGACTGCTGATTTTTCTTGATGAATAGCTCTAAAAGGAAGATTGAATCCCCCATCCTTGGGTGCCTCAGAGAGGTTTTCACCATTGGATGCATCCTTTCTTTTTAATTTTTTCTAGTCGAAGAGTGCCATAGTGTGGTTTTCACTCAAGGACTTGGATATTATTCTTAATTTTTCACTTTTGTGACTTAGGGATTCAATCATTTCCCCATAATAGGCATGTGTATCTAGCTCGATTATGAACCCTACTTTGTGATCTCCACACAAAATGTTATCTTGCAGTCCCATGAATTCCAAGAGCACCTCATCGTTTTTGAATGTATCGAGAATTGGTGCTCCTCATTGGTTGTAGTCAATGAGTTGGAGGTATACTAGGAAGATCTCATGATTTTGGTGGTCTGATTCAAAAGATAGGGTGCTCATCATGAAAAGAGTGGTATCCTCAAATATCCTAGGTAAGTTGATCATGGTATCCTCATCATCACTGCTGCTACAAACGTCAATTATATCAAATGTAAAGTTATCTATGACTCTACCTGTAGATACTGGTAAGTGTAGTTCTGCTATGGTTGGCTGAGGAGGATTATTAACCCTTCTAACTCGAGGACTTCGGCCACATATGGTTATACTTAGAGGGGTACATCCAAGGCCAAGATTTGTTATCGCCCGCGTCTCCAGAATGATAGGTATTATAAGCCCATTGTCGTTTCTCCCAAGTCTTTGGTTTCTGTCATAGCCCATTGTGAGCATCATTTGTAGACCCTTGCTTCTGTCATCCATTGGTAAATCAGCTATTGGTCTTTCATCTTGATATAGCATATGAGATGGATTTTCTTCAATAACTTCTTGGCCAAGATCTCCCCAACTTGTAAAGTTGGGATAGTCTTCAGGAGATGTTTGGGATGTGGAGGCTTCATTTATTTGTGGATGTCCCTGTGATCTAGGAGATCGTGGTAACTCTCCTACCACAAAAGAATTTTTAGGGATCGTGTAGTTTCCACAATCGTTATCTTAAATGATGACCTCAATGTCAGAAATGGTGGGAATGGCATGAGTGATGGGTGTCTCTGTCACAAAAGTGGATGCAAGGGTGGTAGGATCGATGTATGGTGTAGATGGACCCTCATCAGTTTTTGGTACTTGGGGGATTTTATAGCACTTTGCTTCAAGGCTTTTGCAATAGGAGAAGGGCTTGGGATCTCCATGGATGGTCACTTCTTGTTCCTCATGTGTGAATTTCACACATTGATGGAAAGTTGACGCTACTACCTTCATTGCATGAATCCATGGACGTCCCAAGAGGATGTTATACAACAAGTCAAGGTCTAGGACCTGACAAGTGGTTTCCATGATAGCAGGCCCTACTTGAATAGGGAGTTTTATTGTGCCTTGGGACACTCTTTCTTGATCATCATATGAGAGAACAAATATTGAAGCCCCCACCTCCATCCACCAAGACCCTTTTGACTTTGCTTTTCTCTACTATGAATTCTAAGTGGAGCGCATAGTTGTGAGATGGTTGAGCGGGGAAATCTTGGTTAGAGAATGTGAGGAGATTTGGCATAATGATATTTCTGACCATAGCTTGGAATTGTTCCACATCAAGATCTATGGGGACAGTGGATGAAGCTAGTGCTTCCTTAGGGATTTTCCTATTGGCAGATGAGATTTTTAGTAACTCCATGATGGAGATTTGTGCTGACATTATTTTGAACTAATCAAGGATGTTATATCCATTAGGGACATATCTATATGTAGGGACTCTGTTTGGCTGGGATGATCCTGTGATGGTAACTTTTCTGCCTCTTGTCATGAATCCAAAATTGGCATGGGCACCTTTGATGGTGATGACTGTGCAGTATTCATCTAGGGAGGTGACAACAGTTTCATACACATTATTCACATTTGTGTGGGTGCCTTTCCCCTTATCAGTGTTTTTATTATTCCCTTTATTTCCATGATTAGGCATCAGATTCGTGTATATCTTAAGGTCTTAATTTCATGTTGGTTGTTCCATGTTTATAATTCTTTGATCGATGAGATCTTGAATTATTTTTTTAGCCTCATACAACTATTCATGGTATTCCCTTTAATTTTATGGAAGCCACAAAGTTGATTCTCATTATACCAAGGAGGTTTCACACCCGGTTCTTGGTAATTCTCATAGGTGGGAGCTTTCATGAGTTTTTCATTTATCAGCTTCTTCATGATGACTTCAAGGGGTTCCCCCAGAGCAGTTTACTTTCGCTTGGGATAATTCTTGTTCCATTGGAGTGGTCCCCTTTGATCATTGAGATTGTTAATTGTCAAATTGTTGTTTGTTTGTTGTGTTGTCTGATGATTGTTTTGGTGTTGGATTTGGATTTGTGGTGCAGGTGTATTTTGGCAAGAGGCACTAATGACCACTTTGGCATCAATGACACCATCATTAGTAACATTTTTGTTCCTTGCCCACGTGTGAGGCTTATCATTGTAATTAGTGGGTGGGTGGTTGTTTTGTTGTTCAGGGTATGAAGTTGATCCTAGGGGTTGTTTCATAAGGGCTCATTCGATGCTGAGCACCTTGGAAATCAATTGGTCATATGTGGTGATCCCTTGTACCTTGAGATGGAATTCCAAGAGGCCCTCAAGGTTGGATATAAAGGTGCAAACTTGTTGTTCCTTGGGATTGGCCCACTTGCTCTGATTGGCCTTGGATCACTATCGTTGTAGGAATGAAGCGAATGATTCATTCTTTCCTTGTTTCAGAGCTGAGAGTTCTTCTAAATTAAAATCCATGGCAATGTTGCATGCATAATTTTTAATGAATTCATCTATAATTTCTTGGAATGTTCTGATGCATGTAGGTAGGCGAGAGAACCATTCCATAGCATGGCCAGCCAAACTCCTAGGGAATAGCTACATCAGATAGGTATCCTCATATGCGACTTCCATGCAATGAACCTCGAATTCCCTGATGTGATGTTCAGGGTTTCCCATCCCATGATATTTGTCAAACTTGGGGATCTCAAATCCCTTGGGGAATTGTTTCATCACTAGGCTCCTGTCAAATGGATAGGGACACAAGTTGCTTGGTGTTTTTGTGGTTCACCCTGATTGAAGATCGATCACTTGTTGCGAGAGAAACCTGATTTGTGTTACATCATTTTGTGAATGAGGGGGTGGGATGAAGGTGTTATGGGGTGTTTCCATTGTGGGTTGGATGGGTGGGTTGGTTGGTGTGTTATTTGATGGTATTTGCACATTCTGTCGAGATAGGTATGCTTGCACTTGCTATTGTATAAACAACACTTGTTGTTGTTGCACTAAGATTGCTCGTTGTTTTGCTTGATTTTGTGCTTGTTGTTGTTCCAAAAACCCTTGTTGGGCTGCCAATTGGGTTGCTTCTTGCTTATATGCCTATAGTTGCACTGCTTGTTTTTGTGCAAGAAGTTGTGCTTGTGTTTGTGCTTGTTGTGCTTGATATTGGGCATGCGCCTAAGCTTGAGCTTGTGCTTGGGCTTGTGCTTGTGCCGCTTGTTGTTGTAATAGAATTTGGGCTTGAGCAGCCTTTTGTGCTTGTAATGTGACTTGGGTTGCTTGAGCAGATTGTGTAGCTTGCGTGGCTTGTTGTTGTTGTTGCAATAGGGCTTGGGCTTGTGTGACCTATTGCGCTTGCTGTGCAATTTGGGCAGCTTGAGCATTTTGCGTTGCTTGTGCGGCTTGTTGGGAAACTATCTGTGTGGATTTTTTCTTTTGCATTAGCAAGAATTCATTTTGATAAGCAACTTGGTGAGTGGCTTGCAATGCCATGTTGTATTGGCTTGATAAATTGAATTTTGGTGGTGGTGGGGGTGGTGGTGGATTTAGAATGGAATTTGTGGTGGTGGTTTGAGTGGTGAATGGTGTTGTTGATGTGATTGGTCCTTGAGAGGCCATGCTTTGAGATGTTAGGGGCCTGGTTGATGATGTCGTTATTGCTTGTGTAGTTGTCATCTATTGTTGCGATATCGATGACAAGTTTTGGGAGTTTGGCATGATGTTTTGATTGGTGTTTGGAATGTTGGTTTGATTGATATTTGATAAAGGTGGGAGCCCCAAACCAAGTAGAGGTGTGGATAATGGTGGGAGGGGTGAAAATGTGAGGGGTGTGAGTTCTTGAGAAAATGATGTGGTGTCAAAAATGCCCACAAGTCCAAACATGTCACCTTCCTCTTGCAAATTTGTGAGGAGAGAAGTTTGAGGTATTGCATGGAAGGATGATGATGATGGATCATTAGAATTATGGAAAGTGAGAGGAACATACTTATGTAATGGATTTTGGGGTATGTTTTGTTCCAAAATGATGTTTGCATCCAAGTCTTGATTATTAACAAGGGGATGTGTTTGAATAGCATTAAGAAATGCATTTCCCTTATTGACAATGGGTTGGGTTGGAGAAAAAGATGTCATGATTTGTGAAATGTTTTGAGTGATGCTTTGGGATGGGGTTGTAGATGAGATTGGGAGTGTGGATGAAATTGGAGGCATAACCTCGTAAGATGGTTCCACTATAGAGCTTACATCGAAATCAGAAGGTAATTTGGCCCCTTGCTTTGCTAGTTCAAGCATGTAAAGTGAAGGGTTAAGCATCATCATGATGTTGATGATCTTATGGTTTTCTAGATTTTGGAGCATTTCGGTTATTTCTTCATGTGAAATCCCAAAGGTAAGATCTTCTCCTTGGATTTCCTCTTGTGGGTTTTGTGATGATGAGGTAGTCAAATGATTGCTTGATTCGACTAGATTCATTTTGACATTCGTTTGGCTTAGGTCACTTGAAGCAGGTGTTTCTTTGTTGGCTTCCATGTTCTTCTTGTATTGAGATCTAGTTTGAACCATAAAAGAAGGATCAATTTTCAAGAATATGGGAGATGAATCTCTTAATTCTTTGGATTGATCTTTACTTTATGCACAAAAGAGAAAATTTTAGGATATCTTGAGGATCGAAAGATGATATAGATGTTTTGGTGTTTTGATAAATCTTGAGGGGGATGTTAGACTTTTGGGACTTTCATATATGTTTTGAATTTTGATTTTTGATTCTTTGGATTGTCCTTGATTTGATTGATTTTGGTTTGCTTTGATTGAACAAATAGATCCTAAGATGTTGGATGATTATCTAAGGGGTAGATTTTCTCAAAGGATGATAATTTGAATATGTGTAGGGAGAAGGATGCATCTACCCACACCTATTCAAACAAGATGATAATTTAACCAAGCATATGAAGAAGGATGCATCTACATATACCTAGCTAAACAAGATGGTTTGATAACTTTGACTAAGTATATGGAAAAGGATGCATCTACACATACCTAGCCAAAGATGATTTGATAAAGATTTCAAGGATTTTGTCTCAAGGATTTGATGATTTTGATTTTTGCCAAAAAGCCTAGCATGAAGGATAATTTCAAGATTTCTCAAAAGGTGATGGTGAGATGATCTTTGGTTTTGATGTTTGAAGGATGGGTAAAAAAAATATTTTGATTTCAATCCTAAGATGAACCTAAAAAAAACACTTTGTTTACCTAAACCTTGGTATTGAAGAACATGCAATGCTTCTATAGACCTTTCTAACCAAGAAGTGGTTCAATTTCAGCATACATTTCCGGATTTTGAATCAAAGACTTTCATTTTTGGATTTCAATTCTTGAAAATTGTGAGGTTTCAACACATGTGAAAGTTTATTTTGTTATCTTTGTTTAGTGACTTTATTTTACCACAAACACTTTCTTTGATTAGGTTTCCAAACTAGATGTCCAATGTCTTAATTTCTTCGAATCCCACAAAGTATGTTATGTGGAAATTTGATGAATTCAAGGCAAGGGTTACCTATTGTTTAACTTTAGTAGACAAATTGAGATGTAATCCAAATGTTTAGAAACCTCTAAGGATAGAATCCCAAGGGCAAGCAATAACACATGAATTGAGTCAATTGTATTTGTCTTCTAAAGGGTTTGAAATTTTGATGATGAAGTTTAAGTGTTTGTTTCCAAGATGTTTTCGAACAAGAAAAGCATTTTGTAACCAAGAATAAGTACAACACTATGGATATGGAAAACAATATTTGTTCAGTCCCCACTTGGACAAGTCCATCTATGCTTATCTTTAGCGAATGGTTAGATGCTTGACCCCATTAGCTCCCCTCCACGGCTCATTAATGTCATTCTGGGCAGCCAAGAATCAACACCCATGAAACTCCCATGGCATGCTTTCCATTTCTACTAAAAGACCATAAAAGTGTGTGGCAACTTCAAAATGACCGTTCTTGCCCCAACGAATAGATCAAGGATTTTGGAAATTCTAAAACATGGGTTTTAATTAGGACTTTTTGTTCATGGAGATTGACCCATACGGCAAGAGTCCCTTTTCAGATCCATCTTGTCGAAGCCAACCGCGTGATATTGGTATTTATTCCAATACCCACATTTATATCCTAGTTGGAAATAATCTTGAATTTAGAGTGTTACCGATTGAGTCGTTCCCTTGGGTGAGTACTTTTTCCCCAAGGCAGGCCCTCTAAGATAAACAAAAGCAAGAAAAGACAATATCCGTAACTCAATCAATCTTTGTTTGCAACACAAAGAGAGAGAATGTATGCAATAATGCTCTACTCATACTCACACAATGTTTTGTTCAATTTTAAACTCAAAATGAAGTGTGGAGGTGATTGCTTTATCTCAACCTAAAATCACAAAAAATGCCTTTTGATTCTCAAGATCGCTATAAAGCACAAGAGAAGTGCATGTCATTTTTCAATGAAGTTAGTTTAAGTAAGCCATCATGAAGACAAAGTTGCACTTGTTCATTTTAGAGCCACAAAGCAATTGTAAATTCTTTTAAAGCACCAAAGGACAAATAAGAGTTGTTTTGTTCTATTGTTAACCAAAAAACAAACTCTAGTAAGTTGTAGTCCTAATGTTCATTTTAAGCCTTGCAAAAATTGGAAAAGGTTCTTTTTAAAAGCCCAAATTAAATTAGTGTCCTAAGTAGAAAGGAATAACAATTTCATAAGAGTGTTAAACAAACACTAAAGTGTTTAAAAACACTTTGATTTTGTGAAATACCATCATCATGCTTCTCCTTCTTTTGTTTTCAATTGATCCAACCTACAAGAAAGAAAATCAGTCAAATTCTGTAAAACACTGAGGTTGAAAAGTGGAAATAGAAGATAAACTTATCATTTGACAAAAGGCACGTGCTAAAATGAAATTTCAACCTTTTACTCCCTATCAGTGGTGCAACCCTTGATTGCATCATAATTTTATTTCTCCAGCAGTGTTGTATAGCGTCACTTACCAGTTAGTGGTGCTCTGTACGTAGACTAGTGAGCTTAAATGCATCGCCTTTTTTGCCAACGTTGCAGTTTGATTTTTTTGAAAATTCCCGCAAGTCAGATTGGTCAAGCGGCATAGTTTGAAATTCAAAATCTTGGGCGGGAAGACTTCAGCGTTGTAGTTTGAATTTCTAGCGGTGCTAAATAGTGATGCTAAACCTGTAAACAATGAAAAATGCGTGAATTTGATAAAAAAATATGATTGAATGTTGAGATTTCCCTTCTTCTAGCACCAAATGTGAGAACCCCAATCCCAATACCTGTAAAACAATAAGACAAACACATTAGTATATATAATGCAAGCAAGAACAAGGATCCCCATGAAATCCATTTACCAAGTTCAAATTAGGAAAAGAAATGAAGAATACAATGAAAACAAAAAAATAGAGATTGAATCCTAATTAAACTAGCAAACTCATGATCCCATGGGGGAATTGGTGCCAATTTGATGTGAAAATTGGCCCTTTCCCAAATCCTATGATGCAAGATTGATGTATGTTTATGAATGGTCCACTTTGATGAAGGATGGTGAGTGCTCCAAGCTAAAAACCTACATAACCTAGCTAAGAACTCAATGGAATTGGTGAAAATGGCTAAATATTTGAGTATAGTAACTTTGCATAAATTGTGGATGATCAAATGAGGAATGAAGCCTCTTATTTATAGATGAGATTGAAGGATGAATGTCCAAAATAGAGAAATGTGGGACTAACATTCATCTAATGGCAAGATTCCACTTGTCAACCTATGAGTGGATGGAGGATGTGCAAGTTTTGAGGATTGTGCCAATAAATGCCTATTTTTGAATTTTAAATTTGTTGAAATGACATGCAAGAGGGAAGAAAGAATGCATTAAATGTCACTTGGCTCAAGGAAAAGGAAATGTAAGAGAGAGTAAATGCCTTGTTGGGTATACATGTCAACTTGGATTTTGAATTCAATCTTCGAGAATATTCCCAAAAGATGCCTTGTTGAGGAAAATAGAGATTTAATAAATCAATTAAATCTATTTTCATGTGCAAGTGGTAAAAGCTAGAGGATGGGACATGATATGAGATTGAATTAATCAAAGTTAATTAATTTAATAAAGGGGATTAGATGATGTGACCTATTTGACTTAAATTTATGGATTTATTTAAATCAAATATGAGTGGAATGTGATAAGAGATTAATTAAATAAAGATTTTGATTTATTTAATTAAAAGAGATGATTGTTAGATTAAACTAAATAAGGTTTTAATTTATTTAATTTAATAGATAAATTTTAGAGTTTTAATCAAATAAAATAAATTATTTAATTAAATAGGATAATTGGATTAAAATGATTAATTTAATTATCGAGAAGAGGTGACTTAATTAGATAACTGGTTTATTTAATTAAGAGAGGAATATTGATGAATTTAATCAGATAGGGGTATTTGATTAAATGGTTAGACCAAAGGATGATTCAAGATGAAACGATGTTAGTAGTTGGGATTAGATGCACAATGTCAATTGGTACATTTTACATGTCTACAAAAACAAAATAGTGAAGGACTATGGAGCAAAAACATTTATCCACAAAAGATCAAACTTGCCAGATAGTTCACATACCGATGAATGCAACTTTCAGATACAATTGTACCAAAAACTAAAACTCAACATATATCACCACTAAATCACCTTTATCAAACCTTCATATCTGTTCAAGCATAGGATCAACACAAGAGAAATGCGGAGCACATACCAGAGCATGTTCTGCACACATTCAACACTCTGACTTCTCTTCTTTATTAATTTTCTCAAAAGAACTTGGAAACTCATCAAACCAGCACATTTGCAACATCATAAAGATAGCACCATGTACTCACAACATCTCAGAAGCATCTCAGCTATACATGTACAATCTACAACATACTAAATTGTGTTGACATCAATGACAACACCACCAAAGTAGCTCATTCTTGTAACATATTCAAGGTAGAACCAAGTAATGATTTAGTATGAAGATAGGATTAATATGAAATTCACCACCAAGTGGGGAAACTTTTCCTATAGATACATGCCATTTGGATTAATTAATGTTGGAGCCATGTTTCAATGTGCTATGGACATAGCCTTCAGAGAACTAATTGGAAAATGCATCATAATATGCATGGATGATCTAACATTATTTTCCAAAAGAAGGGAAAATCACTTTTCATATTTATACAAAATATTGGAAAGAAGTCAAGAGTTGGAATTTCACTTAATCCAAAGAAGTGCATCTTTAGTGTAAATAAAGGAAAATTACTTGGCCATGTGATCTTAGAAAAAGGTATATCAATTGATCAAGATTGAATTTAGGAAATACTCAAAATTCAGCCACTCGTAAGTAAGAAGGAGATGAAGTCTTTCTTCAACAAGATTAATTTTGTAGGGAAATTCATCATAGGCTATGCTAAGATTGTCAAACCTCTAAATGACATGTTGAAACAAGATTCCAAGATCGAGTAGATGCCAAAACCGAAGCATGTATTTAAAGAGGTAAAATAGGCAATTGTTGATGCCCCTATGTTGGTAAGTCTTGACTATGTACATGGCCTTTCTACATTTATTCTTTCACTTCAGATTATTCATGTGTAGGAATTCTAAAGAAAAAGAGAGAAAAAGGTGGTGAGAACCCTATTTCCTTTATGAGTGCTCCACTCAAGGATGTTGAGTTATATTATCCAAGTGTAGAGAAATAGGCCTATACAATGCTTTACACAATCAAGAAATTCAGGCATTATATTCTAATGAACAAGGTGTTTTCTATTGTACTAGACCCCATAGTAAAGATTATTCTAATGCAGAATGAGTTAGGTGAACACAAAGCCAAATGGGTAACCATGCTCTATGAGTATGATATGGAAACATAGCCCATGAAGCTGGTTAGACAACAAGCGTTAACCTGTAATATGGCTAAGGTTCATTTAGATTTAATATCACTAAAGTACAACCTCAAATGCATATCTCTAGATGAATGGTATGATGATATTGTCTACTATTTAAAATTAAATGGTGGCGGTTGCATGATGAAAGGGGAAATATTATACAAGAAGAATCATGAAGGATTTTACCTTCACTTTCTAGAAAATGATGAAGCAGTGGTAGTGCTAAAATAGTTGCATGATAAATTTGGAATTGGTCATGGTTTTGGGCCTTCAATCGAAAATTAGATCTTAAGGGTGAGATACTACTATCCCACACTATTTAAGGATTCTCATGCACATGTTCAAACCTATCATACTTGCAAAGTAATGCTATCAAAGAGAAACATGTCGTTGTTCCATTACAAGCCATAGCCAAGGTGCACCCATTCACACAATGGGGACTCGACTTTATTGGTATCATTAATTTTCCATCTTCCATCAATCATAGGTATATTATAACCAATATTGACTATTGTATTAGATGGACTAAAGATATTTCATGTAAGCAATGCATAACTAAGGTAGTAATTAAATTGCTAGAAGAGCATATTGTTACTCATTTTGGATGTCTGTTTGTGTTGGTATGTGATAATGGTCCTACATTTGCTTCACTAAATTTTTTGGGATGGGCATTCAATTATGGCATTGATTTTAAGTTTTCTTCTAATTACTATCTATAGGGGAATGGGTTAGCTCACTCCACTAATAAGAATCTCTTAACTATTATTCACAAGTTGTTGGATAAGAACCCTAAGGATTGGCATACCCAATTATAGTTTGCTCTATGGGCATATCATACTTGATAGAAGGATACCCTTTGCACCTCCCTGTATCACCTAGTCTATGGCCAGGAGATTATCTTTCTTATCCACCTAAGGATCCCCACACTATATTTTATCAAAGAATATTACAATGAAGGAGAGAGGCTTGAAGCCTATCTTACCCAACTCCTCCATTTGGAGGAAAAATGTGATCAAGCTATTGATAATTTCACCAAACATTAGGGAACTATAAATGTTGGTTCGACGAGCAAGCTAAGGTCAAGGAATTCAAAATTTCTAATTTGGTCTTATACTAGGATAAAGCCCATGAGCAAAAGGGGGAGCGAAAAAAATTCAACAAGCTTTGGCTTGGCCCCATTCAAATTTTTCAAATACTTGGGAAGAATGCTTACCACATAAAGACCTTCACAGGTGAAGACATCTCTCTGCCTATCAATGGGCAGTATCTAAAACATTACTTCTTGGCTTGCAATGTTCTCAACTCACCAATTGTACATAGTTGGAGTAGATTTCTTTTGAATTGCATCATTCCTATTTCCTTTTGGTCTTGGGCATAATTTTGAGCAATGGGTATTTTTTTTTAGAACTGAGCCTAGTATTTCTTTGATAAATTTTGATCCTACTTCTTAAAGGGTATGGTCAATTATACCAGTAAGAAATGCTTTTGAGTATCTATATTTTGTCCACTTTGAACTGTGAATTTTCTTTTCATAAGGGTGAAATATTGCATGCTTAATATACGCATCTAAATATGTGAGGGATATTTTTGAGTTGCAATGTGGCTACCTCATGTAAGGTGAAAAATATTTATTTTCTATTTTAGTACCACTGGTATCTTCAACCCTGAGGAAGGCTTCATTGCCTACATTTTGAAAGAATAGAAATAAAGAGGAACAAAGAAAATTATACAAGATGATGGAAAAATGTCTCAATTAATTTTTTTAGGTGGATGTGAATAACTTTACCAAGGCTATAGATGCCTAACTAGTAGTAGAGCTATGTTTGGGAAGATATTAGTGAAAACCTTGTCAAGGCTATGGATGCCATACTAGAAACAAGGATCTATCTAGGATGCTTTTGGAATAGAAATTACTTACATAGCCTTATGTGTGGTGGGTTGTTGCCTCTTGTTGAGGTCCTTCTCAAGTGGGAAATAATAAACATCATATCCAAACATAATGGTTTCCTCTTATGGATGATCATTTCATACCTCAAGGTGGTTCTTTAAACTCGATACTCACAAGAGTCTATATATTTGGTCTATGAAACAAAAAGATTCTAGGTCCAAGATCATCATTTATCTTTGAAATTCTCTAATCATTTCCCCAACAGTAGTTTCCATTTGTTTTGCATTTTTCACACACACCTTGTGAAACGGGATGCCCTCTTTTCTTTTTGCTTTTGTGTCGGCTTTGTCTATGTATTTTTGGTTTTCCCTTTTTTCCTTCTCTTTTTCGACCTTTGGTTCGTGTTTCCTTCAAAATCTTGAGAACCCTTAAAAATATTTAAAATTGGCTAAGTGTCCTTTTGTGGTTTTTGCTTTATGAGATTCCATCTATGGGAATCCATTTATTGAATGTCAAAGTCTCTTTTTCCGTTTATAGGTTTCTTCATACAGATCACCACCTATGGAATTATGCTTGTGTAATTCCATATTGGTGGCATCGTTGGGTATGGAATTTGCATCGTCTCAGCTTGCATTGTCTCAGCTTCCACACAGTTGGCTCATACATCCTCTCAACCCATAGTGCCTTGACTTCCACATGTCATTTCTCCGCATTACCCTTGCTTCCACTCCTCACGTTTCCAAAAACTAGGGTTTACATATTTTTTCAAACCTTGCATTAATTTCCACATTTATGAGGCCTTCAGCTATAAATATGGGTTGTTGATTATTCATTTTTACCTCACTGATTATGGATTTCGAACATTGAGGAGCCCTCTCATGTTTTGGTGCATTCAAAATGTTGTCTTCAATGTTAGATTTCACTTGAATTATTGAAGGTATGGATACCCATGGAACCCTCATAATTTCCCATTTAAAATAATTTAGTTAGATTTGAATGAAACATTTTTCTTCAAGGTTCAATAACTTAGTTCTACCTTAGAGGGTTTCTTTGTTGTAAGAATGAAGGTGTTTTCATTGATGATAGTAGTATAGTGGTTAAGAAGAGATTGTTACTTTGATTAGTTGAATTATGTTATCATCAGTTAATTTTATAATTTCAACCTTTGGTTTTTCTTTCATAAGCTTCTATTTATGGTTCAGATGTTGAAGATATTGAGAAAATTGATAAAATAAGGAAACAGGTTGTTGTGAAGGTGTTTTGCTTTGTAGAGGTGTTTTGGTTTTTCTTTGCATTTCTTTTGGGTTGAAGATCTACTTGTGTGGCTTGGATATGTTAGTTAGAGGTGTTCAAAGTTTCTATATCCATAATTTTGGCTTTTGGATTGATGGAAAAAATAAGTTATGTTCACCAATGTGTGAACTAGTTTTGGAATGTTGCTTACTAAGGTGTTTGGGAGAAATGTATTTTCTTCGCATTTCTCTATATTTTTTCTTCATGTCTTACAATTCTGAAGGTATGTTGATGATGTTGATATCTTGCTTGCATCAAGATAATTTTTGGTTTGGTACTCCAAAATTTAGATTGTAGAGTTGCAATGTTTGGTAGTGTAGTTTGAGTGTACTAGGTGTGTACATTCTAATGATGCAAGTTATTGCAAAGGAGTTTAATGGATTTCAAATGAATAGAGGAATATTCTAGATCATGATGAAGAATTGTATGTGATTCACAAGTCATATTTGGACTTGAGGAAGCGTGTAACTTAAATTTTAATGGTGTTTGCAGGGGTAATGGTTGACCTAGTGTTTAAAGATGTTCAAGTATTAATCAAGGTGTAGCTTGTTGTGTGTGAGTAGATTTTGGGCCCAGTTGAGTTTTGTATTGGTCCACTTTCATTCCCATCCACCGTGGTAATGCTTAGTGTTGACCTAATTTGAATTTTTTAAATGAGAGAAGAGTGAAGATGACTTGAAGATTTTTTTCAAGTAGAGGATGGTATAAATGCAAATTTAATTGATGCAAGATGAGGTGTGGAATAGAGTTGTGTGTTGTGATGCAAAATTAAGTGTAGAAGTTTGAATTGCAATGTGAGCTATCATGAAATATTTATGAATGCAATGAGTTGAGGTATCTTGATCTCTTGAAGGCTGCTAGTGTTGATTGGAGTTTTTATGGTGGAATCTCTATTGCATTGAGATTGTGTTCTTTGTGTAACATTCTATCTTCTTTCTTCTTTCTATGCCAATAGTGAGCCTAGGTTGTGAGCCTTTTTGGATAGTGTTTCCTATTCTAGTAGTGAGCCTCTTTGTACCGGTTTTTCAATTACTTATATTATGATCTAATCCTCACTGTGGTTTTTCCCTCATTGGGATTTCCATGTAAATCAAATGTTCTCTTATGTATGGTGTTGGTTGTTTAAGTTTATGTTATCTACTTTTCATCTTGAAACATTATAACAAATTAAGGGTTTAATGAATGCATGTGGATCTGATTACTATTGAGGGTTTTGATCTTTTAATTTGGTACAATAGATTCAAACCCCCTCTCAGTTATCTTTCCCATTCAAAAATCTTATGGGATTTCGATTGAGCCTCACCATAAAAGTGGCTTGGCTTTGGTTAGCTACCGCATCCTCATTCTCGGCATACTTTAAACCTCATAGAAATCCTTTATGTAAAGTTCATTTCAAGAGGCCAACTCTGTGTTGCCAATTTTCAGCACAAACCCTAATGGGTCCAACATTTTTAATCCCCACATAGAGTTAAATAGGTTAAAACGGTAAAGAGATCCACTTTTCACAAATAAAATTGAATGAACTTGAAATTTTCTTAGTTGCATCCTTTGAGTGAAATCCTACATGGGGATCTATTTGTGAGGTGCCCTTACTCTCATGCCAAAATTATGGCATAAATTCCTTTGGCACCTGCAGTCATGGTTTCCACATTCCATTTTTCCACATTAGTGATATTTGATGAAAATGCAAGGAATTGAACATTGAAGCCTTTGAGCATACATTTCCCCATGTGCTAAAATGATTGAATTAAATTTACTAATTCTTGGGCCTTTATGGAAAATTTGCTATGGGCGGTTCTTTGCGAAATTTCATTTCTTCCATGCCATTTTTTGAATGAACACTAATGGATTTTGACTCAGTGGCATCCACATCCACTTTCCCGCATAAGTGTATTTCATGAAAATCCTAAGTATTAAAATTGAACACCTTTGAATGCTCATTTTTCCATGTGCCAAAATTGACAAGCTCTAAAATTGCTAAGTATTTGCACATTATGAAAAACTCCATGTGGGATGCCAAGTGTGAAATTCCACATGCAGGTTGCCACTTCTCTAGCGTCAGTCCATGAATCCTCTGCACTCACTCAGCCCATGATCCTCTGGTATTCGTAGTGTCGTGGCCTGCAACCTCTTGGCTTCCACACACCCTTGGCCTAAAAACCTCCAAAACTTGCAAAATGTCAGAAAATTCCTCAAATTGTTAAATTTAATGGTGTTTTTCTAGCATTTGATATGTTTATGATGATTTTTATCACGATAATGCATTTCTTGATCAAACTAATTTTTTTCTTGTACTTGAACAATTTTACTCGTTACGTGTCATTTATGCACTTTATATCAAAAAGACTAAAAAGGTGAGAAAGGGTGAGAAAATAGGAAGAGCTGAAAAAGAAAAGGCCAAAATGAAGTACGAGTTTCATGGCTTAGAGATCACTTCCAAGATCATGTTTGATTGGGATAATATATTAGATACTAACCTCGAGCATTTGAATATCCATGAATTCTAAGAGCACACCCTTATCAACCCAAATAATGATATGGCTAGGAGGATCAAGAAAAGTGGTATTACCCATGCATTGGGTTTCCCACCATCCTTCATTAGCCCTAAACTCATCCATGGGTGTCAAGAGTTCTACCACAAGGATTCATAAAGGATAGTCACATCTGAGAGATTGATGGTGGTTGACTTGTCACCTCCATCTATTACTAGAGTCTTCAGGATCTCATTTTTTGTAGAGATAGAAGTGTGTTCAAAATAATATGCTATCAACGGGTGGAAAAACAATCCTATAGGTTGCATGCAGGTGATCAATAAAAAATGGATGTACACTCCTTGGCCCACTGCTAGGAAGCTCCCAAAGAAATTATACATGAGTGGTTTTGTGGAAAAAGTGAATGATTTGGTGACATTGTTGAGCATGGTAGCAAGCCTTCCTATCTCAAATGTATTTGAAGAATGGATGTACTACTTTATCAAGGAGAAACTAAGAGGAGATGCCAAATTCCACTGGGAAAGGACTATTAGTAACAATATCCTTACCCAATATGTTTCATTGAAGAAGAACTTAGAATTTTACATAACTTCTTATGTCATCTACTTGCTGGCAGCTAATTTTCCATAGAGAGGATTGACATGCAAAGGAAATTTGGGGACAAGCCCTAATGAAAACATTGTCTATGAGTTCTACCTGTAGCTACAATATAGAAATTATGAGAGGAATTACAAAAGGGTGAATGATGATTTCATTATGCACATTGTTAGATCCTTGGCTAGTGATTTTGGGAATAGGATGTCATACTTTGCCAAGGAAATGGTAAAGAATTTTTGTTTTTTTTATCCAATTCCCTAAGTTCACCTACTTCAAAAGAATTGAGGTTTTCTCTGGGGGCCCATATAGGTTACCAAGGTACTCTATGGATAATATGGTAATTCTAGAGCTTACACGACAGATGTGCACATTATACCAATTTCTACAGTCAAAGCATAAAGATGGGGTTATGTATCCCATGTCTCTTAGAAGATCAATGTACTCATGCCTAGTAGCCATATCAGCTAAAATCTCTTTTAAAGAAATCCAAGAATATGAGATCCCCCTCCACACTATAATGGGAAATATGGACCCCTTGGGAAAGTTGAAGAAATAGGTTGGAAGGCACCATGCACATAGGTTACATGTGGAATACTTTTGGGCCAACTGTAAAAATGACCTTGGAGTTTGTAAGAACTTTGGATGTATATACCATTCCTGACCAGCTGAAAGAAGATAATAATAAGTTGGATGAAGAGGCCCATAGCAAGGTGGCTAAGCTCCCTCTTTCAGTAATTCATTGGACTAAGGAGAGTAAACAAACATTGATTTGGTTACTCACCCAATGCTATAAAGAACTAAGAAGTGGCTTGATGATTAGATTACTCAATTAGAGCAACAAGGGGTAGAACTTACTTATGGTGAGTGGGAGCAAGAAAATACACAAGGGAGTGGTGATGGGGGAAAGACTGAAGACAAATCTCCTCAAGAAGGTGATCCCAAGGCAAGATCATCTATAAAAAGTTCCATGTCTCCTCCCACTATCCGATCTTGAAAGAGAAAAGAGGTATTAGAGAGGTAGCAAATGGAGAAGCCTTGAGTTTGTGAGAGGAAGGTCATGGAAGGATGAAGGCCTATCCCAAAGAAGGCCAAGAAAGGAAGAACATTCATAATGGAGAATGTATAGGAGTGAATTTGCACCCCTCAAGCAAATTCCCCTTTTACACTTCCTCACCTTAAAAAACCAAATTTGAAGGTGAAAATCCACATTATCCCACTGTCTTCATTCCACTTGGCATCTGTTTTGTGTGTTGATAGAAGACTAATTGTTGGGGACACCTGCGCGGTGCACTAACATCTATGTGGTGTGCTTACATTCCTAACAGATTCCTACGTCTGAAGCCAGTAGAAGCATTACACTTCCCATTAGGGTTTATTTGTAATTCCCCTCTTCAACCAACCAACCCAAAAATGGCCATTTTTCTCATTCTCCCTTCAAAAACGCTCTTCATTCCTTCATTTCATCCTCTTCACAATCTCTCTAAGCATTTAATTCAACTCTCTACACAATCTTTCTAGCATTCTCTTAGCATCCATCACTCGCAAGCAACACTTTGGCACTCCATAGCAGTAGCAACATCACTCCATCAACTCCGTAGAGAAAGTGTGGAACAACACCATTGTAGCAGGGGCTCGAGTCCTCTCATTTTCTCCTCCATTAGCTAGTGATCTCTTGGTGGAGGTTGTAAGCATTTTCACTCCTCTCCTCTATGATTTGGTTGAGTAGCACACTACTATTTTGTAGTGTTTATTGTGTTCTTTACTTTCATTCTTCCTTTATCATACTTTTCTCCATTGTTGCTATCTTGGTTGTCTGTGGAGGTGGAAACACCAAAATGGGGGCTTGACTGAGGCAGGCCCCTATACAACCCCCCCACAATTTTCCTCCTTATGTGTAGGTGGGCGTGCATTCAGAGCTAGCTAGTGAATAGGATCTTTTGTGAGATCATCTTTGTCACCCTAGCTTTAATATATTTTCTTTATCATATACGCTGATATATCTCTTATTTCATAGTTCCATTTTTCTCTCTTAAGAATCACTAGCTAGGTTGTCAGCTCATTTTCTAGTAGTTCTCACTATACTTTTGGTCTTCTTTTGTACAAATCCCATCACACCTGAGAGACGCCAGCATGCCATGCTATTTTATGGGAACCATGCTTTCATCCCCAGGTAGAGAGCTACGTAAGGCATAGTGTTGGACCCAAAAACTAGCTCACCTAGTCCCAAAAGTAATTGCGGCTCTGCATAGTGATTGAAGGACCCTATAGTCCTCATCATTCGTGTCTCTCATTTCAAGACATTCCTTTAGAGTGAGGTAAGTTAGGGTAGCCTATCACTCTTGGCTCTCTGTGACCTGGGGCCTTGAACGTGGTTGGTCCCCCTCTCTTACATTTTTGGTGGACCTGACGTGAACCTTTTTGGTTCCATTTTGTGATACTGAAAGTATCTTTCCTTGTATTCTAAGATTTTTGTAGTTGTGAGTGTTCTGAGGCTTTTTCCTCGCAACCCAACATGTGACCTCTAGTAGGTGTAGTTGGAAGGTTTTGAAGGTTTTGCATAACAAAACCTTGATTGGGTCACCATCTTATCCTTTAACCTTTTAGGGACTCTATGAAAGTATCATCTAGTGTGTGTAATGGCATATTTCCTACATCAACCTATCCCCTCTACATAGCTTGTGAGCAGTGGTACTATTATAACCTTCACTTCACAAGACTTTCCAATGGGTTTCAATAGGGAACCATCTCCTCTCTACATCCCTACATGAATCAACATAAACATTGTAGCAGGTGTTCTCATTGATTCAATATCTCAAGTAAATATCATAACTAAGGAGATCATGGTAATCAAAAATTTTCACAAAGATGGGTACGATGCACCCGTAAGCACCATCCACATGCATGATGGAATTTTCGTGCCCCCTTTTCGTAGTATTGTCCTATCAGTTTTGGTTGGACCTAAATCTGTGAAGCTTTTGTTTGATATAATCCCTAGGTCTGAACTCTTTAGAGTGAAGCTAGGTATCCCTTGGTTAGTAGCTATGAATGTGGTGCCTTCGTTCATGCATAAATGTTTAAAATTTATCCATGAGGGTTTCGTGCATGTGATTCATAACACCGGTTATAAACCACCGATTGCTCCTGGTAGCTACTCCTTGGATTACTCTTGGCTTGTGCCCATTGTTCCTCTCCCACCCAGGATGGACCTTCTATATCAAATGTATCAAAATTATAAGAAATGGTTCCTAAGGCCGAAAGTGAGATACCCTCCATCGCCTTATGTTGTTTCACATAGGGCTTTCCTAAAAGCTGACAGTGATTCCACTAAGGGGTGTAGAAGGGAAGAAGAGAAGTAGTCTTGAGATCCTCCTTCTTCCTCTTCCACTATCCAACCCGATGCTTCCTCGTGCCTCGCTGTGGTGTCATTGGATTTCATTCCACATTTGTGAGAGAACCTATGGTTCCCACTTGGTGAAAGCCCAAGCATCCCACATTTGAGCTTCCTATTTTGCCCATGGAACCGAGGTCTGTTCAGTATAACAAGAAGAAAATCCCCCTATGGGTAATCCTCTTTGCCTCGACCTCCACAGCCTCCTTCCGCTCCTGCTCCCAAAGTAGTAAACAGGAAGAGGCCCACTACCGAGGCATTAGAGTCGACTCCCCCCATTGCTCCTCAACCTACTCCTCTTGCTCCCATTTAGGAGTCTGTTACTCCACTGAAAATGACTGTAGTGGACACTCCCATGACCAAGCAAGATCCTTCTATTCCTTCGTAGCCTCTGATCATCAGTTCAAAGAGTCGTAGAAACCCCCTTGTGCCCAAGCACAAGCACCAATGAAAGGATCTCATGGCTGAACAAGCTACCTTACAGAAGAAGGAAGAGGATACGACCACCCATGTATCAGGGCCTCCTATTGCATCCTCCTCTCTCTTCCCCTCTACTTCCATTTAGTCTAGTTCTATATCCTTTTTGGATTTCGCTATGAGTACGAATGTGCCTAACCCTAAAAAGGAGTAAGTGTTCATCACTACTTCAATGGAGTCGCCTTTGTTGATGTCCCTTCTAGATGTCCCATCTTTCCCAAAACCTGTAGATATCACAAAAACTTCGGTGGTGTCTACTATGGTTTTCTCTCCCTCCTCTTCCTTCACATCTCTTGCCTCGTTTGTGGGGAGCTCACATCCCCCAATGGAGAAAAATGTGGAGAGTGGTCCTTCTAGCAACAAAGGACGTAAGAGGAGCCCACCTTCTCTAAAACGTGGTCCCACGCTGACTTGTTCTATCATAGTGATGGAACCAATCCTAGCTTCCCTTGAGTTTGTCACCACTCCTGAGTCACTCAGTGAGCCTAGCAGTGAATCTTGGGTGCAACCTTCTTTGTACGGTGAGGTAAAACATTGCTCTCCTATAAAGTGCATGTTTAACTCTCTGGACAAGGTTATGGCCTTGTTAGCGATCTTCATGAAATTGATGACCTTAGGTCGACAAGAGTTTGGTGGAGAGGACCTTGTAGGTCCCTCTTCCTTAGCCCTTTTTGTGGGAGGGTTAGACGCTCTTCCTCTTAACATTTAACCACTACAGGCTCATCCTCCTTCCCCCTATGATGATCTAGAGTGGGAAGTGGATTACCTCTTGGTTGATTAGTGTTAGGAGAAGGCCCCTTCTTTATCTTTAGATTTGGTGTGTGTGTGTGTGTTGTGATGTGTTCCCCCATGATCATGCTATGTGTTCTTGGATGACCCTTTTCACCCCTATTGGTGCTTGGATATAGGAATGGTTTTTGTGTCGTAAACCTTCTATTTTTATCATCATTCTTCCATGTTTGTGACTTGATTTTTGGAAAATTGGGGATGATGCAAAGCGTTGGGGGAATTTAGGCTTCCCTTCCATATTGACCAAATTTTTTATTTTCAGTTTGTCTTCTTGTGCATTCTTCACATGGTCTGATATAGTAGGGGGTTGATGATAGTTCATTTTATATACTATTACTATACTTATATATATATATGAGTAGTTCTAGCCTTGAAATATTAGGCTACCCCTATGCCCTATGTTTATGTCATTATCTCTTTAGCTTTTCCTTTATCTTTCTCTCTTCTTTGCTTGAGTTTTCCCTCTCATGTGTGACAATTCCACTTCTATAACATTTGGATTTTCAAAAAATGCATTCATTTCCAACAACACTTTTCTCGAGGATCTTCACAAACTTCTTTTCAAGAATCACATTCTCGACTTAAAACCCTAATGGAAAGTGTTTCCTTCATCATGGGTTTGTAAAGAAAGAGCTTGAGAACCTACCTCCAAAGTGGGAATAGCTTCGACCTTCCCCTCATGTGGGGGCATCTTCTTCCTTTTGATTCATTGATGAAGTGAACATCTTTCAAAAGGATTCCTTGATGATAAATAAATTTGAGAAAGAAATATATCCTTCATACTTTTGAACAATGCATCCTTTGAGTGGACCCCTTCTTTATGTCGGGTTCCTTAGGGACCCCTTTGAAATTTTTCCAACTTGTTGACAGTCTGTGTGTCTGTCTACTTACTTTCCTGTGTGGCGGCTTTTAGACATGTTCTATCTATGGGTAAACATGTCACTTTACAGGTGCACCTACGAAGCTGCTTTCTGACTCTGTGAAGTCCCCTTTACTAGGCTTTCTCCATGTGAGAGATCTTGGGGGATACCTCCCTACATATTTGTAGGTTTGTAGGGAACTTCTTCTAAGCCTCCTCCATGCGAGAGATCTTGGGGGTGGCTCCCCTACAGGTCTGTGGGTCTATAGGGTGCTTTTCTAGGTTTCCTCCATGTGAGAGATCTTGGGGGATACCTCCTAGTAGGTATGTGGGTCTATAGGGTGCTTCTTCTAAGCTTCCTCCATGTGAGAAATCTTGGGGGTTTCTCCCCTACAATTTTGTCAGTCTGTACGGTTATTTATTTGGGTTTTCTCGATGTGAGAGATCTTGGGGGATACCTCATTGTAGATCTATGGGTCTGTAGGGTGCTTCTTTTGAGCTTCCTCCATGTGAGAGATCTTAGGGGTGGCTCCCCTATAGGTCTGTAGGTTTGTAGGGAAATTTTATGGGTTTCCTCCATGTGAGAGATCTTGGGGGATACCTCCCTACAAGTCTGCGGGTCTATAGGGTGCTTTCTTTGGGTTTCCTTCATGTGAGATATTTTGAAAGACACCTTCCCTATAGGTATTCTAGTCTGTAGGGTGTTTTCCCAACTTCCTCTGTGTGAGAGATCTTGGGGGATGCTTCCCTGCAGGTTTGTGGGTCTATAAGGAACTTTTTGGGTATCCTTCATGTGAGAGATCTTGGAGGACACCTTCCTTGCAAGTCTTTGGGCCTCTAAGACACTTACTTCTTGGGGGTCACATCCTTGCAGGTCTACAAGCTTGGAAGACACTTTCATTCTTCAACTTCATAGTTATGTGGGGATATGAAGTCCCTTACTTTTCCTGCGCTCTCGAGTTCACCAGATCATGGTGTGATTCCTTGATGGTTTAGGTATACATTTCTAACTCTATTCACTCTCCAAGCTACTTTACCAAAGCACTCATTAGTATTCATGCTCGCTAAAGTGGGGGGAAAATGTATAGGAATGAATTTTCACCCCTCATGCAAATTCCCCTTTTACACTTCCTCACCTTAGAAAACCAAATTCGAAGGAAAATATCCACATTAGCCCACTTCCTTCATTCCACTTGGCATCTATTTTATGCATTGATAAAAGAATAACTGTTGGGGATGCCAATGTAGCACGCTTATGTCCCTAACATATTCCTCTGTCTGAAGCTAGTAGAGGCATTACACTTACCATTGGGGTCAATTTGTAATGCCCCTCTTCAACCAACCAACCCAAAAATGGTCATTATTCTTATTCTCCCTTCAAAAACACTCTTCGTTCCTTCATTTCATCCTCTTCACAATCTCTCTAAGCATTCAATTCAGATCTATACACAATCTTTCCAGCATTCTCTCAGCATCCATCATTCTCTAGCAACACTTTGGCACTCCATAGTAGCAACAAAATCACTCCATCAAATCTATAGAGCAAGTGTGGAACAACACCATTATAGTAGGGGCTTGAGTCCTCTCATTTTCTCCTCCATTAGCTAGTGAGCTCTTGGTGGAGGTGGTAATCATTTTCACTCCTCTCCTTTACAATTTGGTTGAGTAGCACATTACTATTTTGTAGTGTTTATTGTGTTCTTTACTTCCATTCTTCCTTTATCATACTTTTCTCCATTGTTGCTATTTTGGTTGTTTGTGGAGGTAGAAACACCAAAATGGGGGTCTGACTGAGTCAAGCCCCTATACATCCCCCCCACAATTTTCCTCCTTGTGTGTAGGTGGATGTGCTTTAAGAGCTCACTGGTGAAAGGGCTCTTTTTTGAGATCATCTTTGTCACCCTAGCTTTAATATATTTTCTTTATCATATACGCTTATATATCTCTTATTTCATAGTTATGCTTTTCTCTCTTAAGAATCGCTAGCTAGGTTGTTAGCTCATTTTCTGGTAGTTCTCACTATACTTTCGGTCTTCTGGTTGTACGGAGGCCAACGCACCTGAGAGACGCTAGCACACTGCGCTATCGTCCCAGAACCACACTTTTATCCTTGAGCAGAGAGCTACCTAAGGTACAGTGTTTGTTGGACCTAAAAACAAGCTCGCCTAGCCCCAAAACTAATTCCTGGTCTACAAAGTGACTTAAGGACCCTATAGTCCTCATCATTCTCATCCCTCATTTCAAAACATTCCTTTAGAGTGAGGTAAGTTAGGGCAACCTTCCACTCTTGGCTCTTTGTGACCTAGGGCATTGAACATGGTTGGTCCCCTTCTCTTACAAAGACTATCAAAGAAGAGCCATCACCACCAGAAGAGGACTCCCAAGCTCAATTTCCCACTCACCCATTATCACAACTACCATCTATCACATTGGTTCCATCAGCTTCACCTCCTCTCCTACCACCTATATCTTCTCCACCTACTATGGACATCTCTATCCACCTTTTATCCACCACTTTGGTCACCTCCATGATCTTGTTCAGTCTTCTTCCTTGCTTCGACCTCCTTAGCCTACCTTCTCCACACTACCACCTACTCTCCCTTTCATCCCACCTTTTGCTACTACTCTACCAGAAAACTTCATAGCATATTTGAAGAACATGCCTAAGGGATTGTCTGAGGCTCTCTTGTCCCAAGATAATAGGTTTCTTATGGCCCATATTGTTGTGTCCCTTCCTACTAATCCTCCTCCTACCTTGGAATCACGAAAAAATGGTGATGTAGAGAGAATTTTGGAGGAGATGCAACAAAAATAAAAGGAAAAGATCCAAGATGTGGCTAACATTGGTGATGACTCTATTGGATCTAAGCCTAATGATTGCATTGAAGACTCAAATGAGGGAATCAATATTTTTGAACTTGATGAGGAGAGGACTCGAAAAGGAGACAAAATAGAAGAAGTTTATGAGGAGTGGTAGCATAAATAAGAGAAAGAAGAATACAAAAGGAAAGAGAAGGAAAAGGAAGTAGATATTAATTCTTGTCAATTTAAGAAAGTAATAATAGAAGAGCATGCCCAAGGGTAGAAAATATTCGAAAAGATTCTTAGTGACATGTTATCCTCAAATTTAGCTGCACTGAATTTGTGGTATAACCCCTACAAAAATTGTCTATTTCCTATCCTACATTTTCTAAGCATGCAAAACAAGGAAAATTTCACTTACCCTCATGCGTGGTCCCAAGCCTCAAAAATTAATTTTAGGTGTTTAGTCTTTCTTTCTTTCAAAATTTGTAAAAAGGAAAAAGTTACGAAGATCAGTTTTTTGGAGTTACTCAATTTTTTGTATATGTAGGAGCATTGAAATTCAGTGCCCTTGCATACTTGGTGCAAAAAATAAACATGCAAGAGAGCTAAATTTTAGTGCCCCTACATGTCTCTCGTAGTGATGAAACCAAACTTGTAGCATCACTAAAAATTTCTGCCGCTACACCTTGACATACACACGAGTTATATTATGGGTGTTTTTAATGCATTTTGAGGGTTTTTAATTGTTTTAATTTGATTTATTTTTCATATCAATTTCATATTTCCCCTCCATCATTATTTGATCACTCATTGTGGTTTTTTTTTCATTTGAGCAAGATTTTTGAGCAAATTATTCGTCAATTTTTTTCAGGGTTTCCACTCAAACTTCTTCAACTCAACATTTGCGAGTATGTTCTTTTTTTCTCACCCCATATGCTTTATTTAATTTTTTTATAGCTTTGTGTTTATATGCCTAATTAGGGTTATATTATATTTTTTATTTCATTTTGTTTCCATTTTCATTCATTTATGCATTGTGGGATGACATTTTCTTTTCAGCCATTTTCATGTTTGGTTTTTTTTGTTAGTTTGCTGGGTTTTTTTTTAAGTTTTTAAACTTGATCCTTTCATGCCCTATATTCCATGTGTTGAGAATATTAAAACTCTTTGTGTAAAATATCTTCCCATGGAAATCATATGAGTTTTTTGTTTGTATTTTGACAATTCCCTAGGATGTAAAATCCCTAGGAATTATTATGAAATTTGGGCCATGTTTGCTAGTCTTATGCATCATAAGTTTTAAATGTCACATTGCACAAACCTATATGAAACTAAATTTTTTACCTTATATGCAAGAGTGATTACTTTTATTTCTTATACATAACTCGTGCAAATTATATGTATATTTAGGAAAATTTACCAACTATACATATAGGATTACCATCAAAGACTTGCATTGGCATTGGAATTTTCCATTGATGTATGTCTCGTATTACCCTTGTATTTAGGTTGGGGAAAAAACCCCGATCGACATGAATACTATAAATGTGAGTTTAAGGTTGAAGATTTTTTTTTCCTATACACAACAAGCCAAACCCATTACTAAGTGAAAGCACAAATAATTTTCCCACTTGAACACTTAGTCATGTGTTTACCTCATGTAGGGTCAAAAAAAATTATTGACCTTGCACTTAGTATGTTTTACCCTATGTAGGGGTAGAAAATTTCTCTGCCCTTACAACATTTTAACCTACAACATGTAGTAGTGCTAAAATTTAGCATGACTACACCCAAAAATTTAAACACTTAAAAAGGAACATAATTTCTCTACCATTACACCTGATCTTTCCATCCACATGCAAAAGCGATAAATTTTAGCTCCATTACACTCAAATGCAAACTTTCATGCTAACACTCAAAAAATTTCCACCTTCGCATACAAGTTGCTCATTCACTTGAACCAGCTCAATTTTTTAATTCTATTGCACCTAAAACCTTCAATCATACACAATAGATCAAAATTTTCCCACCAGTGCATGTAACCCTAATTTTCTCTAACACTACAAAATCTAACCTTTTGTTGTACTTTCCCTTGCATGTTGTCTGAATATTTTGTGCTCGAGTTCTTGAATGGATACAAAAATTTCACTCTACACAAATCTACTCCATCAATGTCTGAGTCATCTCCAAGTAAGGCCAAATCTATGAAGTACAAGTATTAAGGGGTTTTCTCGGCAATCTTAGTTTCTTCCAACATTGATGAAATAAAGGATACAAAGATAGGGCATATGAGCATGTCTGAGTTTATGGAATGCACTAAGAAGCAACCACTGAGTGAGGTAGTGAGATACATTGTTGAGAGTAACATTCAATTGGTGTCCTCCTTTCAATTTGTCGCACACAATCCTAAGTTTGTATTTGCAATGGTTGCACACTATAATAAAGATGATATAAGTGTGAGAGATTCTGATAGGAATGTGGTTATAAGTATTGATGCGGAATTCTTTGACTTGATCTTTTAATGTCTGAGCATAGATTCATATACTAATCTAACAATTGAAAAAGCACAAGCTTGCTATGACAAGGATCGCGATTATTGCAAGAAGACAATAAATGCAAGGTGGTTGAAAAACCCAAGGAAAATAATTTCAAGATGGCCAAAGAGTCTTCCTCGGAGTGAATTTGTTGAGGAAATTAATGATTTGCTTACTCTCCTTAGAATAATAATACTTTTTCCCACCTCTTCTTCCTTCCAAGAATGGATGTACTTATATATTCATGTTATCAAGAAGAAGTAGAAAATTTTATGGGGACAACAAATCAGTGATGTTATTCATGAGCAACTTGTGAAGGTGCCGACTTCTTTGAAGTTTTACATGACCTCATATTTGGTTTATGTTGTAGCATCAATGAGGAGTTTCCTAGGACTTACAATAGAGGGTGATGAAGGCATACTCTAGTGTATAAGTACTATCCTTAGTTGACCTTGAACCCAAGCATTCATCATTTCAAAATGGTCAACGATGCATTATTTACCACCTTTCTATTTATGTTTGACAAGTAATTGGAAAAAAAGAGTCTTAGATGAGGCATGGTTAGTGTTCAATAGATTTGGTTTCTTGTACTTGCAATTTCCTACATTCACATACCTCAAAGTTGGTTATTTTGCGAGATATCCTTAGATGCTCCCAAGATATCCAAGTGACAAGATCATCCTCATGGAGATTTGTAGGAATATAATGGATTTCCATAGTAAACAAATGGAATCCCATAAGCCAGGTTTCAAATTTCCTCTCTCTATAGGTAGATATTCAATTCCCACATCTAAAGCAAAGGAAGTGGTGTCTAAAATAGAATGGGTCACAATGAAGACCTATAGAAGTAGGTCTGATTTTGACTATAGGAGATGAAAGATAGAATTAAAAAAGGCTTACACCCATGAACACTGAGTTGAAGATGTGTGGATTGATTGTAGAATAGAAGACGAAATAAGGAAATTGGATTATTTTTTATTGAACTTGGAGAAAATTGAGAATGTTTACTTGGAAGATATCCCAGAGGGTATGGAGGATGATGAATAAATCCTGGATCCAACCTATTGGAGAAACAATATTGCAGGAATTCATCTACCTTCAATCTAATGGTCTCAGAGGGAGATTATTTCAATTAGGGAAACATTTCAACCTATCCTTGCTAATACAAATTTTTGGCTACAAGAAAAATGGGTAAGGCTGAAACAATTCAACACTAGATCTAAGGAAGAAAGCCTAAGGGTCATGCAAGTAGGAAAGTTGAAATAAGGTTAAAGAACAAGGTAGATGTTCCTAGCTCAAGAAAATCCCCTAAACCAAAGATTAAGTTCATTGTGAAAGGGAGTAAAAGTCAAACTACTGAAGGTCCATCAAACATCAAAAAAGAGGAATTAGTTCAAGAAGAGCAAAAAGAGGAAGAGGAAGGTGTAGTGAGGAAGTACAAATTTCCCCATATGAGAACATTCAAGAATACACTCTTGTCACTTCCCCTATTGTTGTCACTATGTCTATTCCTACTCCTCCCACTACTTTTGTCAAATAGACTTTGCCATTTGTCATCATTACTCCCACTACTACTATTGTTTCTAATGTTACTGTTTTTGTTACACCTTCTATCTCAATTCATTCAATTCATTCATCCCCAACATTGGGATCCATTTTTTATATCCCTAGGAATGAATTTTAGAATGTTTTTAGTTCACCTTCCAGTATTCCAAGTTTATCTTCTCATTCATTTGATGTAACTTCACAAACATAATTTGATAAGTTTATATTAGATTCAATGCAAAATGTAACAAGTGTGGAAATTCCTATAGTGGTTTTGACTAACACTCCACCTCTTGTTACAAATAATTTATGAGTGCATCTATAACTTCCCAAACCATGAGTTCTTTTCCTGAAGAGAGTTCTTCTCCTCTTCCACCTTGCTTAAAAAGTTATACACATAAGAGAAATAAGTGCATCATCTCTCCAAATGACTTCGACTTTGGTCAATTAGTTCTAGTAAAAGAAAAATCCACAAAGAAATTGAAGACTCTTTCTCGGGTGTTGGTAGACAAGGCTTGTTACAAGTATGCAAAATTTGCACAACCCACTCCTGAGAAAGCTATAGAAGATATATAAATTTCTAACTATTCAATCACCAAGGTGGAGCTAGGCAGAAGAACTCATGAGTTAGCAAAGGAAGATGCATAATCGACACTAGATTCTCTTATTGAGAAGTATGATCAAGAGAAGAAGGTAAAGGATCAAAATAATTACATGGTAGAACAATTAACCTCAATGCTTTAAAAGATTCCCTGGTCTTTGGATTTTGTTGAACCCATGGCCACAAATATCAAAGATCTTGTGATCAAGAAAGTTGAGGACTCATTCGAGAGGTAGGACAGTGGGTGAGTTTCTTAATGGGATGATGGAACAAGAAATTCAACTTCTAAAATCAATTGTGGAAAGAATTAGGAACATGGAAAATGCAAAGGCAGAGCTAGAAAGAGTCATTGACACATTTTCTAAATATTTGCAAGAGATGGAAAATAGTCTAGGAGCTTGGACTAAAATGAAGAAACTCAAGCTCAATATGCTATTAGAGATTGGGATAATTCCCAATAGAGAAATGTTCATTAATTTCAAGGAAAAAATGAAACATAAAATTATTTTCATTAAGGGTCTTATCAAATATTTAAAGGAAACTCAGGAAGTCATTGAGGATAATGGTTTGCATGTTGCTACCAAAATCAGTGAGATTTTGTGCAAACTTTTTGATGATAATGAAAAGAGTACTTCATGTTGATTAAATTATTCAAGAGTATACATCCATGGTTCTAAAGGAATTTAAAGATAAATCTTTCTAAGTAGCTTCAATGGGAAAGATGATGGATATTCAACTCACTCTAGATAATTTGAAAGGTGTTCTAGAAAGGCATAAAAAATTATGCAACACGGTTAAGGATTCAATCACAAGAGTCCTTGCTCTCTCCAAGCATAACATAGGTCATGATGAAGAAGTTCAAGAAATCTAGAAGAAATATGATGATTCTTGATGAAATACGATAGAGAATTTTGAATGTGCCTTGGTTACCCTTTGTTTATTTTCAAGAATTTCTGCTTTATGTAATTAGTTTTTGACATTTTACATGTCTTTTATCAGTATGTAATTACATGTAAAAATAGCATGAGTCCTAAATCAAATTGGACTGTGTTGTTGAATAAGTCAAAGTAGGTTAGCTTTTCCTAGTTTTCCTCTCAACTTTCCTCTGTATATATGAGGAAGTTCTTTTGTAAATATTCCTTTTAATATTTTGAATCAAAATGCTTCCCATTTGAATAGCATAATTGAATCTTTGAGTTTAATGTGCATATCAAAATTTGATCAATAAAAGAGGAAAATTTTTATCCAACCATTGTTTTGGATCATATTGGGTATGTGTAAGATTGTTCTTACATCTTTCTTATCACATTTTCTTGCAATTCGTTGATAAAGTGGTGTTATATCAAATTGTTGAAAGGGAGTTCAAATCTAATATTGATAGTATTTGTGTTACTTTATTGTATTTGGAGTTTATGTGTTTGTGTGAGAACTTGGTTGATAAAATAGAGACTTTGAGTTGCAATTATTTTCTATTTTTGGTGGATCTCTTGGTGTTGTATGTTAGATTATTTGAGCTACAACATGCCTCACTTGTTATATTTTGGAATCATCATTGGAAACAACAAAATTCTTTGAGCTTTTGTACATTTTCAAGCTATGAAAATCACTAGTATCTTTGTTGATTATGCTTATGTTTAATCAAATTGGATATCGGTTATTACTTCTCTAGATAATGCTTAGACGTGGATTACTTATTTCATTATTATTAGTGTAAGAAAGAAACATCTTTTTTGAAAAAAGAGAAAAATATGACGGTAACACCCAATGGAAAGATTTAGTGTATAAAATCTAGGTTAGTTAATTATTAGTTTAGAGAGTAGTAAGAAGGGAGCCTCCCCTTTTTGAGAGGAGAGATTAAATTATCATCATAGCTATGGCTGAAATTGCCATTTTATATTTATTAAAGTAATTAAAAAATATGCACCCAACATATTTTTGGAAACTCTAATGGGGATATGATTACACAACCAAAGCCTCATGATTTTGGTTGAAGTATACAAGTATACTAGTGTCTTATTGCACTTGTAATTATATTTTTATTACTATTTTTTTTTCATTTCAAATACTGCACTCTAGCAGACGTAAGCTATACGTTTGTCAAAGGGTGCAAGGTCAAGTTGATCCTAAGATTGAACTAAGGAAACATAACTTTGATATTCTTCCTCCTAGAATGTGTAACCTTTGTAAAACTCAAGGAGTTTTCCTCCTCAACATGTAAGATCACCTCTTCCAAGTGAAGATTCTATAATTCAAACAGTTTTTCCCATTACATCAGTTCAAAGGTATATTATCCCTCCATTCAATCAAGGTAGAATGACAACTCAACCACCTCATAGTCCTTGGGAGATTGCCTTTGGTCCTTTGATATTGGAGGAACCTTTACATGAACTTCCTTGGACCTCATGCAACAACATCCCCAAGTTCTATGGAGATGGAAAGATACACCTAGACAAGCATATTGCTACATTCTATATTGTATGTGGGGTTCTTGGCATGGAACATGAGGATGTGTTAGTAAGGTTTAGTTGAAACTTTACAAGGAGTAGCAACTAATTGGTTCTATAGTCTTGGTGTTAGAACTATCATGAATTGGGGCACTCTTTGAACCAAGTTCAAGGAAAGATTCAATCCCACTGAAGTTGCACATACCTTTCTTTCTCAACTTACAACAATGAGGAAAGAATCACATGAACCCATGCATGAGTTTGTGGAAGAATTTATTAAGTTGACAACTAGGATTCAAGCCAATGCTCAGCCAATGACTCTCAATTTGAAGTGCTTCTTCATTAATACATAGTTTCTAGAGGTAAAGTTTCTTATTACTAAGAGATACCCTAGCTGATCTTGCAGTAGCTCAAGCATTGGCTACTGAGGTTGAAGATGATTTTATTATTGTTGGAAAGATAAGAAAGGATTCAAATAGGAACAAATGAAAAAAATATTCAACCCCATCTTCCAAAAAAACCATAGACCCTATGGTGCAAAGGTTAGAAAATGAATTGATAGCTTTGAAGAAGCAAGTTTCTCAAGGTTCGTCTGCTCTTTCCTACAAGGACGTTCTAAGGAGAACCAATCCTAATTAATCCAATTATCCTACCAACACTTCAAGGAACCAAATAGACTTTCTGCACCATAAGGAAGACTTGTGCTAGAAGCATCTCCTACTATTGAAGCAATGGGATACAATGAAGTTGATCAAGAATATCCTCTATAGCTGGAATATCACTCAGAAGATAACACCAATCTCTTCTAGGAGGAGGAGGAAGATTCAACTGACGACTCTAACATTGGTTTCTTACAATATGTAGATCTAAGAAAGAGGAGGAAACTTTTTTTGATGCTTATGTTGTGTTCACCCATTCACAAAATCAATTTGACCATCCTCAATGTGATGCAATGAAAGAAAAGGATAGCCCATATCCACCAATGACAATTGATAAGAGGGGAACTCCTTTACTGGTCCAACCAAAAGATAGAACAATAAGTAAGCAAGTAAGTACCCCTATCCTCCTACATATTCTTGTATGCCTAAGACCAATTCTACTATTCGTAAGACCATCATTCTAGTTCCTAAGTCTACAAATTAAAATATCCAATCTTCTTTGATAAGTTCATATCAACCATTTTATATAATAGACCATGCAAAGAAGACTACGATCCAGATGTCGGAAGCAAAATAAGTCAAGGCTAATCTTGACCAGTTTGATAGACTTGTTAAGTTTTTCAAAGACAAGGGAACTCGTCCAAGCCAAGATTCTTCCCAAGATATACCAATTGTTCCCAAGCCTAGGCCTCCACATAGTAACTTGGTTTCAACTCGCTTATTCATCCTCAGAAAGATAAATACATTATATCTTCTTGTTGGTCAATGGTTTAAATTAAGTAATTGTGTCATTGATTCAGGTGCCTCCAATAACGTGATGCCTGCCAAAGTGGCTACCACTTTGGGTTTGAATTTAACAAAAACCTTTAGCCATTATTTTTCAATGGAGAATAAATAAGTGCCTCTTATTGGGAAAATAAAAGATGTGCAATTTTCATATGTTGCATTCCTAGATAAGAAGATAAAAATGACTATCTTAGTAGTTGATGTCCCAGCCTCATATGGGATATTTTTGGGGCATAACTTCTATAAATATGTAAGAGGAGAAATAAATATGGACTAGTCAGAGGCCAAAATACCCATCAAGGGTGTGATGTAGAAATTGCTTATGGAAAGGGAAGCTAAGCTTTCTTTACTAAAGTCTGATGACCCAAGAGCCCAAATCCTCTTTGAGTATTCAAGAATGGGTACATATTACTTGCAAACTAATGAAGATTTTTATTTTTTAGAAAAAGTTTCAAGTAAAGAGCAAGAGACGAATGGCTCATCTTCTTCAAATGGTGAAAATTATTTAGACAAAGAGATCTTAAATTTTGAAGTTAGTGTAGGAGGTCCAAATAATGTTTGGAATGTTGAATTTGATGGTAGTTTCTCTTTTATAGGATATGGAGCGAGGGTTCTTTATATCTCTTTGCAAGGGAAAATCTTCCCTTTTGAAGTGTTGTTGTTCAGAATGGAAGTTGCACACAAAAAGGGAATCAAAAACCTTAATGCTCAAGGTGATGCTAAATTAGTAGTTTTTAAGGTAAGGAAATGTATCAAACAAAAAATGAAAGACTAAGGCATTATCGTAATCTCATATGGGATTATATTGAGGGTTTTGATGCTTTTGATATTTCTATGATGCTGAGAGAATACAATGATAGGGATGATTCTCCAGTGGTATCGGCTACCCTCATGATCCCACACAAATAATTTGAAGGAAATACATATACTATTAAGCTAATATTTTGGCCCAGTGTTCCAAATAACTCAGATAAATGTCATATTTTCAATGACGATCAATAGATTGTTTCCTTTCTTGAGAAGGCTAAATTTTTTAATGAGTTATATTTTGAAGGAAGTGACTCTCCTCAACAAGTGTCAATTTCTAAGATAGATCAAGATACTAGCGAAGAAGTCTTATAGCTCAAAGGGAACAATATTTCCAAAGGCTTGGTATCTTGAGAGATGCTTTTTGAAAAGCATGACCACTATGTCAAAAATTAGCAGCAATTTGATTTTGAATCATCAACAAAAATTAAGCAAGTCAATTTGGGAACTGAGGAAGATCCGAAAATGGTGAACATCATCAAATGTTGCATGTCAAATGAGAAAGAAAATTTTGTAGAGTTGTTGTGGTAGTACATGGATGTGCTTGCCTATTCTTACAAACACTTGAAATATTTCCACTTGAAAGAAATACATGAGATTCCCCTAAAGGTAGGTAGCTTGCCTCACAAGCAGAAGTAAAGGTAATATAATCCCAAAATTTTAGGTACTATTCTTTTCAAGATTCAAAAGATACTCAATGCAAGGATTACCTTTCATATTCACCATTCAACATGAATAGAAAATATTGTTCTAGTTTGGAAAAAGAATGGGGAGATGTACATTTATGTGGATTTCAAAAACTTGAATAGGTCATCATTGAAGGACAATTACCCCTTGCCGGTAATGGATGAAGTACTACAAATAGTGTCTAGATTTGAGATGTTATCTATGCTTTATTGTTGGAAGCTTTGCAACATGAGCACGAAGTATGGATGGTTTTGTTGGTTGTTCCTATGTTCTCTTTGATGTCAACATGGTAATAACCATATGGGAAGTTTTCCTGGTTTACCATAAGTTGTTCTCTATCAGTAATACTCCTTTGTGATGGATTAGTGTGTTGTATTTGAGTCTAGAACAAACAACAAGATATGATATGACTAATCTCTTAACAATGTTTTCTTGACTCATTTAGAAAAATATATCCTGGATCTTGAGATGTCTTTTGTTATGAACAAAAAATTATCTTTGACAGAGTTTAACTCTGTATCCTACTATTGTTCTGTGTTTGGTGTACTATGTGGGGGATTTCATTTTACTAAAGTGAACATTCTTAGACTACGGTTTTGCAGATAGTCTCTTTACTGGTAGTATGATGGGAAATTAATGTGTTCTCCAGTTCAAAAGGTGTTTTCTTTGAGGATTATTTGTTGGTTTGGAGAATTTTGTTCTAGTCTTGGCCGACTTAGCGAATGCAATATATTATGAAGACTAGTTATGGTTGATAGCCAACATGGCATAATGCACTACATGGATAAAATGTTTAAATATTATATGATGTCAATGAAGAAGGTTTTGATAATTTTGTGTTCATCTAATTAGGCCAAAATTATTGATGAATAAGATATGCTTGTATATATATAAGGTGTTTTGAGTATGATAAGAAAAAGAAAGGGAAAAGGACACACATGAGTAATGAATGTAAAATGCAAAGGGAATTGAGGCATGTGTGTAGATCTGAGCCTAAATACTTTATCAGTTGTGATCAGTGTAGTTTTGTTGTGAGCTATTACTTTATATTCTAAGCTTTAATGGAACTGAACCCTACACATTGAAGGTGTATTCTATCAGTTCATTCTTTTTGTAGTGAGCCACCATCATTGTATCTTGGCAGTGAGCCATCTTTTGTACTCAAGTTGTGAGCTATTTAAGGACAATGAGTCTTGATAGTAAGCCTTGTAATATTTTGTATCCATATATAATATATTGTGAGTTAACCCTCGCCTCTTTTTTTCCCATTTTGGGTTTTCCATATAAAGTTCCTCGTGTTCATGTGTATGATTGCATTAAATTGTTTCTATGTTTTATTTTCCTGATTCATTCATAATTGTGATAATTTTTAAGTGGATTTTATTATGGGTTTGTGGAATATTTATTCACCCCCCCTCTGAGTATTCTTGATGTTTAACAATTGGTATTAGAGCTTGGTTCCTCGAAAGAAGCTTAACAGCTTGAGGAAGGTCCTAGAATTTGAATATGAGAATTATTTTCCTTTGGAGGTAGTCTTTGCCAAATTTTTAGAAGAAATGGAAGTTTTGAAGGACAAGTTGATAAAACCAAATGAGTACATTGAAAAGTTACAAAGTAAAAGTATGGAAGCATGCAATCTATTGACTGAAGGAGAAGAAATCATTACTAGCTTGCTGGAACAATTGGATGAGAAGAAAATAACTGAAGAATGTTAGGAAATTGAAATTCAAAAGAAGATGGATGAATGCACAAAGCTTGAATTAGGAGAAAAAATATTTAGATATAATCTAGAAAAGGAAAGAATTTTTGAAGACAAATTTAAGATAAGCTCGGTGATGCTTGATGAATTGATTACCTCTCAAAGACTAGAAATGGATAAGAGTGGTTTAGGGTTTGAGGAAGGTCAGAGTTCCAAGGCGAAGCAACTCACTAGTAAGAAGATGTAGTAAAAAAATAGACAAGTCAAGGAGAAAAGAAGCAATTCCGGAAAAATTCCTATGAAACGACATGATGCTAAAAGGTATTTATACTTCAATGGTGTTTGTTATTCCTACAAGAAATTTGGTCATAAGGAAAAATACTACAAAAGTAATGTGAATAATTCTCCATCTTTCCTCGGAAAATGCTCTAAGAGTAAGAAGAATGTAAATAAAGGTAATCTATTGAAAAAATGGGAAAATGGAAAGAAGAATGTTGTTTGTTGTAAGTGCATAAATCTAGAACACTTTGGTAGTAACAGTGGAAAAAAGAAAAAAAATATATCCAGCGAAGAAGAATGATCAAACCTTTTATCCAAAAGAAGTAAGAAAGGAAATGGAAAGCATTTGGAGAAAGGAATCATCAATCTTATCTATGCCAACCTCCAAGGTAGGTACTCCCATCAATTTCTAAATAAAAGCAGTAGCTAAGGGGGAGCAATCATCAAAAAATATAATAAACCTCCTCATTGGTGCTTGTGTCATATCATGACAAAAGTATACTTAATGCAATAACAAGATTAAGGTATTTTCATAGTAGCATGTGTGAAGAATGAAGTTTGAAAAACTTTGAAGTATGGAGGCATACACAATTGTTGAGGCAATCTACCTGCAAACTGAAAACATTTATTGCAAAATCATTCAGAATGAGAGGAATAAGTTCAAATAATTTTAAAAGCCTATGTATTTCTTAAGAAGTGTGTAAAGGAAGTTTAGAAGGGAATTCAAAGATTCAGAATTTGAAAAAAATTATAGATGGATTTGAAGTGAACTCTGGGAATAGAATATCTACACATTTCTTGATTGGCATTTTCAGAGGTATTCTTGTTTGCACAATCTTTCACTTTAATTGCTATGGATAATTCAAAGATTGTGAATTGTGCAAATAAAGCTAGGTTGAAAAAATATATGAGGAATGTGTCAAAAGAGTCTATTGGTGCATTCTCTTGCATCCCTCCGAGAGTGTTTCCTACATAAGATATCTATGCATTTGTTTATAGTAAGATTGAAGAAATGTCGTCAGTTTAGTTGAATGTGCTTTGGGAAAATAAATTGAAAGAGAGCCATGATTCCTATAGAGTAATAGTTGAGAAAAAGTTGGATGTTTGGAGGAAAATTCCCTTGTTTGAATTTGAGAAGAAGTATATTTGAATAGTGTTGAGCAGAATTCATGATGAATCTTTGTGGATTGATGAGGCACATTTGGCCACCAGAGAAGTCACTAGAGATGTAACTAGTTTATGTTCCTCTGGACCAGCTCCTAAATTGAAGGCTATGAGTGAGGAAGAAATAATTGAAGTTACAAGTGTGAGTTCTAAATAAAAAGAGATTGGTTTGAGATCAATTATTGATCCAGTAATAAGGTATGTTGCTAGGTCATCGGTCATAAAATTTGTATCCCTAACAATGACTCTATAGTTTCTACTACTGCGGTGCATATTGTTGTTGATATGGTGATAAGAGGTATGGAATATGACTTGTGTGAAATACTTTGCATACATATTTTGAAGAATTTAAAAGAGATCAAGAAGAGAAAGAAGAATACATTTTGGTATGGAAATTTGGTTGTTTGTCTACTCTTTTACTTTTTGAGAGAGTTACTAGTAATAGGAAGGTTGGAATAGTCAAATTCAGAGCCTATTGCCTATCAAATCAAGAGTTTCATAATAAATCTTGGTGGTTTGGATGCACAAGAGTCTATCCTTGCTGCATTCTTTGGAACATTTCAGATGAGGATGAACAAAAGGTCTAGGATTCCAATAAGTGTTGTGTAAAGATACTCTGAAAGCATAAATTTTCTTGTTTCTATATATTTCTATCACATAGAAGCAATTGAATCAAGGTTAGTTTGGATATCTAAATTGAATTATGAAGTGTTAGAGGCTGAAATTGATAAATATGCTAAAATTCTCTTGGAAATCCCTAACCATCTCAATGAAGAAAGTAACTCCAATAACATGACTGAAACAGTGAAGAAAAGGAAGAGTGTAGTGAAGCAAGCAAGTGCAGATGTAAGTAAGCTTGAACATGAGCATGAAAGAATAAATACTCTGAGAGCTTTGGAAGATTTACATAAGGTTATTCCCGATGCTAATTTTGATTCATCTATTTCTGTTGTGGAGAATCTTTGTGGCATGATTAATTCTTTGAAGGTCTACATCTCCAAAATTGAAATGTCTATTGGAATTAGGTTTTATGAAGAAAACTTGGAAGATATCAAAGGAAAATGTGTGAATGCACATGATCGAGTAATGAAGGAATTGGAGAGTGTACAAGGTTGTGAAAAAGAGGCATAGGAACTACTTTCCTTTTGCCTAGATTGGTCTAGCGATAAACCGGATATGAGAAATGAAATAAGGATGAGTGAGTCTCGATTGAGCACTTAGGAAGATACATAAATGTTAGCAAAAGATAAAGATAATCAAAGGTGGCCCTACATTGTGTAGCTTCATGAAAAATTCTTCTCTGTAGGACCAAAGGACAAATGTTATCAAGAAGTTTTTGGCACTCAAAGACATGATTAAACTTAGACATACTTTTGTTTCTAGTGCTCTTGGTTGTATTGGTGAATTATCAAAGATCAATCTTAGTCCCAATACTTTAATAGATGGTATAGAGTCTGTAAATAAACTTGAGCTATTCTACAAGATTCTTGACAATACAAAAGGTTCATGGGAAGAAGGTAAAGTGTCATGGAAGGCTATCCTGAAGAGTCTCAGAGATTCTTCTTCAGTTTAATTTGGAGTTGTGTTCATATCATTCTAGTTAGTTTTTTATGCATATTTACATTTATACTAGACCCATTCCTTTGTCATTGATGTCAAAGAGGAGAGATAAAGAGATAAATAGTTAGAGGAATTTTTTTTTGAAGAATAGTTTTGATAGGGGGAGTAGTCAAAAAATTCAATTGTGGTATACTTGAAAAGTTTTTTGTCATGCATGTTGCCATCAATTCCAAAGGGGGAGATTGTTGGAAGCTTTACAAAATGAGCATGAAGTATAGATGGTTTCATTGGTTGTTCATATGTTGTCATTGATGTCAACATAATAATAACTATATGGGAAGTTCTCCTAGTTTACAGGAAGTTGTTCTCTACCTGTAATACTCCTTTGTGATGGATCAGTTTGTTGGTATTTGAGTTTGAAACCACAAGATCTAATATGACTCTAATCTCTTAACCATATTTTCTTGACTCATTTAGACAACTATATCCTATATCTTGAGACATCTTTTTCTATGAATAAAAATTTATCACTAACAAATTTTAACTCTATATCCTACTATTATTCTATGTGTGGTGTACTGTGTGGGAGACTCCACATTTTACTAAAGTGAATATTCATATACTATGGTTTTTCTGATAGTCTCTTTACTAATATGATGGGAAATTAATGTGTTCTTAGATCTGGAAGGTGTTTTCTTTGAGGATTATTTGTTGGTTTGGAGAATTGTGTTCTAGTCTTGGCTGACTCAGTGAATGCAATATATTCTAAAGATTAGTTATGGTTAATAACCAACATGGAATAATGCACTACATGGATAAAATGTTTAAATCATAGATGATGCTGATGGAGAAGGTTTTGATTATTTTGTGTTCATCTAATTAGGCCAACCTAATTGATGAATAAGATATGCTTGTATATATATAAGGTGTTTTGAGTATGATACTGTTGATGGTGTTTTTTGAACATCAACAACTCAGACAAGATACAAATATCCTATCTCTCTTGAAAGGTAAATATCTATCAACAAGCCTCAAGAGATAACCCCAAGGTCTCTAATGTCAGGTCTTGACAATGCATAAACAACTAAGTGATAATGTGAAAATTGTCGGTAATCACAAAGGGGCCTTAAAAACAAATATTGAATCTTTGAACTTATCAGATTTTACAATATGGTGATACTTGAAATCCAAAATATAACCAAAATGATAAAAGAAATAGCAAAAGGAAAGGGTTTTATAGAGATTTCTAAAATTAACACTAGTCCTAAGATTAATAATGAAAATGATAAAATACCTGAAATGGACCAATCCCTCAAATTGATTCCTGCTTGACCCAGATGAATCTGCAATATTACAAAAATAGTGCAATCTTCTAAGGTATTAAATATTTTCAGATCATGAACATTCATCCAAAACAACCCTATTGCAATTGAAATGAACAAATATTCACAATTGAACTAAACACAATGAATATAAAATTCCAAGCTAACTTTGTAAAGCAGCTAACAATTAGCTAACTGCAAAAATTATGGACTAGATATTGCTACAAAAACTTCAAGTATCAAACCATAAGCACCATTGAATCATACCTAATTCTAAATCTAACATATCTCCAATATTTCTCAAGAAATCTCAAAAGATAGAACAACAAGAACCATGCAAGATAATTCAACACAAGAGAGATCACCAAAGCATAATGTATTCAATTGTATTGAATCATCTAATGACATCAACAATTCTAGTGTTATGTGTTACAACACTTGCTCAAAATAAACTAACTCCTAACTCTAACTCTTGCTATACTCCTTAATTCACTTCAAAGTAAAACTCTCTAGCCCTTACAAATGAGGAAAAATGTCATATTTATAGGAACCCCCCAAGATATGTTGGCCCAAATAGGTTTACAATAATAAACAGCTAAAAAAAAAAAAGTCAGCGCCAAGAAGTTCAAGAGTAAAATAAAATAACATTAAATACTTGGGACCTATCCAAGTCGGTCGAGGTTCTTCAATATAGCTTGGTCCAATGCATGTGAAGGATGAAGAAGGAATAATGGGGAAGCACAAATTTTGATGTAGCCCTGCATTATTTGTTTCCCCCCTTATCTTTATCTATTTTATCTTGCACCTTCAAGAATATTCCATCTAGGTCGGCCAAGGATGGGGTAACCAACACTTTGAATTTCCTCTCAATAGATTTAATCTCCTCCCTTGATTGCTTGACAACTTTATCCCATTCCAACTTGAGATATTGATATTTATCCATGACAGTAACATAGATGGAAGCATCATCTAAATGGTGACCTATGATTGGACCATCCTCAATAGGAGCATAAACTTCATGCCACCATTTCCTCAAATGTTCCAAAGTTAGATGCTTAAGTGCGAACTTCTTCCATCCAGTCATAATTTAAAAGAATGAGATGCATATATTATAAATATAATTCAATGCATCTCCTATCTCTTTTCCCTACTTATGGATCCTCTTCAAAACCTTTTCCTTGATCTACAGGGATTCATACCATTCCCAAGGCTCAAAAACTCTTGCAAAAGAGAGAATTCCATCACTCACCAATTTTTCTTCTATATATTCCATGATGGTTTTTAACTTGTGAAGGAGATCTATATCAAATGTCATGTCCCAATATTTTTTGTAACCAACCACAGGACGTATATGCATCACCTATTGAAAATATGACCTTGATCATATAATCTCCTTGTTTCCTAACTCTCTGCAACCATTCATGGGTGGCCTATGTAGAAGCTTTCATCTTTTTAAGTTCTGTGAATGCCTCCTTGTGAAATAAACCTTTAGGAGTTATCCCTTCACTTGCTACTACTTGCAATGGCCTTATCAGGTGTTGCACATATTTTTACACATCATTAAGTTGTTTCTGCAACCACTCCTTCTATGTTGTTTTCTTATCTAGCCTTCTTAGAATAGCCTGGGTTGACTCTTGAAATTCTTCCCTCTCTTGATCCTTATCAGTGGGCCCTAGGTTGACAGTCTGAATTGTATAATATTGAGGAACAATCTCCCTTTTATCATTTTTTGCAGTAGGGGTAGAAATGAAAATAATCCTATTGTCTACTTCATCCTTGGTAATTTTGGAGATTACCCTAGCTTTCTTCTTTGCCTTCCCTTTACCAATGTTTGCCAACAATTCATCCCGATTTTGAGGGGTGTCATCTATAATCACCTGCTTACTCTTCAACCTCTCATTAAGTCAATTTGGGGTAGGGATATAAGATTGTTTCTCACTTGGCCTCTCTTTCTCATCCTGATCCATGGAAGGCTCAACATCTATGGTATGCACTAAGGGAACCTCCTCACTCCTTCCTTCTCCTTCATCTTTCTCTTTATTATCTTTTGGCTTCTGGATCTCCTCTTGATTTATTGTCTCTCTCATAACTTTAATTGAAGAAGGGGTCCTTTCATGTGTCTTTTCCTCTTCCATAGATTTCTCTTCTTCTCTAATTGGTGAGTCATCATAAGATACCAAGGGAGACTGCAATATCTTTTCTATCTTTTCCTTCACACTATAGAGTTCACCTTCCTGGAATCCTTCCTCTCCTTGATCTTGGTGATCCTCTACATCTATAGACTCACTTGGTGCATCATGAGATTCATGAAAATGAAGGAAATTATCATGTTGTTCTGTAGTGGAGGTAGTTGAGGGAATATCCCCCTTTGGCACACTATCCTTAGGAGAAGGAGTTCTTGATCTTCTTGTGTATACCTATGTTTTCTCTCCTGATCTCTCCACATTCACTACTAGAGGGTGAGTTTCATCCTTTTCCTTGGAAGATTGTTTCTTCTTTAGAGACAATCTCACTATTCTTCTCCTTTTGGGCATAGGAAGACTATCCTTTTCCCTTTCTTCTTCATGCTCCTCCTCTTGAGCATATGTCTTCTCCTTAGAAGTAACATTCCTCCTCTTAGTACTAGACTTCCTTTTCTTTTCCTTCTTAGCCTCTTCTTGAGCACCCTTGATCTTGATCCTGAAAGGAGAACCTAGCTTTTCTTTTCCCTTTGGATCTGGCTCTTCTTCTTCAGAGGTGGAGTGGGATTCCAAATCTCCCATCAAATCATATGTGTACTCTTTTCCTTCATTGTCCAACTCCAAAATATTATGCTTGGGCCATAACTTGGTATATTTAATCACAGGAGCATTTATTTTCTCCAACTTTGTCTTCTCTTCCTCTAACCAGTCAATCTCCCCTATGGATTTGTCTTTGATGGAATCATAGTCATGGCCTTGAATTACTTCCCCATCATCTTCAAGTTGGTTAGGGATAGCCTTGATAATTGTATAGTCTAATTAGATTGGCTGGAAATCTAGAGAATATTTTCCTCTAGACCTCAAACTCATCCTTGCAATTAGCCCAATAGTCTTCAATGTCATCCTTGTGGCTAAATTCCTTGCTAGCTCTCATTTGGGCTTCTCTTGTCCTATCAAACTTGGGCCTCTTGGAGTGGAATGCCAAACCTAGAGTGCTCATTTCTTCCTCAGAGGAGTGTGTTGTAATCATAGAAGGACAAACCTCATAGACTCCTATCCTCAACATGAAGTCACCTCCTAAGCCAATTTTATGCATATCTTTCTTCACAATATCATCAAGGCTAAATTTTTTTTGGTTACTTCTAGAAGTATGATGTGGTCTATTGGATATATTGGTAACCTATAAGGAGCCCTCTGGAAACCATCAATCTTGATGTATGAGAAGGTAGGAAATTGTATAAACCATTCTCCATATTTCTGTATCAATTCCTTGGCCGCATCAGAGATCCTTACATGCTCTACCCCTTGCAACAATCTTGTGATATACATAGTGAATGCATCATTCACCCTCCAATAGCTTGAGTTGTCCAAGTGCAACTGAGGATAAACCTCATAAATAACATCCTGGCCAAATATTCCTCGTGCACTCAACCCCTTGTATGGATGGAATCTTGCCAAGGCATAGACCAGATAAGAAGTCATTGTGAAGCTCTTGGTCTATAAGACATTGGACAATTGCTCATGAATCTTGGCACTAATGATACCTGACCAATGATAATCAAAATTTTGCTCCATCATTACTATGATGTAAAAGATACAATTCTCAAACATTCCTGCAGTCTTCAAACCCATCACTTTTCTAAGGAGAGTGATTGCATCATTGTATTCTGATCTGAACTTGGCTCTGTGCAACTATTTAGGAAACTTGGAGTAGTGTGGATTAGGCTTCTCCAACCAAGAATTAGTAACTTGTAGAGACTTATCTATATCATCCATATAGTGTCTCTTGGCTATGTCAAGATCAAGCCCCATCACATGAGTCCTATCTAGCATGTCAAATATCTAGGCCACTCAGACATGAGAGAAATTGGAAAACACCCTTCCTTGTAGACCAATTATCCTCTGTGTACTTGAATCATAATTCCTGGCACACTCTAGGACTAGCTCATAGCATTGCACCATAGGGGGGAAACCAACCACATAAGCCAATTCAAAGTTCACTAGTCTACTAGCTAATAGGGAAGGATTTTGCACTGCCATTCTTCCTTTGAACTCTTCATAATCCCATCTCCCAACATTGGTATTTGCTACTTCTGACCAAATGGAAACCAACTTTCTCTCAGGAACCTTTCTTTTCTTGTCCAACTTGATCCTCTTGGCCTTATAAATAGAGGCTCCCTCATCACTTGGGTCCATCACCATGCCCTTGGTGCTTCCAACAATGGTCTTGCTTTATTAAGCTTGCATTCAACAAAAAGACCACAATAAAGATCCATCACAACATGAAACCCAAGTTAGTCCATCATGAAATTACATATTCATCCTTAAGAAAAGTCCCATAATGAACAAAATCCCCTAAAATCTCATAAGAATTACTTCTTTCAAAGTTCGGGTTTTTAGTTCTCTCACGAAATTTAGGCCAAAGAGGAATTTTGAGAAATTCCAGGTTAGATGGAATTCAACAAAACAAGCACAAAAAACTTCCAACAATCATTTAATCAACCATCATTAGCTAAGAAACAACACAAATCATCTTTAAATACTCACATTGATCATATGATGCACAATCATCAGCTAATAACTCATGCTATCTCACAATTCCTCATTTTCAACAAGATTTTAGAGAATTTTGTTAGGGACGAAAATCCGTGAAAAATGGTAGGAGTTCAAAAATTTCAAGAAAATGAAGGGCTAGAGAAGTTTCGATAAAATCCCAAGGAAACAAAATTTCATGAAGTCAGCATAATTTCCATGTTTTAAGCATATTTTTGGGAAATTGATAAAGTGATGGAAAATCAGAAAATTCCTAAAGTAAGGAAAATCTGCAAGATGTTCAGAAACCTGAATCTTTGACTCCATTAGGATTTCACCCATATCAATCAAATAATTAGGAATTTGGGGATTTAGTTTTTGATTCAATTCGTCTAAAGTGCAAGATGAAAAATCTAGGTTTCTAATCAATCTAAATGAGATCCAATCAATATGAGCAATGATTTCAACAAGGGAAACCCTAAGAAATTGCTATGACAGCATAGATTGGATCCCAACTTTCCCTTTCATTCCACTAATCCTCTTGAAAACTCCCTAAAACCTTACTAAGACAAGGCGACTATCAAATTTGGACTATAAACGAAAGGTTTCAATTCACCCAGGATGTGATCTCATCAAAGGTCATGGATTTCTAGGTTAAACTAGAGCTTGACATAGGAAAGCACAAAATTGAAATAAGAATCAAACATAGCAATGATTAATCACATTGAATCAAAATCAAGTAGAAGGAAAGAAACGTGAGCTATAGGGAAGGGCATCAAACTAAAATCAGAAACTCTAGCCCTGCTACTCAACTCTGCCTCATCAAAATATCAACTCAAAGCATACACAAACAAACCATGAAGCAATTTAATTCTTTCATTAAAAGAGAAGGTAGCATTTACATACCATGAGAACCAAGAAATCAAAATAATAGTAGCCAGTGAGAAACCCTGAAGTCCAAGTAGAATGCAAGTGATCACCAGAAAACTCTACTGCAATGATTGATCACAATCTCAAATGCATAATCCAGCAGTAACAACTCAAAATCAAGCTCCTCAAATCTCACAACAAGGAAAATGACACAAATTCTCATCATAAATCCCAGTTAAATCCAATTAAAAAAAATTGCAAGATCGTACAGGAGACATAAATGCGATGAAAAGACAACAGGCTCAGGAATCTAAAGGCACATTGGAATTTCAGGAAAATCCAAGGAAGATGTAATTCTGCAAAGTCCTAGAATTTCCAAAAATAATGTAAAGTAGCATTCGTCAGGTTTTCAAGGTGTTTGGGGAATTCTTCCTAGAGGGAATTGTCCCAAAAACATATAAAAACCTGAAAAATATCCCAGAATATAGGATTTCAAAGTATTTCCTCAAAAGGGGAATTGGCACAAGTAGAATGATCATTTAGACACATGCCAAGGCAACCAAATTCTCAAAATCAAAGGGCCAAAACACCAAAAATGAAAGAAAAAGAGGGTCCCTGTTTTCAATGGGGTGTGTGTGCAAAAATTGCACAATAAATGGCGACTCCTGCTGGGAAAATGCTCTAGAGCATTTCAATGACAAACAAGAATCAAGAACCTAGAATCTCTGGTTTCAGTCCTCATGTTAGGTCACCAATTTGGTAGAGTTTCAAAACTCATAGGAAAGAAAATGTTTCTTGTACTAGGGTCAAAGTGTGTGCATATGTATTCATTCCCACTTCCTTAGTTGTAATAAGAACCAAATTTGGTCAGATTAGGCTACATAAAGATTCTAACTCCAAAAGAATCCTAGACAGAGCCTCGCTGCTAGTCAGGCATCCATAGCCCCAATGAGGTTATCACTATGGTCCTCCCAATCATAGCTCTACTACAAACCAAGAATCCATAGCCTCGAGAGAGATATTCAGATACTCCTAATAAGTTGAATTCATTCTTTTGATTTTCAACATTTTCTCTTTTTCTTCTTTTTGATATTTATTTTCTTTTCATTTTTTTTATTTCAACCTGTGAACAATGAAGTTCACACTCAGGGTTGAGAACCACAGTGGCGCTGAAGCAGAATATAATATTTTTCACCTAAGCCAACTTCATAAGGACTATATGCAATCTTGGAATTTTAAACGATTTGTGTAAAAATGTAAGACCCAAATACATTCCATATTTAACTCAATCCCATGACTTATCCACTCAAAACACTTAATACATATGACACCAAATAAAGGAATTTCACCAACTATTATTCGGTAATGATGAAAACTAGTCCAAGGAAAAATATTTCAAGGATCAAGGAAAAATCTTAGCCAAAAGTTGGAAAAATGATTAAAGTTTGTAAGAGAAATATTCAGAATAGTCCCAGATAATAATATGATTGCCATGCAGGTGCAACACACCCAAAAGAAAACAAGAAAACCCCCAAAGAAAGAGTTGAGCAAAAGAAAACCTAAACTAACCAACAACAATAAACAAACAAAGCAAATAGAAAGGGAAACCTACTCTAACTATGTACAAGAAAAGAGCTATAAAAAACTTAGGATTGGAAGTAATGCTTTAGGTACTGCCCATTGATAGGTAGTGGGATATCCTCTCCAATGATGGTTTTCAAGTGAAAAGAATTATCTCCTAGAATCTCTAAAATCTGTTAAGGGCGAGGCTAGAGTTTGTCAAAATTTCCATGCTCCCCTTTTCAATCATGGGCTTTATCCCAGTAGAGGAACAAGTCAGAGATTCAAAAGGCTTTTACCTTGGCTCTTCTATCAAACCATCTTTTGACTACACCCTAATGTTTGGAAAAAATTTCTAAGGCTTGATCTCTTCTTTCTTCAAGGTGTAACAGTTTAGCTAGGCAGGCTTCACATTTGTCCCCTTCATCATAATATTCATCAATGAATTGTAAAGTGGGGATTTTCAACTGAATAGGGAATACAAGTTTCAAACCATACAGAAGGTGGTAAGGAGAGGTCCCTAAGGTGGTCTTATGTCTTGTATGGTCTACCCAGAGAGAAAATCTAAGTTGAGTGTGCCAATCCTTAGAATTCTTCTCTAATAGCTTACAAATGATTGTTAATAGGTTCTTATTGGAAGACTCATCCAAACCATTGCCTTGTGGATAGTAATTAGATGCAAAATTTATTATGATCCCATGATCAAAGGCCTAGTTATAAAATTTCAATGATGCAAATGTAGGACCATTTTCATAAACTAAAGACAAAGGACATCCAAATCGATTGATAATACCTGATTCGATGAAATTGATTACCACTTCAAAGGTACATTGTTTATATGCAAGAGCCTCAGTCCATCATGTGAAATAATTAGTAATAGTAAGAATATACTTGTGGCCTATAGAAGAAGGTGGGTTGACTGGACCTATGAATTCCATTCCCCACTATGCAAAAGGTTTTACCTCAAAGACTAGTTGAAGTGGAAGAGTTGCATGCTTCTCCCTAGTTGTTGCAGTTTGACACACATGACAGGTTCTGAGATGATTGTGTGTTTCTTTGAACAAGGTGTGCCAATAATAACTATCCCTCACAATTTGATTTGTAGTGGAAGGTGCATATTCATGGCCAGTGCCATATCTATCATGAAACTCTGTCATGACCCTTTCAACTTCTTGCTTTCCCAAGCATCTTAAGTAGAAACCTTCATGGTTCTTTTTGTATAGGATAGCTCCCTTCAGCATGAAACTTTCACTCTTCAAGCATAATGCTCTTCTTTGGAAAGTATTAAGGTGATCTGGACACTATTGATTCAAAAGATAGTAAATAATATCATCATACTAGTCCTCGAGAGAAACGTCTTCAAGATTATAATGCTAGGCTGCAAGGTCAGGACCCATTTCTGCCATTTTTCTAGTAATCCCTTTCCCTCTTACCAGCTTCATAGGTTGAATCTCAATATCATACTCCTGTAACATGGTCACCCACTTAGCCCTGCGTTCTCCCATTTCACTTTGCATCAATAGTAGCTTGACTACAAGATCAAGAACTATTGCAAAGGCCTTGTTCCTTAGAATATAATGCCTGTATTTCTTCACATCTTTGACCAAGGCATATGCATGCTTCTCCACACTTGGGTACCTTAGTTTTGCATATTTCAGTGGTGCACTCATAAATGCTATGGGGTGTTCATTCCCTTGATCATACTTTTGGGTCAACATGCCAGCACAAGAGTGATTAGAAGCAAATGAATATATGTAAAATGGCTTAGCATAATCAAGACTCACCAAAATTGGGGCCTCAACAATGGCCCTTTTGATCTCCGCAAATGCTTCTTTTGATTCTACGCTCCATTCAACTTTCACTTCCTGCTTCAACATCACATTCAATGGATTGACTATTTCTACAAATCCTATGATAAACTTCTTGACAAAGTTCATTTTTCTAAAGAATGACTTCATCTCCTTCTTGCTAGCAGGTGGTTGAATATTGAGTATGGCTTCCACTGATTCTGGATCAATAGAAATACCTTTCTTTGAAATAATGTGTCCCAACAATTTTCCCTCAGTAACTCCAATGATGCACTTCTTTGGATTAAGAGAGATGCCAAATTCTCTACACCTCTAAAATACTTTGTACAAATCTGCTATGTGATGACCTCACCTTTTAGAGAAAATAGTCAGATCATCCATATAAATTAAGATGCATTTACCAATTATGTCCTTAAAAGAAATTTCCATAGCCCTCTGGAATATGGCTCCAACATTGATCAAGCCAAAGGGAATTCTTCTATAAGAAAAAGTCCCCCACTTTGTGGTGAAGGCAGTTTTATGCCTACCCTCATACAACACCATTACTTGGTTATATCCAGAGTAGCCATCCAAAAAAGACATCATTTGAGATCCATTAACAATTTCAAGTACTTCATCCAGTGAAGGGATTGGATAGTTTTCTTTTTCGGATGCTTTGTTAAGGTTCCTAAAATCCACACACAATCTGATCTCTCCATTTTTCTTTCTCACTAGAACCATATTTGCAACCTAGGTTGAATGTCTTACCAGAAATATAATCCGAGCTAAGAGCAATTTTTGCACTTCCTTTTGAATAATAGGCTCCAGTAAGGCATTGGTTTGTCTTTTCCTTTGCCTAAAAGGTCTTACTCTTGGCTTTAGAGGAATGGTCTGTGTGATAATTGAAGTGTCATATGTCTTCAAGTCTTTGTAACTCCAGGCTATCACATCCTGATATGTATATAATGCATCAATAATTCATTTCCTCTCATCTAGAGTACACACTCTACCAATGAAGATATTCTTGATATCATCTTGAGTCCCCATGGTGTATGTTTCACATTGACCATTGATGGAATCCTTCTTAGAATCTTTCTCTTGATCTTTGATCCTATCTAGATCAAAAATCCTCTGTAGCTGCACCATTCCCCTTGGAATAGTATTGGTCTTCAAATTAATAACCCCTTCCAACTTCATTTCTACTTCATCAATGATTTGTGAAGTAAAGACATCTGAACTAGTGATAAAATCGAAAATATGTCTATCATCTTCAAATACCTAAACATTGGTCTCATTTTTTGGTACTAAAGGTACTGGAGTTAGCTCCACAATAAACTTCTTCAATCCAAAGAGAGACAAAGGTTGTAAAGTACTAGCTATTTGAGCCAGGGAATCCATAGTTTGGTTCTTATTTTGTGGTATCAACTAAATGTTGAAAGCATCAAATCCCTCAATAAGGTCCCATACTCTATTCCTATAATTGGTCATCCTTCTGTCATGACATGAGTATTGTTTTCTAACTTTCTTGACCACTAACTCAGAATCTCCAAAGACTTGCAAAATATTAATCTTTTTCCTTAGTGCCATGAGCAACCCATGAATCAAAGCCTCATACTCTACTACATTATTGGTACACTGAAATTGAAGTCTATGAGCAGCAAAGAAAGTCTTACCTTTTGGACTAATTAACTCAAATCCTGCTCCAACACCTTACTTTGATTTAGATCCATCAAACCTTACGGTCCAACAACCAACAACTCCAGATTTCATCGTCTTGTCTCTTGTGTGGTTACTGTTGTAGGGCTCTTAAGAGTACACCACGCTTTTTCCTTTGGGATCAACTTGAATATTATGTATATTAATTTTGATTGTTCGAATGGGGTTAATGCACTTCTATACCTGTTCTACTGCTATTTGGCACAAGCAACATTCCAATTCTGAGGGAGAGGCATTATGAAATATGCACCAATTACACAAGAGTAATTCTTCAAAATTTATTCCTCTACCCAACTGAATCTAATCTTGAATGCATTTCTGAATGAATTCTTGAAAATTATCTAGCAAGCTAAGTTGGTTATCTTCAAAATCGTCATCATTAATTGGTTCCACCAGGGCTCTAGTACTACTAGATTCTATTGTAATATCAATGGTTGTAGTATGGAACATAAGAATTTCTTCTACAGTAGACTCTCCAACAGGGGCAACCAACACATAATTACCCATGCTAACCTCTGATATCAATATTTCATTCAAAGTGTTTTGATATTCTATGATCAAATACTTCATTCTAGGCTCCCTTTCAAACTTGATCTAGTTTGGCACCCCTTTCCATGGAAGCCACATATGGGACTAATCGGTTGATACATATCCATTCAAATCCTTAGTGAAATCCTTTCCCAAAATCATACCATAAGTTTTCTGTATATCTGCTACCTGTATATTGATGACTTGTTGAATTATGGGGTTTGAGGCAATTTGCATAGGGATCATGTTCAACTCCCCTACAACATTAAATTTTGTTCTATCTAGTTGTGTAACTTTCTTTTGAGAAACAACGGGGGTTATGCCTAAGGCTCTACAGACAGCAAAGGGCATCACATTGGTGGAACCACCTGAATCTAGCAAGAAACTATGCAAATTCTTTCCAAATATGCAAACAAAAATAAAAAATGGAGTTTGTATTCTTCCCTGGAACAAAGTTAGGGGAGTATGAACTTGAGCAACTTGAATTTTATCTTTTTCCTTCCTTTTTTCTCCAGGTTGTGTATGAACCTAATTCTAATCTTTTAATACTTGAGAGCTAGATGCTTTATTAACACTCCCACTAACTGACCTATCTTGTGATATTGAATTCATAGTGTAAGCTCCTAAAACTGCATTTCTAATAGCTGGGACTCTCAATAATTCAAGTGTAGAGAGACTTACCTTTAGCTTCTTGAGTTCTTCTACCACATATATAGCCAACTGCTTAGTGTTCATGTCAGTAGGAGCCTCCTTGAGACATTCCACCACCTTGTCTTTGTTTGCTTCAACACTCTTTCCTTTTGATGAGTCAACTTGTGCTTGTCCTTCCTTTGAAAAGTACTATTTAGGCACATGAGGATACATTTGATTATTGCTGGCATTGGGATCTAGAGGTGTGGTGAAGTTATTTGGAGGGATAGAAGTGGTGAAAGGTCCTCTAGCTCGTGAGCATCTATTTGGCAGATCTCTTAATTCATACTTCCTGATTGGTCGTTGGAATTTCTACACCTCTTCAATATAGGTCTCTTCTTCATCCAAGGGACCATTATCATTCTCAGGATTTCCATTAAAAAATTGTGTAATCTCATCTCCATTGCACACTTGATTTGCCTCCTTCTTAGACCGACTGGATTCTTCTTCAAGTCCATTCTCCTCACTTTGTGGGAAAGAAGCATGGTTTAACACTAGCACAGGTGAGTCATAAGGAGTATATGGTACCAAATCCTATCTACTTGCATTATTCTCCACCTCATACTAAAAGATAGAGGCAATTGTATAGAATTTAGGGTAGTCTAACTCAAAATGTTGACTTTTTTTATGGAGCCTACGCCATCCTAATAAAGTAGCTTCAGCCATAAACACACCACTAGTGCTACGCCCTTAATATTATTGTACATCGGGTTATGAATAGTCGGCTTGTGGCTATCTTAACTCTCTATTAAGTCATATTATCATTAGTATATTGTAATTTAGTTGTTTAGGTCGGCCTAAGTCTTATATAGGTGTGTCTAAGTCGGCCTAGGTGATATCCTTGGCATAAATAGGTATATGTAGGAGGTTGTGAGTCTTATTTCATCATCAAGTTGTGAAGTGTGTTCTCATTAGAGATATTTGGAGGTTTTCCCCCTCGAAGTGGCTTGTTATTCTAAGTTATTATCAAGTATTTGTAGCATATATCATATCATATTCTTCTATTGTGCAAGTTATTTCATAACAAGTGGTATCAGAGCATGATCTTGGCACCATAGAGGCAAGGTTTTTTTCAATTTTGGAGGCGATTTTTGGAAGAGCATATATTTCATATTTTGGTGCATTCTTTTCTGATTTTTAAAGGGTTTTTTAAGAACATATTGAAGAAGTTACAGTCCATATTTTAGAAGAATTGGAGTAGAATTAAGTGAATTATTGCAGAATTATGGTTTCTACACTATTTTTTTGGAATCTACATATCTTGTACATATGGTTGAATTGGAGTCTAATTTTTATTGGGTTATTGAAGACATACTAAAGGATATTACAGTAAAAATTTGAGAGCATTTGAGTTTCATTTGTGTGATTTATTTCAATATTAGTGGTTTCCATCATGATAGGGCCTACAACAAGGGGTAAAATGAATGTTGTCACTCCGGGGAAGACTCCTAATAAGGATGGTGAAACAATTGAGAATATTACTCATAATGAAGAAATAAATAAGGTTAAGGAAGAAATTTCCTCAATTAAGATGGATATGTGTGACCTAAGAGGAGATATGTCGGACATGCGAAACATGTTAAGCACCTACATAGCTGAATCAAGAAAGGAGTTCTCAAGCGGCCAAGGTGAGAATTCTAGGTCAGCTACTAATAACAAAAGCTTTAGTACTCCTATGGGATCTAGGAATTTATTTCCAAAGGTGAATATGTGCAAGTTTGATGGTAAGGATCCTCTAACATGGAAAAACCAAATGGAGAATTTTTTTGAAGTACACCAAATCCCAAATGGACAAAAGGTCACGATGGCTTCCTTATATTTAGAACCAGATCAATTCATTTGGTATCATTGGCTTTGCACTCATCGAGGTAAAAAGGGGCTCACCACTGTATGCAACCTAAAATGGTCACCTAAACTTTGGGCCCCATTTATTTAATTTGTCAACATCAACTTTTTGAATCAATGATTGTTGCATTTTCAAATCAAATTTCTTAATCAATTCATAACTATTTTAAATGTTTCAATTTTCCCTAAGATTTGAATGCTTCATTAATGTTATTTAATCAAAAGAAATAAATCCCTTTTAATAAATAAAATAATGTTATTTAATTGAAGTTAATATTACTTAAATAAAATGATGCTATTTAATTAAATCTATTTTTAATTAAATAATTTTATTTTATTTTATTAAAAGAGATATTATCATCTTAAATTAAATAAAATAAATGAAATATCCTCAAGAATATCTGTGATGAAAAAAATGGAAACAAATCAGTTAAAAGGGAAATAAACTAAAAAATTCCAATCAAGATTTGTTTCTATTTTTCTATTTATCCCACATTGCTCCTGAATTTGCCTTCAATTCCACTTTTGCCTATAAAATGAGCCCTCTCATTCTCATTTCAAAAAATCATGAATTTTTACATCAGACTTATGCTACAAATTTTCTTGAATGTTATCATTTGAGATTACACATTAGTTTGATTTTATAAGCATCTTAGTTTTAGAGCATATAGTTTAATATTACATTTTAGCTTAATCTTCATAGTAGATTAATTTGCAAAATAATTCATTTATGGCATTGCATGTAGATCAATTTTCATTTCAATAAATTAGTTTTGTTTATTGCATTTTACAGTCATTTAGATTAGTTTTCATTGTTGCATTGCAAGAACAGGATTCATGGAGATTGGCATTCTTGCTTCTCCTCTTTGAATCTCTCGTTCCGAGACTGTATTTGCAGGGGTATCTGGGTCAATCTGAAGGCCACAATATCAATCCTTGCTCTTCTCAGATAGAGAGCTGTGAATTGATTTGCAAGGAATCATTATTGAGTATCCTTTCATGCAAGGATTCATAGAAGTATAACATATTTTCAGTTATACAACCATCTCATGGTCAATTTTTATAGAGGAACTCCAAGCACAATATAGCAATAGCGTCACAGACAACTTCTTCAGCCAGCTAGCTAAACTTCAACAAACAGGATCAGTTAAGGATTATATTCAGCAATTCCAAAATCTATCCTTAAGGGTGGATTCAATTCGAGGAAAACTTGAATGACTTATTCTTGGGTGGTCTCAAGGATCACATTCAACATGAGTGCATGTTTAGCCCTAGTTCCATAAATGAGTCTTTTATCTTAGCACGAGGGTAGAGGAGAAATGATTCCTAAGAAGCAAGGGGCTAATGTGACAAGAGAGAAAGGATATTCAACACAACCTACTAAGTTGACTCCACAACAAATTGAGGAGAAAAGAGCAAAAGGCTTGTGTTTCAATTGTGATAGCAAATATAGTCGAGGACATAAATGTAGTGAAAAGAAATTGTTTTATATTGAAGGTCCCAATGAGGAAGAAGAGGAGGAACCCATACTAGAAGATGAAAGAGAGTCAAATGAGGAATCACATGATTCTCTACCAATCATTTCTTGTCATGCACTCTCAGGTTTCAGTGCTCCACAAACTCTCAAGGTGGTGGGGTTCCTAAAGAAGCAGAAGGTAACAGTGTTGATCGACTCAGGTAGTACTCATAATTTCATCAACAAAAAGTTAGCTACTCGTTTAAATTGTTTCATATATCTAGCTCCAGAGTTTCAAGTTTTGATTGCAGATGGTGGTATAGTTAGTTGTTCAGGGAAGTGTCATAGCATTAAATTACCCATGGGAGATTATCAACTTGATACCCCAATGTATGCGATATCCATGGGTGCAACATATATTGTTTTGGGAGTATAATGGCTTACTACATTAGGAACAATTGAGATGAATTTCCAAGAACTATTCATCAGATTTCAATCAGAAGGAAGGCTAGTAGAGCTAAGGGGGTTGAAGGAAAAATCTCCACAAATGGTAAGCTCTCATCAAATGAAAAAGTTGCTTAAGAAAGGAGTGGATGGATTTGTGGCCCAACTATGTTCATTAGAAGTCTCTCAATCTATTACTCCTACTCATCTAGATTTGCAAGCTATAATTGATCGTCACTCAATTGTTCTTGGAGATATGCCTAAAGGACTTCCTCCTAAGAGGGATCATGATCATGCCATACAGTTAGTCCCAGAAAGCCAACCACCAAACATCAGGCCTTACAGGTATCCACACATACAAAAGAGTGAGATAGAAAAAATTGTTGAAGAGATGCTAGAGGCAAGAATCATCAGGCATAGCCAAAGTGCTTACTCCTCGCCGGTGGTGATGGTACGTAAGAAGGATGATACTTGGCACATGTGTCCAGATTATAGAGTGCTCAACATGTACACCATTAAAGATAAGTTTCCAATTCCATTCATTGATGATTTACTAGATGAATTAAATGGAGCAATGTTTTTTACCAAGTTAGATCTTAGATCTGGTTGTCACCAAATTCGGATTAAGGAGGAGGATATTTGTAAGACGGCATTTCGGACTCATGAGGGTCATTATGAATTTTTGGTGATGCCATTTGGTCTTACCAATGCACCATCTACATTCCAAAGTTTGATGAATTCCATTTTTAATAAGTTCTTGAGAAAGTTTGTGTTAGTATTCTTTGATGATATATTGATTTACAGCAAGACTTGGGAAGAACATTTGCAACATGTGGACCAAGCATTACAAATACTTGAAGATCATAAACTCTATGCTAAGCCATCCAAGTGTGCTTTTGGTCTTACAGAGGTGGAGTATTTGGGACACATAGTTTCACATGAAGAAGTAAAGGTGGACCCTAACAAAATTAAGGCTATCATGGAATGGCCTATTCCAAAAACCATTAAGAAACTGAGAGGATTCTTGGGATTGACAGGGTACTATAGAAGATTTGTGAAGAATTATGGTAGTATAGCAGCACCTCACACCACTCTATTGAAGAAGGATTCTTTTCATTGGAACGAGACTTCCAATACAACATTTGAGAGATTGAAGGAGGCTATGTGTACAACTCCAGTACTTGCCACTCCTGACGTCACCAAGGAATTCATTGTGGAATGTGATGCTTCTGGAAATGGGATAGGAGCAGTGCTCATGCAAGAAGGTTGACCAATTGCTTTTGAGAGTCATCAATTAAAAGGTAATAATCTACTAAAACCTATTTATGAGAAGGAAATGCTAGCAATACTCCATGCAGTGAAACAATGGCAGCCTTATCTATTTGGTAGACATTTCAAGGTTAAGACAGATCATGATAGCCTAAAATATTTTTTGGAACAATGACTATCTTCTGAAGAGCAACAAAAATGGGTCACTAAGATGTTAGGATATGACTTTGAGATTGTATATAAGAAAGGGAAAGAAAATATTATCGCAGATGCATTGTCAAGGAAGGATGAGAAAGATGAAGCCTTATTGTGTTCCCTTTCAATATTACTAGCAAATTGGGTGGAGGAAGCCAAAGCAGAGTGGCAAAATGATGTTGTGACAAGTAATCTCATCGAGCAATTAAAAAGTGATCCTAGTAGTTCAGATAAGTTTTGTTGGAAGGGAGATACTCTTTGGTATAAAGAACGTTTGTATCTCTACAAGAATTCCAACCTTAAAATCAAGATTCTCATAGAGTTGCATGAGTCTCCAGTGGGTGGTCATTCCATATTTTTGAAGACATATCATCGAGTCAAGCAAGATTTCTTTTGGGAAGGGCTAAAGGGTGATGTTAAAAAATTTGTGGCTGAATGTTTGGTGTGTCAAAGGCATAAAGGGGAGACAATTAGGACACTAGGTCTCTTGCAACCCTTATCTATTCCTAGCCAGCGTTGGGAAGAGATATCCATGGACTTCATCACATGGCTTCCCAAATCTAAAGGTCATAATGTCATCATGGTGGTAGTTGATCGGCTCACTAAATATGCACATTTCATTGCATTAGCACATCCTTTTATAGCAAGTGCAGTGGCTAAAGATTTTTTGGAGAATATCCAAAAGCTACATGGTACACCTAAAGTTATTGTTAGTGAACATGATCCTATCTTCACTAGTCACTTTTGGAAAGATTTATTCTCATGTTTGGGTACTCAATTGGCTCTTAGCTCTTCATACCACCCTCAATCGGATGGGAAAAGCAGAGGTTGTTAATAAGTGTTTGGAAGGATATCTACATTGTTTCACTTCAGAGAAACAGTCCCAGTGGGTAGATTGGCTACCACTTGCAGAATGGTGGTATAACACTTCTTTTCATAGCTCATCAAAAATGTCTCCATTTTTGGCACTTTATGGATATCATCCTCCCATCACATCATCAATTAAGGTGTCCCCAAGAGTTCAGGCAGTAGAAGACCACTTGCTTCATCAATAACAAGTACTTTTAGGACTCAAAGAGAATTTATCCATGGCACAAAATCAAATGAAACAACAGGCAGACCAACATCGTAGTGAAAGGAGTTTTGAAGTTAGGGATTGGGTCTTCTTGCAACTGCAGCCTTATAAGCAAATCTCACTAAAGTAGCAAAGAAAGAATAATAAGTTGTCTCCAAAGTATTATTGTCCATACCAAATCATGCAGAAGATCGGTAGTGTTGCCTATAAGCTTGAGTTGCCACCTACAACAAAGATACATCCAATTTTTCATGTTTCCTGTTTGAAGAAGGTAATTGGGCATAATATTCCCACTCAAACAACACTTCCCGAGTTGGATGAAGAAGGGAGAATCATTTTGGAACCAGAGTACATTCATCAAACACGCACAAAGAAGCTAAGGAATAGAACTATCACTGAGTATCTCATCCAATGGAAGAATTTACCAGTTGAAGATGCCACATGGGAAGATGAGGAGTTCATTCAAAAGTTTCCAAACTTGATTAGCATTGAGGACAATGCTTCTTTGAAGAAGGGGCATGCTGCCCTTAATATTATTGTACATGGGTTATGAATAGTTGGCTTGTGGCTATCTTAACTCTCTATTAAGTCATATTATCATTAGTATATTGTTATTTAGTTGTTTAGGTCAGCCTAAGTCTTATATAGGTGTGTCTAAGTCGGCCTAGGTGATATCCTTGGCATAAATAGGTATATATAGGAGGTTGTGAGTCTTATTTCATCATCAAGTTGTGAAGTGTGTTCTCATTAGAGATATTTGGAGGTTTACCCCCTCGAAGTGGCTTGTTATTCTCAGTTATTATCAAGTATTTGCAACATATTTCATATCATATTCTTCTATTGTGCAAGTTATTTCATAACAACTAGAAGGCCTTTCTTGATTAGAAGGATGATCCAATGGAGTGGGAACACCTCCATTATTTGGCCTCGTGTTCCAGGTCCTGTTTTGTCTAGGTGTTTCTCTTTTGTCAAATCCTTGTCCACTAGCCTGTCCTCTATTGAAATTCTTGCCAAAGGGCTGCCCTCTCTCAAAGTTTTGTCCTCTATCAAAATGTTGTCCTCTATCAGCATGTTGTCCTCTGTTAGCATGTTTTCCTTTTTGAAACCCTTGCACCCTATCAAAATTATCTCCTTGTTAGGGCTTCCTTTCTCTATTATAATTGGACTACATACTCCTTTGAGCATCTTGGAGTTGACTGTTATGATTTCGCAGATAGGTGACCTCCATGTTCAGCTTCTTCACTTGTTCAGTCAATTCGTCTAACCTTTCCTTGTCAGGATTGCTATATGGATTCTTGTTCACATTTTTTTGGGAATGTCCTACTGCTACACTAGAGCCCAGAGATTGATTTAAGACTTCAAAATTCTGTAGATAGGTAGGGAAACTAAATTGCTATTGTGAGTGAATGGGCTAATTAACACTTTGTTGGGGATAATTTTCCATTGGTGGGACTTGGTTCCTAGGGGGTCCTAGTTGAGGGACCAAAGGAAACTGAGGTATTGGATTCATAATAGGAGTATGATTGGTAAGAGCCTAATTGGGAGCTTGAACCTACCTAGGGTGAGCAGTGGGTCCTAATGATGGTAGAGGCCTAGATAGGTGTTGTCTCAGATCAGTACTAACCTTAACAACTTTCTTGTATGCATTGAGAAATTTATTTGGAGGGTTGGGTCTCCATTTCAAGAAGGTAGTTGTCAGGCTATCAAGACCCTCATAATAGACTTCTAGAGTAGTGGCATCATCTACAACATAGGGGCTTTGCAACCTGGTATATGCCCAATGGAATCTTTTATTAAAAGAACCTATAGTCTCATTGACCTCTCTCTTAGCTTTAGTGAACTATAGATAAATCTCATTAGCACTAATAGGAATTTTGAACTTTTATAGAAATGCAGTCTCAATTTTAGTCCAATTATGAATAGATTCTGAAGGCAAATGATTATACCAAAAGAATCCATCTTCTCCTAGGGAATAAGCGATGAGCCTACATGAAACATCCTCATGGTTGATTCCCCTATCCCTAAGATAGGTCTAATAAATCCTAATATGTTCATCTACGGTTCTATTAGGATCATTAACATGGGATTTTGAACAAAAGTGTTCAAGGTTCTTGGGCATGACATTGTAATTATTGAAGGTCAAAGGAGATGGATTGTTAGCAAGGAAAGACATCAGTGGGGGTGGAGGTGGTAAAGACTGATTTATCGCTTGTTGAGGCTGTTAAATGGGGATGGCTTCAGAATCGGATGAAGATGGACTTGATGAAGTGGAGGATGATGGAGATGATGGAAATGGCTGGGTGGATGATGATTCACCCCTTCTTCTAGTCCTTCTTAACCTAGTAGGAGCTTGCAACTCTTGAGATTCCTCTTCCCCTAGAGTAGATCTGGTTTTTCTTCTGAATCTTTCAGGAGAAATGGTAGACCAAAATTGATCTAGCTTGCTTATTCAAGCCCTCCTTCTAGCACCAACCTATTGATGGTGTTTTCTACACAACTCAAACAAGATACAAATATCTTATCTCTCTTGAAAGGTAAATTTCTATCAGCAATCCTCAAGAGATAACCCCAAGGTCTCTAATGTCAGGTCTTGACAATGCATAAACAACTTAATGATAATGTGAAATTTTTTTAGTAAATCACAAAGGGACCTTACAAACAAATACTGAATCTTTGAACTTATTATATTTTGCAATATGGTGATACTTGAAATCCTAAATCTAACCCAAATGATAAAAGAAATAGCAAAAGGCAAGGGTTTTAGAGAGATTTCTAAAATTAACACTAGTCCTAAGATTAACAATGCAAATGATAAAATACTTGAAACAGACCAATCCCTCATAAAATAATTCTTGCTTGACCCAGATAAATCTGCAATCTTATAGAAATAGTGCAATTTTCTAAGGTTTTAAATATTTTCATATCATGAACATTGATCTAAAACAACCCTACTGCAATTGAAATGAACAAATATTCACAATTGAACTAAACACAATGAATATGAAATTCCAAGCTAACTTTGCAAAGCAGCTAACAATCAACTAACTACAAAAAGTATGGACCATAGATTGCTATAAAAACTTCAAGTATCAAACCATAAACACCATTGAATCATATCTATATCTAACATATATCCAATATATCTCAAGCAATCTCAAAAGATAGAATAGCAAGAACCATGCAAGATAAGTCAACACAAGAGAGATCACCAAATCACAATGTCTTCAATTGTATTCAATCATCCAATGACAACAACAATTCTAGTGTTCTATGTTACAAAACTTTCTCAAAATGAATAAAATCCTAGCTCTAACTCTTGCTATACTGCTTAATTTGCTTCAAAGTAAAACTGTCTAGCCCTTATAAATGAGGCAAAATTCTATATTTCTATGAACCCCCCAAGATATGTCGACCCAATTAGCTTTACAATAATAAACGGCCATAAAAAAATTTGATCCCAAGAAGTTCAAGAGTAAAATAAAATAGCATTCAATGCTTGGGACCTATCCAAGTTAGCCTGGGTTCTTCAATATAGCTTGGTCCAATGCATGTGAAGGATGAAGAAGGAATAATGGGGAAGCAAAATTTTTGATTTAGCCTTGCATTAAATGTTTTCCCCCTTATCTTTATCTATTTTATCTTGCACCTTCAAGAAGATTCCATCTAGGTCAGCCAAGGATGTGGTAACCAACACTTTGAATTTCCTCTCAATAGATTTAGTCTCCTCCCTTGATTGCTTGAAAACTTTATCCCATTCCAGCTTGAGATATTGATATTTATCCATGATAGTAACATAGGTGGAAGCATCATCTAAATGGTGACCTATGATTGGACCATCCTCAATAGGATCATAAACTTCATGCCACCATTTCCTCAAATGTTCCAAAGTTAGATGCCTAAGTGCAAAATTCTTCTATCTAGTCATAATTTAAAAGAATGAGATGCATATATTATAAATATCATTCAATGCATCATCTACCTATTTTACCTACTTATGGATCCTCTTCAAAACCTTTTGCTTGATTTGTAGGGATTCATACCATTCCCAGGGCTTAGAAACTCTTGCAGAAGAGAGAATTCCAGCACTCACAAATTTCTCTTCTATATATTCCATGATTGTTTTTAATTTGTGAAGGAGGAGATCGATATCAGATTTGTCTTGTACCAATATGTTCTATAACCACTCATAGGACCTATATGCATCACCACCTATTGAAAAGATTCTCTTGATCATATCATCTCCTCTTTTCCTAACTCCCGGCAACCATTCATAGGTGGCCTGTGTAGAAACTTTCATCTTTTCAAGTTCTGTGAATGCCTCCTTTGTCAATAAACTTTTAGGAGTTATCCCTTCACTTGCTACTACTTGCAATGGCCTCATCAGGTGTTGTTCATATTTGTACACATCATTAATTTTTTTTGCAACCTCTCCTTGTCTGCTATTTCCTTATCTAGCCTTCTTAGAATAACCTGCGGTGACTCTTGAAATTCTTCCCTCTCTTGATCCTTATCAATGGGCCCTAGGTTGAGAGTCTAAATTGTATAATCTTGAGGAACAATATCCCTTTAATCCTTTTTTTGCAGCAGGGGTAGCAATGTGAATTATCCTGTTGTCTGCTTCATCCCTGGTAATTTTGGAGATTACCCTAGCTTTCTTCTTTTCCTTCCCTTTGCCAATGTTTGCCAACAATTCATCCCAATTCGGAGGGGTTTCATCTATAATCGCCTGCTTACTCTTCAACCTCTCATTAATCCAATTTGGGGTAGGGACATAAAATTGTTTCTCACTTGGCCTCTCTTTCTCAGCCTGATCCATGGAAGGCTCAACAGCTATGGTATGCACTGAGGGAACCTCCTCACTCCTGCCTTCTCCTTTATCTTTCTCTTGATTATCTTCTAGCTTATGGCTCTCCTATTGATTTACTATCTCTGTCATAACTTGAATTGGAGAAGGGGTCCTTTCAAGTGTTTCTTTTCCTCTTCCATATATTTCTTTTCTTCTCTGACTAGCGAGTCCTCATAAGATACCAAGGGACTGTAATATCTTTTCTATCTCTGCCTCCACACTTTAGTGTTCACCTTCTTGGAATCCTTCATCTCCCTGATCTTGGTGATCCTCTACATCTTTAAACTCACTTGGTGCATCATGAGACTCATGAGAAGGAAGGACATCATCATTTTGTTATGTAGCAGGGGCAGCTAAGGGAATATCCCCCTTTGGCACACTATCCTTGGGAGAAGGAGTTCTTGATCTTCTTGAGTATACCTGTGTTTTCTCTCTTGATCTCTCCACTTTCACTACTAGAGGGTGAGTTTCATCCTCTGCCTTGGAAGATTATTTCTTCTTTTGAGGCAATCTCACTATTCTTCTCCTTTTGGGCATAGGAATACTATCATTTTCCCTTTCTTCTTCATGCTCCTCCTCTTGAGAAAATTCCTTCTCCTTAGAAGTAGCATTCCTCCTCTTAGCACTAGCCTTCCTTTTCCTTTCCTTATTAGCCTTTACTTGAGCACCCTTTATCTTGATCCTGAAAGGAGAACCTACCTTTACTTTTCCCTTTGGATCTGGCTCTTCTTCTTCAGAGGTGGAGTGGGATTCCAAATCTCCCATCAAATCATATGTGTACTCTTTTCCTTCAATTTCCAGCTCCAAAATCTTATGCTTGAGCCATAACTTGGTATATTTAATCACAAGAACATTAATTTTCTCCAACTCTGTCTTCTCTTCCTCTAACCAATCTATCTTAGCTATGGGTTTTTCTTTGATGGAATCATAGTCATGGACTTGATTTACTTCCCCATCATCCTCAAGCTGGTCAGGGATAGCCTTGATGCTATATAATCTAATTAGATTGGCTGGAAATCTAGAGAATATTTTCCTTCTGACCTCAAACTCATCCTTTCAATTAGCCCAATAGTCTTGAATGTCATCCTTGTGGCTAAATTCCTTATTAGCTCTCATTTGGGCTTCTCTTGTCCTATCAAACCTGGGCCTCTTGGAGTGGAATTCCAAACCTAGAGTGCTCATTTCTTCATCAGAGGAGTGTATTGTAATCATTGAAGGACAAACCTCATGGACTCCTATCCTCAACAGGAAGTCACCTCCTAAGCCAGTCTTATGCATATCTTTCTTCACAATACCATCAAAGGCTAAAATTTTCCTGGTTACTTCTAGAAGTATGATGTGGTTGTTGGATATCTTGGTAACCTGTAAGGAACCTTTTGGCAACCATCAATCCTAATGTATGAGAAGGTAGGAAATTGTATAAAAAATGCCCCATATTTTTGTATCAATTCCTTGGTCGCATCAAAGATCCTTACATGCTCTTCCCCTTGTAACAATCTTGTGATATACATAGTGAATGCATCATTCACCCTCCTATAGCTTGATTTGTCTAAGTACAACTGAGGATAAACTTCATAAATAACATCCTGGCCAAAGATCCCTCGTGCACTCAACCCCTTGTATGGATTGAATCTTTCCAAGGCATAAATCAAATAAGAAGTCATTGTGAAGCTCTTGGTTTGTAAGATATTGCAAAACTTCTCATGAATCCTGGCACTAATGATACCTGACCAATGATAATCAAAATTTTTCTCCATCCTTACTATGATGTAAAACATCCAATTCTCAAACATTCTTGTAGTCTTCAAACCCATCAATCTGCTAAGGAGAGTGATTGCATCATAGTATTCTGATATGAACTTGGCTTTATGCAACTATTTAGGAAACTTAGAGAAGTGTGGCTTAGGCTTCTCTAACTAGGAATTAATAACTTGTAGAGCCTTAGTTGTATCATATATATAGTGTCTCTTGGCTATGTCAAGATCAAGCCCCACCACATTAGTCCTATCTGACATGTCAAATGTCTAGGCCACTGAGATAGGAGAGAAATTGGAAAGCACCCTTAGTTGTGGACCAATTATCCTCTATGTATTTGAATCATAATGCTTGGCACACTCTAGGACTAGCTCGTAGCATTGCACCGTAGGGGGGAAACCAACCACATGAGCCAATCCAGAGTTTAGCAGTCTGCTAGCTAATAGGGAATGATTTTTCTTTGCCATTCTTGCTTTGAACTCTTCATAATTCCATCTCCCAACATTGGTATTTTCTACTTCTAACCAAATGGAAACCAACTTTCTCTCAGGAACCTTTCTTTTCATGTCCAACTTGATCCTCTCGGCCTCAAAAATAGAGGCTCACTCATCACTTGGGTCCATCACCTTTCCCTTCATCCTTCCAACAATGGTCTTGCTTGATTCAACCTGCATTCAACAAAAAGACCGTAATAAAGATCCATTACAACATGAAACCCAAATTAGTCCATCATGAAATTACATATTCATCATTAAGACAAGTCCCATAATGAACAAAATCCCCTAAAATCTCATAAGAATTACTCCTTTGAAAGTTTTGGTTTTTAGTCCTCTCGTGGAATTCAGGCTAGAGAGGAATTTTGGGAAATTCTAGGCCATACAGAATAGCGAAACAAGCACAAAAAACTTCCAACAATCATTTAATCAACCATCATCAGCTAAGAAACAACATGACTCATCTTTAAATAACTCAAATTGATCATATGACGGACAATCATCAACTAATAACTCACGCTATCTTACAACTCCTCATTTTCAACAAGATTTCAGAGAATTTTGTTATAGACAAAAATTCGTGAAATTGGAAAGAGTTCACAAATTTTGGGAAAATGAATGGCCAAAGAAGTTTTGGTAAAATCCCAAGGAAACAGAATTTCATGATGTCAACATAATTTCCATGTTTTAAGCATATTTTTAGGAAATCGATAAAGCGATGGAAAATCAGGAAATTCCTAAAGTAATGAAAATCCACGAGATGTTCGAAAACTCAAAATATTTGAATCCATCAGGATTTTGCCCAGATTGATCAAATAATTAGGAAGTTGGGGATTCAGTTTTGGATTTAGTTCATTTAAAGTGCAAGATGAAAAACCTAGGTTTCCAATCGATCTAAATGAGATCCAATCAATATGAGAAATGATTTCAACAAGGGAAACCCTAAGAAATCACCATGAAAACATATATTGGATCCCAAATCACCCTTTTATTCCACTAGTCCTCCTGCAAACTCCCTAAAATCTTACTAAGACAAGGGGATTATTAGATTTGGATTATAAACGAAAGGTTTCAATTTGCCCAAGATGTGATCTCATCAAAGGTCAGGGATTTCTAGGTTAAACTAGAGTTCAACATAGGAAAGCACAAAATTGAACTAAGAATCAAACATAGCAATGATTAACCACATTGAATCACAATCAAGTAGAAGGAAAGCAACGCGAGCTATAGGGAAGGGAATCAAACTGAAACCAGAAACCCTAGCCCTACTACCCAACTCTACCACATCAAAATAATGACTCAAATCATACACACACAAACTGTGAAGCAATTTAATTCATTCATTGAAAGAGAAGGCAGCATGTACATACCATGAGAACCAAGAAATTGAAATAACAACAGCTGGTGAGAAATCCTAGAGTCCAAGAAGAATGCAAGTGATCACCAGAAAACTCTACTGTAACGATTGATCACAATCTCATATGCACAATCCAATAGTAGCAACTCAAAATCAAGCTCCTCAAATCTCACAACAAGGAAAATGACGCACATTCTTAGCATAAATCCAATAAAAACAAATTTCAAGATCGTACAGGAGACATAAATGCAATGAAAAGACAACAGGCTCGGGAATCCGAAGGCATGAAAAAATTTCAAGAAAATCTAAGGAAGATGAAATTCCTCAAAGTCCTGGAATTTCCAAAAAAATGTAAAGCAGCCTCTGTCAGGTTTTCAAGGTATTCAGGGAATTTTTCCTAGAGGGAATTTTCCTGAAAACATAGAAAAACCCGAAATACATCCCAGAACACAAGATTTCAAAGTATTTCCTCAAAAGGAGAATTGGAACAAGTAGAATGATCATTTAGGCACATGTAAAGCAACCAAATTCTCAAAATTGAATGGCCAAAACACCAAAAACAAAAGCAAAGAGGGTCCTTGCTTTCAGTGGGGCGTGTGTTTTTCCCATTCTAGGTTTTCCACATAAAAATCCTGGTGTTTATGTGTATGATTGCATTGACTTGTTTCTATGTTTTCTCTTACTGATTCAATTAGAATTGTGATAATGTTTAAGTGGATTTTATTATGGGTTTGTGGAATACTGATTCACCCCCCCTCTTAGTATTTTGAATGTTCAACATGGATGGATTTTTGGGATACAACCAAGTGGAGGTAAGTGAGGAATACCAACACAAAACTTCCTTCACCATGCCATGGGGTGCTTTTTCTTATCGCAAAAGACTTGTTTGTCTAATCAACATTGGAACTACATTTCAAAGAGTGATGGGAGTAGCCTTTCATGATGTGATGGATAAGTTCATAGTTGATTATCTTGATGAATTGACCATATTTTCCAAGATATTTCAAGATCATCTATGTCACTTGCAGCAAGTTCTTAAGAGATGTCGGCAACACAAAATTTCCCTTAACCCTAAGAAGTCAATTTTTAGGGTTACTAAAGGTAAAATCCTTGGTCACATTATATCTAATGAAGGTATCAAGATTTATTAAAAATGGGTCAAGTCAATCCAGAGTCTTACTTTACCTTCAAGTAGTATGGTCATCCATTCTTTCTTCAGAAAGGTAAATTTCCTTTGGAGGTTTGTCCCTAACTTTGTTAAAAATACACATCATATCATTGATATGATGAAGGGAAAACCTATCTTCCATTGGAGTGAAGAAGGAAAAGTTGCATTCAACAATAGTAAAGAAACCATAGCACATGCTCTAGTTCTAATATGCCCAGACTACACCAAGGATTTTATCATGTATAGTGATGCTTCCAAACATACACTATCTACAATATTAGTGCAACAAAAAAATGAGGGGATTGAATCTCCTAAATAATTCATGAGTTTTCCATTGAAGGCTCATGAGTTGAAATAATCACTAATGGAAAAACATGCTTTTTATGGTTAAGGAAGATAAGAATTTCTGATTTTACATCCTTAACTCACATGTTGCATTGGTGTCATATTCCATGGTTAAGTCAATTCTAACACAACAAGAATTTGGTACCAAAAGAGGTAACTAGATTTCCAATATCTAGGAATATGACATGGAGATCAAGCCCACCAAGTTGGTACATGATAAAGGATTGTGTCATTTGATAGATAATAATAAGCCAAAAGAAGTATCTAATGATGAGGAGGTAAGTACTGAAGACATTCCTACAATCCTATTTGTTAGCATAAATGATGAATGGTATTCAAACATTTCTCATTTCCTCACTTATGGAGAATGTCCAAAGCACTTGACTTTCAAATAAAAGAGGATAGTCAAAATCAAGGTTGTTACCTTTCTACATTGTGCAGATAAAGAACACCAAAGCAAGTTGTTGGAGCCATTTCAAAACTTAGTGTATAGAGGAAATTTATTAGCACCAATAACAGCTCACAAGATCTTGTGAGCAAA
>VDFB02373365.1:203553213-203620342 GCA_007258455.2 Sequoia sempervirens
GCAATTCAAAAGAAATCTACTCCAACTATGTACAATTGGTGAGTTGAGAACATTGCAAGCCAAGAAGTAATGTTTTAGATACTGCCCATTGATAGGCAGAGAGATGTCTTCACCTGTGAAGGTCTTTATGTGGTAAGCATTCTTCCCAAGTATTTGAAAAATTTGAATGGGGCCAAGCCAAAGCTTGTTGAATTTTTTTCGCTCCCCCTTTTGCTCATGGGCTTTATCCTAGTATAAGACCAAATTAGAAATTTTGAATTCCTTGACCTTAGCTTGCTCGTCGAACCAACATTTATAGTTCCCTAATGTTTGGTGAAATTATCAATAGCTTGATCACATTTTTCCTCCAAATGGAGGAGTTGGGTAAGATAGGCTTCAAGCCTCTCTCCTTCATTGTAATATTCTTTGATAAAATATAGTGTGGGGATCCTTAGGTGGATAAGAAAGATAATCTCCTGGCCATAGACTAGGTGATACAGGGAGGTGCAAAGGGTATCCTTCTATCAAGTATGATATGCCCATAGAGCAAACTATAATTGGGTATGCCAATCCTTAGGGTTCTTATCCAACAACTTGTGAATAATAGTTAAGAGATTCTTATTAGTGGAGTGAGCTAACCCATTCCCCTATAGATAGTAATTAGAAGAAAACTTAAAATCAATGCCATAATTGAATGCCCATCCCAAAAAATTTAGTGAAGCAAATGTAGGACCATTATCACATACCAACACAAACAGACATCCAAAATGAGTAACAATATGCTCTTCTAGCAATTTAATTACTACCTTAGTTATGCATTGCTTACATGAAATATCTTTAGTCCATCTAATACAATAGTCAATATTGGTTATAATATACCTATGATTGATGGAAGATGGAAAATTAATGATACCAATAAAGTCGAGTCCCCATTGTGTGAATGGGTGCACCTTGGCTATGGCTTGTAATGGAACAACGACATGTTTCTCTTTGATAGCATTACTTTGCAAGTATGATAGGTTTGAACATGTGCATGAGAATCCTTAAATAGTGTGGGATAGTAGTATCTCACCCTTAAGATCTAATTTTCGATTGAAGGCCCAAAACCATGACCAATTCCAAATTTATCATGCAACTATTTTAGCACTACCACTGCTTCATCATTTTCTAGAAAGTGAAGGTAAAATCCTTCATGATTCTTCTTGTATAATATTTCCCCTTTCATCATGCAACCGCCACCATTTAATTTTAAATAGTAGACAATATCATCATACCATTCATCTAGAGATATGCATTTGAGGTTGTACTTTAGTGATATTAAATCTAAATGAACCTTAGCCATATTACAGGTTAACGCTTGTTGTCTAACCAGCTTCATGGGCTATGTTTCCATATCATACTCATAGAGCATGGTTACCCATTTGGCTTTGTGTTCACCTAACTCATTCTGCATTAGAATAATCTTTACTATGGGGTCTAGTACAATAGAAAACACCTTGTTCATTAGAATATAATGCCTGAATTTCTTGATTGTGTAAAGCATTGTATAGGCCTATTTCTCTACACTTGGATAATATAACTCAACATCCTTGAGTGGAGCACTCATAAAGGAAATAGGGTTCTCACCACCTTTTTCTCTCTTTTTCTTTAGAATTCCTACACATGAATAATCTGAAGTGAAAGAATAAATGTAGAAAGGCCATGTACATAGTCAAGACTTACCAACATAGGGGCATCAACAATTGCCTATTTTACCTCTTTAAATACATGCTTCGGTTTTGGCATCTACTCGATCTTGGAATCTTGTTTCAACATGTCATTTAGAGGTTTGACAATCTTAGCATAGCCTATGATGAATTTCCCTACAAAATTAATCTTGTTGAAGAAAGACTTCATCTCCTTCTTACTTACGAGTGGCTGAATTTTGAGTATTTCCTAAATTCAATCTTGATCAATTGATATACCTTTTTCTAAGATCACATGGCCAAGTAATTTTCCTTTATTTACACTAAAGATGCACTTCTTTGGATTAAGTGAAATTCCAACTCTTGACTTCTTTCCAATATTTTGTATAAATATGAAAAGTGATTTTCCCTTCTTTTGGAAAATAATGTTAGATCATCCATGCATATTATGATGCATTTTCCAATTAGTTCTCTGAAGGCTATGTCCATAGCACATTGAAACATGGCTCCAACATTAATTAATCCAAATGGCATGTATCTATAGGAAAAGTTTCCCCACTTGGTGGTGAATTTCATATTAATCCTATCTTCATACTAAATCATTACTTGGTTCTACCTTGAATATGTTACAAGAATGAGCTACTTTGGTGGTGTTGTCATTGATGTCAACACAATTTAGTATGTTGTAGATTGTACATGTATAGCTGAGATGCTTCTGAGATGTTGTGAGTACATGGTGCTATCTTTATGATGTTGCAAATGTGCTGGTTTGATGAGTTTCCAAGTTCTTTTGAGAAAATTAATAAAGAAGAGAAGTCAGAGTGTTGAATGTGTGCAGAACATGCTCTGGTATGTGCTCCGCATTTCTCTTGTGTTGATCCTATGCTTGAACAGATATGAAGGTTTGATAAAGGTGATTTAGTGGTGATATATGTTGAGTTTTAGTTTTTGGTACAATTGTATCTGAAAGTTGCATTCATCGGTATGTGAACTATCTGGCAAGTTTGATCTTTTGTGGATAAATGTTTTTGCTCCATAGTCCTTCACTATTTTGTTTTTGTAGACATGTAAAATGTACCAATTGACATTGTGCATCTAATCCCAACTACTAACATCGTTTCATCTTGAATCATCCTTTGGTCTAACCATTTAATCAAATACCCCTATCTGATTAAATTCATCAATATTCCTCTCTTAATTAAATAAACCAGTTATCTAATTAAGTCACCTCTTCTCGATAATTAAATTAATCATTTTAATCCAATTATCCTATTTAATTAAATAATTTATTTTATTTGATTAAAACTCTAAAATTTATCTATTAAATTAAATAAATTAAAACCTTATTTAGTTTAATCTAACAATCATCTCTTTTAATTAAATAAATCAAAATCTTTATTTAATTAATCTCTTATCACATTCCACTCATATTTGATTTAAATAAATCCATAAATTTAAGTCAAATAGGTCACATCATCTAATCCCCTTTATTAAATTAATTAACTTTGATTAATTCAATCTCATATCATGTCCCATCCTCTAGCTTTTACCACTTGCACATGAAAATAGATTTAATTGATTTATTAAATCTCTATTTTCCTCAACAAGGCATCTTTTGGGAATATTCTCGAAGATTGAATTCAAAATCCAAGTTGACATGTATACCCAACAAGGCATTTACTCTCTCTTACATTTCCTTTTCCTTGAGCCAAGTGACATTTAATGCATTCTTTCTTCCCTCTTGCATGTCATTTCAACAAATTTAAAATTCAAAAATAGGCATTTATTGGCACAATCCTCAAAACTTGCACATCCTCCATCCACTCATAGGTTGACAAGTGGAATCTTGCCATTAGATGAATGTTAGTCCCACATTTCTCTATTTTGGACATTCATCCTTCAATCTCATCTATAAATAAGAGGCTTCATTCCTCATTTGATCATCCACAATTTATGCAAAGTTACTATACTCAAATATTTAGCCATTTTCACCAATTCCATTGAGTTCTTAGCTAGGTTATGTAGGTTTTTAGCTTGGAGCACTCACCATCCTTCATCAAAGTGGACCATTCATAAACATACATCAATCTTGCATCATAGGATTTGGGAAAGGGCCAATTTTCACATCAAATTGGCACCAATTCCCCCATGGGATCATGAGTTTGCTAGTTTAATTAGGATTCAATCTCTATTTTTTTGTTTTCATTGTATTCTTCATTTCTTTTCCTAATTTGAACTTGGTAAATGGATTTCATGGGGATCCTTGTTCTTGCTTGCATTATATATACTAATGTGTTTGTCTTATTGTTTTACAGGTATTGGGATTGGGGTTCTCACATTTGGTGCTAGAAGAAGGGAAATCTCAACATTCAATCATATTTTTTTATCAAATTCACGCATTTTTCATTGTTTACAGGTTTAGCATCACTATTTAGCACCGCTAGAAATTCAAACTACAACGCTGAAGTCTTCCCGCCCAAGATTTTGAATTTCAAACTATGCCGCTTGACCAATCTGACTTGCGGGAATTTTCAAAAAAATCAAACTGCAACGTTGGCAAAAAAGGCGATGCATTTAAGCTCACTAGTCTACGTACAGAGCACCACTAACTGGTAAGTGACGCTATACAACACTGCTGGAGAAATAAAATTATGATGCAATCAAGGGTTGCACCACTGATAGGGAGTAAAAGGTTGAAATTTCATTTTAGCACGTGCCTTTTGTCAAATGATAAGTTTATCTTCTATTTCCACTTTTCAACCTCAGTGTTTTACAGAATTTGACTGATTTTCTTTCTTGTAGGTTGGATCAATTGAAAACAAAAGAAGGAGAAGCATGATGATGGTATTTCACAAAATCAAAGTGTTTTTAAACACTTTAGTGTTTGTTTAACACTCTTATGAAATTGTTATTCCTTTCTACTTAGGACACTAATTTAATTTGGGCTTTTAAAAAGAACCTTTTCCAATTTTTGCAAGGCTTAAAATGAACATTAGGACTACAACTTACTAGAGTTTGTTTTTTGGTTAACAATAGAACAAAACAACTCTTATTTGTCCTTTGGTGCTTTAAAAGAATTTACAATTGCTTTGTGGCTCTAAAATGAACAAGTGCAACTTTGTCTTCATGATGGCTTACTTAAACTAACTTCATTGAAAAATGACATGCACTTCTCTTGTGCTTTATAGCGATCTTGAGAATCAAAAGGCATTTTTTGTGATTTTAGGTTGAGATAAAGCAATCACCTCCACACTTCATTTTGAGTTTAAAATTGAACAAAACATTGTGTGAGTATGAGTAGAGCATTATTGCATACATTCTCTCTCTTTGTGTTGCAAACAAAGATTGATTGAGTTACGGATATTGTCTTTTCTTGCTTTTGTTTATCTTAGAGGGCCTGCCTTGGGGAAAAAGTACTCACCCAAGGGAACGACTCAATCGGTAACACTCTAAATTCAAGATTATTTCCAACTAGGATATAAATGTGGGTATTGGAATAAATACCAATATCACGCGGTTGGCTTCGACAAGATGGATCTGAAAAGGGACTCTTGCCGTATGGGTCAATCTCCATGAACAAAAAGTCCTAATTAAAACCCATGTTTTAGAATTTCCAAAATCCTTGATCTATTCGTTGGGGCAAGAACGGTCATTTTGAAGTTGCCACACACTTTTATGGTCTTTTAGTAGAAATGGAAAGCATGCCATGGGAGTTTCATGGGTGTTGATTCTTGGCTGCCCAGAATGACATTAATGAGCCGTGGAGGGGAGCTAATGGGGTCAAGCATCTAACCATTCGCTAAAGATAAGCATAGATGGACTTGTCCAAGTGGGGACTGAACAAATATTGTTTTCCATATCCATAGTGTTGTACTTATTCTTGGTTACAAAATGCTTTTCTTGTTCGAAAACATCTTGGAAACAAACACTTAAACTTCATCATCAAAATTTCAAACCCTTTAGAAGACAAATACAATTGACTCAATTCATGTGTTATTGCTTGCCCTTGGGATTCTATCCTTAGAGGTTTCTAAACATTTGGATTACATCTCAATTTGTCTACTAAAGTTAAACAATAGGTAACCCTTGCCTTGAATTCATCAAATTTCCACATAACATACTTTGTGGGATTCGAAGAAATTAAGACATTGGACATCTAGTTTGGAAACCTAATCAAAGAAAGTGTTTGTGGTAAAATAAAGTCACTAAACAAAGATAACAAAATAAACTTTCACATGTGTTGAAACCTCACAATTTTCAAGAATTGAAATCCAAAAATGAAAGTCTTTGATTCAAAATCCGGAAATGTATGCTGAAATTGAACCACTTCTTGGTTAGAAAGGTCTATAGAAGCATTGCATGTTCTTCAATACCAAGGTTTAGGTAAACAAAGTGTTTTTTTTAGGTTCATCTTAGGATTGAAATCAAAATATTTTTTTTACCCATCCTTCAAACATCAAAACCAAAGATCATCTCACCATCACCTTTTGAGAAATCTTGAAATTATCCTTCATGCTAGGCTTTTTGGCAAAAATCAAAATCATCAAATCCTTGAGACAAAATCCTTGAAATCTTTATCAAATCATCTTTGGCTAGGTATGTGTAGATGCATCCTTTTCCATATACTTAGTCAAAGTTATCAAACCATCTTGTTTAGCTAGGTATATGTAGATGCATCCTTCTTCATATGCTTGGTTAAATTATCATCTTGTTTGAATAGGTGTGGGTAGATGCATCCTTCTCCCTACACATATTCAAATTATCATCCTTTGAGAAAATCTACCCCTTAGATAATCATCCAACATCTTAGGATCTATTTGTTCAATCAAAGCAAACCAAAATCAATCAAATCAAGGACAATCCAAAGAATCAAAAATCAAAATTCAAAACATATATGAAAGTCCCAAAAGTCTAACATCCCCCTCAAGATTTATCAAAACACCAAAACATCTATATCATCTTTCGATCCTCAAGATATCCTAAAATTTTCTCTTTTGTGCATAAAGTAAAGATCAATCCAAAGAATTAAGAGATTCATCTCCCATATTCTTGAAAATTGATCCTTCTTTTATGGTTCAAACTAGATCTCAATACAAGAAGAACATGGAAGCCAACAAAGAAACACCTGCTTCAAGTGACCTAAGCCAAACGAATGTCAAAATGAATCTAGTCGAATCAAGCAATCATTTGACTACCTCATCATCACAAAACCCACAAGAGGAAATCCAAGGAGAAGATCTTACCTTTGGGATTTCACATGAAGAAATAACCGAAATGCTCCAAAATCTAGAAAACCATAAGATCATCAACATCATGATGATGCTTAACCCTTCACTTTACATGCTTGAACTAGCAAAGCAAGGGGCCAAATTACCTTCTGATTTCGATGTAAGCTCTATAGTGGAACCATCTTACGAGGTTATGCCTCCAATTTCATCCACACTCCCAATCTCATCTACAACCCCATCCCAAAGCATCACTCAAAACATTTCACAAATCATGACATCTTTTTCTCCAACCCAACCCATTGTCAATAAGGGAAATGCATTTCTTAATGCTATTCAAACACATCCCCTTGTTAATAATCAAGACTTGGATGCAAACATCATTTTGGAACAAAACATACCCCAAAATCCATTACATAAGTATGTTCCTCTCACTTTCCATAATTCTAATGATCCATCATCATCATCCTTCCATGCAATACCTCAAACTTCTCTCCTCACAAATTTGCAAGAGGAAGGTGACATGTTTGGACTTGTGGGCATTTTTGACACCACATCATTTTCTCAAGAACTCACACCCCTCACATTTTCACCCCTCCCACCATTATCCACACCTCTACTTGGTTTGGGGCTCCCACCTTTATAAAATATCAATCAAACCAACATTCCAAACACCAATCAAAACATCATGCCAAACTCCCAAAACTTGTCATCGATATCGCAACAATAGATGACAACTACACAAGCAATAATGACATCATCAACCAACCCCCTAACATCTCAAAGCATGGTCTCTCAAGGACCAATCACATCAACAACACCATTCACCACTCAAACCACCACCACAAATTCCATTCTAAATCCACCACCACCCCCACCACCACCAAAATTCAATTTATCAAGCCAATACAACATGGAATTGCAAGCCACTCACCAAGTTGCTTATCAAAATGAATTCTTGCTAATGCAAAAGAAAAAATCCACACAGATAGTTTCCCAACAAGCCGTACAAGCAACGCAAAATGCTCAAGCTGCCCAAATTGCACAGCAAGCGCAATAGGTCGCACAAGCCCAAGCCCTATTGCAACAACAACAACAAGCCATGCAAGCTACACAATCTGCTCAAGCAACCCAAGTCACATTACAATCACAAAAGGCTGCTCAAGCCCAAATTCTATTACAACAACAAGCGGCACAAGCACAAGCCCAAGCACAAGCTCAAGCTCAGGCGCAGGCCCAATATCAAGCACAACAAGCACAAACACAAGCACAACTTCTTGCACAAAAACAAGCAGTGCAACTATAGGCATATAAGCAAGAAGCAACCCAATTGGCAGCCCAACAAGGGTTTTTGGAACAACAACAAGCACAAAATCAAGCAAAACAACGAGCAATCTTAGTGCAACAACAACAAGAACAACAACAAGTGTTGTTTATACAACAGCAAGTGCAAGCATACCTAGCTCGAAAGAATGTGCAAATACCATCAAATAACACACCAACCAACCCACCCATCCAACCCACAATGGAAACACCCCATAACACCTTCATCCCACCCCCTCATTCACAAAATGATGTAACACAAATCAGGTTTCTCTCGCAACAAGTGATCGATCTTCAATCAGGGTGAACCACAAAAACACCAAGCAACTTGTGTCCCTATCCATTTGACAGGAGCCTAGTGATGAAACAATTCCCCAAGGGATTTGAGATCCCCAAGTTTGACAAATATCATGGGATGGGAAACCCTGAACATCACATCAGGGAATTCGAGGTTCATTGCATGGAAGTCGCATATGAGGATACCTATCTGATGTAGCTATTCCCTAGGAGTTTGGCTGGCCATGCTATGGAATGGTTCTCTCGCCTACCTACATGCATCAGAACATTCCAAGAAATTATAGATGAATTCATTAAAAATTATGCATGCAACATTGCCATGGATTTTAATTTAGAAGAACTCTCAGCTCTGAAACAAGGAAAGAATGAATCATTCGCTTCATTCCTACAACGATAGTGATCCAAGGCCAATCAGAGCAAGTGGGCCAATCCCAAGGAACAACAAGTTTGCACCTTTATATCCAACCTTGAGGGCCTCTTGGAATTCCATCTCAAGGTACAAGGGATCACCACATATGACCAATTGATTTCCAAGGTGCTCAGCATCGAATGAGCCCTTATGAAACAACCCCTAGGATCAACTTCATACCACGAACAACAAAACAACCACCCACCCACTAATTACAATGATAAGCCTCACACTTGGGCAAGGAAAAAAAATGTTACTAATGATGGTGTCATTGATGCCAAAGTGGTCATTAGTGCCTCTTGCCAAAATACTCCCGCACCACAAATCCAAATCCAACACCAAAACAATCATCAGACAACACAACAAACAAACAACAATCTAACAATTAACAATCTCAATGATCAAAGGGGACCACTCCAATGGAACAAGAATTATCCCAAGTGAAAGTACACCGCTCTGGGGGAACCACTTGAAGTCATCATGAAGAAGCTGATAAATGAAAAACTCATCAAAGCTCCCACCTATGAGAATTACCAAGAACCGGATGTGAAACCTCCTTGGTATAATGAGAATCAAATTTGTGGCTTCCATAAAATTAAAGGGAATACCATGAATAGTTGTATGAGGCTAAAAATAATAATTCAAGATCTCATCAATCAAAGAATTATAAACATGGAACAACCAACATGAAACCAAGACCTTAAGATATACACGAATCTGATGCCTAATCATGGAAATAAAGGGAATAATAAAAACACCGATAAGGGGAAAGGCACCCACACAGACATGAATAATGTGTATGAAACTGTTGTCGCCTCCCTAGATGAATATTGCATAGTCATCACCATCAAAGGTGCCCATGCCAATTTTGGAGTCATGACAAGAGGCAGAAAAGTTACCATCACAGGATCATCCCAGCCAAACAGAGTCCCTACATATAGATCTATCCCTAATGGATATAACATCCTTGATTAGCTCAAAATAATGTCAGCGCAAATCTCCATCATGGAGTTACTAAAAATCTCATCTGCCAATAGGAAAATCCCTGAGGAAGCACTAGCTTCATCCACTGTCCCCACAGATCTTGATGTGGAACAATTCCAAGATATGGTCAGAAATATCATTATGCCAAATCTCCTCACATTCTCTAACCAATATTTCCCTACTCAACCATCTCACAACTTTGCGCTCCACTTAGAATTCATAGTAGAGAAAAGAAAAGTCAAAAGGGTCTTGGTGGATGGAGGTGGGGGCTTGAATATTCGTTTTCTCATATGAGGATCAAGAAAGAGTGTCCCAAGGCACAATCAAACTCCCTATTCAAGTAGGGCATGCTATCATGGAAACCACTTGTTAGGTCCTAGACCTTGAATTGTTGTATAACATCCTCTTGGGACGTCCATGGATTCATGCAATGAGGGTAGTAGCATCAACTTTCCATCAATGTGTGAAATTCACACATGAGGAACAAGAAGTGACCATCCATGGAGATCCCAAGCCCTTCTCCTATTGCAAAATCCTTGAAGCAAAGTGCTATAAAATCCCCCAAGTACCAAAAACTAATGAGGGTCCATCTACACCATACATCGATCCTGCCACCCTTGCATCCACTTTTGCGATAGAGACACCCATCACTCATGCCGTTCCCACCATTTCTAACATTGAGATCATCATTTAAGATAACGATTGTGGAAACTACACGATCCCTAAAAATGCTTTTGTGGTAGGAGAGTTACCATGATCTCCTAGATCACAGGGACATCCACAAATAAATGAAGCCTCCACATCCCAAACATCTCCTGAAGGCTATCCCAACTTTACAAGTTGGGGAGATCTTGGCCAAGAAGTTATTGAAGCAAATCCATCTCATATGCTATGTCAAGATGAAAGACCAATAGTTGATTTACCAATGGATGACAGAAGCAAGGGTCTACAAATGATGCTCACAATGGGCTATGAAAGAAACCAAAGACTTGGGAGAAACGACAATGGGCTTATAATACCTATCATTCTGGAGACGCAAGTGATAACAAATCTTGGCCTTGGATGTACCCCTCTGAGTATAACCATATGTGGCTGAAGTCCTCGAGTTAGAAGGGTTAATAATCCTCCTCAGCCAACCATAGTAGAACTATGCTTACCAGTATATACAGGTAGAGTCATAGATAACTTTACATTTGATATAATTGACGTTTGTAGTAGTAGTGATGATGAGGATACCATGATCAACTTACCTAGGCTATTTGAGGATACCACTCTTTTCATGATGAGCACCCTATCTAACTCATCGACTACGACCAACAAGGAGCACCAATTCTCGATACATTCAAAAACGATGAGGTGCTTTCAGAATTCATGGGACTGCAGGATAACATTTTGTGTGGAGATCACAAAGTAGGGTTCATAATCGAGCTAGATACACATGCCTATTATGGGGAAATGATTGAATCCCTAAGTCGCAAAAGTGAAAAATTAAGAATAATATCCAAGTCCTTGAGTGAAAACCACACTGTGACACTCTTCGACTAGAAAAAAGTAAAAAGAAAGGATGCATCCAATGGTGAAAACCTCTCTAAGACACCCAAGGATGGGGTATTCAATCTTCCTTTTAGAGCTATTCATCAAGAAAAATCAGCAATCCTAGCAAAAAGGTGCAATCCGGTCAATCTAGGAATAGAGGAAACCCCGCACATCACATTCTATGCAGAGTCATTACTATTAGAGGAACAAGAGCTCCTAGCAGCCTTCCTAAGAGAAAGACAGATAAACTTCACATGGATCTATGCTGACATGCCTGGGCTTGAACCAAAGATCGTGGTTCACCACTTAGCAGTATATCTAGGAGCAAAGTCTGTTAAACAAAATCTTCAAAAAATGCACCCTCAGATCGCCTTATTAGTCAAAATGGAGCTAAAAAAGCTATTAGATGCAGGATTCATCTAACCAATAGATTATCCAGAATGGGTGTCAAACTTGGTACCTGTCTCAAAACTTGATGGGGGCATCAGAATCTGCATAGACTTTAGAGACTTGAATAAAGCATGTTTGAAAGATGACTTCCCACTTCCAAACATTGACATGATCGTAGACATGATAGCCAGACATGAGATGTTGTCACTAATGGACGGATTCTCAGGATACAATTAGATCATGAAAGCTAAAGAGGACCAACATAAGATGACTTTCACTTGTCCATGGGGGACTTACTACTGGAACAAGATTCCATTCGGGTTAAAGAATGCAAGAGAAACATACTAAAGGGCCATGACATTGATATTCCATGACATGATCCATAAGATGGCTGAAGATTATGTTGATGACATTCTAGCTAAGTCCAGAAAGAGAAAAGATCACATAGCAACCCTAAGTGCCATTTTTGATAGGCTAGAAGAGTACAAGGTCAAATTAAACCCAAAGAAGTGCATCTTCGGGGTACAATCAGGAAAGTTTCTAGGATATATAGTGTCAATGAGAGGTATCGAGGTAGATCTAGCAAAGGTAAAAGCAATCCTTGAAATGGAGGCACCAAAAACATTAAAGCAATTGAGGGGTTTCTAAGGTAGGCTCCAATCCATTCGAAGATTCATAGCACAATTAACAGACAAACATAACCCATATTCTCACCTACTTCACAAGGGAGTAGCGTACAAATGGGATACCAAGTGTGAAGAGGCATTCAATAAAATCAAAGAATATCTACTGACACCACCGGTCTTAATGCCACCAATCCCAAGAAAATCATTAATTCTCTATGTATCAGCAACAACAACAGCCCTTGGAGCTCTCCTAGCTCAGCATGGCAAAAATGGAATAGAAAGGGCTATCTATTACATCAGCAGAACAATGGTTGGCCATGAGCTAAACTATTCATTCATCAAGAAAGCATGCCTAGCAGTAGTGTTTACATCATAGAAATTCAGACATTACATGTTGGCACATAAAATAAAACTCATTGCCAAAATCGACCCTCTCAAGTACTTATTGTCAAAGGAAATGCTCACGGGAAGAATGGCCAAATGGGTAATGATACTGTCAGAATATGACATTGAATATGTGGAGCAGAAAGCAATCAAAGGCCAAGTCATTGTAGATCAACTTGCAGAAGCACCAATCTATTAAAATAATCCCCTTTTCTTAGAGTTTCCAGATGAATCTATTTTTAATCTCAACATAACTGACCATTGGAAACTGTACTTTGATGGCTCATACACACAACATGGATCAGGAGCCAGTGTCTTCTTTATCACCCCACAAGGGGACTTCATACCAAGGTCCTACAAACTAGTGTTTCCTTGCACCAATAACATTGCAGAATATGAGGCTTTAACCATAGGTCTCAGAATAGAAATGCAGTGGAACATTATAGCTCTCAAAGTATACAGAGACTCTCAATTGACAATAAATCAAGTGAATGATGAATACCAGACCAAGGACAACAAGCTCACTCCATACAAGAAATTGGTGGAGACCCTCAAAGAATCCTTCATCAAAATTACATGTGAGCAGATTCCTAGAGCCAATAACAAAGCAATAGATGCCACAGTAACAATTGGATCCTTACTTGATATCCCCCACAACTTTCCAAAATATGAATTCCTAATAGAGTAGTTTCTTGTGCCTACATTCAAGGTACCAAAATCAGAATTTGTGTGTAAAATCGTTGGTCCCAGTGATCCTTGGTACCACGACATTTACACATACCTTCGAATAGGAGTCGTACTCGCTGACCTACCCTCAAACCTAAAATGAACCTTTGTAAAAAAATCCATCTCGATTTGTCATCCTAGGAGATACCCTATATCTTAGAAGTGTAGAAGGAACCTTAGTAGGCTACTTAAACACTGAGGAGGCATTGACCACTCTAATTGAAGTACATAATGGTATATGTGGTTCACACTCGAGTGGAATGACCATAGCTAAGAAATTGCTGAGGATGGGGTATTATTGGCCCACAATGGAAAGAGAGGCACATGACTATGCCAGAAGGTGTCTACAATGTCAACAGCATGGGGACCTCATCCATGCTCCAGCTCAAGAGCTTCATCCTATCGTCACACCATGGCCCTTTTCATAGTGGGGACTCGATCTCATTGGAAAAATCATGCCCACTTCATCTAACAACCACAAACTCATCATAACCACAACATAGTACTTTACTAAGTGGGTGGAAGCCTTACCCATGACGTATATAACTGGGAAACAGATTTCAAAGTTCATCCTAAACTATCTCATTTGCTGCTATGGTGCTCCACAAGCCATTATCTTAGATAATGGGACACCATTTAAGAATCATGAGGTCTGTGACTTATGCAAAAAATTCAAAATCCAATATCGCTTCTCCACCCCATACCATCCCCAAGGAAATGGCCAAACAAAAGCTACAAACAAAACCATTTTGAAAATCCTCAAGAAATCAGTCAATGACATAGGTCGTGATTGGCACCTACAGCTTAATCCCACCCTTTAGGCCTATCGAACTAGTATTTGCACACCTACCGGTGCCACCCCTTTTTCCTTGGTCTACATATCACAAGTAGTACTCCCCATTGAGATCGAGCTCCCATCACTCAGGATATCACTGCAAAACCACATCACAGATGAAGAGTATCGATTATCAATATTGAATGAGATGGAGCTACTAGATGAGCGGTGTGTAGATGCTTTGAATCATTTGCAAGTCTATCAGAATAGACTTAAAAGGAGCTATAATAAGAAAATTAGAAGCAGGACCTTCCAAGTCAGAGAATTGGTATTAAAGGAGAATCAAAAGAATGTACCAAACCCAAGTAGCAATGTGATGCAGAGCAAGAGGATTTCAAAATTCAACTTATTCAAACATATTTCACAACAATGGGTTTCAACTCATTTACCCATTCTACAAGGCAACTTTTTTGACAATTTCCTTGATTTCAAGATACCAAAATAGAGTTAAGGCACAAAATTTCTTGTAAAATCATAAAAACACATTAAACAATAGCAAATGACTGATTTAAAACCATTTCCCAACTTTGACAACTCAAAAATGTGAACTTCTAAAAGTAGATTGTTCAAATCAGCATTTAGGCCCATTTAGACCCCTTCAACAAACAAATTTACATTTTCCAAGCCATTTCTATTTGTTACCACTTCATACAAATATAAATAGGTCTGAAAAATCATTAGGAACTTTCACCCAACCTTTTTTCATGTTATTTTAACAAACCCTAGCTTTAAACCACCATTTTCATGCAAAATTCACACAAAATCACTCTTTTCCAGCCTAAGGCCTCCTTGAAACCTTATCAAACATTTACATAAACCCCTATAACTTTGGAATCTCAAATAAAATGTTAAAAAATACCTACAAACCAATTTTCAAGAGTTTTCAATGGTGGAAACTTAAGATATGAAATTTTCTTCAAAATTGGAACCTTCATTTCTGAACAGGGCTGCTGGGAAGATTCGACCATTAGACCACTTAAACGACCTTTTAAAAATTTATGGTAAAAACAAAAAACTTCATAAATTGAATTATCTTTCCATAAATGTAATTTTTAGGGACGTACTAAACCGTACAAGTCCATACAACTCTCTGGAACAACAGATTTCACTGAAAAACACAGAAAAATGGAACTTTCATTTTCTTCATTTCACCAAAATATTCAACTAACCTTGAATTCAACCATACACATTGTTTATAATTCTCGAACATAAAAACCAACCTCCTAACTACTTGACTCCATTTGCACTTTTTTGCATTTTTACAATATAACAACTTTTTACAAAATATGCATTTTTTGCATTTTTGACTCCAAAGACCCTCCAAACAATTAAAATGCTATTAGATAGTCCCAATGGACCCTAAAACATCTAAATCCATTGACTCTTATTAAAAATTTGAAAATTGACTCTTCATGTGCCATTTAACAACATTTGACATTTTTTGCAAATTAGACAAAATGACTACATAACTTATCCAAATACCTATAAAATGACTCAAATACATTAATATGGTCTTGAAAGACCTTATTTAATGATCCCTAAGCACTCTTTAAATATTATTTTATATATTGGCCTCATGGAGGCTTGAATGCAACAAGGTGCTCCTGCACCATTCTCCCCTTGAAGAAAAAACTCAAGTCCCTTGAGGGAGAAAAATGTAAAGCGCCTGCAAAAAGAAATGAATCTTCATCACCTACAATTACAAAAAGTTGCATCTTCATTTTCACCCATGGCTTTGTTTTCCTTGAAATCATAACCACAAGAAGTGAACTATGTCTTCTTATCATCATCTCATCCTGTGCATGCTCACACTCATCTATACACTCTATGCCTTGATTTTCCTTCTGCTCTATCAACCAAAATGTCTCTACATCTGTTGTCTCAAGATAACCACAAACTTCTACATGGATAAAACTGAAAATTCCATTAGTCTCATCATGAAACAATGAAGTAAATATCTCATTCTCATACCTTGGTGGCTTAATTTGTAACTAAAAATCTATTTCACCTCTATCCTCTTCTTCTTTAGGTGTAGGCACCAAATCTTCATCATCTTCTTCTACCTTTACCATTGAATCTTCTACTACATTTGTTGTCTTCATGTCCCAAAGTTCCATTTCTTGTGCATATACCTCAACAACATCATCTATACCTTCACTCTCATCATTAGAGTACCATATATAACCTACACCATATCCTTGAAAATCTACATATATTTCATTAGCAAACATATCTGCAACATTGTCATTATCAACTTTATTATCAACAACATCTTGAGGGTCATTACCAACCTTATCAACAACCTCAACAACCTTCTCTACTTGTTTATCAAAAATTTCATCAACTACTTGATTACCAACAACCATATCATTCATTTCAACATCAATGTGTTCTTCAACAATCAAAGAAGTTTGTTCATCTTCAAATATAATTAGAATATCATGTATCTCAACCTGTAACTTACTTTGCTCAACAAAATTTACCTTTGCCTCATTTTCTTCCATCTTTGCTTGTCTTTTTCTCCTTTGAATAATCTTCTCAATAGGCCATGTGACCCCTTTCTTGATCTTCAAGTGCCAACTTGTAACTCTTTTGAGCAATTGATCTATCGTTTGCTTTAATTCTTCAATCTCTTTTTGCCTCATTTCTTCCTCTTTTCTCTTCCTTTCTTTTTTTTCCTCTTGTTTCTTCTTTTTCCTCTCATCCTCTGCCAACAAATATATTCCCAATCTTGTCACCAAATCCATTTTCACAAGCAAGTCTCTCCTTGCTTCTATTCAACTTTTCTCTGCCTTTCCTTGGCAACAATCAGATTCTTTTTAACCTGCACACAACCACAACACAAAACCACAAACCAAAACTAACCCAGAGATTTTTCTAGGCTTTAATACCAATTTGATGCAGAGCAAGAGGATTTCAAAATTCAACTTATTAGAACATATTTCACAACAATGGGTTTCAACTCATTTACCCATTCTACAAGGCAACTTTCTTGACAATTTCTTTGATTTCAAGATACCAAAATAGAGTTAAGGCCCAATTTTTCTTGTAAAATCATAAAAACACATTAAACAATAGCAAATGACTTATTTAAAACCATTTCCCAACTTTGACAACTCAAAAATGTGAACTTCTAAAAGTAGATTGTTCAAATCAGCATTTAGGCCCATTTAGACCCCTTCAACAAGCAAATTTACATTTCCCAAGCCATTTCTCTTTGTTACCACTTCATACAAGTATAAATAGTTTTGAAAAAATATTAGGAACCTTCACCCAACCTTTGTTCATGTTATTTTAACAAACCCTAGCTTTAAACCACCATTTTCATGCAAATTTCACACAAAATCACTCTTTTCCATCCTAGGGCCTCCTTGAAACCTTATCAAACATTTACATACACCCCTATAACTTTGGAATCTCAAATAAAATGTTAAAACATACCTATAAACCAATTTTCAAGAGTTTTCAATGGTGGAAACTTAAGATATGATTTTTTCTTCAAAATTGGAACCTTCATTTCTGAACAGGGTTGTTGGGAAGATTTGACCATTAGACCACTTAAATGACCTTTTAAAAATTTCTGGTAAAAACAAAAAACTTCATAAATTGAATTATCTTTCCATAAATGTAAGTTGTAGAGCTGTACTAAACCGTACAAGTCTATACAACTCTCTGGAACAACAAATTTCACTGAAAAACACAAAAAAAATGGAACTTTCATTTTCTTCATTTCACCAAAATCTTCAACTAACCTTGAATTCGACCATACACATTGTTTATAATCCTTGAACATCAAAACCAACCTCCTAACTACTTGAATCCACCATTTTCACTTTTTTGCATTTTTACAATATAACAACTTTTTACAAAATATGCATTTTTTGCATTTTTGACTCCAAAGACCCTCCAAACAATTAAAATGCTATTAGATAGTCCCAATGGACCCTAAAACATCTAAATCCATTGAATTTTATTACAAATTTGAAAATTGACTTTTCATGTGCCATTTAACAACATTTGACATTTTTTGCAAATTAGACAAAATGACTACATAACTTATCCAAATACCTATAAAATGACTCAAATACATTAATATGGTCTTGAAAGACCTTATTTAATGGCCCCTAAGCACTCTTTAAGCATTCTTTTATATATTGGCCTCATGGAGGTTTGAATGCAACAAGGTGCTCTTGCACCACAAAGGAAAATTTGAACCCAATTGGTTGTGACCATTTGTTATCACAACAAATTATAAGTTAGGGGCATATCAGTTGTCAACACTTGAAGAGGAACCTCTGTAAGAGCCCATGAATAGCTCTCATCTCAAAAGGTTTTATGCCTAAATCTTTCAAGGTATAGAACCAAAAAATCCAAAAAATTAGAAAAATATCCTTAAAAAATGGTTACTTCGGTAAAAACCTGGCAAACAGGCATCTTAATGACAACAAAAAAAGCAAAAAAAGTAAAAAATCCAAAAAAAAAAGAAAATCAGAAAAAGGATTGAAAACAGTAAAGAGAAAAAATCATCCTCTAGTGAAAACCACTTTGGTGGCACTTTGGACAAGTACCTTGGTGAAAACCTGACAAACAAGCACCTTGTGTAAATAACCACTTTCCATGCACCAGGATCTTTATGGCTTGTTTTGCATCATCTATCCATTACATTTTCATCATCCATCGCATTTGGATCTCCATCCATCACTCATCCACCCACATCCGCACCATAGCATGGTCCTGTGTTTGTATCATGATCCCTTTTAGTACTACTCAGCCCATCCTCTAGGTTAGTTTGTCCTGCCTTTATCGAGGTAGTCTATTGCTTCATGCTGGGGGAATGTTCTCATCGAATCAGATTCGTGTATATCTTTAAAGTCCTAAAACATCAGAAAATCCAAAACATAAAAAAATCCAAAAATCCAAAAAAGCATCAAAACATCAGAAAATCTTAAAACATCAAAACATCAGAAAATCCAAAAACATCAAAACATATCAAAATCCCAAAAATAGGTCAAAAATTTAGCCGTCTTGTCAAACTACGGGTCTCTAAGCCTTGAACATAGGAAAGGTTGATCTTTGATCACCCCCCAAAACAATTAGGTCAGTCCTTTAGGCGTCTGCCATAATAAACTGACATCTCATCATGTATATAATCATCTGTAAATCGGTCAACTCATCAGTCAAACTACGTGGTCTCTACGTATATAACGTAGGCAAGGCTAACCTATTGATCAACCCCCAAGGCCCCTAGGATAGGTCTTTAGGTTAGTCTCTTGGTCAAAATCTTAGAAAACCCTAAAACATTGGAAAATCAAAAATCAAAACATTTGAAAATCTCCAAAAATATCAAAAATAGCCTCAAAACATCTCAAAAAGATCAAAAACATCCAAATATTTGAAAAAATCCATCTCATCTCGCTTGCACCCACAATAACATCATTCATAAAAAATGATCATCATCCTCAATCTTTGGTAAGATAATCAAAAACAAGTCTATCCGGTCAAAAGTGAAAAATAAAATCGTCAAGTCTTAGGTCTAAGTCAGTACATAAGCAAGTTGGTCAACTCTTTGTGTCGATAACCCATCATCCAATTGGTCCCATATCAATCATCATTTAGAACACTTTGGATAAATGAAATGATGTGCTGCCATCAACTAACATGTCCTAGGATGTATCCTTCCTACAATGTGCATTATCTTTTGGCAATAGTTTTGGTTCTTATCCTTAGAAAACACTTCCCTTTTGGTTAGCGGTATTGAAGAACATCAACTTGTTTGTTTACTTTGTCTTTATCTTTTGACTTATCTTATTGTGCTCATTCCAAGGAATTCTCAATGATATCTGAACAGAGGATTTAGAGAAATAGGAATGGGGCAACGATCATTATATTTTGTTTGATGTGCTTGTTGGATGTTCTTGTAATATAACTTGGAAAATACTTGCTTTGTTAGGTATGTATGAAGGAGGTTTTGGGTAGCTTGTTGACTATTACATTGATAGGTTGTACCTTTTCGTGTTTTGGTCTGAGCTGTTTTGAAACTTCTAAAGTGCATCCTAGCAAGGTTTCTGTATGTCAGGTGTGAACAAGGATACTCCTATATGTTTGTCAAGTCAAAGTCCATCACACTAGGTACAACACCATCTAGTTTTCTAGACCCTGATGCATCGTACCACGTGTGTTATCAAACATAAGAAAATTGGCCCTTTGAAAATCCCAACTCCTCAGCAAGTAATCATCATCATTTTTCATATTCATCATTTTGTGTCTTGTTGAAATGACTTCTTCTATTTCATTCTTTGTTGCTCATCGCGCTAACAAGGTACTATGGCAATTGATCATAATCACCATCATCATCGTCATCGATCTTGCATCCACAAAACATTTGCATATTGCATCAACATATCATATAGGAAACACATGCATTGCATTTCCATCATCATATAAACATGGTATTATAAGCATTTTTCATAAAATTAGCATATCCCTTTCTCATTGCATTGCATCCATTTTTTTGCACTACATTGCATTCATCACATCAATCATCACATAACATTCATTTGCATAAACATTTCATAACCATTTCACATTACCACCTACTACATAATCATACATAATAAGTACATAAGCATTATAAATAATCCATTGCATACATACTCGCACACATTATGTTCATTTTACATTAAGCATCATCATACCACTTTGCATTAACATATCATTTCATATATCCCATTGCATCATAGCAAATGCATCACATACATTACATTATCATTTAACATGTTTAGGATAATATTTGTTATTCTAAGCATCTTAAAACCATCTCATTTTCACATCATATAAAACACGACCATTGCATCTACATTGCATTATATCGTCCACTAATCATCCATGTCATCTCATAAATAGCATCACAATCATTTTTCGCATTTCATTGCATAAATCATTCCACATCATTATAAGCATAATAGAAACATACAAAATCCATGACATGCAAACCGTACATCCATTCATAATCATTTCATTTTATAAGCATAATTCACATATCATTTCATGTGTACACCATAGATCATTTGCATATCATTTTGCATATTGCATATTACATATCATATCATTTCATATCATCATATAGACTGGAGCATTATTACGCATCACATAAATATATTTGCATATCATAAGTCAACAACATAATATAGATCTATTAGGTCATAATCATTACATAATGCATATATCATCGGAAATAAATGCATCCATAAATACATCATATAACACCATAACATCATTGCAATATCATATAGAAATAGAATCATTCATACATGCATAAATAAATGATACACATCACATCATATCAAAATCGTCATCTTATATATATATATCATCAATAATATAATTGTTATAGTACAAAATAATCGGATCACTATACATGTATGTCAATTAGTACAAAAAGGCCCATAGGGCTATCAAAAAGGAGCCCATAAGGCATAAAAAATTATATCTTGATCAAAAGGAGGCCTAACCCTCCTATCTGTTGCCCTCGCCTTTGTCACTGTGACCTTCTACTGGTCTAAAACTAGTCCATTGCTAGTACTCTGGGACCCATGCTGCTTTGGGTACGGCCTCATGATAATGCATACAGTAATACTCAACCTCTCGTACGACCTCCCTATAGGATTGAATGGACACTATACCCTAAGAGGAGGAGGCTTCCATGCTCTCCAACTGCTATCTCCGGCCTAGCTCTATGGCTGCCTATAACTCTATGGCCTATCTCTGTAGTATGGCCTGATCCCTCTTGGCCTTGATCTGATCTCTCTTGGTCCACACCTGATCTCTCTCCCCTTTCAAGGTCCGCACCTGGGCCTGCAGGTGTGCAATCAATGTATCTCAAGGATCCACCTTCCCTATTGGCTATGCTCGTGGAGGCTATACTTGAGGATGATCCTCACCCCCAGCCTATGGTGGTGCACCTACCGACACCTATTATTGATCCTGCATCTGCACGTCAGCCTGAACTGGCTGAATTGGGGGCCCAACTAGCTCGTCCTATCGTGCACCATCCCTCTGTCCTCGTCCTCCCCCTCTGCCTCTCACCCTTCACCGATTGGGGACTGCTCCTTGAACTATCAAATGAAGGGGAGGCCAGAACCAATCCCTATATTCCTGTGTCATGCTTGGATCCCTAGGCCCCTGATCATAAGCTCATGGCCAAGCCACCAAATTTTGAAGCTGTCGATGACCTCCAAGGCAAGAATGTATTGACCCCATGAAACCTATGACATGGTGCGGGAAAATATGACCACATAATCATTGTCTGGCTGATCATGAGGTTCACCAAACTGATGTTGCATGCACCTGGAAAAATATCTCTCTATCATCGTATGCTCTCACCCTTGCATGAAGCGGTCCTAGCGGGCATAGAAAATCTGATGTACATCATCAGCCCATTCAAGCTGACCAAGGTATGGATGCCATATGAACACCTACATCTCATCTAGGACCTTCCTCCAATAGTGAATCTCGTGCTCGCTCGTGTGTGTGAAGGACACACCGCCTCTATAACACCATACGAGGGGATCATCAAGCCCCATCAGAACTGCAAAAATCCTTGGTCGGAGGACAACAATGTGCTCTCATGCCCATACATGGAGAAGTGTCATGCCTGCTCTGAGTGCTTTGCCATCAAGGTAGACGTACTCATAGAGATATCTATATAGTGATGCAAGAAGAACCAACCCCCAAGAAAAATGAGTAGGCATGTCACACATAACCATGCACTCCCAACAAAGTTCCCAGCAAGGACTGAAGTAGCAGCCTCATCGGTCTGGGCAACGAGACCTGAAATAATCACCACAACAACCAAGTAGAAGGGAGGGGCCATAGCCCTGTGTCACTTGAGCTCAATCTGCCCCTCGCAAATGACAATGTCTTCTGTGGTGAGGAATGTGTGATAGAAATTCTGCCCCTCAGCTATATCAAAAATAACAGGCTGACCATGAATCGACAATCTCAAGATGTGCCAAACGTCCTCCAAGGTGATGGTGGCCTCGCTGGTGGGAAGGTTGAAAGAAGAGGTCTTGTTGTGCCATCACTTGGCAAGCACTGACATCATCCCAAGGTGGGTGTGAATGGGTGCTGCATAGGCGATGTACCACAACCCTATGTCTCGTAGTCGACCCTGATCTCTATCACTCAAGTCTTGCAAGTAACCAAACAGATCCTGCAACCTATGCTCTCATGAGTAGAGCTCCCTTGCCATATCCTGCATCAGGAAGGGGTCATCATGTTAAAAAGTTTGAATTTTTTTTGCTGAGTCCAAGAAACCACTCTAGCATCACAATCCATGAAGGTGTTGCAGTTTGATTTTTATCAAACTATGACGCTAGGGCACAAAAAGGCCGAAAGCGCACCACCATGGTGCACTTTCCCTCTGACCCGCGCAATTTGAAAATATTCTTGTCGATAAAGAACCGTCGTATCACACTTTAGAAATGACCCCACGGGCCATGACCTCAGCGTCAGAGTTTTCAAACTCCAAACTCTGTCGCCATGGCACAATCTAACACAAAGCAACATAGTTTAATTTTTGAGTAGCGCTATATAGCACTGCTGAAAAAGGACTAACTTTGAAAGCATTAAATGAGTGCTAAAAACAAAAAATAAAGCTCAAGTGAGAATCACTTACTAGTGCCCCAAAGTTGGGTGGCTACTGGTACGTCCGAACTCAGTTGGAAATGTGCATCGGGAGCTATCATTGCATCATATCATCAAGAGGTCAGAGCTCAAATCTCAAGGTTGCTAGATGGTTGTGTGTGAAAATGAATTGAAAGTGACCCCTAAGAACCTTTTTAATCTTGAAAATTAGGGTTTTGAACCCTTGAACCTGTTTTTGTTCAGTTGAGGCATGTTTTTCATTGTTTTATTGCGTTTAGACACGTTTTTGGCCTCCTAAAGCCTTTTTGGACCTATCGGTCACCTTGTCCTCTTTTTTTTTTTTTTGCGAGATCATCCAAAAATTGAAATTTTCATCCAATCTCTCGAGGGGGCAATATATTGGCATGTTTTCTCTCACCGGGCGGTAGTGGGGAAAGATTTTTAAAAGTGAAATTCTTTGGCTTTGATCGAGATCGTTTATTATTTGAACCAATGCAACAAGTGCATTGTGTCAAAGAGGGGAAAAATGTAGACACGTAAAATGTACCAATTGGCATTGTGTATATGATCCCAACTACTAACATTGTATCATCTTGAATCATCCTTCGGTCTAACCATTTAATCAAATACCCCTATCTGATTAAATTCATCAATATTTCTCTCTTAATTAAATAAACTAGTTATCTAATTAAGTCACCTCTTCTCGATAATTAAATTAATCATTTTGATCTAATTATCCTATTTAATTAAATAATTTATTTTATTTGATTAAATCTCTAAAGTCTATCTATTAAATAAAATAAATTAAAACCTTATTTAGTTTAATCTAACAATCATCTCTTTTAATTAAATAAATCAAAATCTTTATTTAATTAATCTCTTATCACATTCATCTCATATTTGATTTAAATAAATCCACAAATTTTAGTCAAATAGGTCACATCATCTAATCCCCTTTATTAAATTAATTAACTTTGATTAATTTAATCTCATATCATGTCCCATCCTCTAGCTTTTACCACTTGTACATGAAAATAGATTTAATTGATTTATTAAATCTCTATTTTCCTTAACAAGGCATCTTTTGAGAATATTCTCTAAGTTTGAATTCAAAAATCCAAGTTGACATGTACATCCAACAAGGAATTTACTCTCTCTTACATGTCCTTTTCCTTGAGCCAAGTGGAATTTAATGCATTCTTTCTTCCCTTTTACATGTCATTTCAACAAATTCAAAATTCAAAAATAGGCATTTATTGGCACAATCCTGAAAACTTGCACATCCTCCATCCACTCATAGGTTAACAAGTGGCATATTTCCATTGGATGAATGTTAGTCCCACATTTCTCTATTTTAGACATTCATCCTTCAATCTCATCTATAAATAAGAGGCTTCATTCCTCATTTGATCATCCACAATTTATGCAAAGTTACTATACTCAAATCTTTAGCCATTTTCACCAATACCATTGAGTTCTTAGCTAGGTTATGTAGGTTTTTAGCTTGGAGTACTGACCATCCTTCATCAAAATGGATCATTCATCAACATACATCAGTCTTTCATCATAGGAATTGGGAAAGGGCCAATTTTCACATCAAATTGGCACCAATTCCCCCATGGGATCATGAGTTTGCTAGTTTAATTAGGATTCAATCTCTATTTTTTTGTTTTCATTGTATTCTTCATTTTTTTTCCTAATTTGAACTTGGTAAATGGATTTCATGGGGAATCCTTGTTCTTGCTTGCATTATATATTCTAATGTGTTTTTCCTTATTGTTTTGCAGGTATTGGGATTTGGGGTTCTCACAATTTTAGATCTTGCGGATCTGGGATATATCTTGTGAAAGTCTTTTCTATGCTCTAGCAAAGATGGATGAAGTTTGGCAATTTGGAAGTCATGTTTCTATATTCCTGTATAGGTTTGCATAGTATGGTTAGACTGGTAAAAGGTATTTAGTGTATGATGTATATTGTTTTGTTGCAGACATATCTAAAGAAGTCTAGGATGAAGTCTTGTGCATATAGAAGCATGTTGAGGTGTCTATGTGTCATCTTCTTGTTGGGAAGTGTGTGCATCAATGTTTATCAGTGTTTTCATTAGGTTTGTCTGACCTGGTATTTACACTTCATTTGAAGAACAAAATTTTAATTGAGGAAGCATTTAGATGATTCAAGAAAATAATTTTATTGGTCCACTCTTATTCCTTTCCACCATGGGAATTTTGAGTTGCTGACCTAATTTGAATTTATGAAATAGTGTATTGTGGCCAAACTTGGTAAATGTTTCTAAGGTTGAGAATGGTATAAGAGAAATTTGAATTGTGAAGATTTGCATGACAGTGTGATGCAAAGTGATGAAAGTAAAGCCACAAATCATAAGAGCAGAAGTGTGTGTGTGCGAGTGATTTGTGACAACAGTTCTTCTTTGTGTTGAAGGAAGTGAGCAAAGGGTTTTTGTAATCCTACGAATGTGCATTAATTGTTGTGGTGGATCTTTTTGTTCTCTTTTGTATCTATAGGTAGTGAGCCTCCCTATTGGATAGTGAGTCCTTTCTATAGGTAGTGAGCCTTTGTATTTGGATGGTGAGTCCTCTTTTGGGCAATGAGCCCTTTCCAGTGAGCCTTTATTTTATAATCTATATTATGAGTTAATCCTCACCATGGTTTTTCCCTCATTGGGTTTTCCACGTAAAAATACAGTGTTCATTATGTTGATTTACTTTATGTTATTTATGTTTCATGCTTATATTTAATAACAAAATAGTGTGGTTGAAGATTTGATAAGTGATAAAGTTTTAAGGTTGAATTTGTGTGACAACTTATTCACCCCCCCTCTTAGTTGTCCTATGCCTATTTAACAATTGGTATTAGAGCTTGTGGTTCCTTGTGTTGAGTTTAACTGCTTAAGGAAGATCCAATGGTGTAGAAATTGGTGATCCCTATATTTGATGGAACAAACTACAATGACTGGAAGGGATAGATGAGAGGATACATTATCTCTCTTGGTTTCAAGATATGGAAGGCTATTGAGAATAAGTATACACCTCTATCTGATGGCATTAATTTTGCAGATGTGATCTCTGCTTATGAAGAAAATGAGAAGGTGAAGTATGCAATTTGTAGTGGTTTATCTGAAAATGAGCGATTCAAGGTTAATTCTCTAGATACTGCATATGAATTCTAGAAAAAGTTGGAAGACATGTATGAAGGAAATGAAAAGGTGAAATTGACAAAGAGGTTGGCGGAAAAGTGTAGATTTGTGAATCTGAAGATGGAAGATGGGGAAGATTTTATGAGCTACTTTCAGAGAGTTGAACTAGCAGCGAATGAAGTTAGAAATTGAGGAAAATTATCAGATGAAGATATAACTGAGATCATGACCACCTTACTAGATTGTTACAGTGACAAGATCTCTATTATTGAAGAAATGTATTATCTTAAGAAGTACACTCTAGAAGAGATGTTCGGCACCTTGCAATAATTTGAGATAAGAAAGTTCTGGAAAGATGAAAAGATAGAAGAGAAGATAGAAACAACATTTAAGGCTTTAAAGATTGAAGAACCAGATAGCGATGATGAAGAGCTAGAAGCAAATTTCACCAAGAAATTGAAGAAAGGCACTGGAAAATATAAAGGTATGTTACCCTTTAAATTTTTTAGTTGTGGTAATATTGGTCATTATGCTTCGAGATGCCCAAATGGGGCTACACATAAGAAGAACAAGGATTATAAGGATAAGGATAGGAAGGATAAGAATTATATGAAGTTGTACTATGTTAAGGAAGAGGCAGGTATTTTTGATGATGAATCTGACAATGAGGTTGATGATAGTGAATGCTTATTCTTAGCTTTGGAAAGTAAACCTATATCCACTAACTCTAGAAAATGTGTAAGTAAGAAGGCTCCAAAGGTTAAGAAGAATATGAGGGAAGGCACCTTGGTTACCACTTTTCATGCAAGATAGGATGAAGACTATTGGGTAATTGATAGTGGATGTTCTAATCACATGACCAGAGATAATATTAAGTTCACTAAACTTGAAAAATATGATGATGGTTTAGTCATGTTCGGTGATGATTCAGGAGCTAAGATTTGTGGTAAATGTTCAACTAGTTTTGATGGAATGCATAATACTAACAATGTATATTATGTGAAGGGTCTAAGACAATCTTTTGAGTGTTGGTTAGATGTGCAATAGTGGCTTTAAACTTGTGTTTCAGAAAAACACCTATGAAATTAGAAAAGGATCCAAAAATGGAGACATGAATGCTACTAGAAAAAGAACTCATGGAAACATCTATTAGCTAAAGGGAGATGATGGTCATTGCCTTGTATCTCAAATTAGTGAAATTTGGTTATGGAACTAGAGAATGGGACATGTGAACTTTGATAACCTAGTCAAGATCACTGCTAAGGAGATTGTTTGAGGACTTCCTAGAATCACAAGACGTGCTTATGATATGTGCAGAAGTTTTCAATTTGGGAAGCAGACAAGATGTAGCTTTAAGGGAAAAGAACATTCTACTATTGGAATGTTGGAGTTGATTCACATTGATCTTTGTGGTCTGACTAAGACTGCAAGTTTGAATGGAGATAGGTATTTTAAGTTGATTATTGATTATTATAATCGAATGAAATAGGTTGCATTTCTTAGAGAAAAGAATCAGGCCCTGGATAAGTTTAAGGTATTCAAAGCACAAGTGGAAAATGAAGTAAATCTGAAAACAAAGTGTTTGAGATTTGATAGAGGTGGTGAATTCACTTTTGGTGAATTTAATACATTCTGTGAAAAGCATGGCATAAAAAGATATTTTTCTACTTCGAGAACCCCATAGTAGAATGGAGTAGTTGAAAGGAAAAATATGACAGTATAAGAAGCTACTAGAACTATGATGAAAGAATCTAACGTACTAGATGTATATTGGAGAGAAGAGATACATACTATTGTTTATGTTTTTAATAGAGTTTAGATCAGACACAACAACACAAAGACACCCTTTGAGTTATGGATTGGTAAGACTCCTACTGTGAGATACTTTAAGGTATTTGGAAGTAGATGCTATACTAAAAGAGATGATGAAAATATTGGAAAGTTTGATGCTAGATGTGATGAAGGAATATTTCTTGGGTATTCTACTACTAGTAAGGCATACATACATTTTAACAAAAGGTTGAGAAAAATTATTGAAAGTGCTAATGTGAAAGTTGATGAAGAAATTTGTAGACCTATTGAGATAAGTGAAGTTGAACCTAATGATCCTATTTGCAGACATGTACCTGAAGAAAGTAAGGAGAAGGAAGAAGAAGAGAAAGAAGGAGAAGAACAAGTGGAAGAAGAAGAATAAGAGAATGAAGCAGAACCTGCTGCTAGGACTCCTAAATATGTACAGAAGAGTCATCCGGAAGATCAGATAATTGGAGACCAAAGTGAAGGCATGAAGACAAGAGGTAGAGTTGCAGCTGAGGTAAATTTGTTTTTACTCTCTAAAATAGAACCTAAATCTATAAAAGAAGCATGTGAAGATGAAATTTGGATGAGAGCTATGAAAGAGGAACTACAACAAATAGAAAAGAATCAGACATGGGAAATAGTTCCTAGAACTGTGAATATTAATGTGATTTTTTCACAATGAGTGTTTTGAAACAAATTGAATGAAAATGGAGAATTAGTAAGGAATAAGGCAAGAATGGTATGCAAAGGATATTCACAAGTTGAAGGTATAGATTTTGAAGAAACTTTTTCCCCTATGGCCATAATGGAAGCTATCAGAATGTTTTTGGCATTCTCTGCCCACAAGGACTTCAAAGTATATTAGATGGATGTTAAGTCAGCTTTTCTAAATGGTGAGTTGGTGAAAGAAGTGTACATGAAGCAACCAAAAGGACTTCAGTTGTTCGATAGACTAGATATGGCATGTAAACTGAAGAAATCATTGTATGAACTAAAGCAAGCTCCTAGAGCTTGGTATGCAAGACTGGACAAATATCTGACAAAGCAAGGATTCAACAAAGGTTTTATTGACAATAATCTCTACTTCAAAACACAAGATAATAAGATGTTGATTGTAGTTGTTTGTGTTGATGATATCATTTTTGGTGGAAATGATGACATGTGTAAAAAAGTTTGTTGAAGAAATGCAGAAAGAATTTGAGATGTCTATGATTGGTGAATTGAATTTCTTCCTTGGTCTACAAGTGAATCAAAATAATAAATGGATATTCATTTCTCAATCTAAGTATGTAAAAGAGTTATTGAAATTTTTTGGGATGGAAAATTCTAAACCGGTTTGTACTCCTATGGTAACTGGATGTAAGCTGAGCAAGGAAGATCAATTTTCTAAGACTAATTAGAGCAAATATAGATCCATGATTGGAGGATTGTTGTATATCACTACTACCAGACCAGTTATTATGCATGTAGTGTGTTTAGTTGCTAGATTTCAAGCAGATCCTAGAGAAGCACATCTTATGGTTTTAAAAAGGATATTTATATATTTTAAAGGTACACCGGATTATGGGCTATGGAACCCTAAGAGTAAAGATTTCACCTTGAGTGCTTATATAGATGTTGATTGGGATAGATGTGTAGATGACCAGAAGAGTACCAATGGTGGTGCTTTCCTTCTTGGTGGAAGATTGATTTCATGGTTGAGTAAGAAGCAAGACTCAGTTTCTTTATCCACTGTAGAAGTTGGATATATTGTTGTAGCATCATGTTGTACACAAGTTTTGTGGATGAAGCAAACTTTTAAAGAAATTGGTGTGGTATGTGATGAGCCTATCTCTATCTTTTGTGACAATACAAGTGCAATAAACATTTCAAAGAACTCATTTATGCATTCAAGAACAAAGTACATATCTATCAAATACCATTTCCTAAGAGAAAAAGTGTTGGAAAATGAAGTCAGATTGGAGTATGTGACTACAAAGGAATAGATTGTAGACATCTTTACTAAGGCTCTTCCCAAGGATAATTTTGATCATCTTAGGAAGATGTTGGGGGTCGTTGGCCCTCCTAACTAGGTGCATCAGTCCAGTGAATTCATAGATTCTTCATTTATCTGGACTAATAAATGGGTATACTCCGCAGGGGGAGTAGAAGTAGTTTTATTGTTGCAATATGTGTGTAATCTTAAGGGGGTGTAATCAGATAAATTGTTCTTTTCCATTGATGTCAAAGGGAGAGAAAAGGTTGCGTTTTTCCATCAATGGTAAAGGGGGAGATTGTTGCAAGAATGAGCTAGTTTGGTGGTGTTGTCATTGATGTCAACACAGTTCAGTATGTTGTAGATTGTACATGTTTAGTTGAGATGCTTCTGAGATGTTGTGAGTACATGGAGCTATCTTTATGATGTTGCAAATGTGTTGGTTTGATGATTTTCCAATTACTTTTGAGAAAATTAATAAAGAAGAGAATTCAGAGTGTTGAATGTGTACAGAACATGCTTCAGTATGTGCTCCGCATTTCTCCTATGTTGATCCTATGCTTGTGAAAATCTGAAGGTTTGATAAAGGTGATTTAGTGGTGATATATGTTGAGTTTCAATTCTGGTATGATTGTCCATGAAAGTTGTGTTCACCAATATGTGAACTGTCTGGCAATTTTGATCTTCTATGGACTTGGATAAATGTTTCTGCTCTATAGCCTCCACTATTTCATTTCAGATCTTGTGGATCTAGGATATGTCTTGTGAAAGTATTTTTAGTGCTCCAGTGAAGATGGATGAAGTATGGTAATCTAGAATTCATGTTTCTATATTCCTGTATAGGTTGGCATAGTTTGGTTAGATTGGTAAAAGGTATTTAGTGTATGATGCATTTTTTTTTTTTGTAGACATATTTGAACAAGTCTAGGATGAAGTCTCATGCATATGGAAGCATGTTGAGGTGCATGTGTGTCATCTTCTTGTTGGGAAGTGTGTGCATCAATGTTTATTTGTGTTTTCATTAGGTTTTTCCAACTTGGTGTTTACACTTCATTCGAAGAACAAAATTTTAATTGAGGAAGCATGTAGATGATTCAAGAAAATAATTTTATTGGTCCACTCTTATTCCTTTCTACTACGGGAATTTTGAGTTTCTAACCTAATTTGAATTTATGAAATGGTGTTTTATGGCTGACCTTAGTAAATGTTTCTAAGGTTGAGAACGGTATAAGAGCAAGTTGAATTGTGAAGATTTATATGATAGCGTGATGCAAAGTGATGAAAGTAAAGCCACAAATCATAAGAGAAAAAGTGTGTGTGTGCGAGTGAGTTGTGATAGCAGTTCTTTTTTGTGTTGAAGGAAGTGAGTGAAGGGTTTCTATAATCCTGCAAATGTGCATTAATTGTTTTGGTGGATCTTTTTGTTCTCTTTTGTATTTGTAGGCAGTGAGCCTCCCTATTAGATAGTGAGTCATTTCTATAGGTAGTGAGCCTTTGTATTTGGACAGTGAGTCCTCTTTTTGGCAGTGAGCCCTTCGTAGTGAGTTTTTGTTTTATAATCTATATTGTGAGTTAACCCTCACCATGGTTTTTCCATCATTGGGTTTTCCATGTAAAAATCTGGTATTATGTTGATTTACTTTATGTTATTTATGTTTCATGCTTATATTTAATAACAGAATAGTGTGGTTGAAGATTTGATAAGTGATAAAGTTTTAAGTTTGAGTTTGTGTGAAAACTGATTCACCTCCCCCTCTCAGTTTTCCTACACCTATTTAATAGAATATCCATCCAAGAATGACATCATCAGAGAACCATTCACAAATTGTAGAACCTAATCCAAGGAGGGCACTAGGTAATTGTCCTTTTTTGATGCTTGATTAAGATTATGAAAAATCCACACACTAGTGGATTTCAATTTCTTTTTCCTAACTAGTACCAAGTTGGATACCCATGTAGAATTCCTTATGCTAAATATTATTCAAGCAAACAAAAACTTCTATACTTCTTTTTGGATAGTAGGCTAGAGTAAAGCATTGATAGGTCGCTTCCTGTACCTGAATGGTTTCACATCAGCCTTAAGAGGTATCGTATGTGTGATAATGGAAGTATCATATGTCTTGAGATCTTCATAGCTCCATGCAATGATGCCATGTTATATATGTAGTTCTTCAATTATCCCTTTTCTTTTGGTAGGGATGGAGACCTTATCGATAAAGTCATTCTTTATGTTTTCTAAAGTACCCATGATGTGTGTATCACACTAATTTTCCATAGACTCATTTTGGGTTCATTGACCTTTCTCCCTTAGCTGATCAAAATCAAATATTCTTTCCAACTTCACCATACTCTTTGGAATAGTATTCATCTTCAAGTTGATTACTCCTTCTAGGTCCAATTCTTCTTTTTCGAGTTCTACCTCTTTAATGATTTGAGAAGAAAATACATCAGAGCTAGTAATGAAGTCAATAATGTGTTTATCATCCTTGAAGACTTGGAAATTTGTAACATTGTCCGACATAGATGGTATAGGAGTTAGCTCGATAGTAAACTTCTTCAAGCCTGACAATGATAGAGGTTCCAATATACTTACTACCTATGCTAACATGTCAACAGTTTGATTCATTGCTACAAGAGATCAGGTGAATATTGAAGGCATCAAAACTCTCTATCAAATCCCAAACACGGTGCCAACAGTTGGTCATCCTCCTTTCATGGAAAGAGTACTGCTTTTTAACTTTCTTCACCACTAACTTAGAATCTCCAAACACTTGAAGCGTCTTGGCCTTCTTACATAATGCCATAAAAAAGTCCATGCACCAATGCTTTATAATTGTAAAAATTATTAGTGCAATAGAATTGAAACCTATAAGCCACAAAAAATGTCTTACCAGTAGGGCTAATCAATTTGAATCCTACTTCAACTCCTTGCTTACATTTAGACCCGTCAAATCTCAAAGTCTAGAATTTGGTTAGATTCACTTTCTCTTTGTTGCTTGCAAGAATTTTATTCTTGTGTTGAGAAGCTTGCACATGCTAACTTTGTACAGGTGACTATTCTTCCTAAAATTTCTAAATTTCAGAAATGAGACCAAAAGGATTGACCTATTTTTGATCTCTTCAATTGCAGTATGAAAATGACAACATTAAAACTTTGAATGGGAGGCATCATGGATTCTACACTAACAAGTTAGAAAAATATCTTTAAAGTCCACTTTATTTCCTAGACTAATCTGATTGTGTACACACCTTTTCATAAATTCCTAAAATCCTTCAAGTAGTTTGATATCTCCATCAATCTGGGAACCATCATTCAATTCAATAGATACCTCAATGCTATCAAAAATTTAATTCAAATCCTAGGACATGTCATGTAACATTATTACTTCCTCTTCCTCTTCCACAACCATGGGAATATAAGTTCCCAAGTCTATTTTTGAGAACACTTCATTAGTCTTATTATACTTCATGATCATGTGCTTCATACTTGGATCTTGTTAAATACAAATCTGATTTGGCATTCCTTTCCAAGGAAGCCACACATGTGAATGATCAACGTGGATGTATCCACTGAGCACCTGGTCTAGTCTCTACTTAAAATTAAGCCATAGGCATTTGGTATTGCAACCACTTGGATGTTGATTATTTGCTAAACTCTATGGTTCAACACCACTTGTATAGGAATCATGTTTAATTATCCAACTACATTCACCTCTGTCTTATCTATATGTGTCACTTTTTGATGAGAAGGAGTGGGAGTAAGACCAAGAGCTTTACATATTGCAAGAGTCATAAAATTCATGGAAGAATCTGAATCAAGTAACTAATTGTTCAGTTCTTTCCCATATATATGTAGAGTTAACAAGAAAGGAGGGATTTCGTGCTTATCTCAAAACAAACTTACTAGAGTATTTGCATAAGACACTTGGGCCTTTTCTTTTTCTTTACCTTTTTCTAGGATTTTCCTAATCATTGGCTCATTATCAATTGTGCTAGATGGAAAAAATTTCATATTGATGTGTCTTGTGAGGACTTAGGATAATTAGTTTCATGTATTGATCTTAAAAAGGTATTTCTAATCTTAGGTACTTTTAACAATTTAAAAGATGAGAGGCCTAATTTTATTTTCTTCAATTTTTCAGCTACATATTCTCCCATTTGGGAAAATTCAAACCTTGATTGGTCTTATTTTGAAAAATACTACATTGGTACTGTTGATGGGTGTTTTATCACTTTCTCAACACAAGCAGTGCATAGGTGCACTACCTCTCTTGAATGGAAATCTCCAACAAGTTGTTGAAAATCACCCCAAGGTCTCTTGGGTGTCAGGTCATGAAATACATAGAATATCTCAATTCTTTCAAATGTGATTTTGTTGGTAATCACAGGGCAGACTTGTGGAGTTTGGTTGGAGACAAGGTGAATCTTAAAATGGAGTTCCTGTGATGGGAAGTTAATGTGCAATTTGTTGCAAGTTCAAAAAGTAGTCTTAAACTCCTATTTTATCTTAAGATTTGACTTTACAATGTGCAATGAACCTCAGCATAGGTTACTTCTAAAAAAAAAGGAAAAAAGGGTAGGGAAGAGAAGAGGTTCCTGGATCTAAAACTAGCTATGAATAGTGATCATGGAGGTTTCTACTGTGGATAGCTTCCTTAAAACAAAATTTCACTTAACCAAATTAACTCACAGTATTATGAAATTTGTGCAAGCTTCTAAGGACTACAAATATTCAACCATTCATTCACCATAAACATGCATGAATAAAAGATAGAAGTTTGGAGTAGCTTTTTAGTTTATGCACAGACTAACTTTACATAGCTATCTACCATCAGTAAACAAAAAAAAGTATGGACAAGAAAGGAATCATCATAACAAAAATCTACATAACCATTGAACAACATCAACTAATCTATCAAAGTAATCTAAAACATGAAGAGCAACAAAAGTAAATTTATCTAAATCAACTATGGGAGATGAACCATGTAACATGCAATAGAAACTCAAGATTCTAGCAAAAGCTAATGAACTTCTATTAAAAATTTTGCAGCATACCTTTACAACAACTCAACTCTCTCTTGAAAATGAGAGGAGACACCCTATTTATAGTGTTCAAAAATAAAAATGAATGGCCAAGATTGATTTGCATTGTGTGGCCAAGATTCAATACAAAGTAGGGTTTCACGTACCCCCAAATATATTACAATTTAAAATTACATTCTTATCCTTTTCCCTATTTTGTCCTCTTGTGGCAGCATTGTAACACTTTTTCCTTTTGCTAATTGCTTTTGCTATAGCTATTTTGTGAGAATCTTTTCATCAGTGACTGGTTTTCCTTCATGCTTCTTCAAAGTGGAATACTCTATAAACTTGTTGATTAATACTTGGAGCTCATCAATCTCTATTATATTAGATTGGATCACCTGGTTGTTCCATTGCATGGATCAACCTATGAGTGTATCTCAATCTCCATCATAATTAGCAGTGTTGTCCCTAACTTGTTAAAATTGGGTGAAAGCCTGAGAAAAAAAACTCATAAAATTTGTGGTAAGCTTGCTTGACATTCCATCTTCCACCTTATTATAGAAATAGGGCTTTATCTTTTCTAGATCAATCTCGATGGTGGGCATGTCATAATCTGTCACTAATTTCAAATATTGAACACAGTATTCCCTAATGTCCTTTTCCTAATCAATTTCAGGTTCCACCTTATAGAGCACCTACTCCAATATCTCCTTTATATGGTCGAAGTCCTACTTCCACATATCCACCAACCAATGATCATCCTTCGTCAGTGCAAGCTCCTTTTTCCCACGTTTTCAGAGGCATCCAGAGGATGGCCTCAATTTTAGGATAGGTGGACTCATATATCTTTGGGAAGTTAGTGCAAAACTTCCTGGTGCCCTCAAGGTATCTTTGTACTTCCAATGACTTATTTGTTGTCTTGATAGCATGATTGATGCCCATGTTTCTAGCATACAAGACTTGTCAGAACCAGTCCTTCATAGTCTTAGTCCAATTCTTTATTTTCTCGAGCTTGTCGATATGGTCCTTGGAAAATAATTGTGGTGGCACTGAGGATGTGGTGGGGAGTTCCTCCACTGACAACCATTGTTGAATATAGCTAGTTAAAATCAGCCAACTATTCCTTTAGCTCTTCCTTAGAGATCTTGTCCTTTTGCATCCAATGTACCACTATGGCAATAGACTCCTGGAGATGATCAATTTTCTACTCTCTGGTGACTATCCATAGGTTGATGGTGGAGACATTGTAACTTATTCCTTCTTCTCCCACCACCAGTGTGGCTACTTGCATAGTTGTAGATCCAGAGGCATCCATTTTCAGCTTGGATCTAACTTTGGGCTTCTTTTCTTTCTTGGTGCTGATCTGAGCTCGCACAAAGATGGCCTCCAATATTGCTCTTGGAACCTTTGGGATAGAATATTTCTTCTCTAGTTATTTCTCAAGCCACTTAGGCATCTAAGACTCTCCCCTTGGTGATTCATGATCACCTTCCTCTTCTCTGATTTCAATCTTTTTGTCACCTGGAGCTTCCTACTTTGTCCTTGTGTTTTCTTCATCTTCGTCAAAGTCGCAAATGAATATTGTGTGTCTGATGGGGGACTTGGAGGGAATGCATTCCTTGGGGCTGTCCTCCCCTTTACTATCCTTTTCTTCTTTTTCTTCTTCGTGCCCATGTTCCTCAGGATGCTCTATATCTAGACTCTTGTTAGCTTCAAACTCTTCTTATGGTTTATCTTCTTCTTTGTTTTCCTCTTCCTCCCATTGAGGTGGCACATCCTCTTATTCTTTCTTTTCTTTCTCTTCTTTCCCTCCTGAGAGAGGAATTTCTCCATCATGCTCGGGGACTTTATCATGCTTCCTAGTTGGAGGTTTAGTGTCCTCCTCCATCTTATCACTTGATTCCTTCTCTTCCTCAGAAGGTGGATTTTCCACCTCCTCTTCAACATCCTTTAGATGTTGAGCTAAATCTTCCTCAACATTTGCATCAAAGGTCTCCATGATATATTTGGTGCAAACATCTTCTTCATCACTCTTGGAGGATTATGTTTCTTGCACCACTTCATCAATTGGCAAGTGCTGGAACTCTGGATGTTCATGGTAATCATCCGCTTCTTCCTCGATCCCTTTGTGGCTTCCTTCTCTTGTCATTCCAATTCCTTGGATATTTCCATTGTGGCTTTCATCTTGGGTGGTTCAGTTGGAGGAGTGGAGCCGGGGATACTAGCAAGAATCTGCACCAAGATAGCTTGAATAGCTAGGTTCATCAATACTTTAGAAAGCTTTGTAGGAACCTTTTGCATATGCTGAGAGAATGCCTCTATAAGTGATTGTGTGGGCATTGGAATTATTGTTGTTACTAATGAGAGAGATGTGGTCAAAGACATGGGAGCAAAACAAACCAGAGAGGTGGTGACAAAGGAAGAATCTATTGTCACAATCTGCATGGTGGGTGGAGAAGAGGAAAGGTGGACCGAGATGTCCACTGCAGGTGGGGAAGTAGCAACCATAGCCTAATAATCAAGTGGAGAGCAAGTAGTAGCGGAGGTAGTTGGTGGATATTTGGGTTGCTCAACTCCTATCTCTTCTCCCTCATGGAGCAGATCCTCTTAAATGATAGGCATATCTGTAGCACTATCTGATCTTTAATGTTTCTTGGAAGGTTCACCTTCTGAGGCCTTTCTTGCATATACCTTGGGGTTTGGCTGTTGCTTTGCAACCTCCTTTCTCTTCCTTGACCTAGTGGCCGGAGGAGATGTTGAAGTCTCACCTGATGGGGCTACGGCTACCCCACTATCTATTTCACTTGGCTCATTCTCAACCTCTTCATAGGTCAAAATGACCCCTTGTTTCTTTAATTAGCGAATTCACCCATCAATCCATTCTTTTGTCCTGGCCTCGACATGCCTAGTTAAGATATCAAGGTCGTCGACCTCTTGCTATCCCAATCAATTAGTGGCAGTGGGAGATTGGAAACTATGTTGTACCAAGGATCTATTACTATGCTTTCATCTTCTTCCACCTAGTCCAGTATGGTGAACATATTGACCTTCTTTACAAAATACATGGTCATCTGCATATAGTGCCTCATCTATACTTCATTGTCATCTCTACAATCTACCCAAAAATCCTCAATATGATGTCTATGAGAGTAGTTAGTTTCAACCATCTTCTTCAATTTTTTGTAGGGGTCCATTCATGGCCTAGTAGTATGAAACCACTAATAATGTGACCTATGAAAGCATCATTGACCTTGCAATATTCCCTTTTGAAGTTTTTGAACTGCAATTGAGGGTACATGTCATAAAATTTTAGGTCCCTACCTGGTTCCTCATCTGGAGCTTTGAACAAGCCTCTGTATTGTGCCCTCTCAACTAATGAATAGACTAAGTAAGATGTCATGTGAAATCGAGAGGTCTTCCTTACAACCACAAACTGCTTGTGGAAGAAATCACTGATTATCCCTGCCTAATAGAATTTGGCCTCTCCACGGAGAATCTCTTCAACAAAGCACAACATCCACTCCTGGAAGTAGGCAGCAATAGGAAGTCCCATTACTCTACTTAGCAATGTTACCAAATCATGGTAATCTTCATAAAGGTCACTTCAAAAAAGCTCTTGGGGAACCTTGGTAGAACTTTCACTCTTCTCTTTCAACCAGTGATGATTTATAAGCCTTTTGTACTTGAGAGGGTCTTCATCCCACATCACCTTGCCTTCATCCATGGTTGGTACTTCCATCTCCCCGAAGGTAGGGATATGAAAATTCTTTGTTATTGCCTTGGGGGACATGTCAGCCAAAACATTTCCATCTTGGTCTACTATGGATCTGGTCTTTGGCTGGTATGCCTTTCTACAGGCCATAATAAGCTTAGGGGCAACAAGAGAGAGAGAGAGAAGTGTTGGGAGATTGTTGGATGTTATGGATGTGTTGCTGATATGTGGTTTTCATTGATGTCAACACTATTATCATTTGGTGTATCTATTATTGTATATGTTGAGGATATTGAGAAAATTATAAGGAAAAATGTTTCAGGTTCCTAGTGGAACTGCACAAGTCATAAAGGAATTTTGTTTTTTACATAAAAGATTAGCTGATTTGGATTAAAGGGTTTATTTTTTAGTATGTCTAGATCATCTACCGAAACTTGTAGAGGTCTGCATGAAGTTGTGTGTGAGTTATGGTTTGACAATGTTTTGTTGGTCTCTAATAGTGTTCCTGAATGAAGATTGTGTGATTCTAGTTATCTTAGTCATTGTAGATGTTTCTCTACTATTTCTTGGTGTTCTTAGATGTCTCTAGTTCATTCTCTATCTTTTTAGTACATCGAAATTGATTTGTGTACTCGTGGTTGAAGAACTTCATGTGCATGTTCATTTTTCATGTTCTTGGCTGACATGTTGATGATAGTGTGTCACAGATGTTTGAGGAGAAATTAATTAAATTATTTTTGTGTTGGAGATATTAATTTGGGTCTCCACTATGTTGTTTCCAACCTTGGTGGGTTCACATTAAAATTTAGCTATTAATCTGGGCCGACATTGCAAATATATTTTATTTTCTTGGCCGAAAAAGTTGTGATGGAATCTCATGTAGTGGATATATAAGGGCAATTAGTTCATTGATGATGATGATGCTTTATGTGCTCCTATGTGTGTATGTGTGAATATCATTACTAAGCAGAGTGTGAAGAAGGTTGTGTGAAGTGCGAAGAAGTGTTGAGCTTAATTGGAACTATAATCAAGCTTGAGCAAAAGCTTTTTCTTAGTTCATACCCTCTGAATTTTTAATCCAAATTTTTGGGAAGTGAGCCCCTTTTGTAATTGAGCACTGAGCTCTAGGAAGTGTGCCTAAATGCATGGAAATGAAGATGAATGGGATTTCATTGCTACCATTGAAAATAAACATGTGCTTACTAAATCTACTGAAGATAAGAAAGCTCTTGCAACCTGAGTTGAGGAGAAAGATGAGTGGTTCATTGATATTGGATGCTCACATCATATGACCGGTGATAAAAGCAAGTTTGTGAGTCTAGAGAAGTATGATGGTGGGGTTGTAAGATTTGGAGATAACAATGATTGTGTGATTCATGGAAGAGGTTCTATTAGTCTTGGTGGTAAGGAAAACACTAATGATGTTCTCTATATTGAAGGCCTAAAGCATAACTTGTTAAGTGTTGGACATATGGTACATAAGGGATATGATCTGAAGTTCAAGAATGGAAAATGCAAGATTTGTGGGAGTTTTGGAAACATGATTACTACTGGTGTGCAAACTAAAGGTAATATTTTTCACTTGAATACTGCTAGTGGAAGTTGTTTAATTTCTCAAGTAGATGAAAGTTTGTTGTGGCATAGGAGGTTGTGTCATGTAAAATTTGACAACATTATCAAGATAATTTCTAGTCAAGTAGTAAGAGATTTGCCTAGGATAGTGAAGCTTGGTAATATGATCTGCCTAGGATAGTGAATGCTAGATGGGTAAACAAACTAGAGTCTCTTTCCTTCATAAGAGAAAAGTGTGAAGCATTGAAAAAATTAAAAAGTTTCAAGGCCATGGAATAAAATGAAAAAGGTTTGAAAATCAAATGCTTGAGATCTAACAGAGGTGATGAATTCATTTCAAAAGAGTTCAATTCTTATTGTGAAGAAAATGGAATTAAAATATAGTTATCTGCTCCTCAAACCCCTCAACAAAATGGAGTTGCAGAAAGAAGAATAGAACAATTTTGGATGCTGCTAGAACAATGATGATGGAAGGGAATGTGTCTTAGATGTACTAGAGTGAAGCAGTAAGCACTATTTTATATACTTTGAATTGGGTAAATGTGAATGGTAATTCTAGTAAGACCCCTTATGAATTATGGTTCAATTACAAGCCTACTATTAAGTATTTCAAGATCTTTGGAAACAAATGTTATATCAGGAGAGATGATGATATAGGAAAGTTTGATGCTAGAAGTGATGAAGGGATCTTCCTAGGTTACTCCACAAAGAGCAAGGCATATCGATGCTATAACAAAAGATTGAGAATGATTGTTGAGAGTGCAAATGTCAGAGTTGATGAGGACTCTGTCAAATCATCTAGATGATGCAACTATGATTCAGATGAAGAGAACACAAATCAAGGGAAGAACACTCAAACACTGAATCTACTTTAGATTATTCCATATGTTCTGGTGAAGCAACCACAAGTTGTTACAAAAAATCAAGTCAGTCAGGAAGCACAGACAAGTGCAAGTGTAGAAGAAAGTTCAGAAGACACATAAGTCCAAGAAAGTCCCAAGACTCCAAGGTATGTAATGTTGAATCACTCTGAAAGTCAAATCATAGGAGATAAGAGTAAAGGAGTCCAAACTAGAAGAAAAATTGAAGAATATTGTCTAATTTCCAAGAGTGAACCTAAGAGTGTCATAGAAGCTTGTCAAGATGAACAATGGCTAGAAGCCATAAAATAAGAACTAACACAGATTGAAAAAAATGATACATGGACACTAGTTCCTAGGCCCAAAGACAAGAATGTGATTGGTACTAAGTGGGTATTCAGAAACAAGTTGAATGAGAAAGGTGAAGTGGTCCAGAATAAGGAAAGATTGGTATATAAAGGGTACTCTCAAATGAATGGTATTGATTTCAAAGAAACCTTTTCCCCTATTGCTAGAATTGAAGCAGTAAGATTATTTATTGCTTATGCTACTTATAAGAACTATAAAGTCTATCAAATGGATGTAAATTCTACATTTTTGAATGGGGAACTAGAAGAAGAAGTGTACATTGAACATCTAGATGGATTTCAGCTAATAGATAGGGAAGATATGGTTTGCAAATTGAAGATAGCTCTGTATGGACTCAAACAAGCCCCTAAAGCCTAGTATGCCAAATTGGAAAAATATCTACTAAAGCTTGGATTCAATAAAGGTATTGTTGATAGTAACTTATACTTCAAATTAGATCATGATAAGGAGTTAATCATACAAGCCTTTGTTGATGAATCATTTTTGGTGGAGATGATAATCTATGCATGAATTTTGTTGATGAGATGAAGAGTGAATTTGAGATGAGTATGATTGGTGAAATGAAGTTCTTTCTGGGATTGAAAATTACACAGTTAGACCAAGGGATTTTCATATATTAGTCCAAATATGTGAGAAAACTATTGAAGAAGTTTGGAATGCAAGAATCCAAACCTATTGGTACTCCCATGGTAACCAGATGTAAGTTGACTCAAAATGATGACTCTCCTAAGGAAAATCAAACCAGATATAGGTCAATGATTGGTGGATTTCTCTACTTGACTTAGACTAGACTAGATATTATGAATGTTGTATGTATGGTCACTAGATTTCAAGCTGATCCAAAAGAATCACATGTGACTACTGTCAAAAGAATCTTTAGATATTTGAAAGGAATAGTTGACTTTGGACTTTGGTATCCAAAGGATGATGATCTCACTTTGTGTGCATACACTGATGCTGATTAGGCTGGTGATGTGGATGACATAAAAATTACTAGTGGTGATGCTTTCTTCTAAGGAAGAAGCTGGTATCCTGGTTAAGTAAAAAGAAAAACTTAATTTCTCTATTTATTGTTGAATCAGAATATATTTCTGCTGCTAATAATTGTACTCTAGTTATATGGATGAAATAGATGTTGAGAGATATCAGAATAATATATGAAGAGCCTATTGCCATATACTGTGACAACTCAAGCACAATAAATATATCAAGGAATCTAGTGCTACACTCTAAGACTAAACATATATCAATCAAGTTTCATTTCTTGAGGGAGAAAGTGAATGAGAAAGAAGTCAGATTGGAGTATGTGCCTATCGAAGAACAGATTGTAGATATATTTACTAAGCCATTACCGAATGATACTTTTGAGTATCTCATGAGAATGCTAGGGGTAATTACCCCTCCTAATAAGAACTAAATGATGCATTTACTTACATCAATATATGAACCTCATTGCTATATTATGATCTGGATTGATATTTTCATGTCTACTACTTAGGGGGAGTAGTCAGATGCGCAAATATGTGGTTCAGAGTGTGTGTATGGAAAGGTCATGGTTACCTTTTCAATTGATGTCAAAAGGGGAGAAGAGTAATGTGAAAAATATCTTAGGGGGAGAAGAACAACATGTCAAATCTTTTCAAAAAAGAGGTGTAGAAGTTAGTGTGTTGGGTTGATGGTATTTTTCACATCATGTCTTGCCATCAATGCCAAAGGGGGAAATTGTTGGGAGATTGTTGGATGTTATGGATTTTTTTATGATGTGTGGTTTTCATTGATGTCAACACTATTAGCATTTGGTGTCTCTATTAATATATATGTTGAGGATATTGAGAAAATTATAAGGAAAAGTGTTCCAAGTTCCTAATGGAACTACGCAGGTCATTAAGGAATTTTGTTCTATACATAAAATATTAGCTTATTTGGATTAAAGGGTTTATTGTTGAGTATGTCTAGATCATCTACTAGAAGTTTTAGAGGTCTGCATGAAGTTTTGTGTAAGTTATGATCTGATAGTGTTTTGTTGGTCTCTAACAGTGTTCTTGAATGAAGATTGTGTGATTATGGTTATCTTAGTCATTGTGGATACTTCTTTGTTGTTTCTTGGTGTTCTCAGATGTCTTTAGTTCATTCTCTATATTTTTAGTACATCCACATTGATTCATGTACTTGTGGTTGAAGATATTCTTGTGCATGTTTGTTTTTCATGTTCCTGGCTGACATGTTGATGATAGTGTGTCATGGATATTTGAGGCAAAATTAATTAAAGTATTTTTGTGTTGGAGATATTAATTTGGGTCTCCACTATGTTGTGGCTGACCTTGGTGGGTTTGCATTAAAATTTAGTTGTTAATCTTGGCTGATATTGCAAATATATATTTTTTCTTGGCCGAACAAGTTGTGATGGAATCTCATGTAGTGGATATATAAGGTCAATTAGTTCATTGATGATGATGATGATTCATGTGCTCCTATGTGCATATGTATGAATATCATTACTGAGCAGAGTGTGAAGAAGGTTGTGCAAAGTGTGAAGAAGTGTTGAGCTTAATTGGAACTATAATCAGGCTAGAGCAGAAGCTATTTTCTCAGTTCATACCCTCGAGGTTTTTAATCCAACTTTGTTGGGCAGTGAGCCCCTTTTGTAATTGAGTGGTGAGCTCTAGGCAGTGTGCCTAAATGCATGTGCATTTCTCTTATTATTTTTCATTATACTTTTAGCAGGGTATAATCTTGTGGACTAACATCCACTATGGTTTTTCCCCTAATAGGGTTTCCATGTAAAAAAATTCTTTGTGTTATTTGTCTCTCTGATGTGTTAATTGCTTATGTTTAATTGTTCATTCATCAGATCTGAGATTAAGGATATGTTAAGTTAGAAAAAATTTAAATTTCTGTGACAACTTATTCACCCCCCCTCTCAGTTTTTTGCCCTTGTTTTTCCAATAGGAAGTCTGCAACTTTGGCCAACCCATTGCTCCTGATTAGTCTTGCATTTTTTTTGTAGGGTTGATCCTAACCCTTTGCTTGAATTCATCGATGTCTATATGTCTGATGCTTGTGTTATAGACTTATTTACAATCTGTGGTGACTTTAGAGTTAAGGGGCTCCCCTTCGAACTTATACTTCATCTGGTCTTTGTCATCCTTTATGTGGGGTGCTTTGGCTATTTTATTTCCTTTATCTTTCTCGGTGGCCTCTCCCAAAGGTCCTTCACCTAATTCCATATATCCTACGGGTAAAAGAGAGGTGAGCACATTCAAGCATGAAAACATGGAAACATTAGCCAAATCTTTGTAAAACAATGTTAGATTAGATAAGTCATCATTAAGGGACCCTAGCATTTCCTTCAGATTGTCATTAGCATGTTGTAGAGAGGCTTTTAAATAATTTGGGCCCCAGGGGTTAGAATTCCCCTAGCTGATGGTTGTTTCAGAGCTGCTATAGGAGGGACGACAACCAATGTACGATGACCTACCTGTCTTGACTTTCCTTCTAATTTGAGAAGTTTGAGGATTCCATTAATGGTAGTGCTCTATTTTCACATGTGGGTCAAAGTCAACTTGGTGATTGGAGGGCATTTGGATCACCTTTTGGTCAATCAGAATAAAAAAGGAGCTTGGATGTCTAGAGTTTTTCATTTAAAATGGCTTTGGTGGGATGACATTCCAGGGGTAGAGTTTTGATGGGAGCAACTCAAGGCATCAGGTCCGACAAAAGAGTTCAACCTTCGCATATCACTTGGTTTGTTGTTTGGAGTATCTAGTGGCCAAGGTAGGTTCGAGATTTGAACACTAGAAGGACGGGGGTAGTTTTTTGTGTGGGCACAACGAGGATGGGACAGAGTCCCATTGACAACAACCCAATAAGGGAGATCCACGAAGGATGATTACTTAGCAATTTTCACCATTTTAGTCAAATGGTCATGGGCTGTGCAAAACTCAATGGTTGGAACATAGAGGCCACTGGTCGTTGAGAATTAAAAACTTGGCACGGCGGCCTATGGACCCATGAAGAGGTTGGCACTTGTTTGTTGGTTCATAAAGTCAACCGATAGAGAAGGAGTTAGGGTCCGAAGGTTGGATGGATGGGATTAGACTACTGGTTAGAACAATGGGCTTTGCACAATGCCTCGGGGACAGAGTCCTGTGGGAATAGAACCAAGTAGCCTGTCACACTCCATTTATTTTGTGAATTGACCAAGTTCAAACGGTGAAAGGACAAAGTCCTCCCATGATGGCAGACCCGATAGAGAGGTTCATTTCTTGGAAGTTATCTTTATTTTCAAGGTTATTGGTAGTAATGTGGAGTCCTAGGCCCACCAAGTGTGAATGCTCTAGCTAAAGAATGGCGTTGGGAAGTTAAGGTTCCATGGGTGATGTTTGGGTCGATCTAGAAAGTTTCCTAAGTTTTCATCATATGGGTTTTGGGTTCCTTGCTTTCCTCTATCTATTTTATGTATTTTTTCTCCTTTTAATTTATCATTTTACCATAAATCAAGGAAAAGACATCAAACAGGGTGCGGGCAAAAAACTTACCTCAAGAATCCAATGAAGGAGGCACCTGAATCAACTAGAAAACATGTTGGATCGACAATGACACTTGTCGGACTCAAAGGAAGCATGGGGAGATAGCTCTGGATCATTCTGACCTCTTTCTACTCAACTGACAAAGTGATAATGACAACTCAAATTTTCCTATTTATAGAAGTTAAGGCATTAAATGTTGGAAATGAATTCTTGTACGATGAACATCAGGTTGGTGGGTTGTAAGTTCAAAAATTTTCGTGGGAGCACTGAGATTTGATAGGCAAGTAGCCATTAGCGGATGGACTTTCAATGTTTCAGTAATGGGCAGATGACAATGGGAACTCTGGGTTTTGGTGAGCAGAAAGTTGTCAGGTGATAGCCATTGGAATGTCAGTGATAACGGATGGTGAAATAAGCTCCAAAAATCAATGGGTGGGAAGCTGCTAGAGGAAGGCCAAATTGGGAGCAATGAAGAGGTGAAAAAAGTCTAGGAGGGGCGACCCAGTGGGGCAGGCCCGATGGAATCCATGGATTCTAGCCTTAAAAAAGTAAGGCAAACAACAAATGAGGACCCACCAAGACTAAGGACTTAGGAAAATTTGAGGAGGTGAAGATATGGTCAACTCAAGATGGATTCTTTGGGGCCCACTAACCATTTTGAATACTAAAATTGGGGGAACATAAAACAAGATGGTAGTAAAATGACCCACCAAGGTGAAGGAAAGAGAGGGTCCCTATTCTAAATGAGGCATGTGTGCTTAGGGCACAAGAAATGGTGACTCCACTGGGGAATGCTCCTAAGCATTCTAAGGATAAATACTCATTCAGAACCTAGAGTCTCTAACTTCACAGACCAAGGGTTGACGTCCAAAAAGTGAACTAGGAAAATAGGATCCTCGGCTTAATCAACCCACGTAGCATCTTAGGAGTGTGTGTTTAGTGGATTCATTCCCTTTCCATGGAAACTATGCCAAGTGGTAGTTAATCTAACTAACAAGCTACATAAATCATCCAACCCCAAAAGTAACTTGAACATTATCCTGCTACCAATCAGACGTCCATAGCCCCAACAGAGTTGTTGTTGTGACCTCATAGATATTGCTCTACTACCAGTCGGGCATCCATAGCCTCAATAGAGTTATCTGCACACCCATACGGTTGTGTGATTTCATAATTTCTTCTCCTTTCTTTCTTTTGATACTTATTTTAATACTTTATTCTTTTTCTCAACCATGTAAGCATTAAAACCTACTATGGGTTTGGGAACCACAGTAGTCACTGGAGGGGACTTAATATTTTTCACTCACTAAGTCATCATAACAACTACTACACAGCCCTTTGGAAACCATTAATATGTGTTTCGTGTAGAATCTGAGATGAACGTAAAAGGATTCAACTAAGGGTCAAGTTCTAGGGAAGAGTGTTGGTTGTTTTTCATGAGCAACCAGGTTGGTCTCCTATTCTACCTATGGAGTAGCCATCTCCAGTCAAGGGCAGCTCAGAGGACCTGGACCAACTGACAAGATTCAATCAAAGACTAAGATCTTCTACACTTTAGGCTCTGCAGAACCAAGGTGGGTATACCCACACAATGCCTCAAATAAGACTAGACATTGCTTTTTATAGTAGATGACTCCTGATGCCAAGTATTGAGAACCTCAAATATGGCTAGATTCCCAGTAACACAATACTTGCAGTAACCAGGAGGTAGGGAAGGACAACTGAAGATATTCAATGATTTTAAATTTGGAAGGCTTCTGAGAGGGACCAGGCCACAAGACAGACCAGTGCCTAATCTTGGGCCACGGAGTCAAACACAAAAGATGGAATTCATCTGCAAACAAGGCCTCAACTAGTGGATTTTATTTTGCTAATGCCTTCCATCAGCTATCAGTGCCTTACACTGACAATCCAGCTCTTGTATCAACCAAATTATTCTTACCCAATCCAACTTGTACACAACACAATCACTACTACCTGCTAAAAGGGTTTAACTGCTTCCTTGAAACAGACCTATCAACAAATAACACAATCCCATGAAGTATGAGAAGATGAACAAAAACACCTTATGCATTTATTCAAATGATTAAAAGCCTACAAATGTGGAGACAATCTGATGATATGCATGAAAGATAAGCATCTTCATGTGTTCTTTTCTCAAACTGATTGCATTTACAGAGGAAATCAAAGTCACAGACCAAAGACTCAAAATCATGACTCAAGAATAAACCCTAATCTATCCTAGGCTAATCCCAGACTCAGAAAAATGTGGAATAGAACACCAAATTTTGGAACCAATAGGTTTGGACCCCCCTCCTAGATCTGGCCAAGAAATTCTCCTTTATAGGAATAGGAGAAGCAACAAGCAATCGGCCAGATGAGAATACATGTCAGCAGCTGACAGGGACAAAAGAACAAAAACAACACGTAGGCATAGAACAAAACTTCTAACTACCCCACTGGTCTCATAAATTCCTTGGGTCGGGTTGCTGTAGGAAAGACACTCCCGCATGAAAGAAGCCAGGCAATCGATGTCAAATCCACCGCCAAATCTGCGTGTCCATACACGAGCCATGCCGTCCTACTCTCAGGGTCACATCACCATGAACGCACAATCAACGGATCCAACAACCAAGTTTTTGTTGCCATGAATATTACAAATCTTCGCGCACGAACAGACAGAAACCCTAACAAAGATCAGGTTGAAAACTGACTGTCGATCAGCAGAGATCGGGCGGTCACCATTTAAAATCACTCGACCATTGAAAACAAGCCCATGCCTGCACATTAGTCTCCAAGTAAACATCAGGCACCTTTGAATTTGAAGTTAAAACATCACCGTCCAGTTGACGCACGCGCGCATTTGTGGCCCATTAGTAGCTCGGGCGGGCGAGGGCAGAGAAGTCACTAAGAGATAGCTGAGTCGGCAAGAGGTCCTGGCGAGGAGAACAACCCATACTGAAGTCACCGGGCACAACGGCCAAGCAGAAGGAAATCAGGGAAAGGTCTAGCCGAAAGACGGATGCTACATCGAACACATATCACAAGTCAGCAAGAGACCTCAAAGTCGGAAAAACATCACATCGAAGTCCGCAAGTGACACCAAAAGCACCAAGATTTCAGGGAGACATGGCACACTTAGCAAGACAAATCAGAACCTATGCCGACGAGAAACACATCATATATTCCATCGGTGAGACCGAAGGTCACTCATCGAGACCTCTCGCCGAAGACCCAAGCTCATACCGAAGAGAGCATCTTTTACATTGTTCAAGTCACCATGACTTATAACCTCTTTCACCGATGAAAACACCTGCCAAATGCTATCTCTGTAGCACATAATCATCGGCGAGAGGTCTTGTAGAAATTCCATGTTATACCACGAGCCCATAGAAACCAGTTCGTCGAGAGAAAAGAAGACTTTCACTAAAAGGCACAAACTGAATCACCTTCGGTGAGACATCACCCATTTCTATGACACATATCGAAACAAAAGTCTCCCCGAAGCAATAAAATCCTTCACCACCGGTCGATGCAACAAGAAGATATCACCGAGACTTCTCAGCGAAAGATAACACCCACACCGAAAGCAAACCAAAAGACACCGTCAGCAAGACATAACAAATTTTCCAAGAGATATATCGAGAGTTCCAAGTCCTGCTGAAGAGAAGTCACACCGAAGAGCAAAGGGGGCCACCACAGTTAGGAAGACAAGCGGGGGTCGGGGAGACATCTCCCCGACACAAAAAATGCAGGCCAAAAGGAAAAGTCTGAGGAGACAGGCAGCGGTCGCCCAGAGGTTACAACGAAAGCCAAAGGTCAGGGCGAAGGAGAAGCAGGGACGGGGAAAACGGTGACAAGGGGCCAGTAAAGGATGAGAAATGGGGCTCATGAGAACCACTAAGTGAAACACGAACCGTGCGAACAAGTCACCGAGCAAAAAGATAAACGGGGCAGGAACCAAACAGGGCCGGAGCCGGGACCAGGAAAGACATGGGGAACAAAAGGAACAAAAGGGACCGGGGCCGAAAACTATCCCACCCCCGCCAAAGAAAAGACCGCGGAGGTGGAGCCAGAACCGACACGAGAAAAAGAAGCTGCGGGGCCAGAGCGAGACAAAACCTCGAGACGGAAAACATGAAGAAGGTTCCAAAAATGATTCCCATCCCGATCCCGCCCCCGCCAAAGAAAACAAAACAAAAGACAAGCCAAGAGTCAGAGGAAAAGAACCAGCGACCGCCGCAAGGCAGAAAGAAAAGGAACACCAAACACACGGAATCGGGACCGGGATGGATGCGTGAACAGGAATTAGAACCTCTGAATTGGAGAAGTTCTAGTTCCCCTCAAGCATCCGTTCCGCCCCCGATTCTGAAAGAAAAACCAAAGCGAGCAAAAGAGAAATGGGAATCGGAATAAAAACCCAAAAAAAGGAAAAGAGAAAAACCAGGAAACCCTAACACAGGCCGCCCCTTGTAGATCAAAACTAGCACGCTGGGCTCAACCCTTGTGGGAGCCCATTTAACCCACGTGCTAAAATGAAAGACACCCATAGCTAAAGTTTAGTCATGAAAAACCAGAGTACACAACTAGACAATGAGAAAACCAGAAATTGCACTAACATAGGCTCCAGTTGGGGGATGTATGCACCTGGTGGGCATAGCAAGAATTCAGATCACTGGGAGAGCAGACGAGAACAAAAAAAAAACAAAAACAATGAGGAGCTAACCAGACAAGGTTAGCAGACACAGCAAAACAAAAACTGACCAGAAAAGCAAAACCTAACCTAATGTTCATGGAAAAAGAAATGCTTCAGATGAAGCAACATTTCAAGAATTGTCCATGAACAGGCAATTCAAGAGTCACATTGTTTATTCCTTTGTTTCATCTGATGACACTAGGCCACCAAATGCAAAATGAGAGCCATCTTTTACCTCTGTCAAACACAATTCTGCTAAATGAGCTGACATTCCCTAACTTGTGCTTGCCTCTACCAATCTGCAGTAGTATGAATGAATGTACCTCTACAAACATAAGTGTCAGGTTGCCTCTGTGCAAGTGAAAACTTGCTCTTTGTTTAGTTTTATCTTCAACTGGCAACCAGATCCAATAAACTCTATTATTGCCAACCTCTTGATTCTTTGATTCTGTATCTTGTGGCAATACATGTGAATACTGATCAGGACTGTATGAAAACATAGTCTAATCACAAATAGATACCTGAAAAAACATGTTAGTACCTCTCAACAGGCTGTCATATTCATCATTATAAACATGTACATGATCCTTGTGCATTTGAAAGTCAAGCATACTTCCAAAATGCTGACTGTTATGTGACAAAAAGCTATCATTTTCATCAATTATATTATCCTGAAGTTGAAAACAACTAGCTCCAGTGCTCTGCATATTGTCACATTCTGTGAAAACTTCATCAAGTGTATACAAAGGGATACACTCACCATTCAACACATCTTGCAACTGCTCTATATAATTTTCAGTGGGAGGAGGCACATCATTAGTGCAATGATGGTTTAAACTACTACTCCCACTTCCTCTTTTCATTTGGCTCTATTTTTCATCATGCTGGCAATGAGAGTCACCAAAGGATTCTAACTCATCTTCATGGGCTGTCCAACTATCATCATCATCCCAATCTTGCTCACCATTGAGCAACTCTAGTTTAGAAGCAGAATCTAATTTCAAATTGAAATTAGTGTCATCATGATTTGCAAGATCACCATTAGAAGGGACATCGGAATCACTTGCATCATACCTTGCATCCTATAGGTCCTCATCATCAAGACCGATATGAGTTGCCCACAACAACCTAGAGTTGTTGTGTGCACATCTTTGATATTTTGTGGTTAGCAAATCTGATATTTGTTTACAACTTAGTAGGTCAGTGCTCTGTCCTACCCTCTCAACCACTTCTTCCTCCTCTTGACCTCTACCAGGACTAGATACATCACCAAAGGTATCAAGGAACAAAGTTCTGAGCTGATACCATTAAACAATTGAGTGCACTGGTAAGCAAGTGAACCAATCATCAGCCACACCTTCTAAAGATCTGACAAATAGCTTCATGACCACATCCTCTTTTGCAACCTGACAGTGTCCAATGAAATCAATAAAAAGCTGAATATGTCTTGATGCTGATTCCTCAACACCACCTTTAAACTTGGGTAAATATTTATTGATTCCCCTAGGGGCAGCATGTGGGTAACCCTAGATTTTATCAAGATCCAAAGGGCTGTATCTTTCCTTATCATACTCTCTCTTATGAGGACAAGACTGTTCCTTAAGCATGGTATCAAAGCTTGTAGAGGGAGAAACAGGACAACAATGCATTTTGCAAATGAAACCTATCCCTCTATAACTATCCAGTTGCAATAATCAAACCTCCCTTGATGCTAGTGCTTGATCTCACCAAATAAAGGGGAATAAAGGTTTTTTTTTTTTTTAAAAGTATGAAGAATACCTGGAAGCGTTGCAGTCATGGAACTATTCTTTGAATCTTCAATGGGTTTACCTTGACAGAGTCGCCACCTCTTTGCAGAGGACAGAACTTCAAATGATATGAAGCTCACTTACATGTAAATCTTTCTCTGAGTTCCATCCGACAGAGCACCATAGATCTTGTAGCTTTCAGGTTCACTGCAACAAAGCTTTTCTCCAAGCCTGAGATTCTTCAAACTTTGAACCTAACCAACATGGCAATTGATATGACTCTTTGATAAGGCAAGATTCTAGTCAATCCCCAGTAGAGTCGCCATCTCTGTTGGTTGTTTTTAATGAGCAACCAGGTTGGTCTCCTATTCTACCTATGTAGTAGCCATCTCCAGTCAAGGGCAGCTCAGAGGACCTGGACCAACTGACAAGATTCAGTCAAAGACTGAGATCTTCTGCACTTTAGGCTCTGTAGAACTAGGGTGGGTATACCCACACAATGCCACAAATAAGACTAGACATTGCTTTTTATAGCAGATGACTCCTGATGCCAAGTATTGAGAACCTCAAATATGGCTAGATTCCCAGTAACACAATACTTGCAGTAACCAGGAGGTAGGGAAGGACAACTGAAGATATTCAATGATTTTAAATTTGGAAGGCTTCTGAGAGGGACCAGGCCACAGGACAGACCAGTGCCTAATCTTGGGCCACGGAGTCAAACACAAAAGATGGAATTCATCTGCAAACAGGACCTCAACCAGTGGATTTTGTTTTGCTGATGCCTTACATCAGCTATCAGTGCCTTACACTGACAATCCAGCTCTTGTATCAACCAGATTCTTCTTACCCAATCCAACCTATACACAAACAATCACTGCTACCTGCTAAAAGGGTTTAACTACTTCCTTGAAACAGACCTATCAATAAATAACACAATCCCATGAAGTATGAGAAGATGAACAAAAACACCTTATGCATTTATTCAAATGATTAAAAGCCTACAAATGTGGAGACAATCTGATGATATGCATGAAAGATAAGCATCTTCATGTGTTCTTTTCTCAAACTGATTGCATTTATAGAGGAAATCAAAGTCACAGACCAAAGACTCAAAATCATGACTCAAGACTAAACCCTAATCTATCCCAAGCTAATCCCACACTCAGAAAAATGTGGAATAGAACACCAAAGTTTGGAACCAATAGGTCTGGACCCCCCTCCTACATCTGGCCAAGAAATTCTCCTTTATAGGAACAGGAGAAGCAACAAGCAATTGGCCAGATGAGAATACATGTCAGCAGCTGATAGGGACAAAAGAACAAAAACAACACATAGGCTGAGAACAAAACTTCCAACTACCCCACTGGTCTCATAAATGCCTCGGGTCAGGTTGCTGCAGGAAAGACACTCCCGCACGAAAGAAGCCAGGCAATCGATGTCAAACCCACTGCCAAATCCATGCATCCATACTCGAGCCATGCCGTCCTACTCTTAGGGTTACATTGCCATGAATGCACAATTAGTGGATCCAACAACCAAGTTTCTGTCGCCATGAATATTACAAATCTTCACGCGCGAACAGACAGAAACCCTAATAGAGATCAGGTTGAAAATTGACCGTTGATCAGCAGAGATCGAGCGGTTGCCATTTAAAATCACTCAACCATTGAAAACAATCCCATGCTTGCACATTAGTCTCGAAGTAAACATCAGGCACCTTTGAATCTAAAGTTAAAACATCACCGTCCAGCTAACGCACGTGCACATTTGTGGCCCATTAGTAGCTCGGGCGGGCGAGGGCAGAGAAGTCGCTGAGAGATAGCCGAGTCGGCAAGAGGTCCTTGCGAGGAGAACAACCCATACCGAAGTCATCGGGAACAACAACCAAGCAGAAGGAAATCGGGGAAAGGTCTAGCCGAAAGACGGATGCTACATCGAACACATATCACAAGTCGGCAAGAGACCTCAAAGTCGGCAAAACATCACATTGAAGTCTACAAGTGACACCAAAAGCACCAAGATGTCGGGGAGACATGGCACACTCGGCAAGACAAATCAGAACCTATGCCGATGAGAAACACATCATATATTCCATCGGCGAGACCGAAGGTCACTCATCGAGACCTCTCGCCGAAGACCCAAGCTCATACCGAAGAGAGCATCTTTTACATTGTTCAAGTCACCATGACTTATAACCTCTTTTGCTGATGAAAACACCTGCCAAATGCTATCACTATAGCACATAATCATCGGCAAGAGGTCTTGAAGAAATTCCATGTTATACCACGAGCCCATAGAAACCAGTTCGCCGAGAGAAAAAAAGACTTTCACCGAAAGTCACAAACTGAATCACCATCGGCGAGACATCACCCATTGCTATGACACATATCAAAACAAAAGTCTCCTCGAAGCAATAAAATCCTTCACCACTAGTCGATGCAACAAGAAGATATCGCTGAGACTTCTCAGCGAAAGATAACACCCACATCGAAAGCAAACCAAAAGACACCGTCGGCAAGACATAATAGATTTTCCAAGAGATATATCGAGAGTTCCAAGTCCTGCTGAAGAGAAGTCACACCGAAGAGCAAAGGGGGCCACCATAGTCGGGAAGACAAGCGGGGGTCGTGGAGACATCTCCCCGACACAACAAACATAGGCCAAAAGGAAAAGTCTGAGGAGACAGGCAGTGGTCACCCAGAGGTTACAACGAAAGCCAAAGGTCAGGGCGAAGGAGAAGCGGGGCCATGGAAAATGGTGACAAGGGGCTGGTAAAGGATGAGAAATGGGGCTCGGGAGAACCACTAAGTGAAACACGAACCGGGCGGACAAGTCACCGAGCAAAAAGACAAACGGGGTGGGAACCAAATAGGGCCGGAGCCGGGACCAGGAAAGAGACGGGGAACAAAAGGAACAAAAGGGACTGGGGCTGAAAACTATCCTACCCCCGCCAAAGAAAAGACCGCGGAGGCAGAGCCAGAACTGACACAAGAAAAAGAAGCCATAGGGCCGGAGCGGGACAAAACCTCGAGACGGAAAACATGAAGGTTCCAAAAATGATTCCCATCCCGATCCTACCCCCACCAAAGAAAACAAAACAAAAGACAAGCCAAGAGTCAGAGGAAAAGAACCAGCGACCGCCGCAAGGCAGAAAGAAAAGGAACACCAAACACACGGAATCAGGACCAGGATGGATGCGTGAACAGGAATTAGAACCTCTGAATTGGAGAAGTTCTAGTTCCCCTCAAGCATCTGTTCCGCCCCCGATTCTGAAAGAAAAACCAAAGCGAGCAAAAGAGAAACAAGAACCGGAATAAAAACCCAAAAAAAGGAAAAGAGAAAAACTAGGAAACCCTAACACAGGCCGCCCCTTGTAGATCAAAACTAGCACGCTGGGCTCAACCCTTGTGGGAGCCCATTTAACCCATGTGCTAAAATGAAAGACACCCCATAGCTAAAGTTTAGTCATGAAAAACCAGAGTACACAACTAGATAATGAGAAAACCAGAAATTGCACTAACAAATAGTTCAAATGAGGAAGTCATCCCATGGCAGCTATTAGAGACCAAAAGTAGAGAGTGAACATTTAGCCAGAGAAAACTAAGAGTGAGAAACAAAGGGAGCCATTCATTGAATGAGCATGACCACTACAATAGAAATGAAGAACACCCTCATCAAAGCAAAATAGTTGGGAAACAAGCAAAAACATGGAGCAAAGCAAAGCAATGAAACAATGGCAAACCAAAAGCACCCTACTCTAACCTATATACAAGTATTTACAAAGGGGGGGCTCAAAAGTGCTCAGGCTTGGAAGTAATGCTTTAGGTGTTGCCCATTGACAGGAAATGAGATATCTTCATCGGCTAAGGTAGTGAAAGGCATTATCTCCAAGGATTTCAGAAATCTAAAAGGGGCTAAGCCAAAGCTTGTTGAATTTGTTATGTCCCCTTTTCTTCTCATGGGCCTTGTCCCAGCATAGGACTAGATCTGCAATTCGGAAGGCCTTGATTTTGGCTCAGCGGTCAAACCATTTTTTGACTACACCCTAATGTTTGGAAAAAAATTATATTGCATGATCACACACTTCTTCTAAATGTAACAGCTTAGCTAAATGAGTTTCTCTATGATCCCCTTCTTCATAAAATTCATTGATGAACTGGAGGGTAGGGATTTTCAAGTGGATTTGCAAAATAGGCTCTAAGCCATAGACGATGGGGAACAGGGAATCACCAAGGGAAGCCTTGTGGCATATTTTATCTTCCCAAAGGGAAAAACGGAGCTGGGTGTGCCAGTCCTTGGGATTCTTGTCAAGTAGTTTTTTAATCACAATAATCAAGTTCTTGTTTGTGGATTTTTCTAGGTCATTTCCTTGGGTGTAATAGTTAGACGAGAACTTGAGAGAAATTCCATAGTCAAAGGCCCAACTAGAAAATTTAAGTGAGTAAAATGCAGGGCCATTATCACACACTAATGCATAGGGGAAACCAAAACGATTCAAGATGAAACTTTCAAGAAAATATATAACTACCTTTGTTGTGCATTGCGTACATGCAATGGCTTCTGTCCATCTAGTACAATAATAAGTAGTTAGAATCTACCAGTGTCTTGTAGACAATGGTGGGCTTACCGAACCAATGAAGTCAAGACCCCATTATGCAAAAGGTCTCACCTCCAAAACTGGTTGCAATGGGACAACAACGTTCTTCTCTCTAGTTGAACTGGTCTGGCATATGTGGCACATACAAACATGGTTGTGAGCATCCGTGAAGACTTTCAGCCAATAGCAACCTGTGCATAGGATCTGATGAGAATTTGAAAGGATAGATCCATGACCGGTGCCATACTTGTCATGAAACTCCTTCAAGACCTGGTCTGCTTCTTCTTTTCCAAGGCATCTTAGATAGACACCTTCGTGATTCCTCTTGTATAGTATGGATCCCTGCAACATGTAGCTATTTATTTTTAGCCTAAGCACATGCTTTGGAACTCCTTGCAAGTGAGGTGGGAACTTGTGGTTCAACAAATAGTAGACTGTGTCATCGTACCACTCCCCTAGGGAAACATATTCAAGCTCATACTGCTGCACTATAAGTTCAGGTCTTGCTTCAGCTATTGTTTCAACTATTGTTCAGGTAAGTGCTTATCCTCTAACCAACTTCATTGGCTGAATTTCCATGGCATACTCTTGCAGCAAAGTAACCCACTTTTCTCTTCTCTTGCCCAACTCATTTTGCATGAGCAATGTCTTCACTGCTGGGTCAAGAACAATGGAAAACACCTTATTGTATAAGATGAAATGCCAAAACTTTTTCACTCCTCTAACAAGAGCATATACCTACTTTTCCTCATTGTGATATCACAACTCAACATCCTTCAAGGGAGCACTCATGAAGGTGATAGGGTTTTGATTTATGTCATTGTCTTTCTGAGTTAGGATGCTAGCACATGAGTGATATGAAGCAAAGGAGTAAATGTAGAATGACTTCAGATAGTCCGGGCTAACTAGCACTGGTGCCTCAACAATAGCCTTCTTAATTTCTTAGAAGGTTTTCTTTGCTTCTAGGGTCCACTCAATATTAGCATCTTGTTTCAACATGACATTAAGTTGTTTGATGATTTTAGCAAAGCCTATGATGAACTTCCTCATGAAGTTGATCTTTCCAAAGAAAGATTTCAATTCTTTCTTACTGCCTGGCAGTGGGATTTTTAGCAAAGATTGAATGCACTTGAGGTCAATAGAGATGCCTCATTCCAAGATAACATGCCCAAGCAATTTCCCTTTAGTGACTCCGAAGATGCACTTCTTCAAGTTAAGGGAAACTCCAAATTCCCAGCACCTCTGGAAGACTTTACAAAAATTGGAGACATGATCACTCCATTTCTTAGAGAACATAGTTAAATCATCCATGTAGATGATTATGCACTTTCCAATTAGATCTTTAAAGCCTATGTCCATGGCACGCTAGAAAGTGGCGTCGACATTGATGAGCCTGAATGGCATTCTTCTGTAAGCAAAGGTTCCCCACTTGGTGGTGAATGTTGTTTTATGTCGATCTTCGTACTACACCATCACTTGATTGCACCTAGAGTATCCATCAAGGAAGGAAATCATCTATGATCCATTGAGAATTTGCAATACCTCTTCTAGTGAAGGCACTAGATAGTTGTCCTTCTCTGAAGCTCAGTTCAAATTGCAAAAGTCCACACACAATCCAATTTCTTTGTTCTTTTTCCTAACCGGGACCAAGTTGGCCACCCATATGGAGTGCCTAACTGGAAAGATTATTCTGGCTGAAAGAAATTTTTGCACTTCCTTGTAAATGATGGGTTCCAACAATGCATTGATGGGATGTTGTCTTTGCTAAAATGGTCGCACAACAGGCTTGAGAGGGATAGTATGTGTGATAATAGAGGTATCATAGGTTTTCAAATATTCATAGCTCCATGCTACCACAATGTGATAATTTTGCAAGTCGTCAATAATTCCTTTCTTTTATTCTACAGTGCATACCTTTCCAATAAATAAAAAAATTATTTCCTTGGTTGTTCCAAGGTTGTGGGTGTCACACTAGTTGCTTATGGCATCCTTCTTTGTTTGTTGGTCTTGATCCTTGATTTGATCTAGATCAAATATGCACTCAAGTTGAACCCTACCTCTGGGGATAGTATTTGTTTTGAGGCTGATGACCCCTTCTATATCTAATCTAGCTTCTTCTGGATCAACTTCATCAATTATTTATGTCACAAACACGTCAGAACTAGTGATGAATTCTAGGAAATGTTTATCATCATTGAACACCTAGAAGTGAGTGACATTATTTGGGATAGATGGAGTAGAGGTCAACTCCACAGTAAATTTCTTGAGGCCAGAAAGGGACAAGGTTTGCAAAGTGTTGGCTGCTTGAGCCAAAGCATTAGTAGTATGGTTCTAAGAACATGGGATCAGCTATATATTAAATGTGTCTAGAATTTCTAAAAGATTCCAGAATCTATTCCTATAGTTTGTTAACCTTTTGTCATGGCATGAGTACAATTTCCTGACTTGTTTGACCACTAGTTCCAAATCACCAAAAAACTTGTAGCATTTTGACATTCTTTCTCAAAGCTATTAAGAAACCATGGAATAAAGCCTTGTATTCCACTACATTATTGGTACAATAAAATTGGAGTCTATGGGTAGCGAAATAGGCCTTACTTGTGGGGTTGATGAGCTCAAACTCGGCGTCGGCTCCCTACTTTTACTTGGATTTGTCGAAGCACATCTAAAATTATGAAGGTTCTTTGACGCTAGGGCCAATGATGTGTTCATTACCTTTAGGCTACGAGTTGGCATCTACAACCTCTAGAGTAGGTATTGATTCAGTATGATTGAGGGCATGCTTCCTTGTTAGCATCTTTATCCAAGGAGCAATTAATCTTTTGACATGTTCCACTACTATCTGGCACAAACAACACTCAAAGTCAGAGTGGGTAGCATTGTGTACCCTACACCAATTATGTAGTAGGAGGCCTTGGAAGTCCATTCTTTCCCCTAGGCTAAGTTGATCTTGTACACATTTCTCCATGAACTCTTGGAATCCATCTAGAAAACCTAAATTTCCATCTTGATAAGGATCTTCATCTTCTAACTCCACTAACATTTTTTTTCTTTGAGGCACATGGGCTAAATCGATCAAAGGGCTACATTGCACCAGGAAGACTTTTGCAAGCAGTTCTTCTTGAGGCTAAGCTTCTTCCTAATAAACAAAGGGGCAATAATTCCCCAACTTTGTTTCAACAAACAATACCAAATTGGTGGTGTTGTTGTATTCCATGATCATGAATTTCATGTGTAGCTCTTGATCTATACAGACTTGATTTGGAATCCCCTTCCATAGCAACCACATGTGAGAGTGATCCGTTGCAACATATCCATTCAACATTTCAGTGAAGTCTCACCCAAGTATAATTTCATAGGTGTTAGGGATGTCTACCACCTGAATGTCAATGACTCATTGTACCCTTGGATCTACAGTGATCTGCACTGGGATCTAATTCATTTCTCCCACTATATTCACCTTTTTCTTGTTTAGTTAAGTCACTTTTATCCTTGATGGTGTGGGGGTGATCCCAAGAGCTTTACACACTTCCAGGGGAATGACATTGGCTAACACTTCAGAATCAAGCAAGCAATTGTGGAAATTATTTCCAAATATCCAGATAGTGGTGAGGAAGGGTGGTGTTTCTAATTTTCCTTGGAAGAGGCCCATAGGTGTGTCCACTTGAGCTACTTGGTCTTTGTTTTTATCGCTAGCCTTATCCTTAGCTTCCCAAGAAGGCTGATCCTTGGGGCTTTGCCTATTATTTTGATCTGATTCCTTTGCAGTCTGTTTACTCATTGGTTGATTTTGAGTTGGATCTACCTTCTTGCTATGAATTTGCTGAGTGATAGGTTCACTTGGAGGGTCTTCAAAAGAGACTCTCTTGGCTGGTATTTCCTGTGTTTCCTTAGAGGAGGGTGTTCCATTAATCACCCTAAAGAAGGCATGCCTAACTGTAGGAACCTTAAGTAACTCAAAGGCGGACAAGCTGATTTTGACCTTTTTGAACTCCTCATTATCATATTCACCCATTTGTTTAATTTTAGTTTCGAAGGCTTTACCTATGGTAGAGTTAGCAAGTTGGGCTTGTGTCTAGCTTGACTAATTTTAGGGTTGACCTTGAGGCTAGTTTTTTGGTTGGCTTTGAGGTTGATTTTGTGGTCTATCCTTGTTGAGGTATTGAGTAGGCACATGAGGCAGACCCAAATTATTACTAGCATTGGGGTTAGGCAGGGTGCTGAAGTAATTGGGTGGAGTGGAAGTCATGAAAGGTCCTCTTGCCTTTATATTTCTAAGGTAGTAGGGATTCACCCTCTAATGGAACATATGAACATCTACATATAGTTCCTCCTCATCCATTGGACCATTGTCTATTGAATCAAAATCCTAAGACAAAGTTTCTTCACTACTTACCTCTTGGATTTTGTCCTCTTTTGGTGGAGCATCCTCACATTCTAGGACGTTCTTCTCACTTTGTGGGAATGGCTCTAGATTGACCACAAGACAGGAGGAATCATAGGGCTCAGATGGGACTAGGTCATGGCATCCGACATTGTACACGAAATTTTGAACTTTGACTTGGAAGATTTCTACAGCTGTGAGCAACTCGGGGTAGTCCAATTCAGAGTGCCTACTAGTCTTGTGAATCTGACACCATCCAGAGAGAGCTACTTCAGCAAGGTACATGCCACTAGTTGTCTTTTCAAAATTTTTAGGCTAGTCAAGTGGAGTAGGAACACCCCCATTGCTGGGTCTAGTATTCCACATCTTATTTTGTCTTTGGGAAGACCTCTTTTCAAAATTTTGATTAGAATTGTGTCCTCTTTCATAGCTCTGTCCTGAACAAGGACCTGCATCATGGTCATCCCTACTTTTTTTGTTGAGGTTAGCTTGAAAGCTCCACTAGGAAGCTTGCAACTAATTTTTTTGATTCCTTAAGTGTGTTATCTTTGTGGACATTTTCTTAATCATTTGAGTCAACTCATCAAGCTAATCTTTCTCGATGTTACTTGGTTGTGACATTTGATTTTGAAGTAAAATGGGCAGGGCAACCAGCTAATTTTGTTCTGTTGGGTGAAATTTTGGCCCTTATAGGTATAACAGTGTTTAAGGCTGTTGAGAGTATGCCTACTATTGTTGGGGAGCTGGGGTGTAGGTCTTCTATTGTTGTGGCTGCACATATGGAGGCACAAGAGGTACCTAGTTCATCAACTATCTTGGATGCAGGACTATGGGCAGCTGAGGCACCTAGTTCATAAGAGGTGTCTGATGAGCGAACACTTGGTTGAGCCTTTAAAACTACATCAAATGAGCCACTGGACCCAAGGAGGGTCGCAAACCAAAAATATTTTTCCCCAAGTCTATACTAGCAATAACTACCTCCACATAGGCATCTACCAATCTGGTTAGAGGTGGTTGCACTCTCTTTACCAATGCAGTTGTGAGGTTATTCAATGTTGCGTAGTATATCAGAAAGGCAGTAGCATCATTGAGCACATACGGGACTTGCAACCTAATATAAGCTCAATGAAATTGATCATTGAAAGAGTTGATCAACTCATTGACTTCCCTATGAACTAATGTGAATTGTCGATATATCTCTGAAGGGTTGATCAAGATCTTGTACTTCTGCAAGAAGGCGTTCATCATCAAATCCCAAGATGTAATGGATTATGCTAGAAAGTTAATATACCAGTAGAAGGCCTCTTCCCCCAATGAGTAAGGGAAGAGCCTACACGCCACATCTTCCTGATTGATTTGCATGTCCTTCAACATTGTTTTGAAGATTTTTATGTGCTCCTCAGCTATCCTCTATGGATCCCGAGGATTGAACTTTGTACAAAATATCTTTGGATTCTTAGGCATGTCATGGTTGGTGTTGAAGTTCAACAGAGAAGGGTTATTTCGAAGCCAAGCCATGAGGGGAGGTGGAGGTGGTATTTTCTATGAAATAGTGACTTGGGACTGGACAAGGGCAGTGGAAGTTGGGATTGCACCTTGTACTTGGAGGGTAGGGGAGGGGGTAGCACCCCAGCTGTGGGAAGCAAGAGGTGGAAATGTTGTGTGGTATGGCTGAGTAGAATGGATGAAGGTGAAGGAAGTCTACTAAGTCTGAGGTGAATGGAAGGAGAAAGGAGGTGAAGGAAAAGGTGAAGTGGGTGGAATGGAGGAGGAAGAAGAGGTTGTGTCCCCTCCTTTAGTTCTTCTAGGCCTTGTGGGAGGCTGTAATTCCTAAAATTCCCCTTTGTTTGGAGTAGACCTTAAAATTCTCCAGGACCTTTTAGGGGAGAGTGAATTACCGTGATCCAGCTTAGCTCAAATTCCCTCCTTCTAGCGCTAGTTCTGTTGATGAGTGTTTTATCACTTTCTCAACAAAAGAAGTGTGTAGGTGCACTACCTCTCTTGAAAGGAAATCTCCAACAACAAGTTGCTGAAAATCACCCCAAGGTCTCTCGGGTGTTAGTTCATGACATACATAGAAAATCTTATTTATTTCAAATGTTATTTTTCTAGTAATCACAAGGAAGACTTACAGAGTTTGGTTGGAGATGAGGTGAGTCTTAAAATGGAGTTCCTGAGATGGGAAGTTAATGTGCAATTTTTTGTAGGTTCAAACAGTAGTCTTAAACTCCTATTTTATCTTAAGATTTGACTTTACAATGTGCAATGAACCTTAGCATAGGTTAATTCCAAAAACAAATGAAAAAAGGGAAGGGAAGAGAAGAAATTCCTAGATATGAAACTAGCTATGAACAGTGATCATGGAGGGTTATACTATGGATAGCTTCCTTAAAATAGAATTTCACTTAACCAGATTAACTCACAGTATTATGAAATGTGTGCAAGCTTCTAAGGACTGCAAATATTCAACCATTCATTCACCATAAAGATGCATGAATAAAATATAGAAGTTTGGAGCAGCTTTTTAGTTTATGCCTAGACTAACTTTATATAGCTATCTACCATCAATATACAACAAAAAGTATGGACAAGAAAGGCATCAACATAGCAGAATATAAACAACCATTCAACTAAATCAACTAATCTATCAAAGTAATCTATAACATGAAGAACAACAAAAGTAAATTTATCTAAATCAACTATGGGAGATGAACCATGTAACATGCAATAGAAACTTAAGAGTCCACCAAAATCCAATGAACTTCTATTAAAATTTTCACAGCATGCCTTCACAACTCAACTCTCTCTTGAAAAATGAGAGGAGACCCCCTATTTATAGTGTTCAAAAAGCAAAATGAATGGCCAAGATTTATTTGCATTGTGTGACCAAGATTCACTACAAACTATGGTTTCACCTACCCCCAAATATATTACAATTTAAAATTACATTCTTGTCATTTTCCCTATTTTTTCCTCTTGTGGCAGCACTATAACACTTTTGTCTTTTGTTGATTGCTTTTGTTGTTACTATTATGTGAGAAGCTTTTCATCAATGATTGGGTTTCCTTCCTACTTCTTCAAAGTGGCATACTCCATAAACTTGTTGATTAATGCTTGGAGCTTATCAATCTCCATTATATTAGATTGGAGCACCTAGTAGTTCCATTGCTTGGATTGGCCTGTGAGAGTGTCCCAATCTCCATCATACTTAGCAGTGTTGTCCTTGACTTGTTCAGATTGGGAAAAATCCCAAGCAACAAAACTCATAAAATCTATGGTAAGTTCGCCTGATATTCCATCTTCCACCTTCTTATGGAAATAGGGCTTTATCTTTTCTAGATCAATCTTGATGGCGAGCATGTTATAACCTATCATTAATTTCAAATACTGAACACAATCAGCCCTAACATCCTTTTCCCAATCGATGTTAGGTTCCACCTTACAGAGCACCTGCTCTAGTATCTCCTTTCTATGGTTGAAGTCCAGCTTCCACATATCCACTAGACAATGGTCATCCTTCGTCAATGCAAGATCCTTTTCGCATGTTTTCTGAGATAGCCTAAGGATGGCTTGAATTTTAGGATAGGTGGAGTCATATATCTTTGGGAAGTCAATGTAGAACTTCCTCATGCCCTCAAGGTATCTTTTTACTTCCAAGAACTTATTTGTTGTCCTAACAGGATGATTGATGCCCATGTTTCCAGCATACTGGACTTGTTGGAACCAATCCTCTGTAGTCTTAGTCCAGTTATTTCTTTTCTTGAGCTTTCTAATATGGGCCTTGGACAATAATTGTGGTGGAACTGAGGATGTGGTGGGGAGCTCCTCTACTAATGACCATTAATGAATATATCCAGTAAATCAACCAATTGTACCTTTATCTCTTCCTTAGGGATCTTGTCCTTTTGCATCAAATGTACCATTGTGGCAATAGACTCCTGGAGATGATCAATCTTCTGCTCTCTGGTGGATATCCCTAGGTTGATGGTGGAGACATTGTAACTTATTCCTTCTCCCACCACCAGTGTGGCTACTTGCATGGTTCTAGATCCAGAGGCATCCATTGTCTGCTTGATTCTAACATTGGGCTTCTTTTCTTTCTTGGTGTTGATCTGAGCTCGGGCCAAGATGGCCTCCAATCTTGCTCTTGGATGCTTTGGGGTAGGAGCTTTCTTCTCTAGTTATTTCTCGAGCCACTTAGGCATTTGAGATTCTCCCCTCACTAATTCATGATCACCTTCCTCTTCTTTGATTTCAATCTTTTTTTCACTTGGAGCTTCCTGCTCCATCCTTGTGTCTTCTTCCTCTTTGTCAGAGTCTAGATGAATACTTAATATTTGATTGGGGCCTTGGAGGGCATGTGTTCCTTGGGGCTGTCCTCCCCTTTAGTATCCTTTTCTTCTTTTTCTTCTTCATGCCCATGTTCCTTGGGCTGCTATGTCTCTGGACTCTTGTTAGCTTTAAACTCTTCTTGGGGTTTATCTTCTTCTTTCTTTTCCTCTTCCTCATGTTGAGGTGGCACATCCTCTTGTTCTTTCTTTTCTTGCTCTTCTTTCCCTCCTAAGAGAGGCATTTCTCCATCATGCTTGAGGTCTTTATCATGCTCCCTAGTTGGAGGTTCAATGTCCTCCATCTTATCACTTGATTCCTTCTCTTCCTCA